>JAWDJE010000003.1:72527500-73127500 GCA_035047345.1 Bradypodion ventrale | reverse complement strand
GGGGACAATCATCGAGCAAACGGGGCCAGTCTCCTACAGGGTCGAGACGAACTCAGGGCTAACATGGAGACGGCACGCCGATCAGCTCCGAAGGCGAGTCACTAGTGAGGGGGAATCAGCGTTAGGGTCCTCCCCCACCCGCATTACCCAAGGGGAAGACACGGAGGCGTCCGAGAACACTTTGAAAGAGAGGAATGAGTTTGTCCCCGCATATGAAGATGATTATAATTTCCCGTACCAGGGGGAGTTAGCGGAGTGGTCCCCCACCCGTCCTAGCGAGAAGAGGGGTTTCAGTTCAGCCCCTGGTACATCACGTCCCCAAAGCTCGGGCATGCTGGAGTACACCATAGTCCCGGCCCGAAAAAGGCAAACGCCACAAAGACAGGCGACCAGCGAAATCTCGCCAGCCTCAAATCCCCAAACCCCCGATCAGGCAGCGGGAGATAGCGGGTCCACGAGAGTCTCATCGTCAGTTCCGAAGTTCGTGCTAGGTGGGTCCCCGGGCTCTACTGGCAGTAGGCAAGGGTTCACTTCCCAACTGTTCATTCCATTCCCGTCCCCACAGGCAAGGTCAACGCAACCTCATTACAGAACCACTAACGAGTCCCCACCTTACATTGCAGGACAAGACCGCGCGGGACCAGGAGCCACGGGCTCCCCTGTGTTAGGGCAAGCTGACACGCGCCCCAGGCGCACGTGCGGGAAGCCACAATGGTTAAGGGACTTCGTCCCATCCTAGGGGGGAGGGATGTTGTGTATGCAAGGACACTGTTGCTTTTAGTAAATGAATGTAACCAGCCCCATATCACAATGTATCACAGCTGCTAAAAGAACGCGAGCGGACCGCCCATTGAGGGCGGATGCGAGCGTTCATACTCACATGGCTCAATCCCCAAATCACGGACAGCCGCGGGAACTTCTCCGCATGAAGAACTACAGAAGAGGGGGCGTGACTCTAGTCGACGCCCCCAACGGTGGCAACCAATGAGCCACCGTGCAACCAGATTCAAATGTGTTTCGTTACTGTATATAATGTGATGTACCTCCGCCATTACCACATGTTCGTTCTGATCATCAACCAATAAACCTGTGTTAGTCCTCATTGCGACTCCTTCTTTGTCTTCCGTGCAAGACACCAAAAGAACAACTCCACGATCCAATGGGTTGTTAATGTAAATCTGGCCAACTCAAAGAAAAGTCTTCTATTTCCCTACCTCTAGGGTCACCTGACATGTATTTAGCTGTTTGTTATTTGGGGTTTGTTATTCAGTGTGTGTTGGTCTAGTTATTCTCCTGCTGTTCTGCTGGGTTGGGTTTGTTTGTTTGTTTGTACCCTCTGGCTTGAGACTCAACATTAAGAAAACAAAGATAATGGCAACAGGTCCTATCAGCACCTGGAAAATAGATGGGGAAGAAGAAGAAGCAGTGACAGATTTTACTTTCTTAGGATCTAAGATCACTGCAGATGGTGACTGCAGCCATGAAATAAAAAGACAACTGATTCTGGGGAGACAAGCTATGAGAAACCTGGGGAACATAGTGAAAAGTAGAGACATCTCCTTTCAAACAAAAGTCCGCATAGTCAAAGCAATGGTATTCCTGGTAGTAATGTATTGCTGTGAGAGTTAATTGACAAGATGCCAAGGTAAATCTTGGTCACACGCTTGATCATGCACTTGACTGCACAACTGAGACATATCCTGTCAGCTCGTAAATTAGGTGCAACTAGCTTTAGTGGGCCATGCACACTTTGTTGTTGTTATATGCCATCAAGTCACCCCTGACCCATGGTGACCTTATGAATGAGGATTCTCCCAAATGTTTTGTCCTCAATAGCCATGCTCAGCTCTTGCAAACACAAGGCTGTGACTTCCTTTAGGAAGACAATCCATCACATATTTGGTCTTCCTCTTTTCCTGCTACTTTCAGACTTTCCCACCATCACTCTCTTTTCCAAATAATCTTGGCCTCTCATGATGTATGACAGTTTTAATTTCTTCATTTTTGCCTCCAGAGACTGTTGAGGCTTGATTTGCAATATAACTCTCTCCCCCCCCTCTCCCCCTCCCCCCACTGTCCAGGATATTGGCAAAGCTCTCATTCCGCACCATATTTCAAATAAATCATTTTTCCATGCCAGCTTTCTTTAGTGTCTAACTTTCATAACCACACATAGTGATTTGGAATACAAGAGTGTGGATGGTCTTGCTGTTGAATGACACATTCCTACTTTTGATGATTTTTTCTAATTCCTTCATTCTGCCCTTCCAAACCTCAGTCTTCTTCTGATTTCTTGTCTATAGTCTCAAAGTGGATTGATGATTGAACCAAGGTATGAAAAATCTTTTACAATTTCAGTTTCTTTGTCAATGTTAAAGTTGTGTAGTTTTTCCCCTGTAGTGATGTTTTTTGTCTTCCTAATGTTCAAGTGCAGTTCTAATTTGGCACCATCTTCTTTCATTTCCATTTAAAAGTCATTTCAAGTCATTGTTATTTTCTGCCAGTAAGTTGGTGTCAACTACGCATCTTAAATTGTTGATGTTTCTTTCACCAATTTTCATTCCTACTTCATCTGGCTATCCATATGATATATTCTGCTTACAGACTGAGCATATTAAGAAGAAGATAAAATGTACCTTGTCTGACACCTTTGCCTATAAGAAACCATTCTCTCTCTCCCTATTCTACACTAATGATAGCTTCTTGCCAACAGTAAAGGTTATACATTAGGTCAGGGATTCTCAACCTGAGTCCCACAGGTCGGATGCGATCCCGGAAGCCATTTCAGCCTCAACCACACCTGGAAGTGCCATGTGGTTAGGGTTGCCATAATTCTTTCCCACCAAATCGGGACAGCCACGTGACGTCATTGCATTGTTCAAACTGTGCATGCGTTGGACAGGGCTGTCAGAGAGACCGCGGCTCTAAGACCATGTGGAATTCCCGTCTGGGGTGGACAGCCTTTGTCAGTTTAAAATAAACTGTAGTCAAGAGGTTTTCTCCCATGTTATTCTTCTTGCAAAAGACTATTCTTGATGATTCTATTTTTAATTTTTTTAATATAATTTCTTGTGCCACTCTTGAAACCACCCTTCCTCCCCCTGAGGTCACCCCACCCTCCCCTTCACACACACCTCACTGAAGTAGACTCACCCTCAAACCTCACACGAGGATCTCTTTTAAGAAAGTTCTAAAGAGGGACCTAGAACGGCAATGCAGTCCATGGCGTCTCCGTTTCCCTCTGGAAGGAGAAAAGCAGGAGACAGGAAGGGACTTATTTTGGAGGATGACCATTGCGATGGAGGACTCTTCACTTTCTGTCCACCCTGTTCCCTTCCTCTCTAGGAATACCAACCCTATGCAATTAACCCTTTGTGGCCACGTGAAGAAGGAATCCTCCGTCCCAGTATATGGTGGAGGTTTGGCTTCTTAGATATGGGTATTTCTTGCTCCCTCCCAGCTTTCAAGGAAAAGGGCTGAGGATGACTCCTTGTCCCCCAAACTTCAAAGTGAGCCAAGGGATTTTTGCAAAGAGTTATTTCACTACATCCATGCCTTTCTTTCACTTATCTCGCTTGCAAGTGTCTCCCCTCTCCAGCGGGATTCTCAGGGTGCTGTTTTGCCTTCGCCACTTTCAAGCAGGATAATTGAAAGAAAGCCAGGGAGGCAGTGAATAAACTCTTTGCAAAAATCCTTTGTTGAGGGGTAGTCTTGCTTCCTTTGTTCAAATTTAAAAATCTGGGACTTTTACATGTTTTTTCTTAAACCGGCCGGGACAGCTTGAATCCAGGAAAATCCTGGAAATCCGGGACATATGGCAACCCTACATGTGGTGGAGGAAGGGCAAAATGGCCATCCGGCCCCCAAAGCTGTCTAAGAGAGCATGACCTGGCCGCCAGCTTTAAAAGGTTGAGAGCTCCTGTGTTAGGACAATGAAGTGCTGAGGCACTCCACATTCATTCAATTTATAGTTTTTCATGATCCACACAGTCAAAGGCTTTGATGTAGTTGATAAAACATTAATGATCTTCTTCTGAATTACATTGGTGTGCTTCAGTATTCAGCAGACATGCAATATGATCTCTAGCACTTCTTCCTTTTTAAAATCCAGCATGAACATCAAACATTTCTTGTTCCATGTAAGGTAAAAGCCTTTGTAAAATCCCCAAGAAAGTAGGCACCAAGGAATGCAGTAACTATAGGATCATTAGTCTAAATTTAGCAACTGTTTGCTCTTCCAAGTTACACCAATGCAAGTACACAAATGTAAATATTCACTTCGTCCAGGCCAGCATTACTTCCAGAGAACTATTGGAGGAGTAATAACATCACAGCATAATAGTGCTTTTGATTATCAGGGACAAAGCAAAACAACTTCTTACCAGAGGTTTCTGAAAAATGAACATTTTTTCCAGGGGATTTATGGTAATTTGTCATTGAATTGACAACATAACAACATCTGGCTGTTTGTAGCTCCCTGTTATTCACTTTGGTCTTCTTTGTTTAGATTAAGAATATGAAATACAAGGATGAGCGCTTGAAGATCATGAATGAAGTTCTCTCTGGAGTCAAGGTGAGTGCGGGGATGAGTCCAGAATATTTTGCCACTATGATGGTAGCTGCCCATAGTAATCATGCCATCAGTTGCATTTGATCACCAGGTCTTGCCTAGCTTAAACTAGGGGCATGGGACGTTTTTTGCTGTCAAGGACCACATCAGTATTTGGGTGAACATTTGGAAGGCTGGAGTTGTAGTCAGGGCCAGAGCATGGGGAACCTAAATTATAATTGGAGGAGCTGTAATGAAAGTGGGTAGGGTTTAAAATTAGCCCAAAGTCTGTATGGGCTACCGCTGCCTCACCTCTGGCATAGGCGGACAAGGGACATGGAAACTCAGAGCCCTGTTAGCAGCATGGTTAAACTGCTGTACTGCAGCCGGAACATTGAGAGTTCGATCCTGACCAGCTCTCAAGGTTGACTCAGCCTTCCTTCCTTCTGAGGTTGGTAAAATGAGCACCCAGGGGACGAGAGGCAGCTGCAGCCACCATCGCCACCCTCCTGTCACCGCCTGGCCGGAGGGTTGAAAAGGTGCCACAGCCACGGGCTGGAGGACCTCGCCACTTCCCCCCGCGGCCAACACCACCGGCCGGGGATGAGAGGCAGCTGTGGCTGCCATCGCCACCCTCCAGGCCCCGCTAGGCTGGAAGGTTGAAAAGCAGCTGCTGTCACGGCCTGGAGGACCTCACCGCTTGAACCCGCAGCCCACACCACTGGCCGGGGACGAGAGGCAGCTGCGGCCGTCGTCGCCACCCTCCTGGCCCTGCCTAGCTGTAGGGTTGAAAAGTCGCTGGGGCTACTGGGGTGCCCCTATACAGTATTCTGTATCTCCTTCCCTGACCGGGAGGGGATAAAAGAACTGTTGGGCCTCGCGGTTGGCCAAAGACCTCTGTTGCCGCTGCCACAGCTACACGAGTCCCTCCCCTGGCCGGGGAAGGGACAGAGAGCCGCCCTATTGTATTGTATTTTTATTCTTATGTTAGATATATCGATAGTCACTACAGCCCAGGGGCTGGATCTGGTCCCCGATGGCAATTCATCCGGCCCACAAAGCCCTCGTTGCTCCTGGAGCCAGAAGTAAAACATGCTCGTATGGGTGCATTTTACTTTCGCTTCCGGGAGCGACAAGGGCTTTGTGGGCCAGATGAATTAGCATCGGGGGCCAGATGCAGCCCCTGGGCTATGATTTGGGTACCCCTGTCTTAGCTCAATGTGTGCATTTGTTGTTATCAACTGTCCATGGATGCACTCCCTAAGAAGAAGCTTAATGTGACCCATATTAGCCATGGGCCAGGATGGAGTGGAGCTCCACCCCTGTTCTGACCCAGTGGAAAACCCCATTATCTCTGAACTCCATATCTGACCTCAAGCATTCCACAGATCCTGAAGTTGTTTGCCTGGGAGCCATCATTCCAGAAGCGCATTGAAAAGATCCGAGCTCAGGAGCTGAAAGGCCTGCTGCGTTTTTCCTACCTCCAGTCCGTTGCCATTTTTGTCTTTACGTGTGCTCCTTTCCTGGTAAGATGATGTTTGGGATTGGGACTGGGCAATTGGGTAGGACAGCCATGGTGAACCTTGGCACTCCAGCTGTTCTTGAACTTCAATTCCTAGAAGCTCAAGTCTCCGTGAATCCCCATGAATGGGTTTACTGTGCATACACTGAGGGTTGTTCTCTTTCTTAGTTCTCTCAGCATCCACTGCTTCTTCTCTCCTTATCTTAGTTTGAGAGATTCCAACCAGAGGATATATTTTTTTGAACTGGTGTCAGTTTGCGGTGTCCTGTCACTATACACATTGCTTCATTAACAATGATGTCAACTTGTTTCACGCGTGTGAATGTGCTCCATACTGGAGCAATCTACTCTGCTGCAGAGACTCTTAGGGCCAGTGCTGGGCATAAAAAAAAATTCCTACCACACTGTGGGCATGGCCATGTGACTGCTCTTCGCTATAGAGCTATGAAAATATAAGCCTCTTCTATTTTCATCACTCTATAACGAACCTCTTAAGCCATTTCTCCTTTGTCCAAGGTTTTTCCAGGGCTCCGTTTCACCCCGAAGCACCTCCCCAGCCACTCCGGAGTGGCTGGGGATGTGCTTTGGGGTGAAACGGAGCCCAGGAAAAGCCTTTGATGAAGGGGGAAATGGAGCCAGCCCCCTCTGAAGCCTCTTCTAGGAGGAGGAGGGGGCGGGTGGGGTGGGGCGGGGAGGTGGGCATGGCCAGCCATTTTTACTACCGGTACCCACGTACTGGTGCGAACCGGCTGATGCCCACCACTGCTTAGGTGCCAAAGCTGATATATGCAATGTGGATGATTGGGTTCCCCTGTGATCACATCCTAACATTAATTTGGCACTAGTTTATGCCATGAAACTAAGATGATATGACCAACCTCTAATGATAATATTAAATTGAGTTCAGGCGAAAGCTTCTTATCTCCTCCTCCTCCCAGGTCCTGTGGCTTCCTAGAGCTCCCTTTCAACCTGAGAAGGCTTGGAGAGCACAGGAAAATCTGCAGGGGGGGGGGGGGATTTAAGATCCAAACATTGGTACCAGATCACTGCTATCCAGGATCATGAATGCCCTTGGATAATCTAATTGCATTTTTTGGGGATATTAAAACATCCACTCCCATTCTAAAACTCCCAAAGTCTTTCTCAGGTAGAAAGGATACTCGAAGGATCTTCACAACCTGAAAAGTGGTGGTGTGGGAGGGAGGGATGAAGATTTCAAATAAATTAAATGTTACCATTATGGGCTAATGATCGGATCCTATTTGTGTGCCATAAAGTTGTACAACAGCGTTTCAGCCATGGTGGTAAAGGATTGTTGAATCAAGGCTTTTTTGAGAATGTTTGTGCTTTTCCTTAAATCCTGCTCAACATTGTACTTTGATATGCCACTCTCTATGTAGAGTTAACCCAGCCATCATTTCCCTTCGCCAGAATGCCCCAGCAATATGGCTGGTATTTTTTTAATAAGTGCCCTTTCCCATTTCTGCACAGAACCGGTCCTATCAGCTCCAAACTGGTCTTCACCTGGTGTTTCTTCCTAGTGAGAACTTTACCTCTCTCCAGAGCAAATGTTTTCTGGTGCCTTTCAATGCTTTCCAGCAGGAGATCTCAACCTTTTTAAGCCAGGGGCCAGGTCATGCTCCCTCAGACAGCTTAGGGGGACAGATGGCCATTTTGCCCTTCCTCTACTACATGGCACTTCCTGGTGTGGTGGAGGCAGTGAAGGGGCACATGAAATGGCACCATGGTCCACATCTGGCCCATGGGCCAAAAGTTGAGAATCCCTGCTTTACAGACTGCTGAATCCTTCCAGTGTGAGACGGCCCCGCTTACCCTCTGACTCTGCACCCTTAGGTCTCTGTGGCGAGCTTTGCCGTGTATGTAATGGTGGATCAGAACAATGTCTTGGATGCACAGAGGGCCTTCACTTCAATCTCTCTCTTCAATATCTTGCGCTTTCCTCTCGCTCTGCTGCCGATGGTGCTGTCCTCTCTGGTGCAGGTGAGAAGACCTTTTAGTTGAGCAAGGAGTGGAAGCCTCAGCCCAGAATATCCGGGTGCTGCCTGAGACAGAATCGCAAACCCATTCAAGTCAGCATATGTAGTACAGTAAAACCCCTACTTACATAAAAAGTCTGTTCTGTAGGCTTTTATGTAAATCGGTTTTTTACTTAGCTCGCAGCAAACCCATAGGAAAAATGAATTTGTACTTAACTCGAAGCAAACCCATAGGAAAAATGATTTTTTACTTAACTTGAAGCAAACCCATAGGAAAATTATATTTATGTAAATCGAAACAACCCCATAGGAAAAATGAATTTTTTACTTAACGCTAAGCAAACCCATAGGAAATTGTGTTATGTAAATTGTGACATTTATGTAAATCGGGACATGGTTTTAGTGCAAAAATCATTATGTAAGTCGAATTTTATGTAACTCGAGGCATGTGTAAGTTAGGGTTTTACTGTACTCATAGGCAGCCAAGTTACAGTAGTTTGGCACAGGAGGTAGAAATTGCCTCAAACAAGCTCTAGAAAGGTGGTGGTGGTGGTGGTGGTGGTGGGGAAATGACAAAACCACATCAAACAGAAAAAGCAACTTGCTGCCTTTTCACCATATGCTGAACCTGTTGTATGAAGTGACTGTCTTCTGCCTAATGGTAGGGTTGGCCTTGGCCAGTGATAATGAAACTCCTTCAGGGCTGGATCATCCAAAACAGACCCCTCCTCAGTCTGTAGGTCAGAGGTGTGTCTCAATAAGCCCTGGGGCATGGAAACCAAAGCTTTGAGAATAAAATTATTGTCCTCAGCATGCTCCATCAGAGTGGTCATGTTGTAGTCCCAAGAAAGTCAGTTTTCTTAGCCTTGATCGGAATGAAGAAAACAACCCCATCCTTCAGGGCCTCAATAATTAGTATAATAATTTCATGTCAGAAATTATTCTGGGTTGAAAGGATTTTTGCAGGAGAAACTCTGCTCAGGGGACGCACAAATGAGGCTCCTTTCATGTCCCCCAAGAGCTGGGACAGAGACAGGTGCTCAATCCGTCATGCAGTACCCGGGTTTCGAACTGTCAACTTGCCGGCCTTCCAGCTAACAAGGCAAGCTTCTTAACCACTGAGCCACTGCAGTTCCTTGGTAATTAGTGCACTTGGCAAAGTGCCATTTATGTGCCCCTTTCTACATTAGCAGGCTTACTTGGCCTTAGCCACATTAGCAGTGACAGTTGTGACTGGTTCTGAGAACTGACGCATTAAGGTCCCACATTAATTGTTCCTGGGGGGGTGGCTCTGTAGAAAACTGATCTATAGTGACTCCCAGAGCAAGATGCATTGCTGTGACTGGAGAACTGAAAAGAGTAGTTAAAGCTCAGCCCAATGTTGAGTCCCACTAAGTCCGTGATGGTGAACCTTGGCACTCCAGATGTTCTTGGACTTCAATTCCCAGAGGTCCAAGCCCCCATGAATCCACATGAATGGGTTTGCTGTTATTCATATGGCCCGCACCTTGCTGCCCTCGGCGCTCCTGAAAGCGGAAGTAAAATGCGCCTGTACGGAGTAAGAGTTAACCCAGAAGAACCTTAACTGTATGGGTGCATTTTATTTCCACTTCTGGGAGTGATGAGGGTGGTGCAGCATGGGCCGGATGAATCGCAGCAAACCCATTCATGTGGATTCACAGGGTACTTGGGTTTCTGGGAATTGAAGTCCAAGAACATCTGGAGTGCCAAGGTTCACCATCACGGACCTAGGTAATACTGGACATGGACAAGGGTACTGATGTGCCTAACTTTGCTTCTGCATCCTACAGGTCAATGTCTCTACGGCACGTCTGGAGCGATATCTGGGCAGTGAAGACCTGGACACTTCAGCCATATGGCATGAACCCTGCTCTGGTAAATGGAAGATATGGATAGAGTTTGGGACTCCGAACCAGCAGCGTTCTGAATGACTGTTGGAAACTGGAATAAAATATGGAAGGGTGGGTGGGAATAAATCGTATCCCCCCTTTTACAATGACTACAGTAATGATGATGGTAATGATGTCACCCTGTCCTTTTCCCTTCCAGGCTGTGCTGTGCATTTCTCTGATGCCTCTTTTGCCTGGGAACAGAATTCTGAGCCCACCATTAAAAAGTGAGTCATCACCACGCATTGGGATTAGTGAGTTGGGAGCAAGGATATTTGTCTTTCCTTTAAACATACTAAGGTGGCAGGGTGGTTGGGTGAGAGGGAGTCCATTCCTATCTGCTGACATGCAGAGTTGGTTAGGAAAAGGTATGTCTCTTCTTAGCCTAAGAGAATATTTCAGCATGACTTCTTTGGTGTCTTGCAACAGAAGACAAGCAGGAGCCACAGTAAGGGCTAAAACCAGGTTTATTGCATCGTAGTAAAGTGAACAAGAGATACAGGTGAAACCACAGCCTTATTTATAGTACATTTTGAATAGCCCGGGTAACAGTCCATTGGTTACTGTCTGCGTGACGTCATGGGGACATCACGCCCATCTTCTCCAGGTGCAGTAGGACAGTAGTATCCTGCCCTTCAGGTATGCAGGTGAATGGGTATCCTGTGTCCAACGCTGCTACTGCAGGCGCAGCATTGTTCTTTAAGAGCTTGATACAATGAATCAATGATTGCTTACAGTAGATACAATTGACGGATACAACTCCGTTAAATGGATACTTGACATAAACCATTCAGTACATAACAACTTCCCTCCCCCCTAGGTGAGGACGAAGTCTTCTAGCCATCGAGGCTTTCTGCACATTCGCTTTGGGCGAGGGGTGGCCGCACTCCGGGCCGGAGTCCCTGCATTGGAGGAACGTGACTGAGTTCCTGCATTGGAGGAACGTGACTCGTTAGCGGTTGGCTGCGAGTCGTGAGCCGGGGATTGGGGAGGTCTAGGAGTGGGAGTAAACTCCAGGGATGTGAGACCGGGGGCTCCAGGGACTAAAGAAAAACCCCGCTCTTCGCTTGGATGGGTGGGGGACCACTCCGAACCCCCCCCCCCGGTCCCCTAACTCAAAATCTAACAAATCCTCGAAAACCCTCTCTCCTAAATTGTCCCTGTTACCTGGCATGTCCAAAGCATGCGGGTTTGTATCATTTTCCTCCCCACTGTAGCCTGTGTCTCCCCCTTGGGATAAGCGGGTGGGGGAGAACCCTAATGCTGAGTGCTCCCTCTGGCTACTCGTGTCTTGCCTTTCCACTATTCTGCCTCTGAGTTGGTCGGCGTGCCTCCTCCAGAGGAGGCCTGTGCCTGTCTCAACATTGTAGGATACTGGCCCCGTCTGTCTGACCACTATTCCCGGTACCCAAGTCCGGCCGCCAGCCGCGTAGTTTCGGCAATGTACTGGCTGGCCGATCTCGAAACTCTTGGTGCCCCCCGTTTCTATGTTTCTACCCGTGTCCTCCACCCTGGTTGGGTCTAACCTTGAGAGAATCGTGGCGGGTTTCCTCCTCATGAGGTGCTTGGCGGGCGAGAGCCCTGACGCTAAGGGGGTTACTCGGTACCTTAACAGGAATTGGCAGAGTTGCAAGTTCAACTCCCCGGGGCCCATCCTACGCAGTGCGTCCTTCGTTGTTCACACTAGGCGTTCCGCTTGACCATTTGTAGTGGGATGAAATGGGGCTGCAGTAATGTGGCGAATCTTATTAATCTCTATGAAACCCTGGAATTCCACCGACGTGAAAGTTGCGGCGTTGTCGCTCACAAGTACGTCAGGTAAACCGAAGCACCTTGCGTAATTGCTTAATCGTTGCAGCTGATGATGTACTACCCATTGGAATTACCTCCAACCACTTGGAGTAGGAGTCCACTATTATGAGGAAAAGGGTGCCTCTGAAAGGACCCGCAAAATCTACGTGTAAGCGTGACCACGGACCCCTGGCCGTGTCCCATTCTCTGTGCGGAAGTCGGGACTCCTCGGGGCGGGTGCTCTGGCAGCTCTCGCAAGTGCCTACCATGTGTTCTATATCTGTGTCCAGTTTGGGCCACCAGACGTAACTCCTAGCTAGCGCCTTGGTGCGCACGATCCCTGGGTGGCTGATATGCAGCATCTTTAGCACCCGGGACCTCAGAACTTCGGGGATTACTACCCGCTGTCCCCAGAGTAAACAGCCCCTTTCTAGGGAGAGCTCATCTCTCCGCCTACCGTAAATCCTGAATTCCTCCGTAGGGGAGTTTGCCGGCCAGCCTTTCTGTACCCATGAACTGACTAGGGTCAATGACTTGTCTTTCACCGTAGCTTTGGCTATCTCAGCTGGCAGGATTGGGGGTGCCTCTAGGGCCTCATTCAGGAGCACCTGGTGGTCCTGTTCTACCTCGCACTCGGAATCCCCTGCCTGTGGGAGGGGTGACCTGGAAAAAGCATCGGCATGGCTAATCTCCTTGCCGGGGCGGTAGGTCAGCACATACTGGTACACGTTGAGGAAGATCGCCCATCGCAGCATCCTTGGGGACAAGATCTGCGGGGTTGGCTTATCTGTAGTGAAGATTCCTAAGAGGGGCTTGTGGTCGGTCACGACTTTGAATGGCCTGCCATAGAGAAAGTCGTGGAACTTCTTAGTTCCTGCAATGATCGCTAGGGCCTCCCTGTCAGTTTGCGCGTAGTTGCGCTCTGTCTTGGACAGGGATCTCGAATAGTATACCACTGGGGCCTCTCGCCCGCTCTCCAGCACGTGGCAGAGGACTGCCCCCACCCCCACCGGTGAGGCATCGCAGACCAGCACAACGGGTTTCTTCGGGTTGAAGTGGGTCAACACAGCCTCGGAAGATAGAAGCTGTTTGAGCCTCCGGAATGCCCGTTCCTGACTGTCCCCCCACCGTCAAGCCGCATCCTTTTTGAGTAATCTATGCAATGGCTCCGCAATGGTCGCCTTTCCCGGGAGGAACGAGTGATAGAAGTTTAGGAGTCCTAGGAAGGACTGCAATTCGGGCTTGGTGGTGGGGCGAGGAGCATCTTTCACTGCCGCTACCTTGGATTCAGCTGGCTTAATGCCCTCAGGGGTTATTCGAAAACCCAGAAACTCTACTTCCTCAGCAAAAAATACGCATTTATCCTTTGTCAGTCTGAGCCCCGCTTTTTCGAACACTGTTAGTACCTGGTCTAACCTCTTGGCCAATTCTTGCTCCCCCCCACCCCCGCTGTAATCAGAATGTCATCAAAGTAAGGGAAAACACCTGGGAGCCCTTTTAACAACCTTTCTACGAGGGACTGAAAGATCCCCGGAGCCAAATTTACGCCGAATTGGAGGCGCGTCACTTTAAAAGCTCCCTTGTGGGTCACAATTGTCTGAGTGGCGGCTGTAGCTGGGGTTACCGACAATTGTTGGTATGCCTGAGCCAAGTCTAGTTTGGCGAAACGCCTCCCCCCATGCAGGGTTGCAAGCAGGTGGCTTACCACCGGTACTGGATACGCATTTGGGCGGATTGCCTTGTTAATCGTGCACTTGTAGTCAGCGCAGATTCTGACCTCCCCGTTAGCCTTAAGCGCCGTAACAATGGGGTTTTCCCACTCGGCGGAATCCACCGGCACCAAAATCCCCTGACCCACCAATTTGTCCAGTTCAGTCTCTATTTTGTCCTTTAGTGCGAAAGGCACTCTTCTTGGCTTCATCCTGATGGGTCGAATGTCGGGGTCCAATTCGAAAGAAACTGGGGGGCCTTTGAACTTCCCTAGCCCCTTCTCAAAAACGGCAGGATGTGCGTTACACACCTCCGTGATCGGGTCAGCCTGCACGGCGTGTATGCCTCCAATGAAAACTCCTAGGGGCCCGAACCACTGTGTCCCCAGGAGGCAGCAGGACCCTTCCTTTAGAACTACTAGGGGCAACTGTGCAGAGCGCCTCTTAAACTGAACCTTGAACTCTCTCACCCCCAACACTGGTATACTTTTGCCCTGAACGTCCCGCAAAATAGTCTTAAAGGCCTTCAGCTTGGGGCGTGACTTCGGGGGAATACGCAGAAATTCCCTGTGGGAGACGATGGAGTACGCCGACCCCGAGTCGATCTCCATCCTTATTGGGACCCCCTGAACCAGTACCTCAACAAAAAATCGGGGCCGCTGCAACTGCACACTGTGGACCGCCTGGTCGCGTTTCTCGGGAACCCATCGAGATGCGCGTTGCTCCTGGGGCTCGTTGTTGAAGATGTGCCTGACCCCGTCTGCCTTGCGTTGGGGCCGTTCCGCCTGGCCCTTGCCGTCGTCTCGATGCCGCTTGCAGACCCTTGCGATGTGCCCGCACCGCCCGCAGTTGTGGCACTCCGCCTTCCGGAATGGGCATCGGCTCCGGTCGTGGGATGCCCCGCATCCATCGCAGCGGCGGTCCTCTCTGGCGCAGTCTCGCCTCTCTGGTCTCCTCTGCACCCGTTGCACGTCCTCGTCTTCGCTGCAGTCGGAGGTGGACGTGGAGGACTCGGATGCCCCTCGCTCTCCATGGGAGGAGCAGCTGTGGACTGGGACCGCCGGCGGGGGCCCCCAACCGCAACGGTCCTGGCCCGGCACACCCGTTCGCCTTGTTGCACTGACTCGGCGGCTTGGGCGATGCGCAGGACATGCTCGAACGAGATGCTCTCGTCTTTGGCCAGTAGTTTTTTCCTGGCCCCCTCATCTCGCAGGCCCAGCAGGAGCCTGTCCCTCAGTGCCTCGCTCAGGGATGCTCCCCACCGGCACGGCACGGCAGCCACCCGCAAGGCTGCCACGAAGTCTGCCACGGACTCACCGGCCCGCTGGCACCGCTGCTGGAACACCAACCTTGCCGGAAACACGGACACTTTCGGCCGAAAGTGCTTCCTCAACTCGGCGAGGATCTCGTCTAAGGACACGGCCCTGAGCGGTCTCGGCATCAGGAGGTTGGTTGCCAGTTCCAAAGTCTCTAAGCCGCACTGGGCCAGTAGGAATGCCCGCCACTGGGATTCCTCCTCGATGCCCTCGAGGTCCAAAGCGTAGAGGAACTGCTCCTCGTAGAGTTCCCATCTCTCAGGCTTTGTGATGTCGAAGGGTGCGATGTTCACTTGTTGGGACGCCATCCCACCTTCGTCGCCAATTTGGTGTCTTGCAACAGAAGACAAGCAGGGGCCGCAGTAAGGGCTAAAACCAGGTTTATTGCATCGTAGTAAAGTGAACAAGAGATACAGGTGAAACCACAGCCTTATTTATAGTACATTTTGAATAGCCCGGGTAACAGTCCATTGGTTACTGTCTGCGTGACGTCATGGGGACGTCACGCCCATCTTCTCCAGATGCAGTAGGGCAGTAGTATCCTGCCCTTCAGGTATGAAGGTGAATGGGTATCCTGTGTCCAACGCTGCTACTGCAGGCGCAGCATTGTTCTTTAACAGCTTGATACAATGAATCAATGATTGCTTACAGTAGATACAATTGACGGATACAACTCTTGAATAAACTTACCAGTCATGGAATAAAGGGACAGGTCTTGTCCTGGATCAGCAACTGGCTAAGGGACAGGAAACAGAGGGTAGCACTAAATGGACACTTCTCCAAGTGGAGGGAAGTAAAGAGTGGGGTTCCCCAAGGTTCAGTACTGGGACCCCTGCTTTTCAACCTCTTCATAAATGATCTAGAGGTAGGAGTAAATAGCAAGGTAGCCAAATTTGCTGACGACACTAAATTATACAGGGTAGTGAAAACTGTGAGAGATTGTGAGGAGCTCCAGAGGGATCTCTCGACACTGGGGGAGTGGGCAAAACAGTGGCAAATGAGCTTCAACATTAGTAAGTGCAGAGTGATGCATGTTGGGGCAAAGAACCCCAATTACATTTATAAACTGATGGGGTCTGAACTCTCTGCGACAAACCAGGAAAGGGACCTTGGTGTCCTGGTGGACAACTCAATGAAGGTGTCAACCCAGTGTGCCTCAGCAGTGAAAAAAGCAAACTCAATGCTAGGGATCATTAGGAAGGGTTTAGAAAATAAGTCAGCAAGTGTCATTTTGCCTCTTTATAAATCTATGGTGAGGCCCCATCTGGAATACTGTGTACAGTTCTGGTCGCCATACCTCCAGAAGGATATTATGGAGCTGGAAAAAGTGCAGAGGAGGGCAACCAGAATGATTAGGGGACTGGAACACCTTCCTTACCATCTGAGGCTGCAACGGTTGGGCCTCTTCACTCTTGAACGACGACGTCTAAGAGGTGACCTGATTGAAGTTTATAAAATCATGCACGGTGTGGACAAAGTAGATAAGGAAAAACTGTTTTCCCTATCGCACAACACTAGAACTAGGGGACATTCCATGAAACTTTTGGGTACTAGTTCTCAAACAAATAAGAGAAAGTACTTTTTCACCCAGAGGATTACTGGTCTATGGAACTCCCTGCCAGAAGAAGTGGTGACAGCTGTCAGTCTTGACAGCTTTAAGAAAGGATTAGACAAGTTCATGGAGGACAAGAGTATCAATGGCTATAATTATGGATACTTAAGGACAACCTCCAGGTTGGAGAGATAGGCAGGATATCTCTCAATATCATTTCCAGGGAATCCTAAGCAGGTGAAGGCATCTGCTTGGGAATACCCTGAAGGAAATGGTGAGCCACTGTGTGAGACAGAATGCTGGACTGGATGGGCTGTGGCCTGTTCCAGCAAGGCTGTTCTTATGTTCTTAAAGGGATACTTGACACAAACCATTCAGTACATAACAACTTCCCTCATTGCGGGTGTTCTGTTCGTGGATTCAAGGACTAATGCCCACTTTCCCTTCCATGCCTCTGGCCCTTGCTCAGCCTCAGTGTATGTGCTATTCTACTCTTGCAGCATAAATCTGGAAATCCCAAATGGGCGTCTTTTGGCTGTGGTGGGACCTGTGGGGTCCGGAAAGTCCTCACTGGTGTCAGCTATGTTAGGAGAGATGGAGCACATCAAAGGGCACATCAATGTTCAGGTGAGAAAAGAAACATGTTTTTTTAAGGCATATCAGAAAACAAAACAAAAAACACTGCAGCACTTTAAAAACTAACTGCTATATTTTTATGTGAGCTTTCATGGATCAAGCCCACTTCTTCATTAAATTCATTGAGGCCCGCTAGTTCAGCATCTTAATCACTAAATCCATGCAGTCCCTGGGGCCCATCTTAGATGAGGCCTAAATGTCCTTTGCCATGTAGTTAAATGACATTCCTCCACAACCATGTGGGGGCACCTAGCTCATTGTGTGTGTGTGGCCTTCAACATATTCTCATGACCATGCGAATGCCACTGTTGTCATCTTTTTCAGGGCTCTCTGGCCTACGTGCCTCAACAAGCATGGATCCAGAATGCCACTCTCAAGGACAACATCCTTTTTGGGTCACCCTTTGATGAGACTCGTTATCAGAACGTCATCAAGGCATGTGCTCTGATCCCAGACCTGCAGCTGCTTCCAGCGGGAGACCTCACTGAGATAGGAGAGAAGGTACTAACTATGGGCTCCATGGGAGAAGAAGCAGAAGGCAGTGGGAAAGAGCGAGAAGGGTGGGAAGGATTCCTTGAGTACCTGAGAAATTCAGTGAGATTTGAAATGGAGGCCTTCAAGATGCCTGTGGGCTTACAGGTTGCTGTGGGTTGAGCAGACCAAAGGTCTAAATCAGGGATTCCCAACATGTGGAGTCCCATTTCATGTGCCCCCACCGCCTCCACCACACCAAGAAGTGCCATGTGGTGGAGGAAGGGAAAAATGGCTGACTGAGGGAGTGTGACCCAGCACCCGGCTTTAAAAGGTTGAGAACTCCTGGTCTAAATGGTTAAGTCTGAGGTAAATAGCAAGTTGGTGGAGCCTCCCATTATACTGTATGTCCCAAAGCCAAATGGACTGACACATGTATCTTACTTCAACACTAAAGATCGGACACTCTCCTGCCCCAAAACAGAAGGTGGAAACAGAGCAGGCATCATGGTGCTCAGCTCTCACAAAATGCCACCTTCTAGAGTTCTGCCGCCTGGGGGGACTGCCTGACTGTGTCTGTTGGTATGGTCTTGGGTCTGGGTAGTTCAGCTGAATAAGGCCAGCATCCACGATGGTGAACCTTGGCACTCCAGATATTCTTGGACTTCAATTCCCAGAAGCCGCCATGAATCCACACGAATGGATTTACTGCGATTCATCCTGCCCACGCCGCCCTTGTTGCTCCTGGAAGTGGAGGTAAAATGCGCCTGTATGGTTAAGACTCTTCCGGGTTAACCCTTCCTCCATATGGGTGCGTTTTACTTCCGCTTCCAGGAGCGACGAGGGTGGCATGGGCTGGATGAATCACAGCAAATCCATTTGTGTGGATTCACGGGGGCTTCTGGGAATTGAAGTCCAAGAATATCTGGAGTGCCAAGGTTCACCATCACGGACTAACATGCTCAAGTGGGGGCTACTGCCAAACAACAACATGTTGTGTGAATGTGGGGAGATACAGAATCCGGCTCATTTACTGGTTGTCTGATTACTGCCAGAAACATAAAGACTTAAGTTTGGCCAATGACAAAGCCAAGAAAGTGGCTTCCTTTTAGCAATCCAGGGTTTGATCAGGACACAAAAGAAGAAGAAGCTGAGCAAATGCATCCAGACCATTAAGAAAGGGCACTAGTCCTCCTGTGCTCACACACACACACAGTCGTGAACTTGAGAAACAGTTATTTACAAGTGTGATATAGTCAGAGAATGGCCTCTGTATCAGTGGTCCCCAACTTCCTGGGACATGGGGGTTGCGTTGGAGTGCACAAGCCCAAAGAAGGCCACATCTTAAATTAAAATGTAACAAAATTATTAACCTGCTGATTTACATCAAAAGTTAACATTCGGAAGGGACTGCAGTGGCTTAGTGGTTAAGACGCTGAACTTGATGACCGGAAGGTCGGCAGGTCAGCTGTTTGAGAGCCGAGTACTGCACGACAGAGAGGATGTAACCTGCAGTCTGTGTGTTGGGGATTTCTGTTCTATATAGTTGCTCAACTAGAGGGAAAGTGATGAGATCTCTTGGTCATGAGGTACTTACAGTCATTTTCTTCTTCACCATCATCTTCTTGGTCGTCTTAAAAACTGGGATGAACGTTGATCTCAATTTAGCAAACAAAGAAATACTAGCGTTTTGAAAGAATTATTGTTTCTGTTCCAAAATGTGTGCTTCCTCCACAATTATTTCACTGGTGCGCTGAATCATAAAAGACTCAGAGATCCTCACTGCTTCCTTTGCCAGGGTATTAATTTGAGTGGTGGCCAGAAGCAACGTGTCAGCCTTGCTAGGGCTGTGTACAACAATGCAGACATCTATGTGCTGGATGATCCCCTGTCAGCTGTGGATTCCCATGTTGGGAGACACATCTTTGATCAAGTTCTGGGACCAGAGGGCCTGTTGCGCAATAAAGTGAGTCCTTGTCTTTCCTACAGGTGGCTTCCTTTTTGGCAAACAGATGGATAAATTATTATAGTTATTGTTCCAAGAACTGATATCCTAGGTTTCTTTTAATACAAAACCAAACCCATGCAACAATCCAGTCAGTGCAGGGGTACCAGTGTTATTGACTAAAGTACTGATGAACTACCAGGATTGTGTTGGCTTAGTGGTTTAGACGCTGAACTTGACTGGAAGATCAGCAGTTTGAGACCGGAGTACAGCACAACGGATTGAGCGTCCATCTCTGTTTCAGCTCTTGCCAACCTAGCAGTTTGAAAGCAAGAAAAATTGCAATGAGATAAATAGGTACCACTTCTATTAGAAGATAACAATGTTCCATGTGCTCTGATGTCTAATCATGCCTGTCACGTGACCACGGAAATGTCTGCAAAAGCAGATAGTGCTGGCTTTTTGGCTGCAAATGGAAATGAGCACCGAACCCGAGAGTCAGACACAACTGGCTTTCAAGTAAGGGTGGCCTTTACCTTAAAATAAAATATGGGCCTGCTAGGAGGGGCTTCAGGTGTCTTATTTCTGCCTTTGGATGTGAGGAAAACAGTAGTATTTGTTTTCAAAGCATACAGTAATAAATATTTAGAAGGATTAGTTTTGTTGTTGTTGTTGTTCAGTCGCACAGTCGATTCCGACCCTTTGCGACCCCATGGACCATTTTCCTCCAGGCACCTCTGTCCTCCACCATTCTCCTCAGCCGGCCAAGCTCTGTGCCCATTGTGTCCACAATACCATCTATCCATCTCATCTTTGGACCCCCCCTTCTTCTCTTTCCCTCCACCTTTCCCAGCATCAAGGCCTTCTCAAGTGAGTCCTCCCTTCTCATTTGATGTCCAAAGTACTTTAGCTTCATCTTCACTATTTGTCCCTCCAATGAACAGTCAGGGTTGATTTCTTCCAGTATTGACCTATTTGTTCTCTTTGCTGTCCAGGGGACTCTCAGGACTCTCCTCCAACACCACATCTCAAAGTCATCTATTCTTCTGCGCTCAGCTTTCCTTATGGTCCAGCTCTCACACCCATACATTACCACTGGGAATACCATTGCTTTGACTATGCGAATTTTTGTTTTCAAGGTGATGTCTCTGCTTTTCACTATATTCCCCAGGTTTCTCATAGCTTGTCTCCCCATAATCAGTCGTCTTTTTATTTCATGGCTACAGTCGCCATCTGCAGTGATCTTAGATCCCAGGAAAGTAAAATCTGTCACTGCTTCTACTTCTTCCCCATCTATTTTCCAGGGACTGATGGGACCTGTTGCCATTATCTTGGATTTCTTGATATTAAGGCTCAAGCCATCTTTTGCACTCTCCTCCTTCAATCCAATCAAGAGATTCTTTAGGTCTTCCTCACTTTCTGCCATTAGGGTGGTATCGTCTGCATATCTCAAATTGTTGATGTTTCTCCCAGCAATTTTGATCCCATATTGTGATTCCTCCATCCCTGCATTGCGCATTATGTGCTCTGTGTATAGATTGAATAAGCAGGGTGATAAAATGCAGCCTTGTCTTACTCCTTTTCCTATTCCAAACCACTCTTTCATTCCGTGTTCTGTCCTAACTGTTGCTTCTTGGTTCGTGTACAGATTTCTCATGAGGCATATGAGGTGCTCTGGTATTCCCATCTCTTTAATTACTTGCCACATTTTGTTGTGGTCCACACAGTCAAAAGCCTTGGTGTAGTCAATAAAACAAAAGTAGACTTGTTTCTGGTATTCATTTGTTTTCTCCATGATCCAACGTATGTTGGCAATGTGGTCTCTAGTCCCCCTGCCTCTTCTGAAACCAGCCTGCACCTCTGGTAATTCTCTCTCCACATGTTGCTGAAGTCTATCCTGTATTATCTTGAGCATCACCTTGCTGGCATGTGGGATGAGCGCAATTGTTCGGTAATTTGAGCATTCTTTGACATTGCCTTTTTTGGGGATTGGAACATACACTGATCTTTTCCAATCCTGTGGCCACTGTTTTGTTTTCCAAATTTGCTGGCATATTGAATGCAGTAGTTTGATTCCATCATCTTTTAGGGCTTTGAAAAATTCAACTGGGATGTCATCATTTCCACTAGCTTTGTTGCTTGCAGTGCTTTTTAGGGCCTTTCTGACTTCACTCTCCAGAATATCTGGTTCAAGTTCAAATTTCTCATTATTGTTATTATCAGGAGTGTTGAGGTCCTTTTTGTAGAGTTCCTCTGTGTACTCTTGCCATCTTTTTTTGATTTCTTCTGCTTCAGCTAACTCCTTTCCATCTTTGTCCCTTATCATGTTCATTTTTGCTTTAAATTTTCCCTTGATTTCCCCAATTTTTTTGAAAAGATCTCTAGTCCTGCCTCTTTTGTTGTTTTCCTCCATTTCTTTGAACTGTTTGTTCAGGTATTTTTCCTTATCTCTCCTTGCTTTTCTTTGAAATTCTGTATTCAGGTGGTTGTATTTTTTCCTTTCTCCTTGGACTTTTGCATTCCTTCTTTCCTCTGCTATTTTAAGAGCCTCATCAGACAACCACTTTGCTTTCTTACGCTTCTTTTCTTTTGGTATGGTTTCTCTTGCTGCCTCCTGCATGATGTCCCGCGTCTCTGTCCATAATTCTTCTGGTACTCTGTCTATCAGGTACAGGACATTAAATCTGTTCATGACCTCCACCGTATATTCTTTAGGGATGTTGTGTAGGTCATATCTGTCTGGTCTAATTGTCTTCCCCATTTTCTTTAGTCTAAGCCTGAATTTTGCGATCAGTAGGTTGTGATCTGAGCCACAGTCTGCTCCAGGTCTTGTTTTTGCTGACTGAATGGAGGTTCTCCATCTTTGACTGCAGAGTATGTAATCAATCTGATTTCGATGCTGGCCATCTGGTGATGACCATGTGTAAAGTCGCCTCTTGTGTTGCTGGAAGAGGGTGTTTGCTATGACTAGTGCATTCTCTTGGCAGAACTCTATCAATCTTTGCCCTGCTTCATTCTGTGTTCCAAGACCAAACTTGCCTGTTATTCCATTTACTTTTTGATTTCCTACTTTGGCATTCCAATCTCTTAAGATAATGTGGACATCATTTCTTGGTGTCTGTTCTATGAGGTGTTGCAGGTCCTCATAGAACTGGTCAACTGTGGCTTCATCTGCACTAGTGGTTGGTGCATAGACTTGGATTACAGTGATATTGAAAGGTTTGCCTTGGATTCTGACTGACATCATTCTATCATTTTTGATGTTGTATCCCATTACTGCTTCCCTCACTCTTTTGTTGGCAATTATGGCTACTCCGTTTTTTCTGAGGTTTTCTTGCCCACAGTAGACCTGGGCCTGGAGAGGAAGAAAAGGAATCAGGAAGGCCCAGCTCTACTGCCCATTCCATCCAGAGAGGCCCAAGGGGGAGTTGAGTAAATGATCTTGCCCCTCCCTTCCCATCCAAAGACCTGGGGCCAGAGAGAAGGACACCTCAGGAGACCCCTGACCACCCCCAGGAGATACCATCCACAGCCACCATCACAGCGAGGCCCAAGCCGGCGCCTTTGACCAACTCCATGTGGCCGAAGGGAGGCAAGAGCTGTTGCGTGCATGCAAAGGATAAGTAATTGAACTGAAATAATATAGTTGACTAAACATAGATGGCTTATGGCAACTGACATAGTGACTGTACTGACTTACATAGAGACTTGATATAGTGGACTTTTTCTTTCTTTCTTTCTTTCCCTTTCATTAATTAGTTCAACTTTTACTTTGATACTATGTGATAAACTGTGATATTGTGCATGATAATACTTTGTTTTAAAACTGTTTAAACTGTGATAACATGTGTGATGGGAAAAGACTGGCGTAGAGACCAGCAAGGCACGCCACAAAGTTTGCCAAGAGAACCCTATGGACCAAAACAAAAGGCAAAACAAGGGGATGCTCAGCACAGCAGTGAAATGGGCTTTTTGTAAAACCAAGACCCTGGAGTAGATGGGGTGCTGTGTAGCATCTGTAGTTATAATAGCAATTCCAAGATAAGGTGTGAGTTGTGGCGCCATCTTGATGCTGTTCCCTGAAGTCACTGTGTACCATTTTATTTGTATTTGTATACCGCTTTTCTTGTCCTAAGACAACTCAAAGCGGTTCCCAACAAAATTACATATGAATACAAAGCATACAATAAATGCAGTAAGATACAATAACATATAAAGGTACAATAATCTAAATACTGTATAACAGAGAATAGCAATACAATAAAATAACTATGCAATAGGATACAGTAAACAAATTTTATGCTACAGACCCGGATCCTGGTGACGCATAACCTGAACTTCCTGGCACAAATGGATGACATTGTGGTGTTGATGGCTGGAGCTGTCTCAGAACAGGGTTCTTATAGCAACTTGCTGGCAAATGGTGAAGCATTTGCTCAGCTGCTCAACACATATGGGACCCATCAGGAAGGCACACCTGAAGAAGAACCCACAGGTGAGTAGCATCGCAGTACCTATAAGACCGACGAACACTGGCCAACGTTGCCTTTCAGAATGCATCTTACCATGGAACAATGCCACCATGCCATCCTGAACATGCCCAGTCCCCTCTCATTTCAAAGCTGAGTAGAGTCATGTCTACTCATGGTAGTCAGATGGGAGACTTACAAGGGAAGACCAGCTGCTGTACTGAGGAGGGACCACCACTCAGGTAAAACACACAGAAGGTCACAGCTTCAGTAGCCAACACCTCCAGGAATCCTGTAATGAAGGTCTGGAGAGACGCTGCCAGTCAAAGTTGCAGTAATGAGCTTGGAATATCAGGGGTGGAGAACCTGTGGCCTTGAGGGGAAAACCTGGGCTTCTGGGAATTGAAGTTCCAGAATACCTGGAAGACTAGCCTGTTTCCTCTAGGCCAGGATCTCAACCGTGGGCCTCCAGGTGCATTTGAACTTCAATTCCCACAAATCCAGGCTCCCCTCAAGGCTGCAGGTCCCCCCTCCCCCTGTGGTTTGAACCAGCATAAGGTACCTTCTCGTGCCACTATGAATCTCACCGGGGTGAGTGGAGTTAAACATGATTTTAGATTTCCATGTCTCAAGACCTTTTTCCGAACAGCAAGAAAACAAATGTGTTTGGTGGGATTTAGTGGGGGGAAAGGCATGTAGTGTGGTAGCTCCCAGATTCACTCAACCTGCTTCCACCTCCATCCTGCTCTCCAATCATCCCATGCTCTTCACTTTTTTTTATAGTGGGCATAGGGGAAGAACTGGAACTGGATGGGGAACTTGAAGCTGGAGCTGAAGAGGTGCCCAATGATTTGGCGACTCTGACCCGAAAGAGTGAGGCCAGCATCCGGCGGGCAAACTTCAGCCGCAGGTCAGGCTCTTCCATGAACCTGTAGCCATTTTCTGCTCAATGCATCTCTCTTTGTTCTTCCCTGTTTCCATTCTATCCTCCTGTTCTGTCTTTGCCATTTCTTTTGGAAAATATATATATATGCAAAGGGGACACATGTATGGGAAGGATAAGGGTGGACCGTCGACTGAGAAGCGGGATGGGTGAGCGAAGAGAGAGACAAAGGAAGAGAGGCAGGAGTGACCCACACACCCCCATGAGGTTTCCATGGGAAAGGCTGGCCTACTGTAAATATCCCGGGCAAGGCTGGATAATCGGCTAGTGTTGGTATATTCCAAAGAGTCCTGGTGAGCCCAAGGATCCAAGTTGACTCAGCCTTCCATCCTTTAGACATCGGTAAAATGAGTGCCCAGTGTGTTGGGGGCAAAATGCTAATTAAATTGTTCGTTTTCATGTCAGAGATTACTCTGGGTTGAAAGGATTTTTGCAGGGGACATCCGAATGAGGTTCCTTTCATGTCCCCCATCATGCAGCTTTCGGGAATTCTGTGGGTCCTCTTATGTCTGGCCTGCTCCATTCAACACATGTTTTGATCTGGCCATTTGCATTACTCCATTTTTGGTATAAATTGTGTCTTAGCAAAAGACTGAAAATGCACACATACAATCATGGATTTGGACAAGAGTTGGGTCAGAATATCACCAAAAGAGCACAAGGGGTGGGGTGGGGGGGATATGTCAGACATTTTCTGCACATCCCTAATCCAGTCATCTAAGATATAGCCCCAGTGCACTAAGGGGGAAACTGTAGAAGTTGTATCCCTCATCACTGTTTTCTCCTATTCTAGCCTCAGTAACAGCAGTAACATGTCTCTCAAGAAGGCCCCTCAAGGAAAGCCGAAAGAGAAGCCAGCAACAGAGATAAAAGGACAGAGGCTTATTGACAAGGAAGTCATGGAAATTGGCAAGGTGAGAATTGTAGAATAACCAACCGAGGTGGAAGGGGCCTTTTCTGCCATCGGGTCCAATCCCCTGCTCAGTGTGGGAATTCATATGCAAGCAGGTATGACAGATGGTTGTCCAATTTTATCTTGAATGCCTCTAGTGTTGAAGAGCTCAACACCTCCCAAAGTAATTGGTTCCATTGTTGTACTGCTCTGACAGTTAAGGAGGTTTTTCCTGATATCCAAACTATATCTGGCTTCCTGTAACTTGGGCCTCTCATTATGTGTCCTGCACCCGGGGATGATCAAGAACAGATCCTGCCCCTCTTGTTTATGACTGTCATTCAAGAATTTGAAAAATGCTACCAAATCCTCCCTTAGTTTCCTTTTCTCAAAGCTAAACATGCCCAGTTTCTTAAGTTTTTCCTCATAGGCTTTGGTTTCCAGTCCCTGATCTCCCTTGTTACCTTCCTCTGAACTTGTTCCAATTTGTTTCTTAAAGTGTGGTGGCCAGAATTGGACACAGTACTCTAACTAGTGCCAAATTGTTAGAGGAGACTAGTTGAGAGAAACTAGTACCTCATGGGTTTTGGAGACTGTACTTCTGATACCGCAGCCTAAACTAGCATTGGTGGGTTTTGCAGCCACATCACACTGTTGACTTATATTTAGCTGATGTTCTACAACAATTCCAAGATCTTTCTTGCTTGCAGTATTACTGAGCCAAGTATCCCCCATCTTGTAACCAAGAAAAGTCAAATACAGTACATCCTTCTGCTCATAACTGGAACAGATCAAAGAGGTCTTTAAAAGCCCATGGGATAGGGAATGTGTATGTCTCCAATTAGGGTTGAATCAATATCCCATTATGCCAGAAACTATGCTACACTGTCTGGGGCTGATGGGAGTTGTAACCCAGTGATATTAAGAATGCCATGCATTCTCTTACTCTGGACTACAGATTTTTATTATACATTTGGGTGGAAGCAAGAGGGCAATCCCCTTACTATAAGGTGGTGGTTGACTCTTCTTTCCACCAGTCAAAGTATAGGCAAAGTGTGCCTTCCAGCAACCAAAATGACCCACAGATCCCTAAAAATCCCCACTCACACACTCTAGAGACATGGGGAGAAAATTTACCCATGAACGGTTTAGGCCAGGAGGAGAAATGTTTTAAAAACTAGAATTGACTACTAATCATAGTTCACAGTAAGCTGACAGAATTGCCCCTTCTAACCACACCCACTCTTGTGCAAAGGAAAAAATTATATTTATTTAAAACATTGGAAAGGGGGTGTTTAAAGTCCAGGAGCTCCTGCACATCTGGAGGTTACTCTTCTCTGTATTAAAGGGAAAGATGTGAAAACAGTTCAGCTCAGTGTGCATAGGCTTGATATGTGCTTCTTGGATTCTCCTTGTGCCCTTATCTGCTGCTTGATGTAAGAGCAAACTAATGTACTTCCAAGGAGTACTTTCATCTATCTGTCGTAGTGCAGTTCTTTGATTCTCTTTATGAAAAGGAGGTTTTTTTTTGAGGGGCATGCATGAATGAAAGCAACATTTTGCCCTGCAGGTGAAGTTCATCATATATGTGCGATACTTGCAAGCTATTGGTTGGTGTCTCTCAATATTCATCATCGCTGGCTACATAGCACAAGCTGCCGCTTCAGTGGGCTCCAACCTGTGGCTTAGCGAATGGACCAGCGATTCTTTAGTCTACCAGAATAGTACCTACCCAACCTCCCTGCGTGACCAGCGGATTGGAGTCTATGGAGCACTGGGTGTGGCCCAAGGTAAAACTCAGAACTGACTCAGACCAGAAATGGAGAGTGGTTAGGCTCTGAAGTCAGAAGAGGAGGGAGTGCCTGTGGAAAGCAGAGGATATCTTCTTACGACATGCTGCCCTGTATGTGTAGGAGAATAAAAGGAATTGGGGATGGATGGATGGAGGATTGGGGCCATGATGGCGAACCTTGGCACTCCAGATGTTCTTGGACTTCAATTTCCAGAAGCACTCCTGGAAGCAGAAGTAAAACACGCCCGTATGGAGCGACGGGGGCAGTGTGGGCAGGATGAATCGCAGCAAACCCATTCGTGTGGATTCATGGGTGCTTGGTCTTCTGGGAATTGAAGTCCAAGAACATCTGGAGTGCCAAGGTTCGCCATCACGGGATTAGGGCATCTCCCCAGCTTACATGTTGATTCAAACACATAATAATGACATGAACATTCTAGAATTTAAAACTTTTGACCAATTAATTGGCTACAATTAAATGGTGTTTGCCCTCCCTTCACAGCTAAACCTACTCCTGCTGTTTTCACATTAGTAGCATAATTTTGGAAGAGGAGGGACATAGTTTCCTAGTTGCTTTTTTTAAAAAAAGAAAAATTATTTCCCCCTATAAAATAGAAATTTAAAAATAAACACAATATAATAACACAATAATATAATGTAAAAATAAACACAATACAATAACACAATAACATAAATCATATCATAAGAAAGATAAAATAAACATGCACCCCTCACCCAGAGACTAATGCATTTTTATCTAATGTTGGTAATTTGCTTTTCTCCATCATCTGTATTTCCAGAAATCGGCTGATTCTTGACCAGGTTTTATCCCCTTTCCCTTAACCCCCACGTAATCTATGAATTTTTCCCAAATGATTTTGAATTTATCTTCATTTGTTAATCCCTTTTTAAATTTTAAACCACATGTTAATTTATCATTCAAAACCATGCTCCATAGTTCTCTGTACCAATCCTTTATCCTAAACCTCATATTTGCCTTCCAATTTTTAGCCATTAATAATCTTGCAGCTGTGACCATCATAACTATTAGATTCTTTATATGCTTATCTGTTGTTACTTTATTACAGTCCATTAATAAATTTATTTTGGGGCATAACGTAAACTTTAAGTTCAATATTTGGTAATTTCCTAATTGCTCTTGTTAAACAATTAGGCATTAGAAATCCTTGTTCCTCTACTGTAGATCAGCCAAAGATCTGCTAGGAAGCCAAGATTCACCTTCTGAACATTTCCAGTTGTCTGTTGATTAAGTGGCCAAAACCTGCATCAATGCCTCACTTGTATATGCATTTGTTCTAGCTCTTTTCCTACTCTCTGCCACCATTTTTGCTGCCCATGGTGCCGTCCGGGCTTCCCAGGTGCTGCATGCTAATTTGCTCAACAACATTCTGCATGTGCCCATGAGTTTCTTCGACACAACGCCAACTGGCCGCATCATAAACCGGTTTGCCAAGGTATGACACTGTCCTGTGAAGCCAGGGGTCCAGATGTGACTCTCAAATGGTTTGACTAAGGAAAGTAGGATAGTATCTAAAACAAGAAGTTACGGAGAGCACATGGGGAAAGGAGATGCATTGTTGATGGATGGATGGATATAAAGTCAATGATCATGATGTGGCATGGCTCATCCTTAAGAGATCACATCTAGCTTAGTTTACAGCCATTTCCCAATGTTTTAGAGCCATCAAAGATGCATAAACATTGGGATCCCATGGCAGAAGAAGGTACTAGACAGGTTTTGAGGTTCAATCTTGATGTTGTAGGAATGCAAATGCAGCCAGGAATGAATATTGTACATGAACATGCAAAATAGCTATACAGAAAAGTGATATTTTAAGGTGGAAGTTTTTGGTTAGAACTATAATTATATAGTTAACAAAATATATGGTAAAAGGAAGAATAATAACACAGAGAAAGCATGAAATAATAGCCACACACCCCCACAAGCACTAGCACTTTGAAAATTAAATTACTCAAGTGTTTTAAGTAAAAATCTTCATTTATAATTGCCAACTAAATTTATAGCCAGTAAAAAAATAGGGGTAGGGTGGGGTCTCCAACATGTGGAGAGACTTCCTCCATGCTTGTGCTCAAAGGAAGGTCAGGGAAGAAGCAAGAGAAGGGGGAAAGGACAGTGGAGGAATGAGCAAACAAAAAACAAGATGAGGGGAGGGGCAAGCCTTGATTCCAGAGAACCCTTTGCACATGTGCAGAGCCCATTTGTGATGGGCGCGCATGCGCAGTAACCCCTTTTTCCACTGTTTAAATATGGGATGGCGGTGGGAAAAGGGAGGAACGGGCGCAGAAATACGGGATTTCCCGGTCAATCTGGGATACTTGACAGGTATGGCCTATTGCAACTTCCCTCCAACCTGTGGCCTTCCAAATGTTTTGGAGTTCAAATCCCATGATCACACCTCTCCCACACTGGCCATTTAGTTGGGACTCATAGGGATTGAGTTCAAAATATCTGGCGGACTCCAGCATGGGGAAAGCTGTCCTTGTGGTCTGATCGAAGACTGTAAACCTCTTGTAGGAACTTGCCTGGGTTTACCTGTCTCTCTCAGGCTGAGGTCTTGAAATACTCTTATTTGTAACAAGGCACTCCCAATCCCGGGTTATCTCTGTTCTTTTTTTCTGCCTTCCTTGCAGGATATCTTCACTGTGGATGAGACAATCCCAACATCATTCCGTTCTTGGCTGAACTGTTTCTTGGGAATTTTCAGTACTCTGCTGATCATCTGCCTGGCCACTCCTTATTTTGCGATCATCATGCTCCCCTTGGGGATCATCTACTACTTCGTCCAAGTGAGTCAGAGCTCCCAATTCTGGGAGTGGCCATTCCTCTTACCGACATGCTAGATGTACTCAGAACACCCACTTGAATCCCCAGGGCTTGAGTTCCCAGGCCTACATGCTGGCCACGAACCCTGAAAGCCTACTCCAGTGAAGTGATGTACACCAGGGGACCAAAGATGTATTTGTTGTGTTGAGAACAGCGTAAAATTGTCAGTGTGAGATGCACAGATACATTTCCTTTTCTAAGCACACCTTAAGGCAGGGGTGCCTAAACTTTTCTCACATGGTTCAGCAGGCCGGTAATGTGGTTTCTCCTACCGGAAGCGGAAGTAAAACACACTTTGCAATCTGTTTTGCAACAGGATGGAATAGATTTTAAGCTGCAATTTTCTCTGCTTAAACCAGGGGTGCCCAAACTATGGCCTGTGGGCCAGATCTGGCCCTCAACATCAATTCATCCGGCCCACACTGCCCTCATTGCTCCTGGAAGCGGAAGTAAAACGCACCCATGTTTACTTCCACTTCCAGGAGCAACGAGGGAGGAATGGGCCAGATGAATTGGCGTCAGGGGATGGATCCAGCCCATGGGCCATAGTTTGAGCCCCCCTGACTTAAGAGATCCCTCTGATGTAGATGCAAACTTGCTTAAAACTGTTTACAATCAGCATTGTGAAGTGGGATTGGCTCTATGTTGGATTCCAGCCACAAATACTGACCCAATTCCACTTTTCTTCTATTCACATTTCCTGGCAAATTTGTTCCCCTGCTGTGGACATTCTGATAAACAGAGATGTGAAGCTTGGCTGTATAAATTAAATCTCAATTTACTGGAACCAAGTGTTCAACATTTCCTCTCATAAGGGAGACTCAGAGGCCCTTGTTTTTCAACTCTTTTCTGCCTTGCTTCAGTTTCTGCAGTGTTTTTCTGGTTCCCTTCCCCTATAGAAGCTTTTTCCTCCCTCTGGTGCCCTCCAGATGTGTTGAACTGCATGCGGTTGTGGATGTTTTAGCGCAACACTTCTACAGGACACACAGATGGGGAAGGTGGCTTTAGAACAGAGATGGGGGATCTCTAGGGAAAAGGTTAAATGGTCACCCTTGCTCCAAAGCCAGTTGTTTCCAATTCTAGGATTCAGTGGTCATCTCCATTTACAGCCAAAGAGCCAGCGCTGTCTGCATCTGTAGATGTTTCTGTGGTCATGTGGCAGGCATGACTAAACACTGGAGCTCGTGGAACACTGTGACCTTCTCACCAAAGTGGTATCTATTCATCTACTTGCAATTTCTTGCTTTTGAACTGTTTGCCCATAAATCTGGGTATTACCTGTCTCCCTACAATGTCTTACACTATTATCTCTGAAATAGTATTCAAGGCATTTAAATAGGGGGAAAGGGTTAACTGTGAATAGGGTTGCCAGATGGTATCTTAAAGGAGGACATGTCCTCCTTTTCTATAATTTGTCCTCCCATCCTCCCTTACCTACTGTATGTCCATATGTACATACCGTAGGTGAGGGAGGACGGGAGGACAAATTATAGAAAAGGAGGACATGTCCTCCTTTAAGATACCATCTGGCAACCCTAACTGTGAAGGAAAAGATATATGCACACCACCCTGAGGTTATTGGAAGAAAAGTAAGATGTAAAAGTAACAAAATTACTATGAATGAATGAATATTTAATTTAATTTAATTTTTACATTTGTTTTGCCGCCTCCTCGCCGAAGTAACTCTGGGCAGCTCACAATAAAAGCATAAAAACAATAAAACAACTATAATAAAATTATTTTAAAAACCATCCCCATTAAAATCCTACCCACCCCATCTGTAAAAAGAGGGAGAATCTTATACAAGCCAGTAGGCGGGGGTCACACTTCCATCGGTGCCTCACACCTGCCCCACCAGCCAGGTTTTAAGTCCTTTCCTGAAGGGCAGCAATTCCATCTGCAGCCATAATTCCACTGGCAGGAGGTTCCATAGGGCTGGTGTGGACACAAAGAAGGCCCTCCTTCTTGTGCTAGAGAGACGAGCCCCTTTAGCCGATGGTACAATTAGAGTGTCTGTCTGTCTAGTTGGACAGACAGACATTCTTGGGGAAAGGCGGTCTCTTACATATCCTGGCCCAATACCATGTAGGGCTTTAAAGGCCATCACCAGCACCTTGAATTGCACCCGGAGGCAAACTGGTAACCAGTGCAGCTCCCGGAGCAGTGACGAGGCGCGGGCATACCGCCTGCATTCCATCACCATCCGGGCTGCCACATTCTGGACCAGCTGCAATTTCTGAATGGTCGTCAAGGGCAGCCCCATGTAGAGCGTGTTTCAGGAATCTAGTCTAGGGGTGACCAGAGCATGTGTGACCATGAGCAAGGAGTCCCGGTCCAGGAGCGGGCGCAACTGGCGAATCACACGAAGTTGTGCAAAAGCCCTCCTGGCCACAACGGCCACCTGCCTTTAAATGACCCTGCAGAGAATTGAATTGTGGACTTTGTAAGTTGTCGCATAAAACGTGGCTGTACTTTACAATCACTTTACAAACTATTACATGATCCAAAGTGGGTGGAAATGATAACTGATCCTTTTCATTTCACTTCCTCTGCCTTACTCCACCCTTGACCAACTTTTGAGATCCTACACCCCCACTCATTTCTAGAATGCTCTTCCAATACTTCCTACATTCGAATTAGGTCCTAGGCGGGGGTGGGACCGGGCGGGACCCTTACCCCTGCATGTGAAGTTTTGAAGCAGAGGTGAAAAGCTTCAGCTATTACTCCATAAGGAGCAGGTAAAGGTCTCAAAAGCTGTGGCAACTTTTGGAGCAGTAACGTAGTTAAGCATTATCAGCATACTGTGCTAAAAGGCCTTGGCTCCCTTAACTCTGCATAGACTTTTTGTAATCATTTTTGCTTACGTCGATTTCCAGCAGCAGCAAAGGAAGGGAGGCCTTTGCTTTTAAAAACAGTGGCCTGGAAAAAAAAGATACAATAGCATTCGTGTGCAAGCACAGAATATCCCTGAAGCCTCAGGATGTCATAATGGTTTGTCCCTGGAACTCTGAAAAGAATAGCAATAGCATTTACACTTATATACCACCCCATAGCACATAGTGCTCTGGGAGGTTCACAAGTTAATTAGCATTTTGCCCCCAACAGGCTGGGCACTCATTTTATGGACCTTGGAAGGATGGAAGTCGGAGTCAACCTTGATCCGCATCAGAATTGAACTCGCGTTTTGGCTGCAGTACAGCAGTTCGAAAGCAAGACATTGCAAGTAGATAAATAGGGACCACTTCGGTGGGAAGGTAACAGCGTTCCGTGCGCTCCGGTGTCTAGTCATGCCTGCCACATGACCATGGAAACGTCTGCATAAGCAGACAGCGCTGGCTCTTCGGCTTAGAAACAGAGATGAGCACTGGACCCTAGAGTCGGATACGACTGGCTTTCGAGCAAGGGAAACCTTTACCTTTACCTTTACAGCAGTTTAACCACTGTGCCACCAGGGCTCTTCAGAACAATAATTCAAGGAGAAGAGCAAGAGAACATAATAGCAATAGCAATTCCACTTATAGGCCCTCATAGTGCTTAGTCCACTCTCTAGGGTCGTGATGGCAAACCTTGGCACGCCAGATGTTCTTAGACTTCAATTCCCAGAATCCCAAGCCCCCGTAAACCCACACGAACGGGTTTGCTGCAATTTGTCCGGCCCACGCCGCACCGCACCGCCCTCATTGCTCCTGGAGGTGGAAGTAAAACGCGCCCTGATGGGCGCGTTTTACTTCCGCATCCAGGAGCAACAAGGGCGGCACGGGCCGGATGAATAACAGCAAACCCGTTCGTGTGGGTTTACGGGGGCTTGGGCCTCTGGGAATTGAAGTCCAAGAACATCTGGAGTGCCAAGGTTCGCTAGCACGGCCCTTGGAGGCTAGGCAAAAAATGCCGGAGGAAGCCGTTACCTTTATTGGATCACTCAAAAATTAAAACGTTGCACGCGCTTTCGAGATCCAAAATCTCTTCATTAGGCAGTTCACGCAACGTTTAATTTTCGAGTGATCCAATGAAAGTGTCGCCTTCCTCCTGCATTTTTTGCACTTTTAATGGATCACACAGCTAATTTCCTTTGTTTTCCTATAGGGCTAGGCCGGGGTTCCCCACCTTTTCAAGCTGGGGGCCGGGTCACACGCTTTAGTGTATGAGAACCAAGACACAGGACACAGCCTCGGGCTGGGTTAACTCAGGTTTATTGCATGGTGGTCAGAGGGAACATGAGGTAATGGCGGATCAATAGCTCTTTAAATACAGTAGTAACACATTTGAACGCGGTTCCATGATAGCCCATTGGCTACTGTCTGCGTGACGTCATTGCCGGTCACGCCCTTCTTGTCCAGGTGTAGGTGGTGGCGGGAAAACTTCCCGCGCTGTTGCCTTTGATGAGTTTGGACCGAGAGAGCTTGGACGCTCGCTGCTGCCCGCTGGTGGTCATTAGCTCGCGTCCTATTACAGGGTTTATGTGATACAGCTGAAGGTTACATTGTTGCCCATAGGCAAGGTTACATTGGTTCAGATACATTGTTATCCATGAGGAAGGTTAAACCATTAGGACACAACACCCCTCCCCCCTAGGATGAGACGAAGTCTCGAAACCACACTCCCCCCCTCCTATGATGAGACGAAGTCTCTTAGCCAAGATGGCTTATTTCGAACACGCTGGGGTCTCGGTGTGGGCTGCCTTCCCCTGGTTTTGCTACCTTCTCTTTGTCCCCTGGTTTCCTGCCCTGTAAGTGGAGAGGGAGACTCGTTAGAGACTTGCCGCGGCTCCGCGGCGTTGTTGGGAGGTGTGTGCTTTATTGGGGAAGAACCGGGGGCACTGGGGGCTAACGAAAAACCCCTCTTCTCGCTCGGACGGGTGGGGGAACACTCCCGAAAACCCCCCTGGCTCGCAAAATCAAAATCAGAATTAAATTCGGGGGCAGCGGTCGCGAACTCTTCTCCCCCTTCCCCAGCCTCTGATAGAACTGGCGTATCAAAAGGGTATGAGTCGGGGCTGCTGCTTTCCCCCCTTGATTGGGACCATTGTCCTCTGCTGTCTCCCCCTTGGGCTAAACGGGTGGGGGAGAACCCTAACGCTGACTCCTGTTGCTGAGCTCCACTGACCGGCCCCCCACTCACTCGGTGCCTCAGTTGGTCCGCGTGCCTCCTCCAGAGGAGACCGGTGCTAGTCTCGACCCGGTACGACACTGGCCCCGTCTGTTCCACAACCGTCCCTGGCACCCAGGCTGGACCTGCGCTGGCGTAGTTCCTGCAGTGAACAGGATCGCCGGCGGCGAAACCTTTCGAGACTGCCAACCCTATGTTTTTTCCTTTGTCCTCGACTCTCGTCGGGTCTAGCCTGGACAGGATCGTGGTCAGTTTTCGCCGCATCAACAGCTCTGCCGGCGAGTAACCTGATGCTAAGGGGGTCACCCTATACGCTAACAAAAACTGACATACTTGGTGATTTAGGTCCCCCGGGCCCATGCGTCGCAGCGCATCCTTTGTCGTACGCACCAGCCGTTCCACTTGGCCATTCGTGGCCGGGTGAAACGGCGCGGATGTGACATGCCGAATGGCGTTTGCCTCCATGAATGCCTTGAATTCAGCGGAGGTGAAACAACTAGCGTTATCGCTGACTAAAGTGTCGGGTAAACCAAACGTGGAAAAGACTCTCCTTAGCTGGCTAATTGTAGTGGCGGAGGACGTACTCTTTACTGGGATAACCTCCAACCACTTGGAGAATGCATCCACCACCAGGAGAAACATTGTTCCACGGAATGGGCCAGCGAAGTCTACGTGCACCCTGGACCATGGCCCCCTTGCTGTGTCCCATTCCCTATGCGGAAGACGGGCCGCCTCTGGTCGGGAGCCCTGGCATGCCTCACAAGTGCCGACCATGTGCTCAATGTCCGCGTCCAACTGTGGCCACCAGAAGTAACTCCGGGCCAGCGCCTTGGACCGGACGATGCCGGGGTGGCTGACGTGCAGCAGTTCGAGTACCCTCGGTCGCAGGGACGTAGGAACCACCACCCGTTGGCCCCACAAAAGGCAGCCCCTCTCTAGGGACAACTCTATTTTTTTTCGAAAAAATGGGTCGAATTCCGTACCTGGGGATGACGCTGGCCACCCCTTCTGCACCCATGAGCTAACTTTCTCTAGCGTTCTGTCCTTGCCTGTGGCCCTGGCAATGTCGGCTGGTACTATTGGGGGTGAGTCTAAAACCTCTATTAACAAAACCTGGTGATCTCTTTCTGCCCTTTCCTTTTGGACGCCCGACAAGGGCAAAGGAGACCTCGAGAGTGTGTCGGCATGGCTGATCTCCTTCCCGGGCCGGTATTCCAGCTCATGCTGGTATGCGTTGAGAAAAATAGCCCACCGCAGCATTCTTGGGGACAGGATCTGTGGCGTGGGCTTACTTGCAGTGAAAATTCCTAATAGGGGCTTGTGGTCAGTCACGATTTTGAACGGCCGACCATACAGAAAATCGTGAAATTTTTTGGTCCCCGCTACTATCGCTAGTGCCTCCCTGTCGGTCTGTGCGTAATTACGCTCTGCTTGGGACAGGGACCTTGAATAAAACGCTATCGGGGCTTCCCTTCCGTCGTCCAACACGTGGCAAAGCACCGCCCCCACCCCCACCGGGGATGCGTCACAGACTAAGACCACTGGCCGTTTGGGGTCGAAATGCGTTAGGAGTGCCTCAGATGTTAGGAGTTGCTTCAACTCTTTAAACGCCCTCTCTTGCTCGTCGCCCCACATCCATGTTTCCTCCTTTTTTAGCAACCGATGGAGTGGCTCGGCCACGGACGCCTTCCGTGGAAGGAAGGTATGGTAAAAATTGAGGAGCCCCAGAAATGACTGTAGCTCGGTTTTGGATGTGGGGCGAGGGGCATTCTTGATGGCGGCTACTTTGGATTTGGATGGCTTAATACCCTCTGGCGTGACCCGAAACCCTAGAAACTCAACCTCAGTTTCGAAAAAAACACATTTGTCTTTTCTCAGTCGTAGCCCCGCTTTCTCGAAGACAGTCAGAACTTTATCCAATCTCTTTGCCAGTTCGGCCTCACTCCCCCCTGTTATCAACACGTCATCAAAATAAGGCAACACCCCCTCCAGCCCCTTCAGGAGGCGTTCCACAAGCGACTGAAAAAGGCCGGGTGCCGAGTTCACGCCGAACTGTAAACGCGACACCTGGAACGCTCCTTTATGTGTGACTATCGTTTGTGCCGCGGCCGTGGCGGGAGTTACAGGGAGTTGCTGATAAGCTTGAGCCAAATCGAGTTTAGCGAAACACTTTCCCCCATTCAGCCTGGCCAGCAGGTGGCTGACCACCGGCACCGGGTATGCATTAGGGCGGATCGCCTTGTTAATTGTACACTTATAATCAGCGCAAATGCGCACCTCCCCGTTAGCCTTCAGAGCGGTTACAATTGGAGTTTCCCACTCCGCGGAATCAACAGGAATAAGAATCCCCTGGCCCACCAGTTTGTCCAGTTCCGCCTCTATTTTGTCCTTTAGTGCGAACGGCACCCTGCGCGGTTTGAGTCTTATCGGGCGGACCTCCGGGTCTAGGTCGAAGGCTACAGGGGGTCCCTTGAACTTTCCAAGTCCTTTTTTAAAAACGGCGGGATGCGCGTCGCACACCGCTTGTATTGGATCCACCCCCACGGTATGCACCCCCCCTATGAACAAACCTAAGGGCTGAAACCACTGCGTCCCTAGGAGGCTACAACTACCCCCCTTAAGGACAACTAGGGGCAGTTCCGCAGAATGCCTCTTAAAACTGACCCGAAATTTCCCGACCCCCAACACTGGAATGCTGTTCCCCTGTACATCTCGTAGCGTGGACCTCAACGTTTTAAGTTTGGGTCGCACGTGGGGGTCGATTTTCAAGAACTCTTTCTGGGGAATTATAGAATAGGAGGACCCCGAGTCAATTTCCATCCTGATGGGGGCCCCTTGTACTAGTACCTCAACGAAGTAATGGGACTGTCCCGCGGACACGCTGAACACCGGAGCGTCGTCCTCGCTGTCGTCCGAGATGCGGCCCACGCCGTCCTGCTTCCTCATGGTCTGGGCGCCATCTTTGGACCTTGCTGGACGGTCCGGTCTGGTCGAACGGTCTTGTGACTGCCTCCGGCCCTCCTTCCGTTTTCTGCACGCCTTGGCGATGTGCCCCCGACGGCCGCAGGTGTAACACTCGGCCTTCCTGAATGGGCATCTTGCGCGCTCATGGGCCGCTCCGCAACCATCGCAGCGGCGCCCCCCTTTTCGGACCTTCTGGACCTCCTCGCCGTCGCTGCCTTCCGTAGACGACTTTGAGGCCCTTCGGGTTGCGTGCACCGACTGTCCGGACTTTCCGTGCACCGAATTCTCCGCTTTGCCGGCTCTAGGACGCCACTCACGCCACTGGTGCATTTCGTCCACTCCAGCATTCGTGGACTCCGCGGCTTCCGCGGCCTCTACAACCTCTGCCAGCGTGGGTGGTGGCTCCTTGTTCATCAAGCTGCGCTGCACCTCCTTGTCCTTCAGGCCACACAGCACTCCGTCCCTGAGGGCCGTCTCTAGGTCGTCCCATCTGCAGGGGCCGGCGGCTATCCTCATGGCTGTTACGAATGCCTCAACCGATTCGTCCGGCGCTTGGACTCGCCTCCAAAACGCGCTCCGAGCGGGAAACATTGCCCTCGAGGGTCGGAAACGCTCACGCAGCAGCTTCATGATGTCGTCTGCTTTGAATTCGCTCACCTTCTTCGGTGCAATGATGCCCACCAGCGTTCGCTTGGTTTCTATCCCAAGCATTCTGGTGAGGATGGCCCTCTTCCTCTCTTCATCGTCTTCTTTGACTTTGAGCTCCACCAGCGCCGCCTGGAAGTCCATCTCAAAAAGCTTCCAGTCTTGCGGTTTGGTGATGTTGAACCCGCTCGGTGCCCTGGCTGCTCCTTGGGGATCCATTATCCCATCCTCGTCGCCAATTTAGTGTATGAGAACCAAGACACAGGACACAGCCTCGGGCTGGGTTAACTCAGGTTTATTGCATGGTGGTCAGAGGGAACATGAGGTAATGGCGGATCAATAGCTCTTTAAATACAGTAGTAACACATTTGAACGCGGTTCCATGATAGCCCATTGGCTACTGTCTGCGTGACGTCATTGCCGGTCACGCCCTTCTTGTCCAGGTGTAGGTGGTGGCGGGAAAACTTCCCGCGCTGTTGCCTTTGATGAGTTTGGACCGAGAGAGCTTGGACGCTCGCTGCTGCCCGCTGGTGGTCATTAGCTCGCGTCCTATTACAGGGTTTATGTGATACAGCTGAAGGTTACATTGTTGCCCATAGGCAAGGTTACATTGGTTCAGATACATTGTTATCCATGAGGAAGGTTAAACCATTAGGACACAACACACGCTGAGTCAGCTTCGAGGGCCTGAAGGCCATTTTGCCCTATTTGTACAATGAAGGTGGCCATTTTGTCCCAACAGATTCAAAGGGGCAGCCATTTTGTTTCCCAAATGTCCTTGGAGGAGGGGGGGGCACATAAAATGGTGCCATGGGCCTGATCTGCCCCACAAGCCTTAGATTAGGAACTCCTGAGCTAGGCAGTTCACAAGTCAATTAGTATTTTGCCCCTAATGTGCTGGTCAGGATTGAACTCACAAACTTATAGTTGCAGTACAGCAGTTTAACCACTGCACCTCCAGGGTTCTTTGTACCCACACTACTGGTCTCTGCCTTGCTCGTGGATCTCACTGGTGCATCTCTTTGTGCTCCTAGCGATTCTATGTGGCTACATCCCGTCAGCTGCGGCGTCTAGATTCTGTCACCCGATCCCCCATCTATTCCCACTTCACTGAGACAGTGACAGGTCTCTCTGTCATCCGGGCCTATGGACACCAGGAACGCTTCCTGAGACACAATGAGACGATTGTGGACATCAACCAGAAAACGGTGTATTCTTGGATTGTTTCTAACAGGTGAGGATGTGGCGTGGTAAAGCTTCACTGTATGTTGCAAAAAAAAAAAGGTATGCTGGTCCTCAGGTAACACTAGCAGGCTGATAGGTTGCGGCATTGTTATAAGGTTGCAATGTCAGTACAGTTTTCTGTTTTTTTGGTCTAGTGACTCCAAACGTACAATGTAATCTTTGTACAGTAATACCTCAGATAACGACCAAACATGGTTCCAGAAGTCTGGTCGTTATCTGATTTTTAGCGTTATCCGATGCATGCATCGGATATAGCTAAACAAAAGCTGGCTGCCTCTGTGAGGGTCGGGGGATCTGATCCGCGCTGATTCCGACATCCCCCGACCTTCCCAGGTGCTGCTGCAAGGCAAAACACTGGGGGAAACTCCTTCCTTGGCTGCAGGTTTTGCCTTGCAGTAGCGCCTGGGAAAGCCGGGGGACATTGGAAACAGCACGGATCGGGTCCCTCGACCCTCATAGAGGCGGCGGGGCCAGAATTTTTTTCTGCCCATTTTGGGCTCTCCGCCCCCCCGCCTCTGTGAGGATCAGGGGACCCGATCCGCGCTGTTTCCGACATCCTCTGACCTTCCCAGGCGCTGCTGCAAGGCAAAACCTGCAGCCGACGAAGGACTTTCCCCCCCAGCGTTTTGCCTTGCAGCAGCACCTGGGAAGGTCGGAGGACGCCTGAAACAGCCCGAATCGGATCAGAACAGTTTTTTTCCCATTTTGGACTCTCCGCCACCCGCAGCGGTGGCAGATGAGCGCAGATCCACCCGCCGCCTCTAGGAGGGCCGGGGGACCTGATCCGCGCTGTTTCCTCCATCCCCCGACATTCCCAGGCGCTGCTGCAAGGCAAAACCTGCAGCCGAGAAAGGAGTTCCCCCCGGTGTTTTGCCTTGCAGCAGTGAGCGCAGAGAAACGATGTATCGCATAATGCTAAAATAGTGTTATCCGATGCAATTTCCCCCCAAAAATATTGGGTCGTTATCCGATTCTAGCGTAATGCGATGCGGTCGTTATCCGAGGTATTACTGTATCTCAAAACATGTCCCTTTGTTTTAATACAGGGATTCCCAACCTTTTCAAGCTGGGGTCTGGGTCATGCTCTCTCAGTCAGCTTTAAGGGCTGGATGGCCATTTTGCCCTGCCTGCACAATTGGGGGTGGGGTGGGGTGGCCATTTTGTCCCAACAGCTTCAAAGGGGCAGCCATTTTTGTTTCTCAAATGCCCTTGGGCGGGTGGAGGGCCACATGAAATGGCATCATGGGCCAGATCCAGCCCATGGGCCTTAGGTTGGGAACCCCTGCTTTAATAACTGCGAGGAAATTGATTTGTTTGGAATATGGTGCTGGAGGAAAGTTTGGCAGATACCCCGGACTGCCAGAAAGATGAACAAGTAGGCCCTCGAGCAAACAACAATGGACGCAACAATGATGATGCCGAGGCCGTCCTATTTGGGGCACATCATGAGGAGGCAAGATTCTCTGGAAAACACAGTAAAATTGGGAAAGGTTGAAAGCTGCAGGAAAATATCAAATGCAAGACTCCCTAAATCCGTGGTTCCCAACATGGGGCACACGCCCCACATGGGGGCAATTCGTTTGTTGTTGTTTTTTTTGGGGGGGGGCAATTCAAGAATGAGTTATTAACGGTGAATGACCTCTTTGGCTTCTTCCACATGAATAGGAGTTCACTTTTTGAATAATAGGAAGTATATGTCACCGGTGGGGGAGTGGGAATCTGGATTTTAGAGATGCTTAGGTGGGACATGGCCAAAAAAAAAAGGTTGGGAACCACTGCCCTAAAGGAAGCCATAGGCTTGAGTTTGCAAGAGCTGAGCCAGGGGCTCTTGAGGACAGGAAATTTTGGAGATATCGTAATTATAGGGTTGCCCTAAGTGGAGGTGATCTGACAACTTGTAACAATAAGAAGGGTGCCACAGACCAAACATTCGGGTTGATGAGAAGCAGTTGTGCTTGCCGTGAGAGAGTCAGGCTTTTGTAGTTGAAAAAAGTAACATTTTCAAAGTCTTTAATGATGATAGAAGATTCTGAAGCAAAAGTTAAAACAGCAAAGAATCTTATGACACTTGAACGATTGTCCAGTTTTTTTTTTTTTGACATAGGTGTTTCTGTATTGCACTTCTTCAAATGCATTTTCTGATATGGGCTGCAGTCCACGAAAGACCAATGAAACTTGGTAGATTTTAAGGCGCCACATGAAAGGAAGCCATATCCTAGGGCAGTGATGGCGAACCTTTTAGAGACTGAGAGCCCAAACTGGAGCCCCAAACCCACTTATTTATCACAAAGTGCCAACACAGCAACAGGGGAGGGAGGAAACGCTCCCATTGGGCTGCTGGGAAGAGGGGCGGGGCAAACTCTGTGCTGGCGTGACTGCATGAGTGCCCACAGAGAGGGCTCCGAGTGCCACCTCTGGCACACGTGCCATAGGTTCTCCATGACTGTCCTAGGGCAGTGATGGCCAACCTTGGCACTCCACGTATGCGCAATAAATCCATTTGTGTGGATTCACAGAGACTTAGGCTTCTGGTAATTGAAGTCCAAGAACATCTGGAGTGCCAAGGTTCACCATGACTGTCCTAGGGAATCTTACCCTTCCTGCCCCTAAATGCTACAGTTTGACTCTTGGATGCTGCTGCTTTCATTACTCACCATGTTAACCCTCCCCTATCCCCCACAGGTGGCTGGCTGTGCGCCTAGAATTTGTGGGAAACCTGGTGATTTTCTTTTCAGCCCTGCTGGCGGTCATTGCCAAAGGTTCTCTCGACAGTGGCATGGTGGGACTCTCTATCTCCACAGCTCTCAATGTAAGTGACTACGGCACAACGGATTGGAGAGTGGGCCAAACTGTGAGCTTCTTAGATATATGCACTGCCACACCAGCTGGAGAATTGCAGACCTCTTTGGGGTGGGTTAATGTGTTTTCAATAGCTTTTAGAAGCCCAGGGTGCTTTGAGACAAAGCTTGTTAACATACGGACACTATGCCCTGGTGGCACAGTGGTTAAGCTGCTGTACTGCAGCCAGAATGTTGTGAGTTCGATCCTGATGGGAATCAACGTTGACTCAGCCTTCCATTCTTCCGAGGTCGGTAAAATTGGCGACCCAGGATGTTGTGGTCAAACTACTAATTAACTTGTGAACCATCCAGAGAGTGCACTAAGAGGCCATTCAACAATTACGTTATCGTCAAGGTGGGGTGGGGTGTTCTGCCATCAGAATTACAGAAAAATTACATGGGGTCAGGGGGGGGGGGTCAGGCCAAAATTCCATAATCCATTTGGAACTGTTTCTAACCAATGGTGGGAAACTAAACCTGTGCATAAAAAGAAAGGGTTTTATTTACCTTTGTGCCTTGCTCCATGCGGTGAAAATGGAGGAGGGAAAACCATGCTTCCTGGTTGCAGGGAGAGCAAGAGGCTAGGCTAGAGCATCGCTTCCTGCCTCAGTGCAGTTGGCCTGCCCGCCCATTTCCCCTGCAGCGCGCACCACTGGTTGGTGGTGCAAAATACAGTACTATTTGGTTCAGATCACGTAATTTTAAAAGTGGAGAGGGGTCAAAGCAAAAATTATGGTTGGGTTACATAGGGGGAGGGTCAATTTCCCCCAGAAAATGGATCACATAATTGTTGAATGGCCCCTAAGCGCTATGGGGTGGTATTTAAGTGAAATTGCTGTTGCTATGCCTACCCTATACAATTGCTAAATGATATTGCAGTTGCAGCTACACTGTGGTAAAACAGTTCTATTAATAAGCAAGGTGTAGGGGAAACAGTCTGGCAAGTTTTCTAGCCAGGCTTGATGGGTTTTTATGTTTTCACCCAGTTATGAAATTCTCTATACTAAAAAAATAAATAAAGTATTCTCAGGTAAAATTGAGTCATATGCAGATTGTAATAACCAGGTGTAGCTATAACCAACTTGCACTGTGCTATGAGTACTCTTTCTCATGGGTTTTTAAAATTAGTTTCTGGCAATTGTGCAGTATCATACCAGTAACATAAATTCAGATGTTCAAAACTGGACAATAAGAGGGTGTTGATATGCAGTTGCTTCAACATGTCAAGAGAAGGGTGTACATGGTAACCAGCAAGGGTAGCAAGGAATGACAGGGCAGCACCATCCACATGGATAATATATCATCCTTACTGTGTGAGCAGATCATATTGAGACAATCACTAAAATTATATAAGATCTGTAAAGTTAAAGGTTTCCCTTGCTCGAAAGCCAGTAGTATCCGACTCTAGGGTTCAGTGTTCATCTCTGTTTCAAAGCTGAAGAGCCAGCGCTGTCTGCTTTCGCAGACGTTACCTTGGTCATGTGGCAGGCATGACTAGACACCGGAGTGCACAGAACGCTGTTTACCTTCCCAACGAAGTGGTGCCTATTTATCTACTTGCAATTTCTTGCTTTCAAACTGCTAGGTTGGCAGGAGCTGGGACAAAGACGGGAGCTCATTCCATTGTGCAGCACTCAGGTCTCAAACTGCTGACTTGCTGGCCTTCTAGTAGTTAAGTTCAGCATCTTAACCAGTCCCTTTTCATGTGACGAACCACCAAATCCTATAGATGTGGCATTCACCCTAAGTATGGGACAGCACAGCTCCGTGTCATTTACCAATTGTGCCCGCTCTTGGACCGGGACTCCTTGCTCATGGTCACTCACGCTCTGGTCACTTCCAGATTAGATTATTGTAATGCACTCTACATGGGGTTGCCCTTGGTGACCATTCGCAGGCTTCAGCTGGTCCAGAATGCGGCTGCCCGGGTAGTGATGGGATGCGGGCGTTATGCTCGCGCCTCTCCACTGCTCCTGGAGCTGCACTGGTTGCCAGTGTGCCTCTGGGTGCAATTCAAGGTGCTGTTTTTGACCTTTAAAGCCCTTCATGGCATTGGACCAGGTTACTTAAGAGACCGCGTTGCCACAAGGAATTCAGCCCGTCCTACTGGGGCAGACAGGAGGCACTGGTGGTCTCATCAGTGAAAGATGTACATCTTACTGGGACCAGGAAGAGAGCCTTCTCCATGTCTACCCCAGCCCTGTGGAACATCCCAGCACCTGAGCTGAGACTCCAGTCTGAACTACTCCCTTTTAGAAAGATGCTGAAGACATGGCTATGCCAGCGGGTGTTGGGCATGATTCCCTCCACCACTCAAGTCCGCTGGCTGGTTTAGCCTGGTGGGATCCTCCATGGTCTGTTAACTCTGTTTTAAAGTGGATAAAGGTGGGGAGGGTTGTTTTTTTAATGATTATTTGTTGTTGATGTGTTTTAATACTGATTTTTGATGGGCGTTTTGGGTTTTGTTTTTAGCTGCTGTTGTTTTAAATGTTTTATATTGTATAACCCAACTAGGAAGGCCATTGGACCATTAGATGACAATGGAAGGCAAGGGGTTATTAAAGAGGAAACAGAGATTGCAGAGAGACTCAATGAATTCTTTGCTTCAGTATTCACTGAAGAAGACAGAGACCACATGCCCAAAACAGAGCCTATCTTCGTAGGGAGGGAAACCGAAGAATTAAGCAAGATAGAAATAACCAGGGAGGAGGTCCTTGCATGTCTTGTTAAGCTAAACACTAACAAATCCCCAGGACCAGATGGCATCCATCCACGAGTTCTCAGGGAACTTAAAGATGAAATTGCTGATATCCTAGCCAAAATATATAATCTTTCCCTCAAATCAGGCTTTGTGCCTGATGACTGGAAGGTAGCGAATGTAACACCAATTTTCAAAAAAGGATCCAGGGGTGATCCAGGAAATTACCGGCCTGTCAGTTTGACATGTGTCCCAGGTAAAGTGATGGAAACCATCCTAAAAGATAGAATTAATAGTTACATAGAAGAGAAGGTGCTGCTAAAGGAGAGCCAACATGGCTTTTGCAAGGGCAAATCATGCCTCACTAATCTGTTGGAATTTTTTGAGAGTGTCAACAAGCATGTGGATAAGGGGGATCCAGTTGACATTGTTTATCTGGACTTTCAGAAGGCTTTTGACAAGGTCCCACACCAAAGGCTCTTGAATAAACTTACCAGTCATGGAATAAAGGGACAGGTCTTGTCCTGGATCAGCAACTGGCTAAGGGACAGGAAACAGAGGGTAGCACTAAATGGACACTTCTCCAAGTGGAGGGAAGTAAAGAGTGGGGTCCCCCAAGGTTCAGTACTGGGACCCCTGCTTTTCAACCTCTTCATAAATGATCTAGAGGTAGGAGTAAAAAGCAAGGTAGCCAAATTTGCTGACGACACTAAATTATACAGGGTAGTGAAAACTGTGAGAGATTGTGAAGAGCTCCAGAGGGATCTCTTGACACTGGGGGAGTGGGCAAAGCAGTGGCAAATGAGCTTCAACATCAGTAAGTGCAGAGTGATGCAAGTTGGGGCAAAAAACCCCAATTACATTTATAAACTGATGGGGTCTGAACTCTCTGCGACAGACCAGGAAAGGGACCTTGGTGTCCTGGTGGACAGCTCAATGAAGGTGTCAACCCAGTGTGCCTCAGCAGTGAAAAAAGCAAACTCAATGTTAGGGATCATTAGGAAGGGTATAGAAAATAAGTCAGCAAGTGTCATTTTGCCTCTTTATAAATCTATGGTGAGGCCCCATCTGGAATATTGTGTACAGTTCTGGTCGCCATACCTCCAGAAGGATATTATGGAGTTGGAGAAAGTACAGAGGAGGGCAACCAGAATGATTAGGGGACTGGAACACCTTCCTTACCATCTGAGGCTGCAACGTTTGGGCCTTTTCACTCTTGAACGACGGCGTCTAAGAGGTGACCTGATTGAAGTTTATAAAATCATGCACGGTGTGGACAAGGTAGATAAGGAAAAACTGTTTTCCCTATCGCACAACACTAGAACTAGGGGACACTCCATGAAACTTTTGGGTACTAGTTCTCAAACAAATAAGAGAAAGTACTTTTTCACCCAGAGGATTACTGGTCTATGGAACTCCCTGCCAGAAGAAGTGGTGACAGCTGTCAGTCTTCACAGCTTTAAGAAAGGATTAGACAAGTTCATGGAGGACAAGGCTATCAATGGCTATAATTATGGCTACCTAAGGACAACCTCCGGGTTGGAGAGATAGGCAGGATATCTCTCAATGCCATTTCCAGGGAATCCTAAGCAGGTGAAGGCATCTCCTTGGGAATACCCTGAAGGAAATGGTGAGCCACTGTGTGAGACAGAATGCTGGACTGGATGGGCTGTGGCCTGTTCCAGCAAGGCTGTTCTTATGTTCTTATGTTCTTATGATTATTTATTGCATTTTACCCCCTTTTGTTGTTAGCCGCCTTGAGTGGTGTTTCCACCAGGAGGGCGGGATATAAATGAGCAAATAAATAAATAAATAAAATAACAGAGAGGGAAGGAGAATGAGGGTGATTAAGGTGCTACTTCTACTTTGGCTGTGCAGGTGACTCAGACGTTGAACTGGTTGGTGCGGATGACTTCGGAGTTGGAGACCAACATTGTGGCTGTAGAGAGAATACAAGAGTACACGGAGGTGGCCAACGAGGTACAAGGACTCATAGAGTTGTGATGGACAGTTGTCAGGACATACGGGAGGGAGAGGTGATACAAGATCCTCATGCTGTATAGCAGGGGTGCCCAAACTACAGCCCGTGGGCTGGATCTAGCCTCCAATGCCAATTCATCTGGCCCACGAAGCCCTCATTGCTCCCAGAACCGGAAGTAAAACGTGCCCATACGGGCACTTTTTACTTCCATTTCCAGGCACAACAAGGACTTCGTGGGCTGGATGAAATGGCATCAGGGGCTGCTTCCGGCCCATGGGCCATAGTGACTGCCCCCCCATAACCACATGACCGGCCTATGGCCCGAAAGGTTTGGGCACCCCTGCTGTATAGGAAAGGCCACAACAACATGGGCTGAAGCCTCTTTTTCTGATACTTCTTGCAGGCACCATGGGTAACAGCACAGAGAACGCCCTCAGACTGGCCAAAAGATGGAGAAGTTCGTTTCATGGACTATAAAGTGCGGTATCGGCCTGAGCTGGAGTTAGTTCTTGATGGAATCAACTGCGATATCAAGGGCACGGAGAAGGTGAGTGGCAAGGAAAGGTGAACAAGGCTGTTGCAACCTTTGGTAAGGCATAGCCCAATCGCCTGTTGATGTGAAAACCCTGGGCGACCCATGTCCTGCAGGTAAGCTTCTGGGATGGAAGTTCAAAATTCACCTTTATTGTCTTCAACACTAGCCAGCTTCCTTGAAGTTGTGGAAAAATAGCAAAAATAGAGATGAAAATGTTTCCTATAGCCGAGTTCACAAACCCTTTTTTTTGGACATGCCCCACCTAAGCATCTCTAAAATCCTGATGCTTCCCATGATGTATAATTCTTATGCAGTGGCTCAAGTGGCAAAGACACTGACTGGGAGGCGGAAGGTCAGCAGTTCGATTCCTGAGTACTGCAGGACGGAATGAGCTCCCGTTTTTGTCCCAGCTTCTGCCAACCTAGCAGAAATTGCAAGTAGATAAATAGAGACCACTTAGGTAACAGCGTTCTGTGCGCTCCGGTGTCTAGTCATGCCTGCCACATGACCATGGAAATGTCTGCAGACGCAGACAGCGCTGGCTCTTCAGCTTTGAAACAGAGATGAGCACTGAACCCTAGAGTCAGATACGACTGGCTTTTGAGCAAGGAAAACCTTTACCTTTACCTTATTCACATGGATGAAGTCTAAAAGGCCATTAACTTGGTCTAACTCATTCTTGAATTGCCCCCCTTAAAAAATCAAATTGTCTTCCTGTGGTGCGTGTGCCCCACATTGGGAACCACGGCTATAGCGTCTTCCACTTTTAAATGATTGGATAAATGAATCAGAAAAAGTAAATACAAGCTCTGTAATTTGTCTCCTCCTTGGGATGCTGTGTCTTCAGATTGGTGTTGTGGGACGCACAGGAGCTGGGAAATCTTCGCTCACAAATTGCCTCTTCCGCATTCTGGAGGCAGCCGGGGGGAAGATCCTCATTGACGGGCTTGATATAGCAACACTTGGCCTTCACGATCTTCGCCAGAAGCTCACGATCATCCCACAGGTAAGAAGTTCAGTCGACCTGAGCTGAAGGCATTCAGGCTGGAATCTGGCCTCTTGAAAGGAGGAGAGGATACCAAGCTCCAGCTGGAGAAGGAGGGATTTTACTTCTGCTTCCAGGAGCGACAAGGGCAGTGCGGGCCTGATGAATCCTCTTTCTATCAATGCTACTTCATTACACTATGTTATAAGTTAGAAGACTGTACCTGTACTGCTACATCGCCTACTCCTGTGATGGCGAACCTTGGCACTCCAGATGTTCTTGGACTTCAGTTCCCAAAAGCCCCCATGAATCCACACAAATGGGTTTACTGCGATCCATCCGGCCTGTGCTGCCCTCGTCGCTCCTGGAAGTGGAAGTAAAACGCACCTGGACGGGCACGTTTTACTTCCGCATCCAGGAGCGACGAGGGCAGCGCGGGCCGGATGGATTGCAGTAAATCGTGTAGATTCACAGGGTGCTTGGTCTCCTGGGAATTAAAGTCCAAGAACATTTGGAGTGCCAAGGTTTACCATCACAGGAGTAGGCGATGTAGCAGTACAGGTGCAGTCTTCTAACTTATAACATAGTGTAACAAAGTAGCATTGATAGAAAGAGGGTGGTCTGTATGTATTGTTCCTCCACCATTATGTTTAGTGGAAGAATAACCTAACCAGCTTAATCTATTGCTTTTGGCCAAGGGTTTCCAACCTTTTCAAGCTGAGGGCCGGGTCATGCTCCCTCAGACAGCTTCGGCGGCTAGACAGCCATTTTGCCATGCCTGCACGATGACGGCCTGTACATTAAAAAGAAACCACACATGGCACTTCTGAGTGCAGCGGAGGCGTTGGGGGGGGCACATGAAATAGCGCCATCGGGCCATAGGTTGGGGACCTCTGCTTTTGGCTGTCAAGATATGAATACTGTACACGTTTCAACCCAAACCACAGCCACCTCTGCCCAGCTAAAGGTTTGTTAGATTTTAGCTGAAAGCAGAAACATAAATGAGCACCAATAATTCCTACCCCCACCGTTCAACTTGGCTTAATAACAATTCTTCATCCACTGTATAAACATCTTGTATACAAACCTTCAGGATCCTGTTCTCTTTTCTGGGAGCCTCCGTATGAACCTGGACCCCTTTGACCAACACCCAGACGAAGATATCTGGCACGCTTTGGAGCTGGCACACTTGAAGTCTTTTGTGCAGAGCCTGCCTGAAGGATTGTCCTACCCAATAAGCGAAGCAGGAGAAAATCTGAGGTATAAGATGCTAAAATACTTGAATTGCTTTTTAACGAATTGCATTGGCTTCCTTGGCCCAACTCACAAGAGAGCATCTCAGTGGTGCTTTGGTAGGGAACTTTTGTTTTTCTTGGGCTTCTATTCCAAGCATTCAGCACACATCCGCTTTCAGAAGCCGGGTGGGGCTTCAACCAAGGAATTAAAATTCTCACAGGTTTTTTCAGTTCTGCACAGGTGGAGAATGAAGGCTCTGGCAGCTATTTTATCCATGTGAGGAAATAAAAGGAAGCAGACAGGAAGGGTGAATTTCATGGGAGCTGCAAGGAATTAGGGGACTGCTAGTTTTTTTTAAAAAAGGCAACCTGTACAAAAGTTAATGGCCAGAGAGACTACCAGTCCCCTAATCTATATCTATAAAACAGAGATCTCTGTTTGTATATGCTCGAAAGACGCCCGCACCGCTGGGCCAATCTTGCTGAAATTTGGCACATACATACCTTGAGCTTGTGAGATCAGCACTGTGGGGGGCTCGGATCCCATTTCGGGGTTTATGCTCCCCAAAATTGATCCTTGATCCTCAACTAACCCCAAGGGCTGACCAGGTCTGGGGCTTTTGTGACATCATGGGGGCCTGCCCCTTGGCCAGTGGAGCTGGCAGGGCAGGGCAGGACTCGAAGTCCAGTGGATAGAGGAGGAAAGGAGAGAGGCTGCCAGGGACCCTCAGGAGAGGAAGCAGGCAAGTTCTATTGCTAAGTGGGTAGCAAGTTCGCAAAACAGATAGTTTACGGGCCGGAGACGCCTGCCATTTTGGTGAAGCCGGTTAGGCCGTGGGCTGCGCTTCGAGCTTTGATGCCCTTTGAGGGCACTTTGGGCCTTACAAATATAAAAACACAGGGGTGACAAAAACCCGAGCAAGGCCGGGTAACCAGCTAGTCTTTTATAGGTCCCATGGGGCTTAGCTCTTCGAAGCCATTTCCTCCTTCTGCCTCATATGCAGATAATCAGTGTTTAACTGAAAGCTCCTGAGAGGACTTTAAATTTTTTTTGGCTGAAGTCCCCAGAATTCTGGCTGGGGGAGTTCCTGCTGAACCAAGTCCACAAAATACAAAAGTGCTATATCTAATTGTGCTAATTTTTGTTCCAGTCCCCTGCCAATTGCTACATTTATCTAGCTAATAAGGAAAATGACCGGCATTCTTGTTCCCACAGTGTGGGGCAGAGGCAACTTTTGTGTCTGGCACGGGCCCTCCTTCGTAAATCCAAAATCCTGATTCTGGATGAAGCAACAGCAGCGGTGGATATGGAAACCGATCACTTGATCCAAGAGACCATCCGAAGCGAGTTTGCCGACTGCACGGTGCTCACTGTGGCCCATCGGTTGCACACCATCATGGACAGTCACAGGTATGCATGTGTTGGGTAGGGATTTTCTTCCTTGTGTAAAAATGAGGTTTCAGGGCTTCTGGCTCTTGTGACAGAGTGAGAGACTGCAAAGGTGTCTCCAACCCTCAAGTCACCAGACGTCACCAGTCCTTGGAAAGGAAAGACCTGTCACCTCAGTGGAGTAACATGGAGCTAGCCATTTCACACTGGGTCTGGTGAAAGGAACTGCAGAATGAACTCACACAAAGGTGCCTTCGTTTGGCAGTTTCACATCTGGCCTAAACATAGAAGAAGCAGCCATCACGTCCAGTCATTGTATGGAATTTTCCTGGAACAAAAAGAATCCACCCAGTGCAATCCTAGACATGTTTGCACACATGCTCCATGGTGTCCAGAACGTGGAGTTTTTGTTTCTAGTGAAGTACATGTATTGTAGGTTGAAACCTCAACTGTAAATCCAGAAAGTTGGTAGTCTATGCAAAACGTCTCACTAGCCAAAATCTTCTTGCTATTTATCCTGCATAACACTTTAGAGATGAATCGCTTCTAGTTAAGGAATCTCCATAGACGTTTTCTGTTGTATGCTAAGCAGTTCTCAACCTTTTAAAGCTGGGGGCCAGGTCATGCTCCCTCAGAGAGCTTTGAGGGCCATTTTGCCCTTCCTCCACCACATGGCACTTCCGGGTGTGGTGGAGGCGGTAGAGGGCCACATGAAATGGTGTCGAGGGCTGCAGGTTGAGAATCCCTGTGCTAAGCAGTGCAGCTTAGTAGTTAAGATACTGAACCTGATGACTGGAAGGTCAGCAGTTCGAGACCCAAGTGCTGCATGATGGAGTGATCTTCTGTCTCTGTCCTAGCTCCTGCCAACCTAGCAGTTCAAAAGCAAGAAATTGCAAGTAGATAAATAGATACCACTTTGGTGGGAAGGTAAAGTGTTCTGTGCGTAGTCAACCTTGCAAAATGTCACATGTGCAGACGTAGACAACGCTGACTCTTTGGCTATAAAGAGATGAGCACTGAACCCTAGAGTCGGATACGACTGGCTTTCAAGCTTTACCTTACTTTTAAGCAGTGCAACTTGGCATGCATACAACAGATCATACCTACAGATATTTCTTACCTTGGGGCAATTCACCTTTCCCAAAAGCTATGCCTCTAGCATTGCTACGCAAGAGGAAATTCCTCCTAGATTTGTTGAAATAAGAGCCTGAATCAAAGCCAAGATTTTACATCCATTTGTGTGAACGGTTTCAAGTCAGATGCTCATTTAAGTAGGGCAAAAAGAAATCGATGTTAAAAACCTTTGCAAAACAAGCCTGTTGCTTGCTTAGGAGGCTAAAAAAAAAACAGGTGCTTGGAAACGACAGCACAATCTAGCCAAGTCAGATCCTCTGCATCCTTGGGAAATGCAACCCATGATCGTTGCAAATTGGATTTTAGCCACAAACACTTAAACAAAAAAGAATAATGGATTTTCCTAAAGCTTTTAACTAGATTTGGTCTTCATGAGAGGGCTGTAAAACTGCTTCAAAAGCATATCTGGAAAGGAAACTGTGCTCATTCGCTCTGATTTATAACAACCAACCTTTTAGAAGTAGAAAAGCAGGGGCAAAGAGCACATCAGAGCATTATCAACCCAATCTTTTGGCATTCATTCTGTACCTCCCACTCTGCAAGACATACTTCATCTGGTAAAAATGATGTGATTATGGTAACATTAGCAATTGGTTACAGAACTCCATACAAAGAATCTTGCATGCACTAATGAGAAAACCATTCAAGTAAGATGAAGTGATGCAGCCTATCACCCCCTTCCCCAAATAATGTCATAAAGGTAAAGGTAATCCTTGCTCGAAAGTCAGTCGTATCCAACCCTAGGGTTCAGTGCTTATCTCTGTTTCAAAGCCGAAGAGCCAGCGCTGTCTGCTTCTGCAGACGTTTCCATGGTCATGTGGCAGGCATGACTCGACAACGGAGTGGATGTGAACACTGTTTACCATCAGGGCGCGTTTTACTTCCACTTCCAGGAGCAATGAGGGCGGTGCGGTGCGGCGTGGGCCGGACGAATTGCAGCAAACCCGTTCGTGTGGGTTTACGGGGGCTTGGGATTCTGGGAATTGAAGTCTAAGAACATCTGGCGTGCCAAGGTTTGCCATCACGACCCTAGAGAGTGGACTAAGCACTATGGGGGCCTATAAGTGGAATTGCTATTGCTATTATGTTCTCTTGCTCTTCTCCTTGAATTATTGTTCTGAAGAGCCCTGGTGGCACAGTGGTTAAACTGCTGTAAAGGTAAAGGTAAAGGTTTCCCTTGCTCGAAAGCCAGTCGTATCCGACTCTAGGGTCCAGTGCTCATCTCTGTTTCTAAGCCGAAGAGCCAGCGTTGTCTGCTTATGCAGACGTTTCCATGGTCATGTGGCAGGCATGACTCGACACCGGAGCGCACGGAACGCTGTTACCTTCCCACCGAAGTGGTCCCTATTTATCTACTTGCAATGTCTTGCTTTCGAACTGCTAGGTTGGCAGGAGCTGGGACAAAGACGGGAGCTCATTCCATCCTGCAGTACTCGGGAATCGAACTGCTGACCTCCCGCCTTCCAGTCAGCGTCTTGGACACTTGAGCCACTGCAGTCATGGATTCCCACAAACTTTGTAATTCCTCTGCCTATCACCCACTGCTGTTCCTACCTACTTCACGTTCTCACAGGCTAGTAGAGTTAGAGCTGCTGGAATTAAGCACGGCACAATGGCAAAAAAAGGTTGAAAGACTTCCTTCCCATGCAACTGTATCAAATGAGAATTTTTATTATTATTATTATTATTATTATTATTATTATTATTATTATTATTATTATTATTATTATTATTATTATTATTATTTCAGGGTGATGGTCCTTCAAGCAGGAAAAATTGTGGAGTTTGACAGCCCCAAGAAGCTGCTTCAACAACAAGGCATCTTTGCAGGAATGGCAAGGGATGCTGGCATTTTGGGCACCTTGGACAGTGCCTTGTAGGGAATGAGAAGGAAGGCTGGCATCCCCCGAGTTTGCTGGGATCTTGTTGCAGCTATTCTGGACCTGCCATCCATTCACATGATGAATTGTGTTGGCAGTGCCACATAAGACTATTTCCCTGGGAAGCAATAGTTGCCGCGTTTATTCTCCCAGTCCAACAAGCCAAACTTGATTCCGCTTGAAGTAGTAGTTTTACTATCATCCCAATCCCAGTGTTAGTCCAATCAAGACGTGCTCTCTACCTCTACTGGTCCTTTGGTTCAGGACCCAGATCAGTGATGGGCATCAGCAGGTTCGCACCAGTTCGCCAGAACCGGTAGTAGAAATTCTGGCTGGCGCTGCCCATCCAAGTTTTGAAATAAAGTAGTCCTAATTCGGGTGCAACGCAGGGCTTTCCTCTTGGCCACGTCCACCATACCATTCCCACCGTGGGGTAGTAATTTTTTTTGGAGCCCACCACTGACCCAGATTGCATGTTCCCCAACTATTTAAAAAGTATGTTACACCCATCATGAATGCGGGTGAAACAACCAAGTTCGTTGTTTTAAATACATGCAATCATTTAGCTCGATGGTGCTCTGAGAATAATGGACACAAAGAGGCAACGCTATGTCTTCCCTCAACTATCCTACCCCTAACCTTCAGCTAGGTGAGGAGTGGAGTCTGTATTTAAGTGCTCACAAAGACTGGAACACGCTTTCTGCACTGAAAAAAACATTGTAAAATGTTTAATAAATATTTTGGGGCTCAGTCCAGACTTATATCCTCTTCTTACCTTACTTTTGCGCTTGGCTGCTACTAAATATGTTAAGATCCCCCCTTCTCCCACTGCACCAAACTGTTGGAAAGTACAGATTTTTCTTCTCAAGGACAAGGGGAGCTGAGCCTGTCACCCAGCAGATTTGGACCAGACTTGCTAGTAAAGGTTTCCCTTGCTCGAAAGCCAGTCATATCCGACTCTAGGGTGCAGTGCTCATCTCTGTTTCAAAGCTGAAGAGCCACCGCTGTCTGCTTCTGCAGACGTTTCCATGGTCATGTGGCAAGCATGACTAGACACCGGAGCGCACGGGACGCTGTTGCCTTGCCACCGAAGTGGTCCCTATTTATCTACTTGCAATTTCTTGCTTTCGAACTGCTAGGTTGGCTAACCCTGCTTAAAAGACAGGAAGTTTTCAGAATTACATTTGACCCTATAGGTGTAGGGCAGGGGTTCCCTACCTAAGGCCCATGGGCCGAATCTAGCCCGCAGAGCCATTTCATGTCCCGCCTCCCCAAGAGCATTCGAGAAACAAAACAGCCACTCCTATCGTGCAGACAGGGCAAAATGGCCATCCGGCCCTCAAAGCTGACTAAGAGAGCGTGACCCGGGCCCCTGGCTTGAAAAGGTTGGGAACCCCTGGCATAGGGTAAAGGTGGCCCTATTTTTTCCGTGGGCAAGATTCCTTATGCTTTGTATTCATTTGTGTTCAGATGCTGTTTTTTTTTAAACATTGCTCCGTGCTGATGTCCTGAACATCAGGAAATATAAGGAGAGGCAACAATGCAAACAGCTGGAAATCTCTTGTGTATCAAAACAAGAAACCTCAGACAGAGCATTTTTATTTACAAAACAGCAGCTCAGGAGTAAAAAAAACACGCAGCTTTTACACTGTGCTCCTTTCTCTGGAGCAGAATCCCACCTACCGCCATTTGAACTGGTTGCCCAGGGCTCAATTCCATCCCTTCCTCATGAGACTCTGAAACATCCCAGGGTAGCTTCCGCCTCTGGAGCTGAGCAAAGGGAGCACCTCCTCACTCAAGTCCAAGCTATAACACTGAGACGAAAGGTAACGTGATGGTCCTCAGAAATACTTCCTTTTTCAAGGAGTTGCATCCTCACACACAATGCTGCCGTCTATACCCGTGATGGCAAACCTTGGCACTCCAGATGTTCTTGGACTTCAATTCCCAGAAGTCCCTGTAAATGCACACGGATGGGTTTACTGCGATCCATCCGGCCCGCGCTGCCCTCGTCGCTCCCGGAAGCGGAAGTAAAACGCGCCCATTTGGGCGCGTTTTACTTCCGCTTCTGGGAGCGACGATGGCAGCGCGGGCCAGATGGATCGCAGTAAACCCATCCGTGTGGATTCACAGGGAGCTTGGGCTTTTGGGAACTGAAGTCCATGAACATCTGGAGTGCCAAGGCTCGCCATCACGTACCTATACAAAAGCAGACTTCTTTTTGTACCTGCACGGACTGAGAATGGATGATGTGCCTCCTGCGACTGTTTCACCGAAGGTTCCCAGCCAGTAGCCTTGATGCGCAAGTGGAACCTGTCAGAACAGGACCTTCAAAAGCCTTGAGCCTTCAGAATTTCCCAGCTCCAACCATCGCAACCCACACTGGCTAGAGCAGGGGTGGCCAACCTTGGGGCTCCAACTGTTCTGGGACTTCAATTCCCAGAAGCCCAAGCCAGCACACCTGCTGATCAGGGCTTCTGGGAACTGAAGTCTAAGAGCAGCTAGAGCACCAAGGTTGGCCACCCCTGGGCTAGAGGATTCTTGGAACTGTAGTCCTAAAAAAAAGGTAGCATTACAAAATTCTGGAACAGGAACCATATATTTGGAAGTCCAGCCGCTGAGTGAGGAAGGGCAGGAGGAGACACCCTTCAGTTGGATTCCCAACAATCTGGGCTAATCGCTTCGGGAAACAAAATACTGATCCAGCAAAGGCCTTGTTAGGTTTCTGAACATGTGTAGCCACCAGCTAGTTTGCAACCATGTTAATGAAAGAGGACTAAAAACCTACTTCAAGGGGAGGGGGGGATTAAATCCACACAACATTGCTGAGGGGAGGCGGTTGCCCCTCAAGCCAGGCACTTTGGCCTTGTAAGGTAAACACTAGGGGCCACCTCTCTGCAATGTTATGGACACCACGTCAGGCTCTCCACCCAATGTATCCAAATATGAACCACCAAGGAAGACGAGTAGTGAGGGAGAGCAAGGCCTTCCCCTCCTCTGTCCAGTTCCGACAGTGATTAAGGCACCAATTTCTGGTCTCGCCAGATGTTTGTATTTCACGTATATTCAGTCTTCCGAATGTAACTGGATGGCACATAGCCCCGCTTCCCACGTGCCTCTGCCAACCACCACTCCTGATTGCCAGTGATGTCCTCAAACTGCAGGATCTTTAGTCTCTGGTTGGCTGTTACGCTCAGTTCATTTGAGTTCCGGCCCTTGAAGGTGTAAACAGCATAGTAAACCTGGCGGCCGAAAGAAACGAGAGGGGGTCGGTGTCAAGGAACAAAAGGTCTAAGCCCGTGATGGCGAACCTTGGCACTCCAGATGTTCTTGGACTCCAATTCCCAGAAGCCCAAGCCCCTGTGAATCCACATGCATGGGTTTACTGCGATTCATCTGGCACGCGCCGCCTTTGTCGCTCCTGGATGCGGAAGTAAAACGCGCCCAGATGGGCGCATTTTACCTCCGCTTCCAGGAGCGACAAGGGCGGCGTGGGCCGGATGAATCGCAGTAAACCCATTCGTGTGGATTCACAGGAGCTTCTGGGAATTTAAGTCCAAGAACATCTGGAGTGCCAAGGTTCACCATCACAGGTCTAAGTCCACCAGGGAGAATGCCTCTCACAGGGGTTAAAATCTTTCAAATCTTTCAATGTTGAAATGGTGTTTCAGACAGCAGCTTTGGGAATTTGTTCAGAAGCGGGGAAGATGTTAAACATACCTTAAATGTATATTTAAATCTACAAAATTAGAACTCAAGACAACTAACAGAAATCAAGCAGAATAGTCTGAATGTAAAACAGCTAACTAAAAATTAAGACATTTTTAAAAAGGCAAAAGAGGCCCTTTGATTTGAATAAGAACATGTCTGAATAAAATGATCTGTGTGTCAGAAGGACAATGGAACTTCTTATGGTAGCTGTATTGAAAGAGAATCTATCTTCAATTACTAAAAATGCACTTGACTGGCCGTTGGGGTCTGGATGGGGGCTAACGGGCTTTGGCTGAATCCCAGCAAGACAGAGTGGCTATGGATAAGGGGCCCCGCGCTATCCTGGGATCTACCATCTTTGGTTCTGGAGGGGGCAGTTTTGCCCCAGACAGACCCAGTGTGCAACCTGGGGGTCCTTCTGGACTCACGGCTGCTGCTAGAAGAACAGGTAGCAGCTGTGGCTAGGAGGGCTTTCGCCCAACTTCGGGTGATTCGCTAGTTGCGCCCACTCCTGGACTCCTTGCTACTGTAATGCGCTCTACATGGGGCTGCCCTTGACGACCATTCGGAGGCTGCAGCTGGTCCAGAATGCGGTGCGGACGATATGCCCGCGCCTCGCTGCTACTTCGGGAGCTGCACTGGTTACCAGTTTGCCTCCGGGTGCAATTCAAGGTGCTGGTTTTGACCTTTAAAGCCTTAAATGGTATTGGGCCAAGATACCTAATAGACCGCATCACCCCAAGAGTGTCTGCCTGTCCAACTAGAGCGGATTGGAGGGGCTCTATAGTTGTGCCATCAACTACAGGGGCACATCTATCTAGTACGCGAAGGAAGGCCTTCTCCGTGTCCGCACCAGCCCTCTGGAACCTCCTGCCAACAGATCTAAGACTTCAAAGAGAATTGCTGCCCTTCAGGAAAGGATTGAAGATCTGGTTGGCAGGGCAGGTGTGGGGCCCGAATGGGAATACGGCCCCCACCTGTTGACTCACAACAAGATAGCAATTAAGAGCCCTCTCTTTCTCTTTTTAATAGTGGGTGAGGTGGGTGGTTGGGATAATTGTGGGTTTTATATGTTTTTAAAATTGCTGTAATGCCGCCCTGAGTTGGGTTTACGTGAGCGGGTGGCGTATAAGTGTGACTATTAAATTAAATTAAATACAGCGGAACCTCGGTGAACAAACGGCTCGGTTAACATAAAAATTGCATCAACAAAAGGAAATCCATAGATAATAGTGGCTCGGTTTATGGAGTTTTTTCCGGAACGGATTAATTAGTTTCCAATGCATTCAATGCATTCCTTTGGGAAATTCGGTTAAAGTAATTTTTGCTGTAAGAAACATCCTGGAGAACACATTAATTACGTTAACCAAGGTTCCATTGTAGTCAGCCAACTTAGAAATAACCCATTAATAGATGTAATATACATGTTTTCTCTCTGATCAGGACATGAGAGAAGGTGTCCTCTCTTACCCTTCATCAATCAGACTTGCAAGCAAATAAGACCTATGATTGCCTTCCAGTGATGACGTACGTGAGAGAGTACCTCTTTTAAGTATGTGTTTTTTAAAAAAACTAATGAAAAGATAATGTCAGAAGCTTCTTCTCCACATACCTGGTTTCCCTTGCACTCACTGCTCTTCACCCTCGAGCTGCCATCCAGTGAAGGGGCAGCCTGTGCCATGGATCGGGGCGGGTGTCCGTTGCGAGGATCAGGGTTACTATATCGCCGGGATGCTGGAATGAGATGAGGGGCCTCCACAGACGATGCTCCAGGGGCGCCTGCCTGGATCTGCAAGGCAGAATCCACCTGAGAGGAGGCTTGAAGCGAATCACTAGGATCCCTTTGGAAGCCAGAGGTTGCTGGAGGTTTCTGTGGGCTGAGGGTGGAGGCACCACTCAGGAGGCCACTGGGTGAACTGCTGCCTTGGGAGGAGGAGGAGCCGCTGTGCTCAGATTCGCTGGAGGAATGGCTGCCTACGGAGGCATCGGAATGGCTGCAGCGAGGGTTGTAAGGTTTCAGGAACGAGCTGTACACAAAGCCTTTTGTGACTGTGGGGGTGGAAGAGAGAAAGATCACAGATCGCAAGTGCCTTGGATATCAGAAAAGCTCCCAAGAGCGAGACAGATGTCTACCAAGCGCTTGGATAAGTTACTTTTGGGGTGAAAACTCTGAATGGCAAGGCTGACTAGGAAATACTGCAAACCCAAAGCAGCTCCACTGTCTGGCCAGATTATCCTGCTATGGTAATAGAGGAGACCATATTGCCAGCAAATGAACACTGAGTGTCAGGCAGTGATTAATTAACCTGACAACCCTGAGGACTAATGGCCTTGGGTGCCAAAGTCCACAGGGAAGGGTGATGGTCTCCAAGTGGATTAAATCCCACTAGAATCCATTTTGATGGAGGGCAGCAGCTTCATCCATACTGGCCTTGGGCTGAGGAGGACTTTGCCTGCCGAAAGGGCTCAGGACTAGAAAGTGACTCACAGAACTGGATCAGTGGTATGAAGTGTCACACTGGGATGCAGAAGGCAGATGAAAGGTCACTGCTTTATAGTCTCAGAACAGTCTTCATGGGTGATCGCCATGATGCATCACCTATATTCAGATTCGGATACGGCAGAACAAGAAGAAAGCAGATCTGGCTTCAACTCACCTCCATTGTCTATGAGCCAGCGATTCTGGCTCCCCATGGGATCCTTCTTTTTAAGGACACCCACCAGGTCGCCCTCCAGGAGTGAAACATCCAAGTCTTGTGCGGCATTGACGTTGCGTTCAGCCTGGTAGAGCTTATCAGGGGGGTATCGGGCCAGGAGGGCTCCACGCAGATCGTCCGACTGCAGCATGTAGCTAGGCTACAAGGGAAGCAGAAACTCCAATGAATGAAAGGGGAAAAGAGGAACTGCATCCCTTCCTCTCACTCACCAACCAGCAGTGCTCTACTCAGATGATGCTTCTCAGCCTTACCCTGCAGGCAAGATCCTGTGAATGCATCAGGTCTAAACTTCTCACACCCCTAACACTACCTGCCCACATGGATGGTTCAACGCTCCACCCTTTGTTGCTCACCATGCCCAGAATTGGCTGCCTCCGTGCCGACTGACGCTCCAGGCTCTTCCTTTCAAAAGTCCTTTTGGCAGGAGGGATGTTCTCGGGGAAGAAGGTGAAGCCCTGCAGCTGCTGAAGGACCCGGCTGTGCTCTTCCTGGAAGATGGCAACGAGATTTCCCTCTCTGCCAACCACCTGTAGCAGCTAGGAAGGAAGAGGAGAGGGCATCATGGCCATAAGTGCAGAAGATGTGTGGAACCATTCTGACGTTCTGCTCAAAAATATGTAAATCAGGGGTCCTCTTCTTCTTCCGTGTCTAGGCTAGACATGAAACTGCCAAAATGAAGGTACCTTTTGGTGGTTTCATTCCGCAATTCCCTTTGCCTGACCTAGTGTGAAAGCCCTGGTAGGCGCAGTGGTCAAACTGCTGTACTGCAGCCAGAATGTTGGGAGTTTGATCCTGACCAGGACTCCAGTTTGACTCAGCCTTTCATCCTTCTGAGCAAACCTGTCAAGTTGCCGGTGTTCAAATACGGGAAGGTTTCCAGACGCCGGCATTGATGCATGCACGCCGCTGCCTCTGCCGTCAGAGGCAGCGCCGTGCATGCGCAGTAACCCCTTTCCTGCCCGTTCAAATATGGGATGATGGCGGGAAGGAACATGACGGAGCGGTGAATTACGGGAAATCCCAGCCAAAACGGGATACTTGACAGGTATGCTTCTGAGGTTGGTAAAATAAGTACCCAACATATTGGGGGCAAAATGCTACTTAACTTGTGAACCACGCAGACAGTGCACCGAGTGCTATGGGTCAGTATAGAAGTGTAATTGCTATAATTTAGGTAAGGTAGTGATGAGTTCTGGCCTCCCCATTGATGCTGGGCTCCCATGATTGCCTGCCTGTGGCTTGGCAGGCTAGAGTTGAGGGGAACTGCAGTCTGAGGTTGCACCGTTCCTAAATCTAGATGCAGAATGAACCCAGAAAGTACTTGCCTTCTCTTCCTTGCTGGAATCTTAAATCAGTGCTGGGGAAATCTCTGGACCTCCTGACAATTTGAATTTTGACGTCCATCATGTCAGTAACCATGGCCCATGGAAATAGCAATAGCAATTACACATATACCACCTCATAGCAGTTAGTGCACTTAGGGAAGGAAAGGGATCCTGGGGATTGTAATCCACTATCTGAAGGTTCAAAGGTTCCTCAGACCAACCCTAGAGCCACCTTTTCACTTGAAGGAGTGTTCTGCTTCACAGGACCTGAGATTCAGATGTAGAGCACAGACTCCACATGCAAAAGGGACCAGGTTCCGTCTTCAGAACGAAATTCTGCAAAGCTTATGCCATGCCTTGTAGACCACAAGTGAGCGAAGAGGGGCGCATCCCCCCCCCTTCAGCAGAAAAAGGTAGACTGCTTCTGCTAGAAGCCTCCAGGAGTGGAAATTCACCTGTTAAACAGGTCGCAAGGAACCCTACCGCAGCTAGAGAAATGGCCAAAAATGGCTTTGCCTGTGCACAAAAATGTACATTTTCCTCCTCTACACCACTGGGCAATATGTTCAGGGAAGATACAGAACACCACTGAAAGGTGGCGAGGGAAATGAAACACCCAACACAAGGTTTGTCCTCTCAGTTTCCACACTCTGTTGTAACCCATCAGTTAGGCTGAGCTGATGCTTCGTTCCAGCCGCCGCAGACTCACCGAGAGGAGAGGTTTTAGTTCCTGCAGTGCTAGGTGCACGAAGTCACAATGGGCCTTGGCATAGCCACGGAGACAGCTGGTGAAAAGCTCCTTGGCACAGCACTGGAATTTGGGCAGCTCGTCCAGCAGCTGCATGTTCAAGGCCTCGTACGTGTTGCGCGCCGACTGTAACTCCTCCAGGGTCCGCTTGTCTTTCAGTTTCTCGGCACGCTCTGTGCAAGTGTGGAAGTCCAGGAGCTTGTCAAAGCGTTTCTGCACGAGTTTGTGGGGGCCGGCAAACATGTTCAGCAGTTGATTCAGAGGAGAGATCACCAGCCGCTCTGTTCGTTCTTTCTGTAAGGCACAGGAGAACAATCAGAACCTATCAAACCATATAATACAGATATCATGTGCCTCCATATTACTGTGTCAAAATTATTTGCTTGTTCGGTTCAGTATGGAGCTGGCCAGATAGTTCAGTGGTTTTGGTATATGGTTGCAGAGGTGGAGAGTTTAATTCCTCATGGTGATTCCTGGGAGAAAAGCCAGCCTGTGTAGCTGAGGGCAAACTGCACAGTCCCAGGATGCCTCCAGCAGAAGAGAATGGAAAACCCTGGACAGGGTTGCCGTAAGTCAGAACTGACTTGACAGCACACAATTATTATTCAGTATAAGTTAATTTTGGGGAAAGTACAGATACTGAACTTGAAGTTGGCAGGTCAGCAGTTTGAGACCTGAGTACTGCACAATGGAGTGAGCTCTCATCTCTGTCCCAGCACCTGCCAACCTTGCAGTTCGAAAGCAAGAAATTGCAACTAGATTAATAGGGACCACTTCGGTGGGACTGTAAAGCATGTTCCGTGCACTCCAGTGTCTAGGCATGCCTGCCACATGACCACGGAAACGTCTGCAAACACAGACAGCGCTGGCTCTTTGGCTATAAGCAGAGATGAGCACTGAGCCCTAGAGTCAGATACAACTGGCTTTCGAGCAAGGGTGACCTTTAAAGAGAAACAAGATATTTTTTTTCATTTTGTAGAAAATTCTTCCTACACAAATTTGCAAAAAGTTTCATTTGTTCTTTCTAAGTTGAAGGGCACCTACTCTGTCCGGGATCATATTGGCTGTCTTGTCATATTTCTTCTACCATCAATGCCTTAAACCTAAGATCTTCTCCAGATGAAAGTTCTGCATCAGGGGTGCCCAAAATTTTTCGGGCCATGGGCCGATCACATGGTTCAAGGAGCTGGTTACTAAGGCCCGGGGGCTGGATGCGGCCCTATGTGCCAATACATCAAGCCTGCGATGCCCTCGTCGCTCCTGGAAGCGGAACTAAAACGCGCCCATACGGGCGCGTTTTACTTCCGCTTCCAGGAGCGAGGAGGGCTTCGCAAGCTGGATTTAATGGCATTGAGGGCTGCATCCGGCCCCCAGGCCATAGTTTGGGCACCCCGTTCTACATCATTTTCACTACCCCATGCCTTCCTCACACCAAAATTTGATTCAGTCTAGCCTTCCCCAAACTACCTCCACTAGGTGTTCCCAACTATAGTTTTCATCAAAACCAGACATCACTGACCCAAACTGATCATGATGGCTTTGGGGGAATCATATCATCTTGGGGAAAGCAAGAATCTGTACCCAAAAGGAGACACATCCAGGACAGTCAGATGCATATTCTTCTCCTTCTTGTGTCGTATCCGATTCTGAATATTGGCGATCCTCATGGTGATCAGTCACAAATATTGTCCTGCAAACGCTGCGCACTCCCCGTTCGCCCGGGGAGGAGGCCGTGGCTGTGTCCTTCGGCCCTGCGTCCTTCACAGCCGCCGCCCGAACCGCCCTTCCCTCCCGCAGGGAAAAACAACCTCAGGGCAAAGCCCTAGTATGAAATAAAGGAAAGCAGAGGCCTCACTTACAAAATCTGAGAAGAGCTGATCGCTTATGAGACGATGGACCTTCTGGAACTGCTCCAACTCAGCACTGCCCTTCTCCACGCACAGGTCCCACATACTTAGGGCTGCCGTCACTTTTACAGAGGCCGATTCCTGAGGGTCAAGACACACAGACATGAGTCGGCTGGCAGGAATTCAGAACCTCTGCAAGCACAAGCAGAACCAGCTTCCACAAACAGAGCGGTGGCCCTAATGGTAGGACCCAAGCCTAGCCCTACTAAACAACTGGTCAGGCCAGCCCTTAGCCCCTCTGCTTCACCCATTGTGCCCTTATTTACCCGGACATGTTGAAGGTAAAGGGAAAGATCCCGGATGAAAGACTTAATCAGCCGCTCCTGCATCCGGAAATTTTTCTCTGTCTCCTCAAAAGCCTCATCCTTGAGCTGAAACAGACAAAGGAGAAAGAGTCAACAGAGTTCATGTTGTGTTTAGGTCCCCCATTCCTGAGAGCCATCTGCAGCAGATGTGTAGCCCTAGCCCAGTGATGACAAGCCTTGGCACTCCAGCTGTCCTTGAACTTCAATTCCCAGAAGCCCCGAGCAGCAGGAATGCTGACTTGGGCTTCTGGTAGTTGGAGTCCAAGAACAGCTGGAGTGCCAAGGTTCGCCATCACAGCCCTAGCCCTTTTCATATTGCCTTTACCAGTGCAAAGTTGAAGGGTGACAGGAGTTCCAGCTCAACAACACCTGGAGAGCCACAAGATGCCCCACCCAGAGACCCACAGGGACATGGGGGCAGAAGCAACCTCTGCTCACCTGGGGTGCAAACCCTGTGAGGTGCTTGAGGTGGCTGCTGACACGATTGGACTTCTTGATTATGGAGTGGAAATTGAGCTTGGAGATCTTCTCAATGAGGCTGTCATCATCCGTCTTCCTATATTTCAGCACTGGGGAAAAAATTGCGCCGGAAGTGATAGTCAGCGCACACGCAAAACAACAGCCGTTTCCCCCCTAAGCCTTTCATTTTCTGGCCAACTTTTTATTTAATCCAGGCAGAATCTTCTGCTTGTGCCCTTCCAAACAAGACCAAAATCCCCAAATACAAGGGAACACGGGCATCTTCTGGCACACAGAGAGGAGGGTCTGTTCCTTCATACATGGATGACAACTGGGTTAATCTTCCTGCTAATTAAGTAAGACTGGGCTTAATGAATTCTCAAATTAAATGTATTTAAATAAAATGAAATATTTTATAACACTTGACAGGTATTTTGAAAAAGCACTTTGTTGTAACCAATTTCATTTGCAATTGTTTAGAGTTTTGCAGCTTTGTATTTTTTTAGTGGTTTTGACTACAGCCCTACTGGCAGTCTGTGTGTTTGCTAAGAACCGGTTCTAGCTAAGGGGACGGAGGCCATGTCACCAGAAGGCAAGCTGGCTGGTTAACAAACAAGCCACAGCAACTATGATTGCAACAACAGTGTGAGATAGTTATAAATACCATCTGTGGAGGAGCTGCTTGCACTGGTTCTTCAAGGCCTTCCTGCATTGTTGGCCTACACTGTTTTTCTGCCTAAAGAAGACTATAGTCTTTGGAAGGCAATTAAGAATTGATTAAATAAGTAAAACGAGTAACTTGTGTTTACTCCTAGCATCCACCAGGAGGCGCTTCACACAATTTCCCAGACTTGGTTTTTGGACTTCAATTCCCAGAAGCCTACGGTAAGTCAATTCCCCAAAGCACTGATCAGCTAACTTAGGCTTCTGGGAATTGAAGTCCATCAGTGTTCCATGGAGCATAGTTTGGGAAATGCTGCAGCTCCTCCTCATCATCACTGTTGAACTGCAGAGCTAGGAGGAACCCAGTGGATCACCAAGGAGACATAGTAGAGAACTGACCTGCCAACCTCGGCTTAAACCACTGAACTATCCAGCATCACAGCAGTCTAATTACCAGCTTAATCTATATATATATATAAGAAAGGTGTAACGCTTGTGGGTCCGGAATGGGCTCCCACACCCCTTGAGCAATCCCCCTGAAATTCGGCACACATGTACCTTGTGCATGTGCGCCCCGTAATGACTGGGTCCGGAACAAAATGAGGGCCCAAATTGGACAAACAAACAAACAAACAAAACCTACAAGTCCCAGCGTCCACTGCACCGTGCCGCAGCCAATAGGGGACGCCAGCACGAGCATGGGAGAGGTTAGGCCAAGCCCGTGCAGCCGCCAAACCAATGGCCACCACATGCGCAAGCCTCAGCCACGGGGTACTGAGCACAGGGCTGCACCGAGCACTCCGCCGTCGTTGCCCTGGGACCCATGGGCCCGGAATGGGGTGTCCAGCATGCCAGGAAATGGTAGGAACACCACAGCATCCGGGTCAATGCCCCTGGACAAAGAGGCCTCCAGCGGGGACGCCGTGGGCAAGCCGAAACAGCCGCACAAGGGAAAACCTACATGGCTGGGCAAGGCGGTCAGCGGTCAGGGACTGCAACCACCACCCCGGCCCAGGCAGCATCAACAGGCTGTATGGGCACCAGGCGCGCTCGCCAGCGTGGGGGTCTGTGCCGTGGCCCAAGCCGGAAAAACAGCCCAGGTGAGGTGGGGTAAAAAGGTGGTGACGAGGCCAGCGTGGCAAGCACAGCACCGATGCATGGCGACGGTGGTGGGCCACCAGTTACACCAGTGAGGCCATGGAGCCCTTGGCAGGCGGGCATGGGCACCGGCTGCAAGCGCAGGGGTCCATGCACTGCCCTGCACTGCGAAACTATACTGGGGGGTGGGGCAGCCCCCCCCCCCCGAAAATCTCCTGGGCGAAGCCGGGCACTCAGGCTAGTATATAATAGAACTAGCCTGGTACACAACCAACCACTATAAGAGGTAGCCCAATCCCCAGTCACCAAGGGATGCTCTTATTTGCTTTTCGTCTTTCTTTTTTGAGATGATTTGCCTGGGTTTCTCAGGCAGGCGCTGGTACTCCTCTCGCCTCTTACAGAGAGATGGGAAAAGTGGGGCTGCAGTGGCTCAGTGGTTAAGAAGCTCACCTTGTTAGCTGGAAGGCTGGCAAGTCAGCAGTTCGAGACCCAGGTAATGCATGACTGATTGAGTGCCTGTCTCTGTCCCAGCTCTTGGGGACATGACAGGAGCCTCATTTGGGTGTTTCCTGGGTGGAGTTTCTCCAGCAAAAATCCTTTCAACCCAGAATAATTTTTAATATGAAATTATTATGGAAAAAGTTACTTTTCCCAACTCAGTGGATGAGGAGTTGACCCCCGGGATCACTGGGAATTGCTGAAGAAATAACCTTTCCCACTTCTGCATCTCCTCTTTCCCCTCCAGATCTGCACCCCAGAAATGCTTACCTAGGTCCTTTCTCCGTTTGCACTCGTTGATGTTGCCATTGATCTCCTTGACGGCCAGGACAGCTGCCGCCAATGGACCATGATCAGGATGAGCTTCGGGGGTTGCGCTTAGGAGCTCCATTAGCAGCAATGGATAGCGCATCACGCGCTGAACAGGCTTGATCAGGAAGGAACCCAGGTCAATGTAATTGGTGCATCCCCTGTGAAAGGCACACAAAGGAATCATGTTGAATCAAGAGGCTTTGCCAACAACTATGGCACCACGGGGAATTATGTCCCACTTTCAAGCTCACCTTCATTCAAACATGAAACCCACACATCCAAATTACTCCAACCCATGAAGCTCCTGTTTCTCTCCTATACAATATGGTATTCCTCTACTAAATACGATGAGGGTAAGCAGTATTATTGACCCCAATTTCAGCCGAACACCCTACAATCATCCTTCTCATTCAAACAAATACACATACACCAATTAGTCTGGCCTTGAAAACAACTACCTTAGTCACCCAACAATGCCCCATTCAACTCATTTCTGAATCTGGGCAAGCAGCTCTCCCCATTCATAGAAGAATCACACATACATCAGGGGTGTTCAGTGGCTCCCCAACCCAGTGTGTGTCAAAAAAAAAAAGGGGTGGGGGGAGAAAAGTGTCCATTATGCCTAGGACCCAATCCATGCCCTTGTCTGTGATGGTATCTCTGTGTTTCTAGGTCTCTGAAAAAGATTGCATTCCTATAAATGGGGAAATATGAATGGCTATTAGCCAGATTGGGTGGTGGGGGAATTATGTAACACTATCAATCTCAGGGACATGGAAGACAGGAGGATTTTTACTGCTACTCGTAGGCATGCTTCTAGCAACTGCACAAAAGTTAGCAGGCAGTGGGATGTCACTGCCATAAGAAGAAAAACAGAGGTATAAAGAGAAAAGACAGACCCTAGCACCCTAAGCCTGACATGGCCAATCAAAGTCCACACAAGAGAGATGCAGGCCTTCTCCCACAATCTCTCCCTCTCTAACACACTCCATCCTAGTTTAGGAAGCTAAGTTAAATCTTTACCTAAAAGAAGAGGGTTGAGCTGTGCGTGTCCGGCATCCGTGGCCACACCCGGCCCAACCATCCTGTACTGAGCCGGCCACACTTACCTTAAGACCCTGTGAGCATCGCTGCAAGGGTCCGGAAGCCGAGAGTGGGGCCAACACGCCACAAACCCGAACAAAAAATCCCCTACGCTTCCCAGCGTCCTCCACGCTGCGCCACACCTCAGCCAATCAGGCTGAAGGACATGAGCACGGAGGAGGCGGGGCAAGCGGCGCGCACTTTAAAAAAACGGCCGGCGCAACCAGGAGATGAAGGCCAAGAATGGCGCTTCATTCTCGGCCTTCGTCTCCCCGAGGTAAGCCATCGCCTTCCATGGAGGGCGGGGCCCGAAAGCTTCGGCCCCTGCCCACTGAGGAAAACAAACAGCTTTCCTCCAGGAGACGAAGGCCAAGAATGGCGGTCCATTCTCGGCCTTCATCTCTCAGAGGTAAGCCATCACCTTCCACAGAGGGCGGAGGGCGCAAGCTTTGACCCCCGCACTCCGTGGAAGGCGATGACTTCCCTCCGGGAGACAAAGGCCAAGAACGGCACTCCGTTCTCGGCCTTCGTCTCCCAGAGGGAAACCATTACCTTTCACGGAGGGCGGAGCCCAAAAGTTTTGGCCCCTGCCTACCGAGGAAAATGAACCGCTTCCCTCCGGGAGACAAAGGCCAAGAACGGAGCTCAGCCCCCACCCTCCGTGGAAGGCGATGGCTTCCCTCCAGGAGACGAAGACCAAAAATGGAGTGCTGTTCTCGGCCTTCGAGGGAAGCCATCCCCGCAGCCCCGGGGATGAAGGGTGGCGTCGGCCTCACTGTGGCTTCAACGGGGTAGCGGGGAGGAGGGGGAGCCCCTCTTCTCCCCGGATGCCTTCAACGAGGTAGCAGTGAAACAAACTGCTTCCCTCTGGGAAACGAAGGACGAGAACAGTGCTCCGTTCTCGGCCTTCATCTCCCGGAGGGAAGCGACTGTCTTTCACGGAGGACGGGTGCTGAAGCTTGTGCCCTCCGCGGAAAGCGATAGCTTACCTCCGGGAGACGAAGGCTGGAAACGGAGCACCGTTCTCGCCCTTCGTCTCCTAGAGGGAAGCCATCACCTTCCACGGGAGAAGATGCCAGGCAGGGATTCACCAGGGTAGGCTCCTCTCCTGACGAATTCCTGCCTCTCGTCCTAGACATTCTCCCTCCGTTGTTTCGAGGGCATTTTCGAAACAGCAGAAGGAGAATGGCAAGGGCGAGAGGTAGAAATCCATCAGGGGAGAAGCCTACCCTGGCGGATCCCTGCCTGTCGCCCTTGCCGTGTCTTTGACAGTATAAAAACAACCCCAAAACACATTAAAAAACTCAAAAGCTGCCTGGCAAGGCCGGGCAAAAATGCTAGTAACAAAAAGGAAAATACAAGAACATGAATCTTGCCTAGTATTGACAAGTCTTTGATCTCAAAGGGCCAGCAAAGTAGCTGGAACAATATACACAATATATGGTGAGCTCAGCGTATGCCAGTGATGGCGAACCTTGGCACTCCATCTGTTCTTGAACTTCAATTCCCAGAATCCCTGATCAGCAGGAATGCTGACCTGGGCTTCTGATAATTGAAGTCCAAGAACACTTGGAGTGCCAAGGTTCGCCATCACTGGCCTATGCCCTCTCTATTGCTTCAGTGCTTAAAGCAGGGGTTCTCAAGTTTTTTGTGCCATGGGCTAGACCACTTCCCCTCAGACAGCGGAGCGGGCTGGACACATGGTTTCCCCCTGTCGTAAATGCTACCGTAAACCGCAGCGGGCGCATTTGCACATGCACGGGTGCATTTACAGCTATCGTAAATGTGTCCGCTTCTGCGGCCACCGCCTTGGACAAGATGATTTGCTGTCCTGGGCTGGCCCACGGCTGTAGGTTGCGAACCCCTGGCTTAAAGTGTCCAGAGACTTTATTGGGATTGGTAATGGCAGTACAGTACAGTCTTTTCATTTTAACTTTTTCCAGTTAAAATTTCTAGGAGTCTCTGCTTAAGAACTACTAACTCCATAAATGCCAGGTGTTGCTCCATTATGTAGGCAACCAATGGGTCTTGCCTCCATCTTGCAGTCACCAAGGAATCACATAAACCCCTAATTCAGCCTGATTTTGCTGATTTGTCTGGCTATTTCCATATCCGTAATAGACACCATTCCTAGACAGGCCCACTACTTTCTTAAAGATACAACCCCCTGAAAGGGTCAATGATAGAAGAAAATTGCTTACCATTCACTGTACAGGTTCCTGGAGCCACACAAGAGGAATAAACAAAGACAAAAGAAGACAAAGCAGTTGATTAGTGACTAGCATCTCCATCTCTTCAAGCTACTATGGAACAATATAAGCTATACCATAGACAAGAAGTAATAAACCAGAGCTAAGAAAAGTTTCTTTCTTGGAGTATAGCTCTCAGAATTCCCATCCAGCTTGGTTGCTGTCAGTGGTGGGCCTTGAGTCCCTTAGCACCCCTTGCAAATGTGATTCCTTATTCAACACAAGGTGTATTTACAGTCATGCCAAGAAGAAACCTATACATGTGTGGCAAAACCTCTGATTTTGTCCCAGTCCAAATCACTGAAGTCTGCCCATAGACAAGTATGTCTCCATCCCAAATGGGAAAGATTAATCTATCAGTTAGGAGTCAGTGGTGGACTACAGTGGCGCCCTCTCACCTGAGGACTTCCAGAGATTCCAGCAGAAGTTTTTGCACTTTCTCATCTTTCTCATATGCCTCCAGAAGAGCAATGGCCTCGTCATGGTTCTGGCAATACACTTTGTACACTGCCTCCAGCTCAGCTTGAAGTGCCAGGAATGTTGGTCCTTAAGGAGGTTTGTCAAAGTGTTAGTGGAGAAGAATTAGAAACATCAATACATATGGCTATTTCTCACCCACTCTTCAGTGAAATTGAGGAGGGGGACCCCAGATTTCTTTCTCCTTTGGTTGATCCTGTCCCAGAAATATTTTTGAGTGGCAGAGAACTATCCTCATCATGGATACACAATCTACAGACTGTGTATCAGGCTGCTAAAGATGAAGCCCAAACAACAGCATAACTGAAAGCTTTGCAAGAATAGATCAAAGGTCCACCTGTTTTGAGTTCTGCCTCCACCAGGTAGTAGCAAAAGAACCCTGTTTGATAAACAGATTATGTCTAGATCAGTGTTTCCCAACTTTTGGTTCTTAGACTTCAATTCCTAGAAGCCAAAGTTAATTCCCAAAAGCACTGATCAGCCAATGTATAGCTTTTATCTGTTAGCCGCCTGGAGTCACTACAGCAAGGGGGCGGCAGTATAAATAAATGAATGAATGAATGAATGGATTAATTAATTAATTAATTAATTAATTAATTAATTAATTAATTAATTAATTAATGTACTGACTTAGGCTTCTGGAAATTGAAGTTGGAAAACCAAAAGTTGGGAAACACTGCTCTAGACAATGCTTAGCCCCATGGTTTTCAGTGGGCTTAAGCACACAATCCAACATCAGGGAAGCAAACATTTAGTAGAACTTTATCATTAGACTCCCAATTACTGTTATTCTCCAGAACAGGTTTTTTCACACACCCATATTTTCAGAAACAAGCTCCTAGAATCCTAGACTATCACCTATGGTAGGTGGGCTCCTAGGACCTGTACCCGAAAAACATTTGGAAGTCCCAAAGTCTAGAGCAGTGGTTCCCAACCTTTTTTGGCCATGCCTCACCTAAGCATCTCTAAAATCCTGATTCCCCCCACCCCAGGACATATACAGTGATACCTCATACAATGTCCAAATCCTTGCCGCGATGCCTCGTACAACGTTGTTTCCATAGAGATACATTGTACTGTAACAGCACAAACTTCAGGGCAAAGTTAAGGAAACAGACAGGAAACTGATAGAACTTTAAGAAATCATTGTCTAAAGGCTAAATACATTACAAAAACATGTCAAACAACCCTGATTGTCCAAGAACTTGAAGAATGCTGCAAAAATCCCAGGAATGCTTCTAAAAATTCTGACAAAAAAATCCAAAATCGCACTCAAAACCACTCCTAAACACTCTTCGCCTTGTGCAAAACCCACAAGGACAATGCACGCATGTATCCTGCCTTTTATACTGCCCAGGCACAATGCAACCTGGGAAAAACCCCAATGCCTCATACAAAGTTGCAGCGACTTTGTATGAGGCAACTTTTTTCAAGGAATTAGGCGATGTTGTATGAATCCGATGTTGTATGAAGCTGACTCTGTATGAGGTATTACTGTAATTCTTATTATTAAAAATGTGAATTCCTATTCATGTGGAAGAAGCCTAAAAGGCCATTAACATGGTGTAACTCATTCTCAAATTGCCCCTCTGTGGGGTGTGTGCCCCACATTGGGAACCATGAGTCTAGAGAAAGGAAACAAAAGAATAGACATCAGGTCTGGGCAGAGGGTGGACTGAATTGGATACTTGGAGGGTCTCAGATTATGTAACACTGGTCCATCCCAACTACAATTCACCTCTTCCCTCTGGTTCCTCTTGTTCCTGGTTTGAGGTACAGTACTGTATTTCTAAAAGAGCAAAAGTTGGTCAATCACATACCAATAGCATCTGCCATCTCCAAGGCGTTCAGCAACTGCTTTGAGAAGGCAATGACCCCATGGATGTTTCCAAACAGTCCTTCACAGTCTACAGTTGACAACTAGAAAGAATCAAGAAAGCATCTTTTTTCCAGGGAACACACCCTTTACAGAAAACACTTACCACATAATAGAATAAGTGTGTGAATTTTTCTTTATCTCCTTGCAAACACAAAAGAGAATGGGAAGACATCACCAGTTTTCCTGGTCTTACACCCAATGATGTCTCAAAGGCTGAAATCCTGTTGCTTAGCATAGACAGGTATAACTAGGGTAGACTCACTGAAGCAACTGCATTTATGGAGGAGCTGACTCAGCAAAACCCACTGATTTAATGGGGCATATTCTAATTAGGACTTACTATGCTAAGCAACAGGGTTTCAGCCAATATATACACAAATAGCATCATAATTGCTACCTTGATCATGAGAGTTTAGACATAGTAGTTTTTGGACTACAATTCTCAGAATTCCCTGGTTGACCCGGCCAACAGCCTGTGGTGAAGCTGGCTGGGGAATTCTGAGATCTGTAATACAAACAAACAAACAAACAAACAAACAAACAGCTTTTTTGGACTTTGGTGGACACACAGGAATATCGGACAATAAATCTTAGCTAAATATTTTCTCTGTTCATCTATATCATCTTTTTGAATCCGTATCTAACAGTAGACCAAATTCTATCATTCTGCTTTTACTCAGGAGATCAGGGTGTTACATATGATTCACGTCTCTTCACAATTATTTTGCAAAGCAGACAGAACAATTGGTGGAAGGTTAGCTAGTAAAATGGCTAAGCTGAGTCTATCATATCATACTTTGAATACATCATGAAAAGACACATTTGTTAGAAAAGACAAAAATATCAAGAAATGTTAATGGCAGTATGGTAAAAAAAAACTGACATAAGATGAACTGACTCAATAAAGGAACCTTTAGTTTGCAAGACCTGAGCAGGGCTGTTAACCATAGGACCTTCTGGAGGTCACAGATTCATAGGATCACCTTAAAACAACTTGACAGCACATAACAAGAGCCAGCAAACTTGTAAATGGTGGAGATTTGTCATTTAAGGTTCCAATCCTGGTTAATACCCAACATTCTAGTTTGAGAATGAGGAACCTGTAGCTCTCCATATAGAGAGGAACCACTTTACCCATCATTAACTACTATATGCCAAGCTCGATGAGACTGCTGGACACTGGAGTCTGACAACATCCGTAAGCCTATCAGTTCCTCAGCTCTCTTCTGGCCACGTAATGTCACCTATTCCACATGAAAGCCAACCTCCCTATCAGCTCTAAATGATGAATGATGCCCAAGACGCATGTCCCTCTCACCTGTGCCTCTTGCAAGGGCACCAGCACCTTCTGTACACACATCTCTAGGTCCCGGATATAATCACGTTCCGTTTGCAGCAGCTCCTCAATCACCTTTGCCCTTTTCTCCAGCATCCTCTGCTCTGGATTGGGAGAAGTAGCTGCAGTCTCCAGGGAAGCCGGCTGGGAGGAGAGCAGGGTCATTTCTAAAAGAGAAAGAGGGGCAACCAGGGTAGGACTCAGAGCTGCAACAACTCCTTTAAAGCAGTAGCAGGTAACTGAAAATTCATGGGCTTGTAGCTCATGAAAGGGCCTTTTACAGCTAGGCAGCTTCTATACTCCTCCTATTTCAGAGGCAAGGGAGATGAAATGGTCGGTAAAATACAAGTTATATCACCCACTTGTCTCCCACTTCTTCAGGACAAGGAGGGTACTGGTTTGGGGTTTTCCATTGTCCAGCACCAAAATACCTTGGTGTGATACTTGACAGGACACTCTCTTTTAAGCAGCACTGCCTGAATACCAAAGTTAGTACAAGAAACAACATCATCAAGAAACACACAAACTATACATGAGGAACTCAACTATCCACACTGTGTACATCAACTTTGGCCCTGAGCATCCCTGCAGCAGAGTATGCTGCTCCAGCATGAAGTGCATCCACACACACACAAAACAAGTTGACATTGCTGTTAATAAAGCCATGCGTATAGTGACAGGATGCCTCAAACCTACACCACTTGAGAAAATATACCCTCTTGTTGGCATGGCTCCACCAAAGATCAGGAGAGAAGGAACAGCAGACACTGAGAGAACTAAGCAAGAGAATGATCCTCAACACCCTCTGAATGGATATGAGCCTCATGTCTGCTGTCTCAGATCCAGGAAGAGTTGTATGGCAAGAACAAACATTCTTGAGGGTACGCAAGATGGAGGAAGGAGCTCGTTTGACAAGGAACATCATTAAAGGAATATAGCTGAAGATCTCGATCTCCCCTATGTCACTTGGAGGACCCTGAATAGTCTGAGGGCTGGAGTCCCCCAACATGCTCAAATGGGGGCTGCTGGTGGACAGCAACATGCTGTGTGAATGTGGAGAGATACATAATTCAGCTAATTTAGTGGTCTGCCAATTATTGCCACTGATTGGTGGATGTTTCATCCACCGATGAGGACTTATGTTTCGCCAATGACAAAGCCAAGAAAGTAGCTTCATTTTGGCAGTCCAGGGTTTGATCGGGACACAAAAGAAGAGGAAGAAGACAGTGCTGAGCCTGCTGGCAGCAACAAAAAACTGAAAAGGGAGCATGGTTGGGATTCCGAGGAATTCTGCAGAAAACGTCATTCTCCAGGGCCCCCCAAAATCAAGATGTACTGAATCCAAGGAAAACCAGATTATGTTGGCACCTGAAGCAGCAAACCCCATATGCACCATTTTCTCCCATGTTGAATATTACCAGCCACAGGAGGTAGTTGCCTTGCTCTGCCTAATGGGAGAATGACCTGAAGCATTCCTTTGTCTCTAGAACAGGAGTGCTGACTTGGGCTTCTGGTAATTGAAATCCAAGAACATCTGGAGAGCCATGTTTGCTAACCCCTAGAACAGTGGTGGCTAACTTTGGCACTCCAGGTGTTTTTGGACTTCAGTTCCCAGAAGTTCTGATCAGCACTCCTGTTGATCAGGGCATCTGGGAATTGCAGGTCAAGAACATCTGGAGTGTCAAGGTTTGCCATCACTGCTCTAGAACATGCAAAGGGCCACAAATTCTCCAGATCTGAGCCCCACTTCAATAAGGCCCCTATACCTGAGTGTGCCATAAGGACATCTTGGAGTTCTCTTCATAACCAAGACAATTAAAGGCAACATTGCCTTTTAAAAAATCGTTTGCTGTTAAGGTGTATCCAACACAAGAATAGGTAGGCGGCAATCAATTACTCCCCAATCTGATGAATGGGCTCAGTCATCAGGTTACAAAGTATTAGATCTGTTTAATACAATGAAGCAATGCAGTAGATTGTGAACCGCTAGCTTAAAAAATTGATCAAACACAATGCAGCCACTAAAATAGAACTAGAATAAAGGAATATTAAGCCACTTTTGTGTATTCTCTACTAAAAACCCCTGGAAAGAGTTGCCATAAGACAAAGCCAATTAGACGGCAAGCGATTATTATTATTAATTGGATCCGTGACAGTATAATAACAAAGAAGAATAGTTATTAATTACGGTCTTTTGCAGACAACAAATAATGTGGAGAAATCTCTGCTACCAGAAACAATAATAGTAACAAGGAAAAAGTCCCCCCCAAAACAACAACAACAACAACAACAAACAAACCCCACAGTACAAGCAAGTTAATGGAATAATTCAATGTCATTTAAAAGTTATCAGCACAGATGCTCAGTAGTACATCTTTCTCACTGTCTCTGAACATTTAACCTGCCTGTGATTAACAGACAAGACATATTGCCACATACAGTGATGACATCCGTTGATTCAGCCAGATTATTCCAGGTTCACATCTGCCCGCCACAGCACAAAACTTAATACAACATTTAGACAATGCAGTACTGTCGCCTGGGAGATATTGAGCGAAGGAGAATGAATGCACGGGGCATAAAGCATCCTCCTTCAACCTTGTGCATGCCAGATGGCTTAGATCACAAGCAACCCTCACTCAACCTCCCTATTGTCTGGGGATGTTGGGAACTGTAATCCAGGCAACTCTGAACAGGACTGGGGGGGGGGGGGGGAAATATACAGTACTGTATATTTTAAAAAAATAGGATGAGGAAGGCAAGTTAAGGAAGAATCAGAGTTAAGGAGGCTCCCCTTTGCTAGGATTTCAGGTTCTCAAGCACCTGCAGCAGCTGATTTAACCTGTAGCAGAAAATGCCCCATAAGCACTTTTGTGGACGGATCTCTCCAGCCCGTGAGCCCAAGTTATAGAAAATAAGTCAGCAAGTGTCATTTTGCCTCTTTATAAATCTATGGAATACTGTGTACAGTTCTGGTCGCCATACCTCCAGAAGGATATTATGGAGCTGGAAAAAGTGCAGAGGAGCGCAACCATAAGGATTAGGGGACTGGAACACCTTCCTTACCATCTGAGGCTGCAACGGTTGGGCCTTTTCACTCTTGAACGACGACGTCTAAGAGGTGACCTGATTGAAGTTTATAAAATCATGCACGGTGTGGACAAAGTAGATAAGGAAAAACTGTTTTCCCTATCGCATAACACTAGAACTAGGGGACACTCCATGAAACTTTTGGGTACTAGTTCTCAAACAAATAAGAGAAAGCACTTTTTCACCCAGAGGATCATTGGTCTATGGAACTCCCTGCCAGAAGAAGTGGTGACAGCTGTTAGTCTTGACAGCTTTAAGAAAGGATTAGACAAGTTCATGGAGGACAAGGGTATCAATGGCTACTCTGGGCTGGAGAGATAAGCAGGATATCTCTCAATGCCATTTCCAGGGAATCCTAAGCAGGTGAAGGCATCTGCTTGGGAATACCCTGAAGGAAATGGTGAGCCACTGTGTGAGACAGAATGCTGGACTGGATGGGCTGTGGCCTGTTCCAGCAAGGCTGTTCTTATCTTCTTAAGTTGGGGGGAAGGCGAGCGCTGCGGACCACACAAGCTGCTCCACCGGTCCAGCTGCTAAAGGTAAAGTTTTCCCTTGCTCGAAAGCTAGTCGTATCCGACTCTAGGGTGCAGTGCTCATCTCTGTTTCTAAGCCAAAGAGCCAGCGCTGTGTGCTTCTGCAGACGTTTCCGTGGTCATGTGGCAGGCATGACTAGACACCGGAGCGCACAGAACGCTGTTACCTTCCCACCAAAGTGGTCCCTATTTATCTACTTGCAATTTTTTGCTTATGAACTGCTAGGTTGGTCTGGCCGCTACTCGAGAGAAAAAAGAGATTGTTCCCCAGGGCACAGCAAGGACACCACAAGACAGCCCCCCCCCCCCATCGGACCCTGGTCACACAATGGAGGAAGACCCATTTCCCCTCTGAGGCTTCCCATTGGACAAACCAGAGCTTCACGGAGGGGAAGGCGAGACCTGGGGGCAAAGAAGCCCCCTCCTCCCTCCCCCGCCCCTCCTGCAGGTGCAGCTGATGAAGGGAGGGGCCAGATCGGGTCTCTGGTGCTGGCTGGGAGGCAGGCTAAGCCCTCTCTCCTATCTTACCCCCCCAGCCCATCCCTATGTTTGCCTTGGTGGTTAGCTGTCCTGCAGCCCCGAACGTTGTGAGTTCGATCCCAATAGGGCTCAAGGTGGACTCAGCTTCCCACCCATCCGAGGACGGTAAAATAAGTACCCAGCATGTGGGAGGCAAAATGCTGATTAGCCTGTGAACCGTCTAGAGCAGGGGTGCCCAAAAAAACTATAGCCGGGGTGGGTCTGCGAAGCCCTCGTCGCTCCCGGAAGCGGAAGTAAAACGGATGAATTGGCGTCGGGGCTGGCCCGCAACCCCAAAAGTTTGCCCACCCCTGGCCCAGGGGTGTACTAAACGCGATGGGGCGGGATAGAAGTGTGCCTGCTATGGTTTGCCGCCTCCCGGTCCCTTCCCGCGGCCGTCCATCCTCACCGAGCCGAACCTTGCAGCCTTTCCCGACCCCCACCTGTTGCTCCAGTCGGGGGACCAGGCGGAAGGACACCATCGGACCCCCAGCCATCCGACGACTCTTGGCTCCCAGTCGGAGTATTAGCAGTGGGGCTGGGCGGGCGGGAGCGACCCCCGGCAGCCGAGCAGAGCCAAAGCCCGGAGCTGGAAATCCACCGCGACGGGACTCCACTCGGGTGAGGAAGAGGAGGAGGGCCGAAGGCTCCCCCTCCCGCCCTCCTAAGCCACTGACCTCTCTCGCCGCCTGAGCAGGGAAGCGGCTGGCCAAGATGCCCGCCTACTAAGCTGCTGAGCCCTGAAGGGTAAAGGCAAGGTCAGGGAGCACCAGAGAGGCGCCGGATGGGGAAGACCCTCGGATACGGATACGGATACGGCACCCAAAGAAGAAGTTTTGTGGGTGTGCAAGTCTTCTTCTTCCGTGTCTAGGCCAGACATGAAACTGCCAAAATAAAGGCACCTTTTGGGCGAGTTCATTCTGTTCGATTCCCCAAGTACTGCAGGACGGAGTGAGCTCCCGTCTTTGTCCCAGCTCCTGCCAACCTAGCAGTTCAAAAGCAAGAGATAAATAGGGACCACTTCGGTGGGAAAGGTAAACAGCATTCCATGCGCCTGCCACATGACCACGGAAACATCTGCAGAAGCAGATAGCGCTGGCTCTTCTTCGGCTTTGAAACAGAGATGAGCACTGAACCCTAGAGTCGGATACAGCTGGCTTTCGAGCAAGGGAGACCTTTAGTTTTTGCCTGGTTTGGTGTGAGAAAGATTAGCTGGAAGTTTTTAGATAGTTTTATGATATTTAGTTTTAATTAGTATTGGATAATGGGTTTTAAATGATGTTGTGAGCTGCCTTGGGTCGCTGAGGTGAAAAAGGCAGTTATATAAATCCAACAAACAAACAAATAAATAAAAACACAAGGTTGCCATTACCAGGCCTGATTGTGGTTCAAAAACTATCACAATCTTTGAGCCTCCTCTTGTTTTCATGGGTGCAAGTTGACCCACCTCTTCACCCAGGAGGTTGCCAAGGCCCCATCTCTTTGCATCTAAGGTTTTGCCTCCATGCCCTCCCCGTTGGATCCTGTGTGCCAGAGGGATGCTCTCCAGGAGCAAGAGACCGCATCACCCCCAAGGTTTTCGACTCGTTCTACGAGAGCAGACCGTAGGGGCTCCCTAGTGGTCCCATCAGCTAGGAAGGCACATCTCACTGGGACCAGGAGGAGAGCCTTCTCAGTATCTGCTCCAGCCCTATGGAACCTCCTGCCACTTGAACTGCGCCTCCAGGTAGAGTGGCTCCCCTTCATGAAGGCCTTAAAAACATGGCTATGCCATACCTGTCAACCTTCCTGGATTGGCCGGGATTTCCTGTTTTTCGGCACCGATTTTCGCCATTTCCTACCTGGAGCTCCCGAAACCCTGGAATTTGGCAGCGGGGGAAAGGTGTTACTGCGCATCCCTTCTGCGCAGCTTGCTTCTATGCATGCGTAGAAGGCTTTTACGCATGTGTAGAACCCTTCTATGCTTGCGTAGAACCCTTCTACGCATGCGTAGAAGGCTTCTGTGCAGAAGGGGATCATAGAAGCCTTCTACGCATGCATAAAAAGCGACCTGCACAGAACCGTTCTGTGCAGGTCCCGGATTATCCGGAGCCGCGGTTGACAGGTATGGGCTATGCCAGCAGGTGTGGGGTACAACTGGTACCACAACCTAGCCCTGTTGGCTTATTTAGTCCTGCCCGGGGTTTTTACTTACTCCTGCCTGGGTGCCCCGCTTTTCAAGGGGATTGGGGAGGTTTTATGGACATTTTTAGAGAATTTTATAGTATTTGGTTTTAGTTAGTATTGATATGGATTTTAACTAATGTTGTGAGCCGCCTTGGGTCACTTAGGCAAAAAAGGCGGTTATATAAATCCAACAAATAAACAAGGGTAGCTCTCTACACCAAATCAAAGTGGGACACTCACTGGGATGGCTTCCCAACAGACACCGTCCAGTTCCTCTGGGCACCTGGCCTTGATTCAGGCAGGGCTGGCTCCAGGTTTTCTTGCCCACCTGCTAAAATCTAACTGGGACCAGCCCCTTGGCTCAGGTTCACATGCAGATTGGGGGAGAGCATTATCCACCCCCTCTCCTGCAACCCTGGCATTTCCCAGGCTTTGGTTCATTTAGAGGGGCGGAGAGGGATCACGCTCTACTTTCTCTGTTGCATTCTTCTGTGTGACCCATCAGACTCCTGTTCTCTTAATCTCCGCCATGCCTGCTAGCGTAGTATTTTAGCCAATCACTTCCACAGGGGGAGCTGCCCTAGGGGTCTGTTCTGTTTAATGCAAAGATAACAAAAGAGTCAGTGACATCTTTTAAGTCCGAAAAACAGCATGAGCTTTACTTGATTATAGTCCCTCACCTGATCAAAATTCCAGGTACAGTATATACCTGTGATGGTGAACCTTGGCACTCCAGATGCTCTTGGACTTCAATTCCCAGAAGCCCAAGCCCCCGTGAATCCACACAAAGGGGTTTACTGCGATTCATCCGGCCCGCACCACCCTCATCGCTCCCGGAAGCGGAAGTAAAATGCGCCCGTATGGAGGAAGGGTTAACCCGGAAGAGTCTTAACCGTACGGATGCGTTTTGCTTCCGAGAGCGACAAGGGTGGTGTGGGCCGGATGAATTGCAGTAAACCTCTTTGTGTGGATTCACGGGGGCTTGGGCTTCTGGGAACTGAAGTCCAAGAACATCTGGAGTGCCAAGGTTTGCCATCACAGGTATATACATACAGCTTCTCTCTGATGCTCTCTACAACCCTACCTTCTACATATGTATCTGCAATGATAAGGAACAATTCACTCCAGGTATCTGTTGAAGTATACTGCAGTCCACACAGCGTTATGTTTTAATAAATCTATTCAGTTTTTCAAATGCTGGAAAACTCTTCATTATCTGAGTAAACAGCCAGCTCAAAGCACAGAAGCAAGTAGCACAGTTCTAAGATCCTGAAAGCAGGCCTTTCCCCTAAGATTTGTTTGTGCCATAATAATGTAACATTTACAGTAACCTTAATTGCATTTTTAAGGTGAAAATTTTAAGGAGTAGTTTTACTAGTTCTACTCCCCCAGTGAACACTGCCATGTGCTGTAGTGGCAGAGACAGGCACAGCGCAGCGTCAGAAGGAACTACTAACACCACCACCACCACAGTGAGTTTCCATGGGTGAGTGAGGATGCGAACCCAAGGTTCCTGAGGCCACCAATCTATACTCTCCAGTATACTACACTGGGTAGCCAAAATTAAACATTTGAATACAAAATAAAAGTTCACCAAAAACAAAGCTTTCCTTGCAGTAGAGGTAAAGGTAAATGTTGCCCTTGCTCAAAAGCCAGTCGTTTCCAACTCTAGGGGTTCCTTCCAGTAAACGCTGGCAATCTACAAATTTCTACAAATCTAACCTGCAGAACAATCACTTCTGAACAGTTCATCCCTGACCTCCCCCACCAACCTAATATACAACTTTTCTGTGCTTTAATGCAAATGATATCACAATGTGCTACCACATAACATACTAACTAAGCTTTACAACCTATGGCAATTACAGGTGAAACTTGGAAAATTAGAATATTGTGCAAATGTTCATTCAGTTCAGTAATGCAACTTAAAAGGTGAAACAAATATATGAGATAGACTCATTACATGCAAAGCGAGATATGTCAAGCCTTACTTTGGTATAATATGGTTTACAGTTTATGAAAACCTCAACCACCCAATCTCATGTACCCGATAATCATCACATAATCTCATGTACGCCATGATCATCACAATTATAACGAATTAAGGCATGACATCTCTCGCTTTTCATGTAGTGAGTCTATCATATATTTGGTTCACCTTTTAAGTGAAATGAATGAACATTTGCACGATATTCTAATTTTCCGAGTTTCACCTGTATCTCCTCCTCCAGAAAAAAAGTCCAAGCTTCTTTAGGCACACCCCCTTGTATTATTAGCTGGCACAACAGCAAGTTTGTTCCTTTCCAGTGCTAGATCTCACTATATCAACAAACATGAGCTGAATTCTGATGAGAGTGAGGACCTATTGCAACACACGCTGACAGCTTGGCTGTTGTCTCCCACGTCTGGAAGCTGACTGGCATGCATTATAAGTCTTCCTCCCACTGTAAGTGAACAAGCCTTTTGACTGAGACCCACAGTGAACGTGCCCTTTCCACCAAGAGCTTACAGAGGACAGTGGCAGTCAAGTATGAAACGCTCGTGCGTCATTCTACAACATTCAGACAAAGGGCTGGAAGAAAGCCATTGAACGTAGAGTTGTGCTTCTCTGAGTGAAGAATATGCCTGTGTAAACTAGTCACTCAAAAAGACTCTGGGTGACTTCACACAGGCATATTTCTCTATTACTGACAATTCATCACTCGATCGACACCCCAAAGTCTGGAAAACTTCTTTTTGGGATTTTATCTCCCAGAATCCCCTAATCAACGTAGTCTCCAGCCCAAATGAGGAACTCTAGGAGATGGAGTCCATACCTGTCAACCACGGCTCCGGAAAATCCGGGGCCTGCGCAGAACGGTTCTGTGCAGGTCGCTTTTTACGCATGCGTAAAAGCCTTCTACGCATGCGTAAAAGCCTTCTACGCATGCGTAAAAGCGACTTGCGCAGAACCGTTCTGTGCAGCTCGCTTCTACGCATGCGTAGAAGCCTTTTACGCATGCATAGAAGGCTTCTACAATCCCCTTCTGCACAGAAGCCTTTTACGCATGCATAGAAAGGTTCTATCCAAGTGTAGAAGGGTTCTACGCATGCATAAAAGCCTTCTACGCATGCATAGAAGTGAGCTGCGCAGAAGGGATGCGCAGTAACGCCTTTCCCCCGTTGCCAAATTCCAGGGTTTCGGCAGCTCCGGGAGGGAAATGGCGAAAATCGGCGCCGAAAAATGGGAAATCCCGGCCAATCCAGGAAGGTTGACAGGTATGATGGAGTCTCCCCAACATTTTCCCATGCTTTGGACCAAACATGGCATTTTCTACCAACTTCAGCCTGCTGTCCAGTTTCACGCTAGCGGCTGAGATCTCTGGGCTCTCCCGTAAGGCGCAATACTTATCCATACCCCATATACACAGATCCCTTCAGTACATCTTTGGAAACAGCAACTAGCCATATGATTGCTGCAATGCTAGTACTCCACCAGTCACTCAAAATTGTCCTCACAGGTAGGATCTAATAGTAGTTACAACAAATGAATGGATTATACATATTACCATACATATTTTCCCTTTTGTTTAATTTTTAAATTAGGTTCCAAGGGTGGAGGGTGCACATCAGTATTGTTACAGAAGTGAATAATAAGGAGAGTATGCGTGTCGAGGTTTTGTTCTCCCTGTTTTGTTATTTTTTATATTTTTGTATATTTTCTGTGTATTATTATTGTTAAATTTAATTAAAAATTTGAAGTCAAAGTTCACAAGAGGAAATCCCTTTTGTATGGGGCAATATTAATATTGTTTAAGAAGAATCCGAAAATTCATGAAACTTTGTTTATCTGCATTAATAGAACACACCAGGATAGTCTTTGTTGTTCTCTTGACTGTCTTTGTTTATCATCAAGTACTGTTGCAAACATTTTATGATCTAAGAAGGGTTATAAGGTAACTTAAGTAAAGTTGGTAGAACAGAAGTGAACCTAAAAAAATGGAGTTGCAAACATGGAGAACAGGCAATTTCACACATGTGTCTGTATATACTATGTATACAGTATGCTCCTCAACATGTACCATAGAAAACTTGATATTACCTGCCCCAAATGCTCTTGATGCTGCCCATTAAGTGGTGGTGGAGGTAATTATTTGATACATCTATAAATTATACTGTAGTGCAGGAGTTCTCAACCTTTTTAAGTTGGGGGCCAGGTCATGCTCCCTCAGACAGCGTTGGGGGCCAGACAGCCATTTTGCCCTTCCTCCACCACATGACACTTCCTGATGTGGTGGCGGCGGTGGTGGACCACATGAAATGATGCCACAGGCCTCATCCAGCCCATGAGCCACAGGTTGAGAATCCATGCTGTAGTGCTTCTTGCATGAACAAAGGAAAGCAAGCTCCATCACAAACTAGCCTTATGTAAATCCACTAGGACTTCACTGACCATTCAAAACCATTACAATGGAACAGGGCAGGTGTGGGGCCCTAATGGGAACACGGTCCCCGCCTGCTGGCTTATGTAAACAATTAAGAACGCTCTCTTCTTTTTTATAGTGGGTGGGATGGGTGGGTGGTATATGGGTTTTTTGAAGCGGGTGGGATATGGGCTTTTAAAATGTTTTTATGTGTTTTTAGAACTTGTTGTAATGCCGCCCTGAGTCGGGTTCTACCTGAGTGGGCGGCATATATAAATATGACTATTAAATTAAATTAAATTAAACACCCTTAAGTCAATCTTGACTTATGGTGACCCATTCTAGATGGAGAATACAGGGAAGTGGTTTATCATTCCCTTCTTCTGGGGGCAAAATGGGACTATGTTGCTTGCCCAAGGTCACATAGGCTGGCTCTTCTCAAAAGAGATATAAATGAGGAACCAAATTCCCAACCTTTGCTTCCAGAGACAGATGCCTAAACCACTGAGTTATCCAGGCAGCTATCTGAAACCACACCAACTCAAAGGACTTTGCATCACAACAGAGTATACAATAACAGGTGCTTAAAAAAGTCCCTCCCCAAAAACACCTTATCCTGGTTCTGTGACTATTGTGACTAAGCTTACACAGAAAAGGCAGCCTAAGGGCAATTGGTAGAAGACATCCTCCTGATAACCAAAAAAACCCTGTGAACTCACTGCAAAGAGACTAACAGCACCTATAATAGATAGAGTGACACACTAGAACTCGGGAGACCTGGATGAATACTCACCTCTAGAAACTCCCAGGAGGTGAGGGTATGGCACTTCTTAAATATTCCAATTATCCCGAAAACCCTATTAAGGTAGCTGTAAATCAGACATGACTTGCTGGCAAATAACACACAAAGAGTACATACAAGTGTCACATCCTTTGTTTCAAGCCTGTGAATCTTGCATGTGTTCCATGTTTCAGAAGGGGGGAGGCATCACCAAATGACTTCCTGCAGGTGACCCCCTTTTAAATGTGGCAACACTCCTGTGTTTTTAACAGCTGCAAGCTGGAGGGGAATTTCATAGGTTTATCTCTTTATGGCAAAACTGCACCTGTGGATATTTTTTTTAAAAAATGTGGCACGGTGCTGTTAAAGCCCACTGTCAGTTAAAAAGTGGCTTGCTGGCCTCCATTTCCTTCTTCAACTACTCCTGCAAGTCAGTAAAAATCACAGACTATGGAACCATAATGTGACAATTAGATATGCTCTGGACTCTGTCCCAATAGATCCATGATGGCGAACCTTGGCACTCCATATGTTCTTGGACTTCAATTCCCAGAAGCCCAAGCCCCTGTGAATCCACACAAATGGGTTTATTTCGATTTATCCGCCCCGCGCTGCCCTTGTCGCTCCCGGAAGTGGAAGTAAAATGCGCCCGTATGGAGGAAGGGTTAACCCAGAAGAGCCTTAACCGTACGGGTGCGTTTTACTTCCGCTTCCAGGAGTGACGAGGGCAGCGCAGGCCGGATGAATCGCAGTACACCTATTCATGTGGATTCACAGGGGGCTTGGGCATCTGGGAATTGAAGTCCAAGAACATCTGGAGTGCCAAGGTTTGCCATCACGGCCCTAGATGCAGTGCCAGCACCCCCCTATTCTTTGCACAAGCCTCCCTCTCCTCCAGCACTCAATAGCAGGTGCACTCTGTTTGCAAAATTCAGGCCAAGAAGGTGTGGCCCTTACTGGAATGCGCACACAAGGCTGTGTGATGCATAAGTAATCGGAAACAATGTGGCAGCCCGGCAGAGTAACCGGCGCTGCCTCTGCAGGCAAGAATTCCCAGGGCTTCTGCCCAACGCACAGAAACCCTGACCGCCAGAGGACAGAAGACATTCCATTCATCTGACACACACACAGGCACCCTCCATTTCCAACTGAAAGCAGGTTTCTGTTTCAGACTTCACCACTCTTGGCCTCCTCCCAGGGGGCTACGGCAGAGACAAAGACAAAGCACCAGAGAGTGGGGGTGGTGAAAGAGCGACTCACTGCTGTGGGAAGCCACCAGAAAAGCCATCCAATTGATAAACCACCAAAGCTGGCATCCTATTCTGTGACACAGGCACCTTCTGCTTCTTCAGATTATCTGGGATCTGCAACACAATACTGTACTGCAGCGTTCACGTTTCCTGTTCATATTGGCCACTATGCCCTTCTCCCACAACTCTCTAGTCCAGGGAATGGAAGAGAGCACGGTTTCTCAACCTTGGGCCCCCAAGATGTTGTTGGACTTCAATTCCCAGAAGCCTTGATCAGGAGGTGTACTGACTTGAGCTTCTGGGAACTGAAGTTCAAGAACACCTGAGCATACCTGTCAACCTTCCCGGATTGCCCGGGATTTCCTGTTTTTCGGCACCGATTTCCCGCCCGGAGCTGCCAAACCCCCGGAATTTGGCATGCGTAGAAGGCGACTTGCACAGAACCATTCTGTGCAGGTCCCGGATTGTCCGGAGCCACGGTTGACAGGTATGCACCTGAGGGCCCAAGGTTGAGGAACCCTGCTTTCCTCCATTCCTCCCTACCCCTAATCTTGTGTCTTCCTTCCACATTCAGCATTCAGTGTCTTGAATACATTGTCCTCACAGAGAGGTTCAGGGCTCAACTCCATCCCAACCCCATGGACTGACCTTTGAACTTGTGTAAACCTTTGAGTACCCACCCACCCAGTGATGCACTGTAAAAATTTTTACTACCTACTATGTGGGCTGGCCAAATCTGTGGATGGGGCCAAATCTGTGGGCATGGCCAAATATCCTGCATATGGGCTATGGAGGTGGGTGTGGCCAACCAAGTGGGCGTGGCCTGGGGGAATTTCCGCTACCGGTTCTGCAGAACCTGACAGTACCTGCTGCAGTGCATCACTGCCCCCACCCCGACCCAGCCTGTTGATACTTCCCTTTTCTGGATGAATACTACGCCAATTTGAGTCCCAACCTTGGGAGAAAGACAGCATATAAATTAAATGAATAACTTGATGCACCAAATCTCAAACTTAAATACGGGAATTACCCTTTAAGGTGCTACAACATCTGACATAACTTCAGTTTGTCTACTTTCATCTAATCAACACCTATCAAGAGACCTGGTTATAGTGCAAGGTGATATTCAGCTAATCAGAAGTAAGCCTCTCTAACACGTCTACCATTTCATACACTTCTGCCGAAAAACAGAAATAGGGCTATGTGTTATGAATTAAGTAGTAGTACTAAAGGTAAAAGTTTCCCTTGCTCGAAAGCCAGTCGTATCCGACTCTAGGGTGCAGTGCTCATCTCTGTTTCAAAGCTAAAGAGCCAGCGCTGTCTGCTACTGCAGACGTTTCATGGTCATGTGGCAGGCATGACTAGACACCGAAGCGCACAGAATGCTGTTTACCTTCCCATCAAAGTGGTCCCTATTTATCTACTTGCAATTTCTTGCTTTCAAACTGCTAGGTTGGCAGGAGCTGGGATGAAGACGGGAGCTCATTCCGTCCTGCAGTACTCAGGAATCGAACTGCTGACCTTCTGCATCCCAGTCAGCGTCTTAGGCACTTGAGCCACTGCAGTCAGATGGGTGAAATTACTTTTTTAACAACTGTAGGCCAGAAAATAACATATATGTTTTGCCTGAAAGTATAATAATAATAATAATAATAATAATAATAATAATAATAATAATAATAATAATAATAATAATAATAATAATAATAATAATAATAATAGTTTATTTGTACCCCGCTCTTCTAGTGCACGTACCACTCAGAGCGGCTTCCAACAATAAATAATAAGCAATATACCATACAACATAATAAGAATACATTAGATATAAGCATATCATAGATAAGATTACAATTTTTAAAATAATCACATCAAGAAAATAACAAAATAATCTTAACAAAAGGTTGTACAGCTCCTCCCATCAACCCAAACATACCCTTTCATATGCTATTCTGGTTCTAGCAATCAGTTCCTTTCCCTAAATGTGGGATGAATGATATTGTTGTACTTTATGTTTCAAAAACTTTGCGTTTGGTTATGCTAGATGATGGCAGCTACGATCTAAAAACATCTGAAATACCAAGGTTCAAAATAATTTGGGTACAGCTAGTCATCGAGACGTAGTGTATTGATACAGTACCTTCTTTCTGGAACAGTGGCATGTGAATACACAAGACAGAGCATGAGAAACAATTTAAAAATGTCAAAAGATTTTTTTAAAAAAAACCTGGAGTAGAACAAAATGATAAAAGCATCCAATGAAAGATCAAAAGTCTGCTTTAAAATAGGTGTTAGTCTGGACCGGGGTGCCCAAACTTTTCCGACCATGGGCCAGTCACATGGTTCAGGTGGCCGGTCACTATGGCCTGTGGGCCATATCTGGCCCCCAATGCCAATTCATCCAGCCCGCGAAGCTCTCGTTGCTCCCAGAAGTGGAAGTAAAACATGCCCATATGGCCGTGTTTTACTTCCGCTTCCAGGAGCTTCAAGGGCTTTGTGAGCCAGATGAATTGGTGTAGGGGGCCAGATCAGGCCCACAGTTTGGGCACCCCTAGTCTGGATTCTAAGTGGATATAATGAGGATATCAGTCAGCTATCCCTAGAATTCCTTTTGTTTGGAAAAGTGCTGATAATTTAGCAATATATTTAAGATTCATTAACCACACAGGGCATTCAGTAAATTGTTTTAAACCACTGAAAAGGGAGAGATATAAACAGACGAGAAGCAGATGGATTGACAGATAAGGGAGGATTAAACCGGTTTGAGAAACGATGGACAGACAGATAAGGGACTGAGGATTAAACTTTGGTTTGAGAAAAGATTAAAAACACCAGCTTCCATAGCAGACCAGAGGATAAGAGACATACCCATATGCTCACTGGGGGTATCAAGCACTGTTCCTGCATTATTTCTTAGATAATAACGACTGAAGTATGTGACCAAACCCTTTGGATCTACAAATACTGGAAGGGCAAGAACTCTAGTAAACTGAGAGCAGATTGTTTGGCTAAGAAAAAATGAAGAAAATTTTGAAGAGAAACACAGCAAGGATAGATTAACTAATGGTGCACAGCTGTTCGCAATGGGATGTGGCAAGTATGAAACCATTCTGCAGAGGAAGGAAAATATTAGTGCTCCAAGCTTTCAGAATGGAGAATGCGGTGTGACAACCACCTTGGGATCACAATCTGATAGATCCCAAGTTGCAGTCACTTACCGTAAAGAAAGAGACCAGAAATGGCGCATAAGGGTTGCCACTAACTTGCAGGCTACATCAAGCTTTGCTTTGACAGGTGTGTCAGTGATTCCAGGTGTGTCAGTGTCTTCGCCACTCATCTTGTTTGAAGCATGCTGTTTGCTTTTATTTTCTTGAGTGTAAGGTGTATATTAAAAGATACATTTTCTATCCAAGAAAGTAAAAGAAAACTTTTTTTTAAAAAAATTATATTGAAACAATAAACAATTAAGGGGAGGTCTTCTTGCAATGTTGGGGCTGCAGTGGCTCAAATGGCTAAGACGCTGACTGGGAGGCGCAAAGTCAGCAGTTCGATTCCCGAGTACTGCAGAACGGAATTAGCTCCCGTCTTTGTCCCAGCTCCTGCCAACCTAGCAGTTCGAAAGCAAGAAATTGCAAGTAGATAAATAAGGACCACTTCGGTGGGAAGGTAACAGCGTTCCGTGCGCTCCGGTGTCTAGTCATGCCTGCCACGTGACCACGGAAATGTCTGCAGAAGTGGACAATGCTGGCTCTTCGGCTTTGAAACAGAGATGAGCACTGCAACCTAGAGCCGGATACGACTGGCTTTCGAGCAAGGGAAACCTTTACCTTCTTGTAATGTCACAGGTTCTAGTCAGTTAGCAACATGTACAACCTAATCTTGCCTATAAACACACAGAGGTTACATTTTACCAAAATACAGTAGATGGGCTTTCACTGTTCTAATAATCCACATCTGCATGCACCTTTGGTTTCATAACTGAGACACATTATCTTCAAAATAAACCATACCCCCTCCCTCCCGGTTTGATACAGTTTTATTGTTCTCATCAGAAGTAAAACGGGGTACACAGAAAGAGCCTCCTCGAAGATTGTGGTATTTTTGAACCACAATCGGGCATACCCTGGTAATGGCAGTCTTGTGTTGCCGGCTAATCTTTCTCACAATAGGGCAGGCGAACGAAACTGCAGCATGAACTCACCAAATGGTGCCTTCATTTTGGCAGTTTCACGTCTGGTCTAGACACAGAAGAAGAAAAATTTGAAGTAAAACAATTAGGAATAATGACATAAAACCCATTCTGTCTTCTCAAGCAGTACTTATAATATTTGAAGGTGAGGCAAATGTTTAGATGTGCACCAGAAAACAGTGGCTCGTTGACTCCTGTGTTTAGAAAATCCCACTGCTGAGCAGAAAACAAAGCAAGAGAGGTACCTTCTGAACTCAGTGTGCCTCAGAGATTGATTCAGAAAGACAATCGGCAGCTTTGGTTTCTGGCACACCTACCTAGTCTAGTGTCAGAGGAATGGGTAATGGTGAGTGTGAAAGAAGTGGGGACACTACACATTTACAGCTGCAAATAGTTGATTGCCAAATCTCTTACAAGACTATCTGTTTTGTTTCCCACTTTGAAGAATGTCAGAATGCAACATTCATGTCCCACTTGGGTAGCCCACTGTGCCTAGAACAATGAAGTCTATGGCAGGGGTGCCCACACTTTTCAAGCCGCGGGCCTGTCACGTGGTTCCTTCTGCTGGAAGCAGAAGTAAAATGCACCCATGCATGTGCAAACACTGCCGTAAAACATGTCTGCGGCTGTTGTAAACAAATTTATGACAGCCGCGGGTGCATTTATGGCAGACTTTGCGCATGCGTGGGGCGGATCCACTTCTGGTAGCGGCAAAGGCAGTGTGGGCCAGATGATCTGGCACTATGGGCCATAGTTTGGATACCCCTGGTCTATGGCAAGTCTGCACTAAAGACTTGCCACTTATTCAAACACTCATACTGCTACATCAATAAACAGAATCTCCTAGAGTAGACAAAGAAGTGGCCATTCTCTAGGGTAGTGGTGCCCAAACTACGGACCGGGGGCTGGATCCGGCCCCCAACGCCAATTCATCTGGCCAATGAAGCCCTCGTTACTCACGGAAGCGGAAGAAAAACGCGCCCATCCGCACACTTACTTCCGCTTCCGGGAGCGATGAGGGCTTTGTGGCCAGAATGAATTGGTGTCAGGGGCCAGATCTTGCCCCCGGGCAATAGTGACCAGTTTGGGGGCCCTGCTCTAGGATGATATTCTGGGTTCCAGAAGTAGTGCTACCTCGCATAATGAACGAAAAATGTGCACTACAAAGCATTCATTATGCAAGCATCCATTTTCGTTATGCGGGGGTTTTGGTAACCGGGGAATACCTGCTTAATGGGAACCCCGGTTAACGAACATTTCCCCCCGTTATGCAGGGCATCTCCCATAGGGAATCTCATAACGGAAAAAAAAACACATAGCGAAGAGCTCTGTGGAACGGAGGTTTTTTTTTGTTATGTGGGGTTCTACTGTATCTGACGCTAGGGTATGGTGTTCATCTCTGTTCACAAACAAAGACCCAGCACTGTTGGCATCTGCAGAGGTTTCCATGGACATGTGGCAGGCATGACTCGACACCAGATGACTAGAAGATCGGCAGATCAGCAGTTTGAGACCCGAGTGCTGCACAATGGAGTGAGTGCCTGTTGTCTCCCCCAGCTCCTGGCAACCTAGCAGTTCGAAAGCAAGAAATTGCAGGTAGATAAATAGGCACCACTTTGTTGGGAAGGTAACAGTGTTCCATGCACTCTAGTGTCTAGTTATTCCTGCCACATGACCATGGAATCATCTACAGGTGCAGACAGTGCTGGGTCTTTAGCTGTAAGCAGAGACCTTCCAGTCATTAAGTTCAGTGTCTTAACCACTAAACTACTGCATGTATGGTTTTGTACCATAACAACCAGGAAGTGGACACAAGCTAAACTAACCAAGATATAGTCAACAGTTCTCTGAAACTGCAGAGTCTGCGTAAGAAAGTCAACAAAGAAACTTATAGCACCTTAAGGACTGATTAATTTTATTCAACACTAGCAAAGATTACCCGGCGTTGCCAGGCTGTTTTAAATGGTGTTGGAAAGTTGTTGTTGTTGTTGTTGTTGTTAATGTTTGTAAAGAAGAGGTTAATCTATATTTGAAATTTTTAAAATTTTTATTTATACAATTTTTTTTGATGGCCTGTTTTAAACTGTGATGAGTTTTGTTTGGTGTTTTGGTTTTGTGGATGAAAAAAAGAATAAAGGATGATAAACTTTTTCGAAAAACTCTTGGGGCCTTTTGTGTGGGGCTATTGTGTCTTTTTGAATTTTTTTTATTATTGTGGGCAGCAAGTGCTGCTGGTAGGGGTTATCTTGTATTTTGACTGTTTTTTCTCTCGTGGCCTCTGGGTGGAGCTTCTTCCAGTAAGTAGTCTCTTTCTTTATGCATTTCTTTTCCAGTCGTTGTGGTATAAGGTCGTGTGGTGGTGAGTTAGCTGTTTTTCTTTATTTGGGGTGGTGGTGGTGGTTGGATTTTGTGGTGTTTGGCTGGGTGCTGGGTGTGTTTGGAAATGTTTGTTGTTGTTTACTTTTTTGGTGTTATTTTTGTGTATTTTTGAATGGTTTTGATTGTTTGTTTTTGTGTTTTTTGGTGTCCTGGGGGGGGGGATCCCCCTCTCAGACAGACTCCTTTTGTCCCCCCCACCCTCTCAACCCCAGGGGAGCCAGTAGAGAGGGGGATTCCCCCCCAACTCTGTTTTTAAAGAGAAGTAACCGCTTGGTTTCTTCTCTTTAATATGGGGCGTGTGTGTGGGGGGGAGGGAATCCCCTCTCTGCCGGGTCCCCTGGGGTCAGGAGGGTGGGGGAGACAGACTCCTTTTGTCCCCCCACCCTCTCAACCCCAGGGGAGCCAGTAGAGAGGGAGATCCCCCCCCCAACTCCGTTTTTAAATAGAAGTAACCGCTTGGTTTCTTCTCTTTAATATGGGGCGTGTGTGTGTGTGGGGGGGAGGGAATCCCCTCTCTGCCGGGTCCCCTGGGGTCAGGAGGGTGGGGGTGACAGACTCCTTTTGTCCCCCCCACCCCACCCTCTCAACCCCAGGGGAGCCAGTAGAGAGGGGGATTCCCCCCCCCCAACTCCGTTTTTAAAGAGAAGTAACCACTTGGTTTCTTCTCTTTAATATGGGGCGTGTGTGTGTGTGGGGGGAGGGAATCCCCTCTCTGCTGGGTCCCCTGGGGTCAGGAGGGTGGGGGAGACAGACTCCTTTTGTCCCCCCCACCCTCTCAACCCCAGGGGAGCCAGTAGAGAGGGGGAGCACAACACCCCCACCCACCCAGTGATATTAAAGGGGAAACTCCGATTAGGAGCTTCAGGCGCCGTTGGGGAGGGGGGCTTTGGTTCCCGCGGCTTGGTGGACTTGCTGTCCCGGTGTTTTTGTTTTTGTTTTATTTTTTGGGTGCCGGCTTCCTCAGCTCATGGCGCACAGGACGCTGGGGCTTGTAGTTATGGGTTGGTGCTTTGTGTTTGTGCTGCGTTTTTTTAAAATGGTTTTCTTTTGATTGGCTGTGGCGCGTTTCCGAACGCTGCACCGTGCGAGAGCCTCTCAGCCTGATTGGCTCTGGCGCGGCGCAAGGAATGTTGGGAAGTGAAGTTGTTTCCCTTTCTTCGCGTTTGTGGGGCTGTTGCCCCACTGCCGGTTTTCTCAATCCTTCGTTGACCTGCGGACCCAGATCGGCTGTGTGCAGGAAGGGTGAGTGCAGGCAAGTAGGGCAAGGCATAGCAACCTATAGCCAGTTCCAACGGTTAACCCTTGGATTTATAGGTTAAGATAAGCTTTAATGGGCTGTAACCCAATTCTCCAGATTCTACATGTTGCCAAACAAAACCTGTTCACAAATAAATTGCCACACTGCCTCCTGGATTGACACTTTAACACAGGTATGCCCAAACTACCCCCCCCCCCAAAAAAAAACACCAACAACCACCATTCCATCAGGCCCACGATGCCCTCACCAAACCAGGAAGTGAATATGGATGTTTCTGCGCATGTGTGGACATGTCTGAATTCACTTCCTAGCTCGGCACGGACATACTCGTGCATGCACAAAAATGTCTACATTCACTTCCTGTTTTGGCATGGACATGCTCGTACATGTGCAGAAGCGTCCGTATTCACTTTCTGGTTTGGCGCAGACATGCTCACACGTGCGCAGAAGTGTCCACGCCAAACCAGGAAGGGAATACGGACGCTTTCGGCATGCACAGAAGCGACCATGTTGAACCAGGAAGTGAATGCAGATGTGCATGCGCAAACATGTCCACTTCTGGGGGTGTGGTCTGGCCTGCTCAGCTGTTCCGGGGGCGTTGTCAGGCCCCTGGCACAAAAAGTTTGGGTACCCCCGCCTTAACATGATGAGTGGTTTTGGGTCTGTCAGGACAGCTGACAGCACAGTGCCATTATGAGTCTAGATCCTAGCAAAGTCATAAAGTCCCAATAGCCAAAGCTAAAGAGCAGACAAAGAGTCATCTATCCTTTTCAGGTGACACCAGGAGAACTGATAGCTTAAGTGATGATGGAGTACAGGAAAATTTTTGATGGGCAGGTACCTTACAGCACCATTAGTGGAAAATGAACAAAAATCAGTTAACAGATTAAAGTAAAGCTTTGAATATATGAATCATTAAAAACTAACAGAAATGGGTGTGCCATAACATCTAATTGACCCAATGCATAGCCTTTACACTGCAGAATAGTTTGCTATCAAGAGAATATGGAGATGCAGAACGATTTCCAATGTGCAAAAGTATCAAACAAGAGTGCATTTGATCTCTCTGCTTTTTCAATTTTTATACAAAACACATCATATAAAAACATGGACTAGATTCAGATGGAGCGATAACTGGTAGGAAAAAAATTGATAATTTAAAATATTCAGCCATCATCATATTACTGGCAGAAATCAATAGTGGCTTGAAAAGACTCCTGATGAAAGTGAAAGACAAAGTGGGACAGTAGCTAAACACAGAGACAAAAAGCATGGCTGTGTTGCATAACTTTGTGGATCACAATGAAGATACTGAAATAGTTAAAGATTTTCTAATTAAATTAAATTAAATTAAAATTATACTGTAGTGCAAGTATCAATCCAAATGATTTACAGACAGTAAATCAAAAGAAGATTAAAACTTAGAAGGAGAGCAATTAAGGAGCTAGCATATATCCTTAATTATAAGGATGCACCATCAAAGACCAAGAACAAAATCATTCATGCTATATTATTCCTTATTACTAGGTAGAGAAGTGAAAACTGGACTATTTAAAAAAAACTGCCCTGAAAGAAAGAAAGAAAGAAACACCCTGATTCATTTGAAATGTGTTGTCTGGAGACAGTGTTATGAATTCCATGGACTATGAGAAAGACAAATCAATGTGCTCGGAATCAAATCAAGCTTAAAATTTCACTAGAAGCTAAAAGTGTCTAAACTGAGGCTATATTACGCTGTGAACACACTGTGAGATGTCAGGTGTCACTGGAAAAGTCAAATAACACTAGGAAAAATAGAAGGTAATTTGTAGAGGGTAATTTGTAGGGACTGCAGTGGGTCAAGTGGCTAAGACACTGACTGGGAAGCGGAAGGTCAGCAGTTCGATTCCAGAGTACTGCAGGACAGAAATGAGCTTCGTCCCAGCTCCTGCCAACCTAGCAGTTTGAAAGCAAGAAATTGCAAGTAGATAAATAGGGACCACTTCGGTGGGAAGGAAACAGCGTTCTGTGCGCTCCGGTGTCTAGTCATGCCTGCCACATGACCATGGAAACGTCTGCAGAAAGCAGACAACGCTGGCTCTTCGGCTTTGAAACAGAGATGAGCACTGCACCCTAGAGTTGGATACGACTGGCTTTCGAGCAAGGGAAACCTTTTTAAAAAATTGTAGAGGAAGCCATTTTCTTTTGTTTTGCATGAATTGAGCAGGGCTTTTAATGACAGGATCTTTTTCATGCCATCACCAGAAATACCTTGACAGTACTCAACAACAAATGAAGACTGTCACAAGATTTGTAGTTTGTTTTGCTGCAACATGCTAAGACAGCTCACCCCTTGAAAATGTATGTAATATCTCATAAGTCTATAGGGAATTGCATACTCCACCATACAAAATAGTTTGCTGTTAAATCAGGTTTAAAATTTACTTTCAAAGCATGGACATTATCTTTTTGTATTAACTCCCACATTCTCCTCGTCATGATAGGATGTCTTAATTCTGAAAAGTTAACTTTCCCCAGCACTATTTACAATGAAGTACTCAGGATATAGCTCTGTGCTCCAAAAAATACTCAAATTGATCATCTGAGAAGTAAGCCCAGGACCAAACATAAGTAGGGAGCCTAGTAGGTCCTTGTTGTTCATGCTTGGAATCCCTGACTAGGTGGTAATGTAATGGTGCAAACATTTCTGGCATAATGAGTTTAACATGCATTTGTCTGGCCCAGCCATTGGGGGGGGGGGGGGGGGGGGGAATTAGGTATAGTAACAAAATAGAAAATCTCAGTCAACGTCAATTAGCATTCGCAGCAAAAACAGCCCTTAGTTAACCTTGATTAAATCACTGATGAATGACACACTGGATGTTTCATTTTCTAGGGCTGTAGGGTAAACATGACGGATGTTTGTGTTGAATCTGGCCTCTTAGGAAAGGTGTGGGCTCCCAGATATGTGTGTTCTTCTTCCCACAGCCCTCGAGTCCTCCTCTCACTTACCTCCTTTTGCTTTTATGTGGTGCCTCAAAACGCTGGGGGCCGTGCGCCGATAACAGCTGTTTCGCTGCCAAGCTTCTGTGCCACCTGCTGACTCGGATTCATCCTGCCAATCCAAACTCCAGTCTGGCCGCCCTACACGTGTCCTGGGACAAACATCCTTCCAGGCCAGATCTGGCACTCTGGACTGGATAGTAGACAATTCTAGCTCTCCAGGGACACCATCGGCCACAAATTCTCTCTGGGTTGTTCCATACTCAGGTGTGCTGTTCTCACTTCTCCAAGGCCAAGGGACCAGATCTTCATGGGCAACGGGGAAAGATCCACCACCCACAGAGTAGACCTTAGGACTCGGCCCTGGATTTTGAATTCTGTGGGAGTCTCCTGGCCGCGTAGACTGATCCTCCCTCTTCCTGTAGCACTTTGCTTCTGTTCTGTTGTGTCTCATTTGCCTGTCATCTCTCTTCTTATAATTCATATCCAAGATGTACCAATCCTTCTCCTTCTGATGGTCCCTCTGGTCCCCACTTTGGATCCAATGATTCATGCTTGTCCTCTCTCCATTCCTATAGGCTCTAAAATCAGCATCTAGATACAAGTCATCTTTAGACCAATGGTGGGATGGTCTGACGGCTACTCTTCTGGAAGTCTTCTCACAGGCCTTATGATAGCCATCTTCTTCCAGATGACCACTGTGTATTCTCTCCCCTTCTCTGTCCAGGTTGTTCTCATTTATCCTTCTCTGGCCTGTATATTGCCTGTCTAGCTCCCCATAGTCTGAGCAGCCTCTGGCCATTTCACGGACCTGGTACCAGATCTCCTGGTCCCTGAAGTGACCTCTGTTTCGCCCCACTGGCCTGGTGGTGCCATATAGCTCCCTGGTTTTATGTCTGTTGTCCCAGTCACGGTCTCCTCCATTCTGCTCAACTCTCTTGGCACCAGCAACTCTTTTCCTGATACAACTGTAGTCCTCATACTCCCAGTTGGAGAACTGGGCGTTGGGCTGCTGTCCAGGACTGTCTTCTCTGTTTCTTGCCTCTGGGTAAGTGGACATGTTCTTCCCGGCATATCCCCCCCCTCACGTGATTCCCCAGAAGGGGTTCAGCTCCTTTACAACCTCCCAGTCTGTACACCTCACCCTGCAACGCTGCTGGCTAACTGAAAGCACAAAAGCAGTGAGGTAGCCTTTGTACCCTGCCCAAGTGGCCTCTCCCACCTGCTGGCAAATAATGAGTAACCAGAGGCCCACGGTCTGGAGCTGTGGACTGCCCAAACCAGATTCTCTGCTTTGTAATGCTGAAGGCAAGAGCAGCAGCAACCAATGAGGAAGAAACTACATGTGAGTCGTTTTAAGGTGCCTCGCCCCGTGAACATTTTATTTCCCCATGGCAAAGGAAAAAGGGAACAAACATGAAAGGGCACTGGGCAACACCAAATCTTGTCCAAATGAACCAATGACAGGAAAAGTTATCTTTTCAGACAAGAATTCATAGAAATCCTTCAAACAGCTATTTGGGGGACTTGTGAAAGTCTGATTCTCCAAAACTGATGTTTACAAGACCTGGGCTAGATGTCTTCAGTCTCCCAGTCTTGATACATCAAAAATGTTCACCCGAAAGAGCAGCACTGCTAGCATCAGGCAACCAAAGAATATTTTTAAGTGCCATAGCAGTGCTATTACTACTTCTGTAAAGGGGTACACAGAAAAAGTCTCCTCAAAGACACTGGTACTGTATTTTTGAACCATAATCAGGTATACCCACGGCAATGGCCACCTTGTGCTGGCTAATCTTTCTCGCACTAGGTCAGACGAAAGGAACTACAGAAATGAACTCCCTAAAAGGTAGCTTCTTATGTCTGACAAATTAGACTTGATCCATGAAAGCTCACATTTAAATACAGGAGTTAGTCTTTAAGGTGGCACAATGTTTTTTTTGTCTTTTGGTTTTTATTTTCTTTTGTTTAGTAAAGGTAAAGGTTTCCTTTGCTCAAAAGCCAGTCGTATCTGACTCTAGGGAGCAGTGCTCATCTCTGTTTCAAAGCCGAAGAGCCAGTGTTGTCTGCTTCTGCAGACGATTCTGTGGTCATGTGGCAGGCATGACTAGACACCAGAGCACACGGAATGCTGTTACCTTCACACCGAAGTGGTCCCTATTTATCTACTTGCAATTTCTTGCTTTCGAACTGCTAGGTTGCCAGGAGCTGGGACAAACACAGGAGCTCAATCCATCCTGCAGTACTCAGGAATCGAACTGCTGACCTTCTGCCTCCCAGTCAGCGTCTTGCACAGCGTTGCACAGACTATCATAGACACCATCATTTTGGCAGTTTCACGCCTGGCCTAGACATGGAAGAATAAGTTAAAATGCACAATGGTGCATAACCAGTGGTGGGCATCAGCAGGTTTGCACCAGTTCGCCAGTTCATTCTGGCTGGCCCCACCCATCCAAGTTTGGAAATAAAGTAGTCCTAATTCGGGTGCAACGTAGGGCTCCCACCCACCCACCCCGGCCATGGCCACTATACTACGCCCACAGTGTGGTAGTAATTTTTTTGGGAGCCCACCACTTTATAGCATACTTGAAAGGATCTCTTTTTTAAAAATGAGGATGAGCAAATGGTTTTGTTTGTTTTTGTAATGTTTTAGACTGTTTAAGCAGAATATATTGAATCATTATGTGATTCACCTGCAAAGTTCTACATCTCTGTGTAACGGGCCCAACATCACCTGGTAGAAGAGCTATATGCTGTCTGAAAGGTAACCAGACCTAGATTATTCAATCTATTTAATAAAATGAATACAACTATCACAATATATTTTGCATTTTCCTGGTGTAGGCAATTCCACTGCAGTTAGAAAATGAAAATGTTCCTAATTCTCAATTGTTAAGTCAAAGATCTAGTCCTCCTAAGAAGATTGCCCATATCCATCTCAAAAGGCTGTTTACTTTTGTCAGTTATGCCACAAATTAATAGTCGGATACGATACAGTACCATGCTAAAGCATGTGTGATTGGAAACAGATGTATATCAAAAGAAGAATCTGTTAAATCTGGGTGCAATAAATCTGTGTTAATACCATATCATTGCTAAGATTATTCTATGAGACAAGTTTATAGAAGACTATGTGAGTTGTAGCTCAACAAGTAACACTTACAGGATCTGGTTCTACTCCAGAATTAGAGAACATATGCTCACCTAATTTTGTTCCACGACAACTCTCATAATCCTTCATTGTTGGCTATGCTGCATCTAAAGAGTCAACGTTACCTAGAACTATTCTGCCCAAATAATCAGTGAGATGAACAACATGTTCAAAAACATTGGCTAGGAAAGCTTCTCACTCTCATTGCCAATGTCTCACATACCATCATTGCAGGGAATACACTAAAGCTACGTGAGTAGAAATATGGAGCCTTAACGTGTATCTCCCAGCAAAGTTATTAAGCTGTCCCACGAAAGACGATAAGAGGACTCAATTCATGAGGACATCAACATTCAAGCAGAGAAATGCTTTCTGCACAACCTGTCCCTTTCAAGAATTTATTTTTAAAATTATGTAGCAAGAGAGGATTTATAACCCCCAAAGCAGCACTGATTGATTGAATTTCTCTAAGCTGGCCTTCATCAATCTGCTATAACCCATTCCTCCAATATCATGGACTACAACCCTATCAATTCCCACTATGAATATATGCCTCAAATCTGCCAACTCAGATCCAGGAAGAGCTTTAGGGCAAGAACAAACACGCTTGAGGGGACACAAGAACAAAACCAAATGGAGGAAAGAGCTCACTGGACAAGAAACAACATTAAAGGAGGATATGGCTGAGGAACTCAGCCTCCCCTATGTCACTTGGAGGATACTGAATAGGCTGAGGGTCAGAGTCCCTAAATGCAAGACCAACATGCTCAAGTGGGGGCTGATGGCGGACAACAACACACTCTGTGATTGTAGAGAGATACAGAACCAGGCTCATGTACTGGTCTGCCAATTACTGCCAGAAACATGCACTGTACTATTAAGGATTTAAGTTTGGCCAATGAAAAAGCCAAGAAAGTGGCTTCATTTTGGCAGTCCAAAGTTTGATCAGGACATGAAAGAAGAATTCCCATTATCACGGGCAGTAACAGAAGCTGTAACGCAGAGCATCTGAAGGGTGCTGAATAGGTAAGGGAATAAATGGGTGAGTGGGTAGTGCTCTGCATCAAGAAAGTTGTAAAGCTCCAAAATGACCATGTTGACTGCAGTAAGACTGATGACAATATAAACATTCAGAACCCTCCACCCACCTGGGACAACACTGGCTGCAAAGCTCTGGAACTTCTTCAAGCTCTGGATTAGAGTTTCAGTTCTCCTTTGCCCTCTACCCACCTTGACAAGGACGACTGTACTCACCCTTCAGCTCCTGCAACTCCTGGCACAGACAGGAAATCTTGCAGTCACAGAAGTCCAGGTTTTTCTGAGTTTCAGCTCGCACGAGTTCTTTCTGAGGCTGTCCCAACCTGGCACTGAGCTCCAGGTGAGTTTTTCTATAAACATCTAGTTCTCGTTCCAGTTCTTGGATGCGGTTCAACAAGAAAAAACAATGAGATGCACTGCCACATTCCCTGGTGCTTTCTGACTCCTCCTTGTCCCCTGAGCGAATCTTGGCTGAAGTTGGGTGCCTCCGTTGGCTGCCTGCAGGTGGGAGTGGTGCTGGTCTAGATGGCCGCACGGAAGCTGGAAGAACTTGAGAGGGTGGGGATGTTTGGGGGTTCTGTCCTGTGGGTGAGTGAGGTGGAGCTGAGACTGGGGTGCCAGGCCGAGGTGGTGGTGGTCGTAACGCTTTCCTCCTCTGGGGGATGTGCTCCACTGAGCCACAAACAATGTCATTCTCAGAGCTGAATTCCGAGATGGAAAAATGTCGGGAGACATTATCACGCTGGGGGGTTTCATAGCCGGAATGGCCCGCAGAACTGACCAGACTCTGTTCAAACTGTGCCAACTGCTCGGTCAGCTTGGAATCCAGGTCCCCACAACTCTCTCCATGCAGCACCCCTTGGGAGCGCTCAGTCCGAGCACTGCGACAGATGGGCCATGTGTCTAGGCCTTCGTGGGTCCCACTGAAAATGGAAGAATGGGACTTGGGCGTCCGCCACAGGACATCAGCACAAGAAGCCAAGTCTTGACTCTGGACATCCCCATCCCACTCTGAGGGCTTGTATGCCTCAGATGGGCCCTCAGATGTCCTCAGGCTTGGGCTGGCTTCTGAGTTACTCACCTGGTCACAGAGCTGCCTCTGTGACTGGACTACAGGCAGAGGTAGGCAAGAACCTCCATTCATCACTGTGGCAGAGTCCGTAGAAGGAACACTCGATAAGTCTGAGGGAAGAGGTTCCAGAAATGCCTCGTTCTGGTGGTATAGCATTTCATCCTGAGTATCCTCCAAGGCATCCTCTGGCCTTACCGTAAGCTGGCTAAGTTTCTCCTCAGGATGGTCTGAGTTCCACCCAGGTTCCTCCCATAAGGGAGACGGACCTGCTTTGTAGCGGCCAGAGGACTCAGAGCCTACCACCCCCTCCGGCAGGTACGTGGAGTCCCGCTTCTCTCTGAATGGGAGGCTACTCTCCTCCATCCTCACAAACCTGTGGGGAAAGATGCCACGTCTTCCTCTGAGCTCCCCCTCCAGCCAACCATCTTCCAAGACCCCCAAAATTTGAATCTTGTCTCCCACGTCAAAGTCTAACTCGACTGCTTCCAGAGCTTGGAACCGATAGAGGGCAACCCCATAAGATCCTGGACTCTCCTCATCATCATTCCAGATCCTCTGCTCTTCCTGAAGAGGTGCCACTTTCACTCCATTCATGCCATGATTTTCTGGGGATGTCAGCTCCTCTGAATTGCCCTCAGCTTTCAAGGGGCCCAAAAGTTCCACAAATCCCTCGGGGAATATGCCTCTACGGCCCTCCAGCTCTCCTTCATACCAACCAGGCTCAGGGATCCCCACAATAGCAATCACGTCCCCTTCCCGGAAGCCAAGCTCCTCCTCCAGCTGAGCAGAAAGGCTCATCACTGCTCGGGCCTGGCCCAGGGCATAGGCTGGCATCTCCAGGGTGGTGCCATAAGGAGACCAAGGACCAAAGGAAGAGTGATTGAGCTCTTGTACACAGGACGAGGGGAAGAAGCCTTTGGTTCCCCAGCAGCTTCGGCCCTTGAGCCAAGGAGAGGCTGTGGGACCATCCAGAATCACCAGGTCTCCTGCAGGAACAAGCAATGTAAAGTCAGAGAATTTAATTTAATTTTTGAATTTCTATACCGCCCACTCAGGTACAACCTGACTCAGGGCGGTTCAACAGCATAATCTAAAAACACAAAATATACAATTTCAATAAAACTAGCATAAAACATACAAAAGATAAAACAGATAAAAGCACTTAGTTAAATTCACCCATCCCTATCAATAAAGAAGGGAGGGGAAGGGATCACTAACCTGGATTAGGCTATAAGCCAGTGGGCGGGGGTCACAACCTGCCAGCCAGGTTTTCAGATCTTTCCTGAAGGGCAGCAATTCTGTATGTAACCTTAGCTCTATCGGCAGGAGGATCCATAGGGCAATAGCTATATTGTCAGCTACAGCAGAAGTGGGAAGTGAATTTAATTCCCTAGTACTGTGATGGTGAACCTTGGCACTCCAGATGAAGCCACACGAATGGGTTTACTGCAATTCATCCGTACGGGCACGTTTTATTTCCGCTTTCGGGAGTGACAAGTGCGGCACAGGCCGGGTGAATCGCAGTAAACCCATTCGTGTGGATTCACAGGGGGTTGGGCTTCTGGGAACTGAAGTCTAAGAACATCTGGAGTGCCAAGGTTCACCATCATGGCCCTAGTATTATGTCAGACCATCTGACTAAGATGGTCAAATCTGACTGTTTCTTCATGGTTTCAGGCAGGATTCAGACATACAGTACAGTACTACTGGGTGGTGGGGTGGGAGGCAGAACGGATATGGTAGTGAGTCCCCTTTGATGAGAGGGACTCCAAATCTACAGTACATAGGAATTGGATACTGCTGTTCTGTTTCTGCTGAAAGAATGAAGATAGGGAAACCATAAATAGTACCTCGCTGCAAACTCAGGCTGCCAGGATCCTGGGACGTAAAGTTGCTGGTACAGACGAAAAGCCTCTCTCCTTGCTTCAGAGCAGGGATATACACATGTTCTACAAAACTGCTGGGGAACTGTCCTAGAGTGGAGGGTGGGAGAGATAAGTGGACAGAACGGTCAGTAGATCATCTAAAATGTCAACAGAGTCTTGACACTGGCCTACATATGTTCTCTTCATGAGATTATCAAAATACAGTAAAACCTCGCATAAAGAGCACCTCACTTAAAGAGCAGAATTTTCTCTGAATGGTCGCCTTGCTTAACAACTAAAACCAACCAAAAATTCACTTAACAACTAAATCGGGATTCCCCCCCCCTCCCCGCAGAAGTCACAATTGGTCACTTACAATGGTGTTTCGCTTAAAGAGCAAACTCGCTTAAAGAGCAATCCTGTGGAATGCATTATGCTCTTTAAGCGACGTACCTGTACTACTGTACCTCATTTTTTATCTTTCTCCAAGTGTCAGAAATTCCTGATTCATCACGATCTTTCTCTAGTCTTCTACTGAAGACATGCCAGGCTTGTTACAAACATAACCCAGAAAGCAATATTGACTGCTTTCTTTCTTTATTCCTGTCAGATGCACCACCAGCCTATGATAACATACAAAGCTAAAATTAACACATCTAAAACAAAATACTGTAGAATTAAATAGAGCTAGATGACATCTGCCCAGTATCAGGCCACATCAACAACGTTTCCTCTGGCTAACTTAAGGTCATCCTCAGTGTACGTTGAGGGGCATTGTGTGAATTGCATCCTATGGATTCACACATTCACACAGGCTGTCATCTACAGGGAAACTAAAATTCTACTACCTGACCATAACCTGCAGATCTGGGGGATTTATTCCTCATTCATTCTGCAGGATGTTGAGAGCTCCATTATTTTTGGAGACAATCCTATGGTACGTACAATTGCAGATTCTAAAGGCCTTTGTGAGAACTAGATATTAGTAAATAAAAATATATCAGTTTTGAAAACTCCTGGTGGTAACACATGTCAGACAAGCATTACCTCAATTAATAATAATAATAATAATAATAATAATAATAATAATAATAATAATAATAATAATAATAATAATAATAATAATAATAATAATAATAATAATAATAAAGATATTATATTATACAGTATAGGACTGTGGGCTAAACAGCCTGCTATTGTCTACTGCACCTTCCAAATGACTGGAGATGACAAATGTTGCAGTCAAAGACATAACGGGGAGCCAATTTGGGAAGAAATTTGGGTGAGAAAACTAAAAGAGCTGCTCAATTATGGATTATTGTCTCACACTGTAAATATTTGTAAACACTTAAACAGAAAATTATAAAAGAAACATAGTTGTGTGTCTGTCAGCAAAATCCAGTAACAGGGTAATACCGTTGAGCTTTCAAGTACAGTACTGTACAGTACTCCATTTCAGAAGTTGTGATTAAGAAGAAACAGAAAAGTAAAAAAACAAAAGAAAAAACATTGTGGTTAAATGCAGCTTTAAGAACTTTCTAGAATGCCCACAGACTGATAAGGAGTCCTAGAGAACTTGTGTGTTTACTTTTTCATGCTGTATTAGTGGTCCAGTAAATGTGGCTCACGTGGCTAAGATGCTGACTGGGAGGCAGAAGGTCAGCAGTTCGATTCCTGAGCACTGTAGGACGGAATGAGCTCCCGTCTTTGTCCCAGCTCCTGCCAACCTAGCAGTTCGAAAGCAAGAAATTGCAAGTAGATAAATAAGGACCACTTTGGTGGGAAGGTCAACAGTGTTCCATGGGCTCCTGTGTCTAGTCATGCCTGCCACATGACCACGGAAACGTCTGCAGAAGCAGACAGCGCTGGCTCTTCAGCTTTGAAACAGAGATGAGCACTGAACCCTAGAGTCGGATACAACTGGCTTTCGAGCAAGGGAAACCTATACCTTTTCTTTAAATGTTATTATACAAGCCTGTTTACAAAAAAATTAAATAAGAGTACCAACAAGTTTGTTTCTACTCTTGTTTCCTAGAAGCAAAAAATAAAATAAAATGACTAATAGAAGAAATGCTTTTAATCTGTATGTTGGCTAGCCTAGGGCTCCTGTTTCCTCCCTCTGTTCCATTGTTCACGATGACCTTACATTGTTCATGATGACCTCTCAGCCATATCCAGTCTGCATAAAACACAACTGTACCAAAACAGTTCTGAAATGCAGCTGCAGGGGTTCAGAATAAGAACAGCAGTCAAATAATTCAGTTGGATGCAGACTTACATCATAATGGGAGTAGAGCTATTAAAATCAGTGGGGTTTAACTTTGCTGTGACTTACTCTGGTCTCATTAAGTAAGTATAATTATGCCTGGATCAAACTCGTTTCTACCAAGGGGAATGCTTTATGGTGCTTCTTCAAAGAAGTGCTTGGGACTTTTCTTTCAGCTTTGCAGGAACTAATTTAATCTTATAACTAATAACTTAATAACTAAACAACTACACTAACTCCGATAAAATAATCTTTCAAGGATGAGTGGGTTCTATAACAAATCAACTAGGTAAATAAATTAAGGCTCTTATATTTTTGACATATCATGGGAGGACACCACTTACTGGGAAAAATAATAATGGGTGGACAGACTCCATAACAGAAGCCCCAGCCTTCAGTATGCAAGACCTGAACATGATTGTTAATGATGCAACATTCCGGAGCTCATTTATTCATTAGGGCTGTTGTCAATCACAGATGACCCACCTGACAGCACATGACAACAACACAAAACTAAAATCTAATTATCCGAACATAAGATAACCAACACCTCCTCCATTCCATATACCTCTGTGTTGAACTGCAAGATATTTAGTTCCAGCTTCAGCTTTCTAAAGCAACAAACTGATGAAGAACATGAAATCTGTTGAAACTTTCACATTGCTCCAAAATTTTCTCCATGTCTCTTATGCTTTAATCTCATAAAGCAACTGTTACATTTGAATTTAAAACAATGATGACACTCTAAGATGGAGAACCTTTAAGGAAGGGTTGGAGAACCTCCTAATTTGGGGTCAAACCCAGCACTCCTGGGTCCCTAATCCATGCCCCTTTCCCTCTTGACACCATCAAAGTGCTATTTCCCCACTCTTGTACTTGCCCCTTCTGGAAAGTTGGAATGCTTTCCCTACTAGCAGTAAGAACTTGAGCTGACATATGTTGCAGCTACTTTGGAGTCCATAACTTTGGCAGTTGTCCCACTGGTCACTGGAAAGTGGCCCCTAAGAGCCTCTCCAAATCATGTGATGCTCCAGTTTGATAGTGACAAAGTGAAAAATTCTGTTTCACTCTAGTGCTCCAATCATGCAAATCTAACATCAGTCTGCTTGTAACTACTGGTGGCTGGTCCACTAGAACAAACAGGGCACTCCACCTTAGGTTTAGGTTACTGCTCGCCAGTCTGTTCCTGCGTGCCTCCCTACCAAAAAGAGAGGGTCAGAGTCTTGTCCATGCCTCCTCCCTATTGTGTGGATGCCTGCTTGTCTCTATCTCTCAATGTGTAGGCGTGTGCACATGCTTATGTATCCACTTTTACCACAACTCTGCCTATCAATTTAGTCTCTGCCCACCTGTCCTGTGCCTTCTGTATCACTAATGACCAGGGGTTGCCAACCTTTTAAAGTCAGGGGCCAGGTCAAACTCTCTCAGACAGTTGAGCGGGCCAGACTGGTGGTTCCCCTCACCGTAAACGCTGTCATAAAACGTGTCCATGGCTGTCGTAAACATGTTCATGACAGCCGCGGGTGCATTTACGGCTGTCGTAAATGCGTCTGCATCTGCATCCACATTCACTTCCGGTGAGATATTTGGCACCGTGGGCTGGGCCGGGCCCGTGGGCCATAGGTTGCCCACTCCTGACCAATGACAATGCTATTGCCTATAACTCAACATGACATAGAGCTGACGTTTTCCAGATCACTCTGCCCTGATCTATCACTCATCTAGCTATGAATGTACAGCAATGGGAGACAAGAAGAAAAGAATAAGACCAGGTGTTAATATTCTTTTGTGGTGCAAGAGGGAAATCACTAGGGTGAGGTGGGGGTTGGTTGACACATAAGCTTGAGAATGGCTCCCTCCTGTGGCCATCTGAATTTCCCCCTCTTACATCTCCTATATGCATGTATGTATGTTTTATTTATATACTGCTTTTCTTATTTAAAAATAACTCAAAGCGGTTAACAATATAAAAATACAGAATTATACAATAAAATTATACAATTTTATATAGAGTAAAGCAAGAGTTCTCAACCTTTTAAAGCCGGGAGCTGGATCATGCCCCCTCAGACTGTTGGTGGGTCAGATATTTATTCATTTATTTGAACTTATATCCTGCCCTCTTGCCCTAGGGCAACTCAGGGCGGTGCACAATCACATAAAAATATTTTTAAAAACCCCATAAAAACAGCAATAAAAGACTCTTTAAAAACCATCCCATATCTAAAAAGACCCTCCCCTCCCCACACTCAGTAAGAGGGACATATAACTCTAACAGAGCCAACGAGCGGGAGTCAACACCCCTCTTACTGCCCCCCCCCCCGACTTGCCCTGCTAACCAGGTTTTCAACCCTTTCCTAAAAGGCAGCAATTCTGACTGTAGCCTTAATTCTGCTGGAAGGAGGTTCCACAGGGTTGGGGCGGACACGGAGAAGGCCCTCCTCTTTGAGCTAGAGAGGCAGGCCCTTCTATCTGATGGGACACTGAGGGAGCCCCTCCAGTCCACCCTGGTAGGACAGGCAGACTCTCTTAGGGCGATGCCGTCTCTTAGGTAACCTGGCCCACTACCATGAAGGGCTTTAAAGGTCATTACCAGCACCTTGAATTGCACCCGGAGACAAACTGGTAACCAGTGCAGCTCCCGGAGCAGAGGCAAGGCACGGGTATAACGGCCGCACCCCATCACTACCCGAGCCGCCGCATTGTAGACCAGCTGCAGCCTCCAAATGGTCATCAAGGGCAGCCCCATGTAGAGCGCATTACAATAATCAAGTCTGGAGGTGACCAGAGCATGTGTGACCATGAGCAAGGAATCCCTATCCAGGAGCGGGTGCAACTGCTGAATTACACAGAGTTGTGCAAAGGCCCTCCTGAAAGGTGGTGGTGGCAGCGGGGGAAAGGGGTGATCCCAAAGGCAGTAGCAGCGGGACCATCTTGAGCCCCCACCACTCCGCCACACCACTGGCAGCGGCAGTGGGATCATCCCCGAGCCACACACCATTCCACCCCATACCACTTCCCTGTTTACTGGACTGGAGGAGCTGCATGGCACCATTCATCCAGCCCACCCCTTTGCTCCAGCCGCCGCTTCCACCACCTCTGCCTCAATCCCTGTCTCCTCCGCTTGGCTTGGTGTGTCCCTAACAGCACTCCATAGCAGGGCAGATGTTGTAAGCCTTACAACATCCACCCTGCTACAGAGCGTTGTTAGGAACATGCCAAGCCAAGCGGAAGAGACAAGGACTGAGGCAGCGGCGGCGGAAGTGGTGACTGGAACAAGGGTGCGGGTAGGATGATTTGGTGCCACGGGCCATATCTGGTCCACAGGCCATAAACCCCTGGGTTTAAACCCCTGGGTTGCCTTTGTTCAAAAGCCAGTCCGACTCACTCGGTTGTGCAGCACTCGGGTCTCAAACTGCTAACCTGTCAACCTTCTAGTCATCCAACTCAGCACCTTAACCACTTAACCACTGTGGTCCTGGCACATCTCCTATATAAATAAAGTTAAAGGTCTCCCTTGCTTGAAAGCCAGTCATATCCGACTCTAGGGTTTGGTGTTCATCTCCGTTTACAGCCAAAGAACCAGCGCTTATCTGCATCTGATGACAGTAAGGTTTGTTCTATTCTTCTTCTTCCATGTCTAAGGCCAGACGTGAAACTGCCAAAATGAAGTCACCTTTTGGTGAGTTCATTCTTCAGTTCCTTTTGCCTGACCTATTGTGAGAAAGATTAGAATTTAGTATGCTACAAGATGAGCTCTTAATCTACTGCACTAGCCACTGTAAAGCTGTTACTCCTACATTCTGCTTTACCCTAATCTCCTGGAGACATTGATGCAGCCACAAGAAAATACGGGAGATCAGTTACTGATATTTATTTAGAAACTCTAATGTTTCCTACGTCCCAAAGATGCTTTGGGAACCTACTTTTCCTTCCTCCCATGAGTTGGCCTTTCTTTCTGAACAGGTCTAGCCTGTATGTTCTCCCCCACACTCTTACCCCTGCTAGCCCTATAAACTCAGCAAGGGCCTTGGCTTCTTACCTGTGACTCCCTCTTTCTTTCCAAGGAGCCAGAATTCATCAATGACTGCTAGCACTTCTATGATGTCCCCCACAAACAGTGGCAACTCCTCAGAAACACTGGGACAGAAATCAAAGACAGCCCGGACCAGGGAGCCTGCTTCCATTTTCGGCATCTACAAGGAAAAGATATAAGGTCAATACCTGGGAAACAGCTACATAACGTTACATACTGCAAGGAACATTTAGATAACAGCAGACATGTAACCCCAGAAACAATGCTGGGTGTTGTATCAACCAAGACACAGAGTTTAGAGAAGGTATTTCCTTGGATTACAACTCCTAAACTTTGCCAGCCAGCATAGCCAGTAACCATGCAGGTTTAGGCATGCCAAAGATTACAGTGCAAAAAGTAACTTTTCCAAGGCCTATTTCATCATGTGATACAGAACAAATATCCTCCCCTGAAGTTCCCTAATTGTTGACTTCAGTCGTTTCCCACCCTTTGTTCCAGGCCTTGACTGCAAAGATTCATTTGCAAGTCTAGCTGTTCCTCAGTGCTGCTTGGGTGGGTTGGATAGGAACTTTGAGAGACATCAGAGGAGGACATCTGCTTGATAGACAGTAGATCCAAAATCTAAATACAGTGGAACCTCATACAACAATATAACAATGAAATCGCATAACAATTAGGTTTTTTGGAGGAATGGTGTCCGCATAACAATTTTCCCTATGGAAAAAATCGTACAATTTTTCAATGTGAAAAACCACTTAGCAAAAAATAATAATAATCGTTGTACGATGCATCCCATAGGGAAAATCGCTATACAATGCATGCATCATATAGCAATTGTTTTATACAACAACGAGCCCCGTGGAATGGATTAAAATTATTGTATGAGGTACCACTGCACTGGCATCTCCACTTATTAAGAAAAGGGAACTGGTGGTGGGAAATTTCTCTGCCCAGGATCTTGAAGAATCGTTGCCAATCAGTCAGACTATGCTAAACTATCAAATACCTTGAGCTAGAACAAGGGTTCCCAACCTTTTTACGCTGTGGGCCTGACTACACCCCACGGACAGCTGAGCGGGCTGGACCACGCTCCCGGAAGTGGAAGTAAATGCGCCCACTTCCGGATTTATGACAGCTGCAGTCGCATTTATGGCTGATGTAACCGTGTTTACGCACAAGCGGGTGCATTTTACAGCTGTTGTAAATGAATCCACTTCCATTTTCAGGTGTGGCGGTCCGGATGGAGTGGTGGGCTCCAAAGGTTTTTACTACCACACTGTGGGCATGGTATGGTGGGTGTAACCAGGGGGGGAAGCCCTGCATTGCACCCGAATTAGGACTACAGTGGAACTTCATACAACAATGAAATCGCATAAAAATTAGGTTTTTGGGGGAAATGGTGTCCCGCATAACAGTTTTCCCTATGGAAAAAATCATACAACAATTTTTCAAAGGGAAAACCACTTAGCAAAAATAATATCGTTGTACGATGCATCCCATAGGGAAAATCGCTATACGATGCATGCATCGTATAGCAGTTGTTTCATGCAACAACGAGCCCCATGGAATGGATTAAAATTATTGTATGAGGTACCACTGTACTTTACTGTATTTCAAAACTTGGATGGGCAGGGCCAGCCAGAATTTCTGTTACCGGTTCTGGCAAACTGGTGTGAACCTGCTGATGCCCACCACTGTCCGGATGGAATAGTCCTGTGGGTTGAGGCCGGCCTGTGGGCTATAGGTTGGGAACCCCTGAGCTAGAAGAATGACACTTTCTATATTCCTAATGGGATCATGGGATTTTGCTCTGTTGACAGAATCTTAATTGGTTCAGTGATTCTCAACCTTTGGTTTTTGGACTCCAATTCCCAGAAGCCTAAGCCAGTACTTAGGCTGATCAGTGTTTGGGGGAATTGACTTAGGCTTCTGGGAATTTAAGTCCAAAAACCAAAGGTTGAGAAGCACTGGGTTACATTATATCCTGCCTTTGAGTCAATGAAGTCAAGATAGTGTAGCTGGCTCTCCCCCTTTCCAAAGCACCCTCATCACACCCATATGAAGTGTGTCATGATGAGAGAATGTGTGACCAGCTCATGGTCACCAAATAAGCTATGTGGCACAGTATGGACTTACGCATGAATTGGGACCACCCAGGTCCTAGTCTAACATTCTAAGCACTGTACCACAATGCCTCTCAAAGTTGGACGTCATTTCTCAATCCTAGAAATATGGTGTACACAGAAAGAGCCTCCTTGAAGATTGTGGTATTTTTGAACTACAATCAGGCGTACTCTAGTAATGGCAACTTTGTGTTGCCAGCTTATCTTTCTCAAACTAGGTCATGTGACAGGAACTGCAGAAGGAACTCACCAAAAGGTGCCTACATTTTGTCAGTTTCATGTTTGGCCCAGACACAGAAGAAACAGCAAGACATTTGACACAGTTTCTGCCTCATCTCGGGTGCTTCTGAGGTAACGTGGCTCAGAGATCTTGATCCTGCACAGCTTATGACATTCCAGCTAGACACAGTAAATCACAGAGAGCAGCTCCCTTCTTGCTAACATTAATCCTGGACACAGACTCCTGACCTAGACTCAGCATGAAAGAACATAAGAACAGCCTTGCTGGAACAGGCCACAGCCCATCCAGTCCAGCATTCTGTCTCACACAGTGGCTCACCATTTCCTTCAGGGTATTCCAAGGAGATGCCTTCACCTGCTTAGGATTCCCTGGAAATGGCATTGAGAGAGATCCTGCCTATCTCTCCAACCCGGAGGTTGTCCTTAAGTATCCATAATTATAGCCATTGATACCCTTGTCCTCCATGAACTTGTCTAATCCTTTCTTAAAGCTGTCAAGACTGACAGCTGTCACCACTTCTTCTGGCAGGGAGTTCCATAGACCAGTAATCCTCTGGGTGAAAAAGTACTTTCTCTTATTTGTTTGAGAACTAGTACCCAAAAGTTTCATGGAGTGTCCCCGAGTTCTAGTGTTATGCAATAGGGGAAACAGTTTTTCCTTATCTACTTTGTCCACACCGTGCATGATTTTATAAACTTCAATCAGGTCACCTCTTAGATGCCGTCGTAAGAGTGAAAAGGCCCAACCGTTGCAGCCTCAGATGGTAAGGAAGTGTTCCAGTCCTCTAATCATTTTGGTTGCCCTCCTCTGCACTTTTTCCAACTCCATAATATCCTTCTGGAGGTATGGCGACCAGAACTGTAAACAGTATTTCAGATAGGGCCTCACCATCTTAACCTATAAAACCAAGGGTTAACCGTTGGAAGTTCATATAGGTTCCTAAGCCTGGCCCTACTAACCTGCACCCACCATTCGTGCAGATGGACGAACTGGGTCCGCAGGTCAATGAAGGATTGAGAAATGTGCCAGTGGGGCAACATCCCCACAAATGCGAAAAAAGGGAAACAACTTCATTTCCCAACGTTCTTTGCGCCGCGCCGCGCCACAGCCAATCAGGCTAAGAGGCGCCAGCACAAAGAATGTTTGGAAACACGCCGCGTCCAATCAAAAATGAGCCACAGGGGAAAAAAGGGAGCACAAACGGAAAACAAAAAATAAAAACTACAATCCCCAGTGTCCTGCGCGCCATGAGCGCATAGAATGCTGAGAAAGCCGTCACGCGAAAAAAAATGCAGCACATCACAGCAACACAGGCCGCGGTAAGGAACACACACACTCTACCGCTGCCCTTCCTTTCCACGGGCCAGGCATCGAGCCCAGCCCACGGGAAGGAAAGACACACCCCCGTCTGCTGCCCTTCCTTTCCACATGCCAGGCATTGAGCCCAGCCCGCGGGAAGGAAAGACCCTCCCACCTGCCGCTGCCCTTCCTTTCCACAGGCCAGGCATCGAGCCCAGCCCGCGGGAAGGAAAGACAGCTCCCCACCGCTGCCCTTCCTTTCCACAGGCCAGGCATCGAGCCCAGCCCGCGGGAAGGAAAGACACATACCCGCTGCTGCCCTTCCTTTCCATGGGCCAGGCATCAAGCCCAGCCCGTGGGAAGGTAACACACACCCCCGCCGCTGCCCTTCCTTTCCATGGGCCAGGCATCGAGCCCAGCCCGCGGGAAGGAGGGACCCCCTTAAAACAAAACAACAATCAAAAACATCCAAAAATAAACAGAAACAACCAAAATTAACACCAAAAACATACAAAGTAAACACACACAAAAATAACAAAACACAAACAGCACCCAGCCAAACACCACAAAAACAACAAAAAAATACACCAAAACAACACAAAATCTGAACACCCCCCCCCCCACACACACACACACAAAATAAATAAAACAAGGGAACTCACCAGCAGACATCCTCACTCCACGCCGCCCGGAAACAAAATGAATAAAGAAACAGACTACTTACTGGAAGAAGCTCCACCCAGAGGCCACGAGAGAAAAAACAGTCAAAATACAAGAAAACACCTTACCAGCACCACCTGCTGGCCACAAAAGTAAAAACAATTCACAAAGACACAACAGCCCCAAACAAAAGGCCCCAACAGTAAAAACAAGTCAACAAAATAACACAAAATCACAATTTAACACAAATCAAAAACATATGACAATAAAATAAAAACTTTTCAAAAATCCTGCACTCAATTTTAACTAAAATAAAAACCCAAAACATCTAAACACAGTTTAAAAACATTTATTGTAAAAAAACATGTACTTTCACATTTTTAAAATTATTACCTACGGTACAACTATTAAGAAAAACCACATACTAAAACATTATTTGGTTAAATAATTTTTTTTGTAAAAGTATATCATCCTTTGTTTTTTTCTTAATCCACAAAAACAAAAAAACAAACACAACTAATCACAGTTTATAACAGCCTGGCAATAAACAAACAAACAAACAAATTAAATATTTCCAATATAGACTAGCCTCTCCTTTACAAACATTAACAAAAATAAATAAATACAAACACCATTTAAAACAGCCCGGCAACGCCGGGCAACCTCTGCTAGTAGATTTAAAAAGAGGCAAAATGACACTTGCTGACTTATTTTCTATACCCTTCCTAATGATCCCTAGCATACAGTTCAGATTTCATGGTTGGTTAAGCACTTCTACCTTTCCCCAAAACAATTTTGGACTTGCCGAAAAAGAAAGTTGATATGAAACTGCTATTAAAGGAGGAAGTACAGTATATGTGGCCTGCTTCCTTCTGAAATAATTCACAGCCTCCCCCAGCCTAAGCAGTGCCTTTCAGAACAGCCTCCTGGTCAGGGAAAGTTAATCTTGTCTTGTGTATCCCATTGAGAAGCCTAAGAAGACTTTTGTTTTTGTTTTTTGAGAGGCAAACCAGTGGGAAGGGGGAATGAGAATTTAGATAAGTTCCATGCATTCAAAAGTTCTAAAGCAAGAAATTGCAAGTAGATAAATAGGGACCACTTCGGTGGGAAGGTAACAGCGTTCCGTGCGCTCCGGTGTCTAGTCATGCCTGCCACATGACCACAGAAACTTCTGCAGAAGCAGACAACGCTGGCTCTTCAGCTTTGAAACAGAGATGAGCACTGCACCCTAGAGTCGGATACGACTGGCTTTCGAGCAAGGGAAACCTTTACCATGCATTAAGTGACTCTCAGCCATAACATGTTAACATGCTATCTAAATAGACCAGACTTTATGCTGACTCAGAAAAAGGGGAATCATTTGCCTTTCTGGACATCTTGGATCACAAATCTCACAATCCAGTACTACTGGATGAGATAATGAGTTTTGGGAAATGAAAATCTAAAACAGGGGTTCTCAATCTTTTTAAGCTGTGGGCCGGGCCACGCCTCCCTCAGACAGCTGAGCAGACTGGTGATGCCCTCCCACCACTAATGCTGCAGTAAAATGCATCCCTGGCTGTCGTACATGCATTTACGACAGCCACGGGTGCATTTACAGCTGTCGTAAATGCATTCACTTCTGTTGGTGGTGGCAGTAGCATTGGTGAAGTGGGCCACACGAAATGATGGCATGGGTTGGGTCTGGCCCATTGGTCGCAGGTTGAGAACCCCTGCTCTAAAACATCTGAAGGGCCCCTACTTCTATGGTAGAAGCTAGAGAAACCTGTAGAGATGCCTCAGTCTTATATTTGCTTCGTCTCTGAGGAAGAAAGCAAGCTTTATCAACATCTGGGGACCCACCAGAGGAGCCTTCAAAATCCCATGTACATATGGAGTTAATCCCCATCTCCTAGGAGAATAAAGGAACAGAAAGGACCTGCAGCACTGCAGCGAATCTCGCCCATTTTTATTTTTGCAAACTTCAGAATCAGGCTGGTTGTGTGAAGAGACCTGAGTCAAGAGAAGGAGGAATTCCTGTCAGGAAGGAATAGCAAGATGGAACGGAAGCTCAGCACTTCCCTGACGCACAGAAAATGGCTTATGGCTGCCAAGGACCAATTAGCTATGTGCACACAATAAGAAAAAGGAAGAAAGAGCTAGTGTTGCATAGTTCATAGTGTGTCAAATTAGTACTCAGGGGACCTGGGTTCAAATCCCCACTCAGCCATGAAAACTCACTGGAGGGTAGCAATGGTAAACCACTCCTTGAATGTCTCACATACTGTACTTAGAAAACCCTATTAGAGTTGCCCTAAGCTAGAAAAAAACAGCATGAAACAATAGCAACAAATAACAGGTATAAATGTGTATGAAACCCTGACTGGCCCTAATTGGGGAGCTAACCTTTATTGGCTTTTGTGCCTGCCTGCACTTTGAACAGCAGCTTGATGAGGTGACACCAGCAGGTAATAAAACTTCTTCCCAAAGCTGTAAAAACTCATTCTGTTGTTTAAAGAAATCCATTATTTCTGCAGATCAAACTGTTGTTAAGGCCCAAGAAGCTAGGATGCTCTTTCTACTCAGTTGGCAGCCTTATATTATATCCAGAAAAGGGAAACACTCCTCCTATCCCAGTAATGGCGAACCTTTTAGAGACTGAGTGCCTAAACTGCAACCCAAAACCCACTGATTTATTGCAAAGTGCCAATATGGCCACAGGGGATGTAGGAAGTGCTCCCATTGGGCTGCTTGACATAGGGTTGGGGCAAACTCTGTGCTGGGGAGGGAGGAAGTGCTTCCATTGGGCTGCTGGGCAGAGGGGCGGAATGAACTCTGTGCTGGGGTGACCGCACAGGTGCCCACAAAGAGGGTTCCGAGTGCCACCTCTGGCACGCGTTTCATAGGTTCGCCACCACTGTCCTAGCCACTGTATCCCTCTTACTTGTTTTTGAAGCCCTGCACGCTAGGGATGGTTACTTGCTAAGTGCCATGTAAATCCCAGTGACACCAACAATACAAGGCAATGATCATAAAACCCTTGCTTGCTCTGAATTACATATTTGGCTTGTTTCAGGCAACGATATCCTGTCTCCACCCTTTCATACCAAATATTTTCTGAGTCACTGATTCTCTGCCTTTGACCCTCCACATGTTTTGGACTTTACATCTTACAATCCCTGACCAGTAAATTGCAAGCTGGGGCTTCTTGTGAATTGAGATACATACTGTACAATATATCTGGGGAACCAAAAATTGAAAATCATTGTTGTATCTGAACAATACATTGCTGTGCTGGACAGTAGTTAGTCCACCTCTCAGTTCAGGATCCTGGCTGCCTACATCTAGAAAGAAACAACTGGCATTGTTTTACTAAAAATGTGTGTAAATGCTCACAGTACAGGATGGACAGCATGTGAGGGAAAGGGCTGGAAGGTGTAACATTTTGCTGATGCCTCTGCTTTTTTTAAAATCAGGAATGAGCAAGCTCATGGCAACAATATGAAACCTGCATCCCTCTGAAATGCTGCCTTGGCAATTCCCATCTTTTACCCTGTTAACATGCCCAGAAGCATCCTACAGACTGCTCGTCAACTAATACCCCATAGCCAAAGTATGTGTGTGCTATGGTCTTTTCTAGCCTTTCTCCAAGCACATCAAATTGAGAGGATATTTGTAAACAAGGAATCCAATAAGAGGAAGACAGCTATTGCTAGTGCACATGAAAGTGGTCAGAAAATAAAATAGAAGCATCCAGAAATAAGAGATCAAGACCCACAAGGGATCCAAAGGCCTTGTAGTTTGCCTCCATACAAGCCAAAATGAATGAACCCTCCACAGAACTTCCTTCAGCAACCAGAACACAGCATACCACAGAAAGAAAGGTGGCACAACACAAAGGAACCATTTGTTTGTTTGTTAGATTTGTAAAACGGGCATGTTCTACTTCCGCTTCCAAGAGCGATGAGGGCGGCATGGGCTGGATGAATCACAGTAAACCCATTCGTGTGGATTCACGGGGGCTTCTGGGAATTGAAGTCCAAGAACATCTGGAGTAACAAGGTTCGCCATCACAGTCCTATGCCATCTCCAGTTTTTCATCTTCAGATCAACAATCATGGCGATACCAATGGGAGAAAGGAGTTTTGTTGTACTCTTGCTGGAAAGAAAGATTCTTTCAGCAACATAAAAACTGTGGGTGTTAATGAGTTAAGAATGACTTTAAAAGGCAGGGGAGGGGGTTGTAGCACTGAGATAATGACTGAACATTCCTGAGTTAGTACTGCCATGGTGACAAACACATTAAAAGGCTGTTTAAAAACACACATGCACACCACACATTCTATATTACCAACAGTCCCTTAATGTGGCCTGGGAAAGAATAAAGAGGAATCGTGCCTACCACAGATACAACTTTTCCTGTCTTGTCACAAACCATCTCCAGTTCCAATAGTTTGTTGAACTGGGGGAGGATATGGGGGGGGGGGCTGGAACTTAAAATCCTTTCCTTCATGTGGGATTATTTTGTGACAGCGAGCCACATTGGAAACATCCTTCTCACCTATGTTATGGGGAACTAATTGAAAAAGGGGCTGCTTATTTTGTGAGGGAATGTCAGTGGACAGCTATCTCCTTAGAAACATCTGCTTGCTGGTCCTTACCCAAAACTTTGTGTCTGTAGGGAGGAAACGGCCTCTCAATTCCATCCCTGCAGGCTCATTGGAGAGCCCTGCCTTCTATCCTGAACAGCAAAGCATTGCCAGGTTTTATGGCTGAAGCCTCCTCCCCGTGGCTAGCCACATCCATGCCAAGTGTAACAGGCGGGCCTGCATGCTCCGGTAGGAGGCACCAATCCAGAGGAAAGCTCTTCACCCACCCACAGGCCTGGGGTCAGAGATGAGTCATCTGCTCTGGCTGCTTGGTCAGCACCACTCCTCAGTTACCTCAGGGACAGCCACGACTGAACAGAGATGCTGGAAAGAATACTAGCCTGCTTTCTACTGCAGCATGACAAGGAGGCCTTCAAGGTCACTAGAAGCTTCTAAGCTCCGAGCAGCTCGCTCAACCACTGGAGTGACACTACACTACCCCAGTTTGTGCAGCATCGCAAGGAGTTTGCCCCTCTTGTAGGTAGGAATCCCAGGCACTGTAAATCTGCAGTCTGGGACAGCCAACACATGCCCTGAGCATGAATGAGAAGGATCTGGAGTGCAGCAAGCAATGTGAGAGCATCTAAATTGCTATGAGCAAAAGGCACCTGCCTCTAAAAAACAGAACACTGGAGCAGAGGAACCCTTGTTTGATTCAATAAGGGAAATGTCTATATATTCACAAACAGTGGGCCACTGCTATGCTCAACGCCACCCTGGACTAGTTAAGACGCTGAACTTGAAGACTGGAAGGTCGGGTTTCGATCCCTGAGGGCTGCACTTGGGGACATGAAAGGAGCCTCATTTGGGTGTCCCCTGAGCGGAGTTTCTCCAGCAAAAATCCTTTCAACTCAGAGTAAACTCTGACATGAAATTATTATTATTACAGTACAGTGGAACCTCATACAACAATTGCCCCATATAGCAACGAAATCGCATAACAATTAGGTTTTTTGGGGAAATGGTGTCCTGCATAACAATTTTCCCTATGGAAAAAAAATCATACAACAGTTTTTCAGTGGGAAAAACCACTTAGCAAAAAAAAAAATGTTGTACGATGCATCCCATAGGGAAAATTGCTATATGATGCATGTATCATACAGCAATTGTTTCGTACAACAACGAGCCCCATGCAACAGATTAAAATTGTTGTATGAGGTACCACTATTACTAAAAGTGTACTTGTGCTACATGGTCACATGAGTTGTAAACTGCTTTAACTGTAATAGCACCATCCTGTGGTTTGCAATGTTATGGGGTATTTTGAATTCTGTGCTAGAGAACTCTGGTGCACTCCTCTGAAATACAAAACCACAGGACACTGCAACATCGTTTTAATTGTTCTGTTGTAAAATCCCACACTTACTTACACATACCTGTCAAGTTTTGGAAAATTTCTGTCAAACCCCCGTATTTTACACTCTTTCCCGCTGTCATCCCGTATGAGTTAGACTGCAATTAGACTGGAGTTAGACTGGAGGCCAGCACAGGACAAGCATAGCTGTCTAGTTTCCCACTTTGGATGGAAAATTCCCCTTATTTGACAGGAATTTCCCAAAACTTGACAGGTATGCACTTACAATTTAACTCTTCCAAAGCATAAATCTGCACCAAGACAGCATTTAAACCCTTGGGAACCTTAGACAACAAGTCCCAAAAGATGATGATTTACAATGGACGTAAAATTGGTAGGTCTGTTCACAGACAGCCCATGACTTGGACCATAGATGACACCTTGACCCTATAAATATGGCCCTTTTACTCAGGCCATCAGCCAATGGGGCAACCATTTAAAAATTAATTAAGCTCTGCCAGCAGTTTACAGTGAATAAAACAGGCTATAATTCCTCTCTGTTTCTCCCCAAACTGAACTCCATCTGACAAAACGGGATTGCATCCAACTAATCACTACACAGGCACATGTCTACCCATCAGGAAGCCAAATGACATGCAAGAGAAACAAAGAACCAGTAGGAGAGTTTCCCCTCATCTAACAAGGTCGCTTAAGGCAATCTCTGTTCCATAGCCTAGCTGGACTGGAAAAGGCACAAGGCTCATAAATCATCCAGTTAGGAGTGTAACCTTGTAAGTATCATTTCCTAAAGAGATCGTGGAGTAACAGCCGCCAATGTAGGTTTTCAGGCAAAGTGGTATTTCTTAGTAATTTGGACCTTCTAGATAGTTTGAACTTCAACTTCCAGAAATCCAAGCCCATATGATCAAAAGTTGAGGACCGTTCAAGGACAAAAAGTCTAAGAGGGCCAAAGATTCCACACCCTAGTTTTTAGGAAGCATTTGATTTTCCATGAGACAGCAACTCCTTTTACTTAATGTACATCCCAGCCTTTTTACTGCCAGACTTAATTAGTTATGAGGGATTGGGATCCAGAATGCAAGTGGTTCTCCAAGCATCCAGCTGACACCAAGAACAAAATACAGTACATGGCAGGTGATCCAAAGAGCAACAACAAATTGCCCAGCAGAACTTCAACTTCAACACAACTGCTACTGTGGCTTCCAAGCTGGACAAAAAATGAACCATTTAATCCACAAACTATTCACAAATTTGTCCAAGCATGCTGTAGACTTTCCTCCTTTCTAGTGGTTCACATTTGTAGAGATGTGTCCTTCATCAGGTTAAATAACATCAAGGGTCAGCAATGATAAACAAGATAGTTGTTTACTACAATAATTATCAGTACACCAGCCAAACAAACTAAATGGGTCCAGTTACTTTCAACTGTTTTTAGCCATCTGTACTGTAGCCATGGACCCAAATTCTCAACTTCCCATAAACATGTAGGAAAGGGGAAAAGCACCAATATATTAGGCAGTTCATTCAGCCTAACCTAGGGATGAGGATCTTGGGGCCTTACTGCTGTTTCAGACTACAATCCTTACATTTACTCACCCACCCCAGTCAATGATCTTGATATGTATGACTTGTAGACCAAAGGAGTAAAGTGCCCAAAGTTTCTGATCCCTGGTCTAATCCAACTTTTCCTGGGATATATCCCCCAAAATGTTTTTGAACCACAGCTCCCAGCCATAGACTATGCTGTCTGAGGCTGATAGGAGTTGTAGTCCAAAATGTCTGAAATAAACCATACTGGGAAAGACTCGCCTAACTGAGAAGCAAAGCCAACAGGGCAGCTTGTGGTATCATCACAACAAATACTCAATATGAAAGCAGAATTCCAAGAATTCAAAACACTTTTAGTGAAGGTTACTCCCATGGCCACTGTAATAGTAAGATACTACTGTCTAAGAATATAAAGAACAGCATATATCATGTCTAGTAATACCAATATTCAATCTCATTTCAAGCATACCGAAGTTTACAACTTTTTCTTTATAGAGCTACAGCCCACTATCCATCCTAGCTCTTTCTACAGTATGGACTCCTATTTTTATTTTGTTTCTTTTTGTCCTTAATTTGTTTAGTCATCTTTTAAGAGTCAGTTTACTAACATTTGCTAAAAATTCCAAACAAAAGAACAATAAATACATCTAACATGAGACTGAAACCATGCCAATGTCCTAGAAAGAACAGTCACACAGACAGCCAAGGGAGATGTTTACTCGAGGATGGAGAATCCAAGCAGTGATAGAGTCTCATGTGGGCGAGATACATCTTTGTATCTTGGGGAACAACTCTGTTTTCTTTCACTACATGAATCATAACAACAAGCTGTCAAAGCAAAAGATGTGAACATCTGGCCAATCTCTCATTTCCAAGCAATAATGAAGGGCATTTCTTACCAGGCTCTGTAGTTTAACATTAATACCTATTTGTCAAACCCAGGGTGTATAAAAGTCCCACCCCCCTCTCAGAATCTCCCATCCGCATGAACAGTATGGAATCCTGGTCAATTCTGGGAATCCAAGCATTGATTAAGACAGGGCTAAAATGTTATCACTTAAGTACATCATCAATCATCATCATCATCATCATCCACAATCAATCACTTCTTCCCAACATACTCAAGTGGGTACTGCAGGTGGATAACAACATGCTCTGTGAATGTGGAGAGATACAGAACCAGGCTCATTTCCTGGTCTACTAACTACTACCAGAAACATGTAGCTACCCATTACTACCCAGCTTCGCCGGTCAGGTCACTTGGGCCATTCTTCGCCCTGTCCCCCGGGGAAGTGGCTTACTAGGTGGGCGCCGAAGGCAGCCGTGCTTTTGCCCCCCCCCCCCCGAGGTAGGTGCTCGCTTCCCTCAGGGAGGCCAGGGAGGAACAGAGCGTCGCTCTCTGCCCTGGCCTCCTGTGGAAGTGTCTCGCTAGGCAGGGGCCGAAGGCAGATGTGCTTTCGCGCACCACCACGCCCGGGTAGGTGCTCGCTTCTCCCTGGGAGGCCAGGGCATAATGGAGCGCTGCTTTCAGCCCTGGCCTCCCAGGGAGGCCGAACGGAGCACCAACAAACTTTCTCTCCATTCGGTCTGCGCGCACCCCTGGCCCCGCCTCTGTCTCCTCTCTTTTTCTTTCTGCGCATTGGACGGGGGGTTTTTTTTTGCGCACGCCAGCTGTCCCGCCTCCTCCGCACTTATTGGCTGAGATGTGCCTTGGCAAGGAGGATGCAGGGAAACGTAGTTTTTTTGTTTTTCCGTGTTTGTGGGGCGGATGCCCCACCCTCGGCTCCCAGACCCTCACGCTGATGGTGTCAAGGACAAAAGGTAGGTGTGCACGGCGCATTACGGGCTGGGCTGGATGGGTGTGGACACGCATTCCGGACATGCACGGCCCAACCCCATTCTTATAGGTTAAGATAAGGACTTAATTTTGGCCAATGACAAAGCCAAGAAAGTGACTTCATTTTGGCAACCCACAGTTTGATCTGGACACGAAGGAAGAAGACTTCTTCCTCATTTCCTTGGGCATTCTGCTCTAGTGAACTTCATGTTGTTAGAGACACCAAGTTATCAAACCATGGCTGGACCTGTTAAGTAAACCAACCATGTTGTTGATACACACATACACAAACACACAAATATAGAAAGAAGGATATAAGTCCTATCCATGCTTGTTGTTATATGCCACCAAGTCATCTCTGACCCATAACGGCCCTGTGGCCATGCAATCCAGTCCTCAACAGCTCCACTCATCTCCTGCAAACAAAATTTGGTGGTTCCTGTAGGGAGCCAATTCATCTCATATTTGGTCTTCCTCTTTTTCCTGCTGCCTTCAACCTTTCTCAGCATTATTGTCTTTTCCAGAGAATCTTGCTTTCTCATGTTGTGGCCAAAATAGGACAGCCTCAGTTTCATCATTTTTGTCTCCAGAGATAATTCAGGCTTAATTTGCTTTAGGACCAACTTGTCTGCCCTTCTGCCAGTCCAGGATATCAACAGAACTCTCCTCCAGCACCATATTTCAAACCAATCATTTTTTAAATCAGCTTTCTTTCCTGCCCAGCTGTCAAACCCATACCTGTATGTACACACTGTTACACTTTACGATATTTTCTAATTCCTTTACTGCTGCCCTTCTGAGTTTAAGTCTTCTAATTTCTTGGCTGCACTTTCCATTCAGATTGATGATTGAACCAATATGAAATAATGCTATTCCATTATTTCACCTTATTCATTGTCAATGTTAACATTGTGTGGTTCTTTTGTAGCCATGCTTTTTATCTTCCTGATGCCATGCCTGTTCACTTGCAACATTCAAAAGGCATAATTCACTTTGGACAGCATATTTTAAAAATATAAAAATGAGCTCTTGGGCATCTTCGAATCATAAGTGCATTGCTGCAGCCTTCTAACACTCCCCACTGAAGATAAAACACTCCAGAGAATGAAACACTGGCTGAAATCCTGTTGCTTACCAAAGCAAGTTGCATTATAGTAAGCCCACTGAATCAGCGAGGATTTTTTTTTTTTGGGGGGGGGGGGGGGGGTCCGTGGGGAATCAGTTCCATTAATTCAAATAGGCTGTAACTGTGATTTACTTTAGCACAGTAAGTTGCAACCAGAGTTGGGCCATTTGAATCAAAGAAATTTACATGAGAGTTGACTCACCACATTCGTACTGATTCAAAGGACCTACTTACTACATTAAGCAACAGGATTTCAGCCAGAGTGGTGCTTTAGTATCTGAATTCCATTTGTAACTCACTCTTTGTATCTCCACCTTTGAATGTGGGGGTGGGTGGGGAGTAGATTCTGTCTAGTCAAGCGCATGTATACCTTTTGGCTGACTTCCTGCACATACTGGCTGTCAGTTTCCCACAACCCTTGGATACAGAGCTGCCACTGTTTGGGTGGGCACTATTCCTAAACTGAGCTCTGATGTGCCAACGATGATGCTGAACATTCCATCCCAAACTACCATTATAAACAATCCTAAAGCAGACTGACAGTGACACACTGAAGTATGAATACAGAGTATTCAGAAATACATCGACTCCTGCAAACATAAGAATCTATACTGATGAAATATGTCAGCTCAAACAAAACATGAAAAGACAACTACATGACTCAGACTCATGCAAATTGGCCCCTAGACATGCCAAGCCTAAATCAGACCACAGGAATCATTTATGGAACAGCCAAAGGGATTGTCTATTGGACATTAACATCAGCATTCCCAACAAGAAACTTGGACTTATAGAAAAAGAAAAGCACCACTGAGCTCAATATACAACAGGTGTTGGCACCAATCCCACAATCGCCATCATACACTTCTAAAGTAATCTCCTATCCTATAACATGATCAAAAGGTATACATTTATCTTGGCAAGAAAAAAGAATGCTAGAGCTCGCTCCCACTGCAAAGAGAGCAGAGCGTTCATCTACACAAAATACAGTGCTTATTTCCTACATGGGAACACAGTCTTGTCTACAACTTTGTGTTTACAAAATCATTTGTTTGCAGCATAAGCATACAGATCTTTTCCAATCCAAACTGGACAATAGTTTTAAATACAAGTCATGCATCGAAGTATTCATGCACGTAAAAGAAATCAAGCTGCTAGGCTTAATGCTAAGCATGTTTACTCAGAGACCTTGGAAACTGTGCATAAGAGTCCAAGCTGAGTTTCAAGAGCCAGTTGCTTCGTGGCTTCTAGGAAGCTTCATCAGTCTCAGTAGAGTTCAACACAATGATGTGTACATTAGACAGGATGTATTTCTGAAGTATAAAAATGGCAGCATTTGCTGATTAGGATTACAATCAAACATGACTCAACATGGCATAAAAAAACAGAGCAAAGCAAAGCAATCACACATATACCACCCCATAGCATTTAGTGTACACTCTGGCCGGTTAACACGTTAATCAGCATTTTGCCCTAACATGCTGGGTACTCATTTTACCGACTTTGGAAGGATGGAAGGCTGAGTCAACCTTGTTCCCCTGGTCAAGGATTGAACTCACAACCTTTTGGTTGCCGGGCATCAGTTTAACCACTACACCACCAGGGCACAGAGCATCAGATTCCAATATGAAAGACTCAAAATCAAGTCTCTACTCAGCAGGGATGTGTATCCAATGGCTTTGGACTACACACTAAATCTTATCTTAATTTTTTCAGAGTTGCACTTAATGCCGTATATAGGATGTTTTTTATTAGTAAGGAAAATGTCACAGTCTGACCAGATTATTCTGCTACGGTAATAGAGTAGAACATACTGCCAGTGACTCAACTTCGAGTGTCAGGTGGCGATTAACTAAACTGGCAACCCTGAGAACTAACGGCGTTGGGTGCCAACATCCACAGGGAAACGTGATGGTCCACAAGTTGATTAAATCTCTCTTGAATCCATCTTGATGGAGGGCAGCAGCTTCATCAGTACTGACCTGGGGTTGGAGAGGACTTGGTGTGCCACAAGAGCTCAGGACCAGAAAGTGATTCGCAGAGCTATATCAGTGGTATGAGCATCACGCTCTAATGCAAAAGGCAGATGAAAGGTCACAGCATTATATTTGTAGGACAGTCTTCATGGCTGATCACCATGATGATCATCAATATTTGGAATTGGATACGGCACAAGAAGAAGAAGAAGGGAAAATGTAATCAGAGTCCTGTCAGGCTTCCCTCTCCCCTCTGAGCATATCATAGTCTTTACAATACCAGAGATAGAAAACAGATTCTCCCCGCAACACTATTATTACTGTGACCTATCCCATTTTAATGTAAAATATTTTAGCATTGATTGGTCATATATAGGCAGTTGATCTGGAAGACCTTCTGTTGGTGGGAGAGGAGGAAAATGAAAAATACAAACATTTCTCTTGTTGCTTAATGTGGTTCTATATAGGTGACTCTATTTTGTCCCCATCTTTGGGAGTATGGTTGTGCTAGCTGTCACGAAGAATGTGTACAACTCAAAAGGAACCAGCATACAACTGCTTAATGGCATGTGAAATAAATATAGTAATAATAATATTTTCTATAGCCTGTACAATATTTATTTATTTAGATTTCTATTGCAGCCCCCTCGCCGAAGCGACTCCAGGTGGCTCACAAATACTATAAAAACATTCAAATATAAAACCCTGCAACAATAAAATCACTAAAACATTTACCGATTAAAAACCATTAAAATACCTGCTATCTATCATAGACATGATAGATAATAAAGGTACCATATTGTTTAATGATGAAACAATAAAGATATTAAATTCAACCAAGAAAATGTAGTAACATTCCAAGTACTGTACTGAAAGATGTGTTACTGTGGTTCTAGACCGGGGTGTCCAAACTTTTGGGGCTGCGGGCCAATCACGTGGTTCAGGGAGCCAGTCACTAAGGCCCAGGGCCAGATGTGGCCCCTGACGCCAATTTATCCAGCCCGCAAAGCCCTCGTCACTCCTGGAAGCGGAAGTAAAACACACCCATACAGGCGCGTTTTACTTCAGCTTCCAGGAGCGGAGGACTTTGTGAGCCAGATGAATTGGCGTTGGGGGCCACATCTGGCCTCCAGGCTGTAGCTTGGGCACCCCTGTTCTAGACACATGTCCTAAAGCAGGTAGTCTCAACCTTTTGAAGCCACAGGCCAGGTCATGCTCCCTGAGACAGCTGAGCGGGCTGGACTGGTGGTTCTCCCACTGTAAACGCTGCCATAAAACACATCCGCGACTGTCATAAACATATTTACGACAGCCATAAATGCATCCGCAGGTGTTTCTGCCACTTCTGGCAACAGGAGCAAGGGGTGTGGGCCACATGAAATGGCACCATGGGCTGGATCTGGCCTACAGGCCATAGGTTGGGAACCCCTATCTTAAAGAGCTCGTTTCACTGCAGATTACTTTATGCCATCCGGCCCCTGAAGCTGTCTGAGGGAGCATGACCCAGCCCCTGGCTTTAAAAGGTTGAGAACTCATCCTTTATGCCTTTCTATCTTTATACATTTTCTCACATATCTCCAGAACAGAACTACTTCCTCATCTTGAAATTACAGCCCAGGTTATTTTCTTAAGCCAATTATCTTCAAAAACAGAAGAAAAAGAAAAAGCAGAACAGCAAACTAACTGTGGTGAAAGAAGTGAAAATAATATGAAAATTGGCCTGTCTGAAAACATCATTATGGCATTACTGAAAGTGTCACCTGTGATGACTATATGAACTTGAATAAGCTATATGTACGAATTTTCTGGACCAAAAGCCTAATGATAGGGCATATCAGCTAAAGCACTATAGACAAGACACAAGAAAGAGCTGTATAGCTATTCTCAGCCCTGGAGCCACCCAGCCAAATAGATTCAACAGCTGTTATTGACAGGAAGTCCATATGGGAAGAATGCCCTTGAGGTCTTATTAAACAACTAGAGCCAATGTTGTGTATTCAGGCAGAACTGCAAGTTGCTCAAGCAATGCCTTGCAAAGACAAAATGGTGCTTTCCCGCCATCAGAATTAGGAGCTAGATTTGGCGCGCAATCTCCCCTTCAGGGCGCGCTCATTATGATAATTAGAGTTCCGTGATTGGTTACAACTTTGGATCCTGTTCCTTATTGGTTAATACTCATATAGCATGTTATGATTGGTTAGTTATGATTGTCCGGCAGGTTACCACCTTGTAGCAAAGAGTCACAGCTGGGGAGACACTATATAAGCCCCATGGATAAACAAGGGTGGGGCTGAGCCGGATCTATACTTCCCATAACCAAGGCAGGTTAAGCCACGGACGGCTAGCCTGAGGTCTCCTCTATACGCACATCCACAGGATGTAGCTTAGTGCATTGCCTTCCTACGGCAGAATCCAGAGGGACCGATTACATGGGACATGTGTAACCATTTTATGTCCGGAAGCCTTGCAAAAAGTAACCAGAAGGACTTTACAATAAACCCTTGTTGTTGTTCTGTTCATTCGTTGCTTGGACTATTCTTGCTAAGGGTCGGAAACAACAGCCAAGTAAGGCCAACACCAGCTAAAACTACACACAAACACAAAAGCAGGAACACGCTTGGTAAAATTCTGCAAGAAAGGCTACTTCTCTCTATAACTCGAAGGAATCCTTCTAGCCTATGGCAGGTTTATCATTACCAAAACAAATGTTGAAAAATTCTGAATTCACTTTTCCAATATCCTTTATGCCACTTTTAGCTTCAATATGCAAGACTACTGGGGAGCTGTATAAGCCACTGCCTTAGTGTTATGTATTGAATGAATACTGCAAGTCCCCTTTAACAGAATGTATCCGGTCAATGTATCCATTTGTATCTAATCAGAGACACATTGTAGCAAGCTGTATAAGGATGGGAGCTAAGTGGCCACAGGTGGCAGTAGCGAGCATCCGGCTCACATGGCACAGATTCCCCAAATACCTGAAGGGCGGGAAACCTTCCCGCCATACCTCACCTGGAGAAGATGGGTGTGACGATCCATGACGTCACACGGACAGTAGCCAATGAGCTACTGCCCGGGTTATTCAAATGTACAGTATACTATAAATAGAGCTGTTTTGTCCGCCATTACCTCATGTTCACCCTGACCATCATGCAATAAAGTTGTGTTTTAGCCCTTACTGCGGCTCCTTCTTTGTCTTCCATGCAAGACACTAAATTGGCGACAAAGGTGGGATGGCATCCCGAAAAGTGAACATCGCGCCCTTTGACACCACAAAGCCAGAGAAATGGGAACTCTACGAACAGCAGTTCCTATATGCAATGGACCTTGAGGGCATCGAGGAGGAGCGCCGGGCATTTCTGCTGGCCCAGTGTGGCCTGGAGACATTAGAGCTGGCAACAAACCTCTTAACGCCGAGGACGCTCAGGGAAGTACCCCTAGACGAGATCCTCGCCGAGCTGAGGAAACACTTTCGGCCGAAAGTGTCAGTTTTCCCGGCAAGGCTGGCCTTTCAGCAGCGGTGCCAGCGGGCCGGTGAGTCCGTGGCCAACTTCGTGGCAGCCCTGAGGGTGGCTGCCGTGCCATGCCGGTGGAGAGCGTCCCTGAGCGAGGTGCTGAGAGACAGGCTCCTGCTGGGCCTGCGAGATGAGGGAGCCAGGAAAAAACTGCTGGCCAAGGATGAGAGCATCTCTTTCGAGCATGTCCTGCGCATCGCCCAAGCTGCCAAGTCAGTGCAACAAGGTGAACGGGTGTGCCGGGCCAGGACCGCCGCAGTTGGGGGCCCCCCGCTGGCGGTCCCAGTCCACAGCTGTTCCTCCCACGGAGAGCAGGGGCCCTCCGAGTCCACCACGTCCACCTCTGACTTCAGCAAGGATGACGACGTGCAGCGGGTGCAGAGAAGGCCTGAGGTTCGAGACCGCGCCAGAGAGGACCGCCGCTGCGATGGATGCGGGGCATCCCACGACCAGAGTCGATGCCCATTCCGGAAGGCGGAGTGCCACAACTGCGGGCGGCGTGGGCACATCGCAAAGGTCTGCAGGCGTCGTCGAGACGATGGCAAGGGTCAGGCAGAATGGCCCCAACGGAGAGCAGATGGGGTCGGCCGAATCTTCGATGACGATGAGCCCCAGGAGCACTGTGTGTCTCGACGGGTTCCCGACAACCGCGTCCAGGCGGTTCACAGCGTGCCCTTGCGGCACCCCCGGTTCTTTGTTGAGGTACTGATACAGGGGGTCCCAGTAAGGATGGAGATTGACTCGGGGTCGTCATACTCCATCATCTCCCACCGGGAATTTTTGCGCTTTCCCCCTAAAGGCTAACTTGCGGGACGTTCAGGGCAAGAGCATCCCAGTGTTGGGAGTGGGAGAGTTCAAGGTACAATTCAAGAGGTGCTCCGCGCAGCTGCCCTTAGTGGTTTTAAGGGAAGGGTCCTGCTGCTTCCTGGGTATGCAGTGGTTTGGTCCCCTGGGGGTTTTCATTGGAGGCATACACGCCGTGCAGGCTGACCCGATCACGGAGGTGTGTAACGCACACCCTGCCATCTTTGAGAAGGGGCTAGGGAAGTTCAAGGGGCCCCCAGTCTCATTCGAACTGGATCCCGACATCCTACCCATCAGACTGAAGCCAAGGAGAGTGCCTTTCACACTAAAGGACAAAATTGAGACTGAATTGGACAAACTGGTGGGTCAGGGGATTTTGGTGCCAGTGGACTCCGCCGAGTGGGAAACCCCCATTGTTACGCCGCTTAAGGCCAACGGGAGGTCAGAATCTGCGCTGACTACAAGTGCACGATTAACAAGGCAATTCGCCCAAATGCGTACCCGGTGCCGGTAGTAAGTCACCTGTTAGCAACTTCGCATGGGGGGAGGTGTTTCGCCAAGCTAGACTTAGCACAGGCATACCAACAATTAACGGTGACCCCAGCTGCAGCCGCCGCTCAAACCATTGTTACCCATAAAGGAGCCTTTAAAGTGACGTGCCTCCAATTCGGCGTAAATTCGACTCCAGGAATCTTTCAGTCCCTCATGGAAAGATTGTTAAAAGGGCTCCCAGGTGTTTTCCCCTACTTTGATGACATTTTGATAACGACGGGAGGGGAACAGGAATTGGCCAAGAGATTAGACCGGGTACTAACCGTGTTCGAGAAAGCGGGGCTCAGATTGAGAAAGGATAAGTGTGTGTTTTTCACTGAAGAGGTAGAATTTCTGGGTTTTCGAATAACCCCGGAGGGTATCAAACCAGCAGAGTCAAAGGTGTCAGCTGTGCAGGATGCCCCTTGCCCCACCACCAAGGCCGAACTACAGTCTTTCCTAGGGATCCTAAATTTTTACCACTCTTTCCTGCTGGGAAAGGTGTCGGTTGCAGAGCCACTGCACAAGTTACTCAAAAAAGATGTGGCTTGGCGGTGGGGGGACAGCTAGGAACGGGCATTCCGAAGGCTCAAGCAGCTTCTATCTTCCGAGGCTGTCTTGACCCACTTCGATCCGAAGAAACCCGTTGTGCTAGTCTGTGATGCCTCACTGGTGGGGGCGGGGGCAGTCCTCTGTCACGTGCTAGAGAGTGGGCGAGAAGCCCCAGTGGTGTTCTATTCGAGATCCCTGTCCAAGGCAGAGCGCAACTACGCGCAAACAGATAGGGAAGTCCTAGCGATCGTCGCAGGAACAAAAAAGTTCCACAACTTCCTTTATGGTAGACCGTTCACAGTCCAACCATAAGCCCCTGTTAGGGATTTTCACCACAGATAAGCCAACCCCACAGATCCTATCCCCCAGGATGCTGAGATGGACCATTTTCCTCAATGCGTATCAGTACGCGTTGACCTACCACCCCGGCAAGGAGATCAGCCATGTCGACGCTCTTTCCAGATCACCCCTCCCACAGGCAGGGGACCCAGAGTGCGAGGTAGAGCAAGACCACCAGGTGCTCCTGATTGAGGCCCTAGAGTCGCCCCCCATTCTGCCAGCCGAGATCGCCAAGGCTACGGCGAAAGACAAGTCACTGGCCCTAGTCAGTTCATGGGTACAAAAAGGCTGGCCGGCAACCTCTCCTACGGAGGAATTCAAGATTTATGGTTGGCGGAGAGACGAGCTCTCCTTAGAAAGGGGCTACCTACTCTGGGGACAGCGGGTAATAATCCCCGAAGTTCTGAGGTCTCGGGTGCTCAAGATGCTGTATATCAGCAACCCAGGCATCGTGCGCTCCAAGGTGCTAGCTAGAAGTTACGTCTGGTGGCCCAAACTAGACGCAGACATAGAACACATAATTGGCATTTGCGAGAGCTGCCAGAGCACCCGGCCCGAGGAGTCCCGACTTCCGCACAGAGAATGGGACACAGCCCGGGGGCTGTGGTCGCGTCTGCATGTGGATTTCGCGGGTCCCTCCAGGGGTACCTTTTTCCTTATAATAGTGGACTCTTTCTCCAAATGGTTGGAGGTAATTCCGATGGCCAGTACATCGTCAGCTGCAATGATTAAGCAATTACACAAGGTATTCAGCTGTTTCGGTTTACCTGACGTACTTGTGAGTGACAACGCCACAACTTTCACGTCAGCGGAGTTGCAGGGCTTCATGGAAATTAACAGAATTCACCACATAACTGCAGCCCCCTTTCACCCCGCTACAAATGGTCAAGCGGAATGCCTGGTGCGAACAACGAAGGATGCACTGCGTAGGATGGGCCCCGGGAAATTGAACTTGCAACTCTGCCAATTCCTACTGAGGTATCGTGTAACACCCTTAGCATCAGGTCTGTCACCTGCCGAGCTCCTCATGCGGAGGAAACCTGCCACGATCCTCTCGAGGTTAGACCCGACCAGGGTGGAGGACACGGGTAGAAACAGAGAAACAGGGGGCACTAAGAGTTTTGAGATCGGCCAGGCAGTGCATTGCCATAATTACGTGGCCGGGGGACCTACCTGGGTGCCTGGAATAGTGGTCGGGCAAACAGGGCCAGTCTCCTACAACGTCGAGACAAGCACAGGACTCCTTTGGAGGAGACATGCCGACCACCTTAGAGGTAGGGTAATAGAAAGGCAAGACTCGAGTGACCAGGCAGAACATTCAGCGTTAGGGTTCTCCCCCACCCGCTTATCCCAAGGGGGAGACCCAGACCACAGGGTCTCAACAAACCCTGAAACAAACCCGCATCCTTTTGACCCCCCGGGTAACAGGGACAACTTAGAAGAGAGGAAGTTCGAGGAATTGTTAGATTTTGATTTAGGAGACCGGGGGGATTTTTTGGAGTGGTCCCCCACCCGTCCAAGCGAAGAGCTGGGTTTTTCTTTAGTCCCTGGAGCCCCCGGTTTCACATCCCTGGAGTTTACTCCTACACCTAGACCTCCCCAATCCCCGACTCGGGACTCACAACCAGTCGCTAACGAGCCACTTTCTCCCACTGCAGGATGGGGACAAAGTAATCAGGAGCATGCGGGAACTCCGGCCCGAAGTGCGGCCGCCACTCGCCCAAAGCGAACATGCGGGAAGCCTCAATGGCTAAAGGACTTCGTCCTCACCTAGGGGGGAGGGATGTTATGTATTGAATGAATACTGCAAGTCCCCTTTAACAGACTGTATCGGGTCAATGTATCCATTTGTCTCTAATCAGAGACACATTGTAGCAAGCTGTATAAGGATGCGAGCTAAGTGGCCACAGGTGGCAGTAGCGAGCATCCAGCTCACATGGCACAGATTCCCCAAATACCTGAAGGGCGGGAAACCTTCCCGCCATACCTCACCTGGAGAAGATGGGCGTGACGATCCATGACGTCACGCGGACAGTAGCCAATGAGCTACCTCCCGGGTTATTAAAATGTACAGTATACTATAAATAGAGCTGTTTTGTCCGCCATTACCTCATGTTCACCCTGACCATCATGCAATAAAGTTGTGTTTTAGCCCTTACTGCGGCTCCTTCTTTGTCTTCCATGCAAGACACTAAACTTAGCCTATCAATAGTGATTATACTTATATACCACCCCATAGTGCTTAGTGCACTCTCTGGGCAGTTCACGTTAATAAGCATTTTGCTTCCAACATGCTGTGTACTCATTTTACCGATCTCAGAAGGATGGAAGAGGCTGAGTCAACCTTGATCAAACTCACAATGTTTTGTCTGGAGTACAGCAGTCTATACCAGGGGTTCTCAACCTTTCCAAGCTGTGGGCCAGACCACATCCCCTCAGACAGCTGAGCAGGACAGAGTGGTGGTTCACCCCGCCATAAACGCTGCCATAAAATGCATCCATACCTGTGGTAAACACATTTACGATAGCCGTGGGCGCATTTATAGCTGTCATAAATGTGCCTGCTTCGGGTGGCAACAGCAATGTGGGCCACATGAAATTGTGCCACTGGCTAAGTCCAGCCCGCAAGCCGTAGGTTGAGAACTCCTGGTCTATATTAGGGATTCTCAACCTGTGGCCTGTGGGCAGGATGCAGCCCGCAGCATCATTTCATGTGGTCCCCCATTGCCTCCACCACACCAGGAAGTGCCATGTGGTGGAGGAAGGGCAAAATGGCCTCTTGGCCCCCGAAGCTGTCTGAGGGAGTGCGACCCAGTCCCTGGCTTTAAAAAATTGACAACTCCTGGTCTATACTGTTGGGAGTTTGGCCTAAGAAATCATGTTTCCTCCTTTGCAACTTTGTAAATTAACCAATATTCAGGAATGAGGCATAAGGAACATAAAATTTCAGCCACTCAAGGTCAATTCCCACGCTGCCAAATTTTTGCATGGAAGCAGAAATCAATTACATATCAATTATAACATAAAATGTGGCAATTGCACACATATACAGAGGCCTGGCTCCTATTTTTGGAAGCCACAGTCAGGGCTTGGTGGGCTGTCTCTGCTAAGACTTCTAGGAACTATTATGGCTTGGGCTCTTCAGTGAAATGTTGCTGTTGCCATTAGCCTCCCCACTCACCATTTACATGCTCTTCTTAAGGGAGGAGGCTTACTATGTACTAGGATCATTATAGTGCCGGGTGCCACTCAGTAAATCTGCTATGAGGCCAGAGATCCATTTGAAGAAGGGTAGGCAACTTGGGTGGGTATTAGGGCCAGCCCCACTCCACCAAAATACTCCAGGAAGCTTTTTGGAAGTAAAGGCAAATGTATGAGGTACATTCTACTTAAAAATGGAACCACAACTCTCAGTCTTTTTATTTGGGGGGTGGGGCGGTGGTCATGGGAGAAAGAAAATGATCTGGAAAGGTAGGTGTAAAAATACACCTGAAGAATTGTAGAACCGAACCTACATTAGAGTATATTGAATAAGCCATACCTTCCTGCAGTATCTCCAAAATGCAGCCAGTTGATTTTTGTACTAATGTTAGTTTTATTTATTTATATTCACAGTATTTTATTTATTACATTTTTATACTGCCCATCTGGGATATTTCCCACTCTGGGCAGTACAGAAAAAAATAAACATCAGCAAAATAAAACAAACAATGAAATAAAATAAATGACAAAATAAATATCTGATGGCATCTGAGGGCAAGCAAGTTCAAAACTGACCAACTAGCTTATTGTCACAGGTATGATATTCTTAAGCGACTACAGTGGCTTCAGTGGCTAAGGCACTGACTTGAATGAGGCAGGTCAACAGTTCGATTCCTGTGTACTGCAGGATGGAATGAGCTCCCGTCTTTGTCCCAGCTCCTGACAACCTAGCAGTTTGAAAGCAAGAAATTGCGAGTAGATTAATAGGGACCACTTCAGTGGGAAGTTAGTTAGTTAGTTAGTTAGATTTCTTCACCGCCCACTTGGCCGAGGCCGACTCAGGGCGGTTTACAATCATATATAAAAATGACATGTAAAATGTACAATAAATACAAAAGAACAATAAAACACAATTACAATAAGATACAATAATAATACAGTTCAAAATATAGCCCCAAAAAGAAAGCAGAAAATACATTACAAAATACATCACAATGCAGGAGCACCAACTCCGACTTTGAAACAGAGATGAGCACTGAATCCTAGAGTCGGATACGACTGGATTTTGAGCAAGGGAAACCTTTACCTTTACTAAGCAGCATTCTGTGTGCTCTGGTGGCTAGTCATCCCTGCCACATGACCACGGAAACATCTGCAGAAGCAGACAGCGCTGGCTCTTCGGCTATGAAACAGAGATGAGCACTGAACCTTAGAGTCGAATACGACTGGCTTTTGAGCAAGGGCCAGAACAGACTCATTTTGTTTATTGGAAATTTAAACTTTACCTTTACCTATGATATTCTTAAAGGATTCCTTGAAGAGGAAAGTTTTAAGTTGTTTTTTAAAAGCACTCAAACACTGCAGAATCTAGATATCACAAGTGTCAAAATATGCCCCAGAAAACATGAACAGACAAACGAATGCTACCATGCTTTCCACAGACAAATGTAACAGCAGGAAGCCAGCTGGCTTGGTGTATAGAGGGAAGGAAAACACAGAGTCAAGAGTTCAAACACAAACTGTTTACTAAAAGGTTCTGAAAGGTAAGAATCCAAATGAAGAATGCACTGTTGTCCCAGGCCAGAACTGACTCATTTTGTTTATTGGAAATTTAAACTCAAAGATCTGGGGATGAGGCGATCACATTTAAAACAAACATAGATGTATGCAGAGCATCCGAATAAAATTTTAGAAAAGCTTTGGAAATAACATTGGTTTTTAGCATGTTTCTACATGAGTTTTCTCATATGTAAATCTATTTAATTCCTTGCAGCTAGGCATGTAAATACATGTAAAACTAATGAAAGGAAAAGATTTCCCCCTGTGCTATCACAGCTCATTCTTAGGAACTCCAGTGTCATTTTTAAAAAATACACACACATTGCATTTTAGTCTTACTCATACAAAGCAATTATCTTGAACTTGTTGAACAATGATATTATATAGTCAATTATCAGTTGACATCAAATAAAGGCAGGAGGCCTCTTGTAAATAAATAAATAAACCCTTCCTAGTTTTAAAATTTGATTATCCCGCAATATGCAAAATCCAGGATACTATTAGAGACTCAAAAATAATAATGGTGTGCTGTCAAGTCAATTTTGACTTACAGTGATTCTTTCCAGGGTTTTCTATGTACAGAATACTCAGAAGTGGTTTACCATTCCCTTCTTTCATGGGTGCCCTGGGACTATGTAACTTTCTTTCCAAGGAGGTTTTTAAAGGTATTTTGCTACTGCCAATAAGTTAGATGTTTAGATCAGGAGTTCTCAACCTTTTTAAGCCGGGAGCCGGGTCATGCTCCCTCAGACAGCTTTGGCGACCGGACAGCTCTTTAGCTGTTCCTCCACCACATGGCACTTCCTGGTGTGGTGGAGGCAGTGGGAGCCCACATGAAATGGTGCCATGGGCTGCATCCGGCCCACAGGCCACAGGTTGAGAATCCCTGGTTTAGATTGAGCTCGCTTACTTCAGACACCATCAGATTTATTATTTTGTTTGTTGTATGGTGTTGTAATTGTTCATTTAATTATTTGTACATCCCAGATGTACAGTATAAAATGGAATGAATGAAGACAGACAGACAGTAGGGAACTAAACTCCCAAATTTTGACTCTACTGCAAAATGCCTAAATCCTAGCTACCTTTAGATAACTAAAGCTGCCTAGACATAACCCACAGAAAACAAATATGCTGTATTATGTTCATTTATTTATTTATTTCGACTTGTTTAACCGCCCCCTCGCCAAGGCAACTCTGGGCGGTTTACAAATGCAGAAAACAACACTAACATAAAACATTCCGACACACGATACGCACAGATAAAACATCATAAAACTCTAAAATCTTAAAATCTAAAATCCAGGTGGCAGAATTGACCGATAATCATATGAGCCAGTGGGGGGTGGGGGTAGGTCCAGTAGCAGCACCCCACACCTGCTGGGTGTCTTTAAATTTTATTTATTTATTTATTTATTTCTGGATTTGTATGGCCGCCTTTCTCGCCTAGGCGACCCAAGGCGGCTCACAGTGTTGGTTAAAAACCATCCCCCATACAGCCAAAAGCGAGTACTAAAACTATTTCAATCTCTTCTAAAGGCCAGCAATTGTGGTTGGAGGCGGAGGTCAGCATAGAATAAGTTCATTCATATGTAATGTAATAAAAGAAGTCAGGACATTTATTTGGCAAAACCTGAGGAGGGCTGGCAATGATAGGATCTTTTGGAGGTGGCATCAAAAGATGCAGTGGCTCAAGTGCCTAAGACGCTGACTGGGAGGCGAAAGGTCAGCGGTTCGATTCCCAAGTACTGCAGGACGGGATGAGCTCCCGTCTTTGTCCCAGCTTCTGCCAACCTAGCAGTTCGAAAGCAAGAAATTACAAGTAGATCAATAGGGACCACTTCGGTGGGAAGGTAACAGCGTTCTGTGCGCTTCGGTGTCTAGTCATGCCTGCCACATGACCACGGAAACGTCTGCAGCAGCAGACAGCGCTGGCTCTTCGGCTTTGAAACAGAGATGAGCACTGCACCCTAGAGTCGGATACAACTGGCTTTCGAGCAAGGGAAACCTTTTGGAGGTCACATTTTCATAGGATCGCCATAGATCTGAAGCGACCCGAAGGCATATTATAACAAATTGCACACAAACAAATACAGTATGAGTCAATCTCAAACTTGCTAGGCAAAATAAAAAAAATGTGCATTATGGGCCATTACATCAATGAAGAAAAGAGGGAGAAAATTAGTATACAAGGTCAATTTACATTCAAGACAAGACAACAACTACCTCTCTTCAAGGCTGCCCTTGTCATCTTAAAGGAAATCCGAAATCTGCAGAGCTATAGGATGTGACACCTGAATGGTGGGGTGACTGACACAACTTTCGATCCGAAGTTAGGGGAAAGGAAAGCCAGAGAGAACCAGGTAGGGGAACCAGGGCACTGTGGGAAAACATGATGTCCGGGGAGGGCGCATGTCTCTGTCTCTCTTAGGGACTGACTCGTAGGGTGCGCAAGTTGTCCTACTCCTAAGGAAGCCTGTGGGGAGCGAGGAGGATGGGGGTGGGTGGAGGGTGGGGACATTATGGTGCGATCTCCCCTATGACATAGGAGGGAGGGGGCGACAGATGCTACGCAGCTCCATGGGATCAGGCGGCAGGAACTATGGGGTGGGCACGGGGGTGGGGTGGGTGGGCGGTAGAAGGAGCTTCCGCGCATGGAAGGGGAAAGGTCTCGGGCGGGACAGTGGCGGGATGGGGCTCGGCGAGGGTCCGAGAAGGGAAGGGTTCTCGCCCTGGATCCCCTTATGCACCCTACCTGTTGCGCGGTCCTTCTCCGGCCGCTCCGGCCCCCCAGCCGATGCCGCTCTGGTTTCGGCCGCCCTCGACCGGGTGCGGGGGGGCGACCGACCCGTACTTCGTCCCCGCCCCGCCTGGCGTCACCGGCCTTCCCCAGCCCGCCGGGCTCCGAGCGCCCCCTTCCTGCCAATAAGCGCAGCCGGCCCGGCGGAGGACGGACGAGTAGTTCCCTTCTCCGACCATGGGCCGGTTCTGGCCCACGGGGATTTTTAGGGTGCGGCCAGATCCCCAGCCCGAAGCGATCGAGAGGGGATCCAACTCTCCCTGCTGCGACCCCTTGAGCGCTCATGCCACTAGGTCCGTGATGGCGAAGCTTGGCACTCCAGATGTTCTTGGACTTCAATTCCCAGAAGCCCAAGCCCCCTATGAATCCACACGAATGGGTTTACTGCGATTCATCCGTCCCCCGCCGCCCTCGGAAGTGGAAGTAAAACGCGCCTGTACAGAGGAAGGGTTAACCCAGAAGAGCCTTAACCGTACTGGTGCGTTGATAACAAAAGTATGATATGATAACAAAATTGCACTAAAGTCCTGAGAGTCCCTTGGACAGCGAAGAGAACAAATAGGTCAATACTGGAAGAAATCAACCCTGACTGTTCATTGGAGGGACAAATAGTGAAGATGAAGCTAAAGTACTTTGGACATCAAATGAGAAGGGAGGACTCACTTGAGAAGGCCTTGAGGCTGGGAAAGGTGGAGGGCAAGAGAAGAAGGGGGCGTCCAAAGATGAGATGGATAGATGGTATTGTGGACACAATGGGCACAGAGCTTGGCCGGCTGAGGAGAATGGTGGAGGACAGAGGTGCCTGGAGGAAAATGGTCCATGGGGGCGCAAAGGGTCGAAATCGACTGCGACTGAACAACAACAACAAAGTCACATCTAGAATAAGCACATTTAAATCAGTGACATGTATGGAGGAGCTGACTTACCTTATTCCCCATTGATTCTGTGCAACTGACTCTAGGCTAAGTGACAGGATTCCAGCCTGGATCCCATGTAACACTCAGTAAGCAAGGCAGGGTTATTGCACACACACAAAATGTTTTATGTAGATAATGTGTTTTGAGATTTAAGACAAGGCAGGAAACCTTTCAGAATAAAAAATAAAAAGAGTGGGCCCCAAAATACCATATACTGTATGTTCATTTTAAAGTTATTTTTGTTAGTATCTTAGTCTTAGGAAGCGCATTTGGATGTTTCAGAATGAGGGGAAAGCATGTACAAAATTTAAACATGGAAATCATCAAATGATATAGTTATATAGACATGTGGAAGGGGAAACATGGCCTTCTCAGGAAGTCCAATAGGTCAGTTTGGGACCCCAGGATGGTCAGCCAGAATTGGTCTCACTGACCAAAGGTCTCCATCCCTGAACTAAAATATGCCCTATTGCAGGGGTTCTCAACCTTTTCCAGCCATGGACCGGACCACGTCCCCTCAGACTGCTGAGCAGGGCCAGCATCAGAAATTTTTGGGCCCGCTATGCCCCCCATTTTGGCCACGCCCCTGGGGTTTCCTGCGCATGCGCCATTTGTTTGCGCATGTGCAGATCAGTGATTTCCCGGTGGTGCCACACCCCGTGTTTTCCTGCACATGCATCGTTTGTTTGCGCATGTGCAGATCAGTGGTTTCCCAGCGGTGCCGGGCCCCTGTCATCTTCAGGCCCAGGACGGGAGTCTTGATAGTCCCCCCCTGATGGTGGCCCTGCTGCTGAGCAGGCCGGACATGGGTTCCCCTCCCCCCGCCATAAATGCTGCTGTAAAATACGTCCACAGCTATCATAAACATGTTTACGCCAGCAACGGGTGTATTTACAACACGTTTTCTGCTGTTTTCGCTCCGGTCGCTTCCTGCTGCTTCCGCGGTGGTAGTAGTGAGGGCAACGGGCCACATGAAATGGTGCCATGGGCCGGGTCTGGCCCATGGGCTGTAGGTTGAGAACCCCTGGCCCTATTGGATTATTTTATTATTTTCACCTCTTGTGTCTTAAACTGCCTTTGAAAGTTGTCTCTAGGTTTGAAAATGGATTCAATGTGGCACACAGAGAGCTGCTGCTCAAGAAACCTGAAGCCCAAATGCACATTGACCATACTGAAGTTGTGAAATGCTTTGCGGAATGAATCTGGGGATCTTCTTCTAGGAACTGGTTTTTCTTTTTAACATTGCTGGTTAATACGGTAACACAAAAATAGACAATGTGAAAGTGCCAGTGCAGAGAAGAAAAGGAAGTGGGCAGTTCATATTCCCTGTGGTCTGAGCAGAAGAGGCCACCTCATCACTGTTGATGACCAGGGATAGTGCTCAGGCTTTGTCACTGTGGCTGTCTAATTCAAGCAGAGGTATAACTCCCATTGTCAACGCTCTGGAACGTTAACTTTATGTGTGGCAGGATCTATGAACTGGCTGCAGAGCACTGATGAAGAAGCCACTGCCACGGTCAAGCTCCCACTACCTCCCGGCCCACCATGCCTCTGAAGGATGACAAGAAGAAAGACATGGACAATAATCAAAGTCCTATCCAGGTGTCTGGAGGCTGTTGGGGCCTGGATGAGGGACAACGAGCTACAACTGAATCCCGGCAAGACTGAGTGGCTATGGGTCAGGGGCCCTGCGTTATCTCGGGAGCTACCATCTTTGTTTCTGGATGGGGCTATTTTGTCCCAGACAGACCCAGTGCGTAACTTGGGGGTACTCCTGGACTCGCGACTACTGCTCGAAGAGCAGGTGGCAGTCGTGGCCAGGAGGGCTTTTGCACAACTTTGTGTGATCCGACAGTTACACCCGCTCCTGGACCGGGACTTCTTGTTCATGGTCACACATGCTCTGGTCACATCTAGACTAGATTACTGTAATGCACTCTACATGGGGCTGCCCTTGTTGACCATTCAGAGACTGCAACTGGTCCAGAATGTGGCTGCCCAGGTGGTGATGGGGTGTGGGCAGTTATATCCACGCCTCGCCAATGCTCCGGGAGCTGCACTGGTTACTGATATGCCTCCGGGTGTAATTCAAGGTGCTGGTAATGACCTTTCAAGCCCTACGTGGTAGTGGGCCAGGATATCTAAGAGACTGCGTCACCCCAAGAACATCTGTCCCTCCACCCAGAGTGGACCGGAGGGGTTCTCTAATTGTACCATTGGCTAGAGGGGCTCGTCTCTCTAGCACAAGAAGGAGGGCCTACTCCGTGTCCGCACCAGCCCTATGGAACCTCCTGCCAACAGAGTTATGGCTGCTGAAAGAACTTAAAACCTGGCTGGCAGGGCAGATGTGGGGCATCGATGGAGGGGTGACCCCTCCCTGCTGGATTGTATAATTAAGATTTCTCTCTCTCTTTTAATGGATAGGATGAGGTGAGTGGGTAAATTATTGCAAATTTTAATGAGTTTTTAAGTGTTTTTTGTTAGTTGATGTTGTTTTTAATTGTTGTTAGCCGCCCAGAGTTGTTGCTGAGTTGGGTGGCAATAGAAATTTGAATAAATAAATAAATAAGAAATAAGAAGGACAAGGATCCTGTCAACAAGTCTGGTGGTAAAACCAAGAAGAAGAAGTGGTCAAAAGGACAAGTGTGAGACAAGCTAAACAATCTTTGATAAAGAAACATATTTCTTCTTCTCCATTGTCCAGGCCAGACATGAAACTGATAAAATGAAGGCCGCTTTTGGTGAGTTCATTCTACAGTTCATTTTGCCCAACCTAGTGTGAGAAAGATTAGCCGGCACAAAGAGGTTGCTGTTGCCCAGGGTATGCCTGATTGTGGTTCAGAAAGACCACAGTCTTCAAGGAGGTTCTTTCTGTGTGCAAGCTACATATGACAAACTCTGTAAGGAGGTGCCAAATTACAAGCTCATCACACCAGCAGTGGTCTCTGAAAGACTCAACATTCAAGGATCCCTGGTTTAGAGCTGGGCTCCAGGAACTCCTGCACAAATGTCTAATCAAACTAGTGGTCAAGCAAAGAGCCCAGGTCATCTACACCCAAAATACCAAGGAAGATCTGTGATCTTATTGCCATCCCTTTTTTGGTTTCTCTTTCTCCTAAGCTGCAGTGCTCTGAGTAGTTGAAATAGAAATGCATTTTCTCTTGAGAAGAATCATTGCAAATGGAAAATATTTGAGGGTGTTTGCTCTTGAACAAGCAATGAAGAGCTGTTGACTTCCAAATTTACCCCTGGGATCAGATACATCATCACATTATTTGTTTGATTTGTTTTAGAGCCAGGATGGACTATCTGAGTAAGTTTGGAGACCAGTTTCCTGCCCGAAAAGGTGATAGATAAATAAAGTAGCCAAATGAAAATGTCAAATAAAAATAAAACTAAAGTGGCTGGAAGTCTTTTTTAGTTTTGAAAGACTCATGGTTTTTGTGGTGATAAGCTGAGCTGGCAGGATTCTGTGAAAATCTAAAATTCCTGAACTGCTAAATGTTGTGCCAGCTGTCGTGTGCTTAAAAAGTGGGCATAAAGGAAAACTGTAGACTAGGCTTGGCATTCATGGCTTGGAGACCCACAATGCTGCGTTTGTTACAGAACAGAGCTCCTGCTGTAGTCTGTGCAGTTATCTGAGACAGAGGAAGATGTATCCTATTTCCTTCACTGGGTTTCCTTAAAATTCCCCTGTTTCCTTACAACAGGGGTGCCCAAACTACGGCCTCTGGGCTGGATTCAGCCCACAACACCAATTCATCTGGCCCACAAAGCCCTAGTCGCTCCTGAAAGCGGAAGTAAAATGCACCCATATGGGCGCATTTTACTTCCACTTCCAGGAGCGATGAGGACTTTGTGGGTCGGATAAATTGGTGTCGGGGGCCGGATCCAGCCCCTGGGCCTTAGTGACCAGCTCCCTGAACCACATGACCGGTCCGTGGCCAGAAAAGTTTGGACACCCCTTCCTTACAATGTAATATGAGACTGTAGTGGCCGTTTATGGAGAAGTTTGGAAATTGAAAAAGAAAACTGTGTAGTCGTATACACTTGCAAAATGAAAACCAAAGCATTATTCAGAAAGAAACCACACTGTCTTAAATCCATCTGCTAGTCTCAACTAGAGCAAACCTAATGAACTAATTGCTAAATTTAAGTCAAGATTTGTCTGTATTCCATTGTTTTTGCTCTGGTTAGGGTTAGCATCTGTATTTTAGCCACAATGTATTTTAGCCATCACTGTACTCCTGTACACACCTAATTCAGAGCAAATCTGTCCAAAGTGTGGACAATGAGGGATAAAAATGGATACCAGAGGAAGTATTGTGTAGAACGAATAGAAGAGGGAAAGCCAGTATCAGAGAAGTAGATAAATACAGAACAAGGACAGAACTGTGCGAAATGATTTCTAATCCATAGACTGATAGCCAAATCGTTCCATGGATGCTTTATTTTTCCTTATTAATGTGTTTTAAATTGATTACATTATATATTTAGTATTTGATTTTGTCAGTGTTTTAATTATATTTTGTTCAGTCTTGTGAGCTGTCTTGAATCCTCTGTTTGGGGGATGAGTGAGGTATAAGGCCAGCAAATTAATAAATATATAAATGATAAATGAATCTATATAACTAAAATCGAGGTGTCACGCTGTATGTCACCAATACACAGCGCGACACCTGCACCCCCATCCCTGACAACGGCGGCCCTGCCTACCTCACACTTCTAGGGTGGCCAGCACGGTGGACCGGCAGACCATTTTGAGGTCTTTCACCCTGAATACCGGCCACACACACACACCCGGCAGCATGAAATGGGTAGGAGGTAGTAATACGCATGCACCAGAATCCACGCAGAAGCCTGCCTGGAGTTTCCAGGTGGTGGCGCCTAGAACTCCGGTCAGGCTTTTGCGCCTGCGTGATTCTGGTGCATGCGTATTACCGCCTCCCTGATTGGGAGGCTCCACTGGCTGGCCGCCATTTTGGCCAGAGGATGGCGGGCAGCCCTTCTCCGGAAGGCATGGGCCAAACGGACTGCTCCGGTCGGCCCATGCTCACTGGAGAAACCAAGGCCCTTCTCTGTCCAACTCAACCCCGGGAGGTATTACAGACCCCCCCAAACCCTGCCCACGTGAAGCTGGGCACCCCTGCTAGTACCTTTTATTTCAGAAGCAATGAAAAACTTTGTGAAGCACATTGTCCTTTATTAAAATTACTTCCTTATAGAAAAAAACAGTAACCAGAATCCTTTTTGTCTTTGTGTAGCTTAATTTAATGGCCGTGTAAATTTACCAGATGTTATGCCTAGGCCAGGGGTTCACAGTCTTCTGGCTGGCCCCGGCCCCTGATGCCGTTCCATCCAGCCCACTGTGACAACCCTGGAAATGAAAGTGGATGCATTTATGACAGCTGTAAATGCGCCCATGCATGTGCAAACACTCATGAGCATACACAAACACACTAGTTGTGGTTTATGGTGGCATTTGCTGCAGGGAGGGAACACGTGTCTGGCCCATGGCTCAGTCTGAGGTGGAGTTGTCCAGCCTGTGGTGCGGTAAAGGTTGAGAACTGCTGGCCTAGACAATGCAGCTTGTAAAATTTATCATTGGCCAAAATGTAGATTGTCACATTTTGTTGTGCAGTTGGTTGTGTGATTCCAGTGTTGACCTAATGTATAATGTGTCTGTACAGTTGTCTTGTAAATAGCACTTCTGTCTTGGTTCTTCTTTTGTGTCCAGATGAAACTTTAAACTGCCAAAATGAAACCACCTTCTTGACTTCGTCACTGGCCAAAATTGAACTATCATTGGTACATATTTCTGTCTTGGTGCAATTACAGCTACTGCTTGTATACAATACTGCTTGGTGGTGTATTTATTCAGTAGGATTCTGGCCAATATATGAAGCTGCCCACTCGCCCAGAGTGGTGTTCCTGTAAGGCAGGACAGAATATGTGGCTTTCCAATGGTTATTTGGCTGCAGCTTCGATTATCTAATCTTTGCCTGTGCTTGTTAGAAGCGGTCTCAACAACATCTGGAAGGCCATAAGCTGTCTACAGCTCCTGTAAGGTGAGGCTCAAGGACAGTCATTTCCCAATGCTATCTGTGTTAATCACCTTTCTTCCAGGGCTGTGCATTGGGAAAATAACCAGAATGGGCCATAACATTCAATCCAATACTTAAACCTTGGAAGAAGTTATGTTTTCGAACTAGAACTATCAAAACCCTTAGTTTGTGTTGTAGTGGCATTTGGGGGAATCTGGAGATGTAGACCAAAACATTAACTTTTCTAAGTTCTGTCAATACCATTTCCCAGAAAGGCCTCTTTCACAGTAAACTCCCCCCCCCCAAAAAAAAATTTGTATGCAGTGTTGACTCAAACTACTCCTTCTTGATAAGTAATAACACTTGAGAGGAGGACAATATATGAGAAAGAGAATAATGTCACAGACAGATGTCCATCTACTATGGGAAGAAATTGGGTTATGTCTTCTATTAAATGAAGACTCAACAAATCTGGTCTACAATTATGTACAGAATGTGCCCATTGTAAATGTTTGTGCATGTTGTGTTTCTCTCTTTGAAACTGTTAAAAGATAAGCATGGGAGAAAGCACAACAAAGCATTGTGACGTAAGAATTGTTTCTATTGATAATCACTTGAGTTTTTGTTGAAACATCTCCTTACCAAATTGGCATACAAGTCTTCTTTATCTCTCTGTTAAAACTTTCCAGACAGAATGGTGGACAATTATGGAAAGTGCATGTATGCTGTATTAACTGTGATTGGGCAGACAATAATAAATAGCAATGACCTCTTATAAGGGAGTGAAGGCATAGCAGCTATTAAAAGATGAAATCAAATCAGGTGGGAATGATTGTTTCTCAGCCCTGCCTGCCCACAAGGTTGTTTTAAATCTTAGGAATCTCAGGATCTTTTGAGAGCCTGAATGAAATTTATAAAAGGAAATCTTAACTGCCATATATTTCTAATGTTAGTATTATTACTACTGCTTCTGATGCCTGTGTTTTCCAAGGCAGTACTCCTCTGAGATAAATTAGGAAAATAAGGAATTCTACCCTTTTCAGGATATTTGGGATAGAAATTCAGAAGCAGAAAAGTATAAGCAATTCAGAAGAAATCCCAAAGTATAGTTGTATGCCATTACTTTTTAAGCATGAGTCTTTTCTCTGGTCTGTGACTGTAAAAATAAAAAAAATCTAGAAATCCCAAAGGGCTTAGGAATTGGATTTAATTGTAAAAGGAATATAAGTATTATCATGGAAGCCATTGTGGTGTAATGTTTTATGTCATGGATACTAAAGGCATTTTCTTTCAGCCTATGTTCCATCTCTGCAAAAGGAAACTAATAAGGGCCTATACAACATAACATGGTTGGGAGCTCAGTCAGTATGATACAGATTATAAGGTACTTGGCAAGTTTAAAGTGATAAAGAAATTAAAAACATGATATATAATGGTGTTGCTGGCTGGATAACTCAGCGGCTTTGGTGTGGAGCCAGAGGTTGGAAGTTTGATTTCCCAGTGTGCTTCCATGGAAAAAAGAGCCAGGCCTTGGGCAAGCTGTACAGAAGAAGGAAATAGTCAAACCATTTGTGTGTATTCTATACCTAGGAATCATTGGAAAAGGTAGTCATAAGTCAGAACTGACTTGACAGCACATTCATCATCATCATTTTGGTGGCTTAAACTGATAATAGGCTTCCAGAATCAAATAGTTTTCTTCTCGCACCTCAATTCTTTGAGATTTTTTATTGTCTTCCAGTAAAAACAAGTTTATCACAATTATGTTGCACATCAATGTCAGATAATAGTGCTTCTTTTTCTGATGACAGTTTGTTTATCTACAGAAACAAAATAGTAACAAAACCTTTAAAAATACCTTCTAGTATTTTCTGTTGTAAGTACCAACTATCTTATGGCAAACATATATGTTCTGTATAGTGTTTCAATGCCAGCCCTAGTGATAATCTCTGTTAATATTGAAGGTATCTCCAGGTGAAACTCGGAAAATTAGAATATCGCGCAAATGTTCATAATAATAATGATTAAGTGGCTTCAGTGGTTAAGATGCTGAACTCATTGACTGGAAGGTTGGAGTTCGAATCCCGGGTACTGCATGACGGCGTGAGCTCCTGTCTCCTGACAACCTAGTAGTTCAAAAACAAGAAATTGCAAGTAGATAAATAGGTACCACTTTGGTGGGAAGGGAAACAGTGTTCCGTGCACTCTAGTGTAGAGGCATGCCTGCCACATGTCCACGGAAACATCTGCAAACGCAGACAGCGCTGGCTCTTTGGCTATAAACAGAGATGAGTACTGAATCTTAGAGTCAGATATGACTGGCTTTCTAGCAAGGGCGACCTTTACTATTCCAGAATGCTGGAAGCTTCAAAAGTCAGTAAATACAAACATGTTGGTAGATTTCAATCTCCTATAACAACTAGCAGTTCGAAAGCAAGAAATTGCAAGTAGATAAATAGGGACCACTTCGGTGGGAAGGTAACAGCGTTCCGTGCGCTCCGGTGTCTAGTCATGCCTGCCACATGACCACGGAAACGTCTGCAGAAGCAGACAGCGCTGGCTCTTCGGCTTAGAAACAGAGATGAGCACTGCACCCTAGAGTCGGATACGACTGGCTTTCGAGCAAGGGAAACCTTTACCTTTACCTTTACTATAACAATATTTTCAAGTGTCCAGAAGAGGGCAACATAGACCCATCTTTTAGCGTTAGCAATTTTCCTGCCTTACTTGCATAAATTCTACAATCTGCCTGTCTTTTCCTATTTTTTACTGAATGTTTGATCATGTTGACAAATGGGAATAATGGATGAAAATATTAAATCTCTGCATGATTTTTTAAAATTGGTAAAATAGAGATCCATTTCTCTAGAATAAAGTTATTATGATTTTTTTTCATTTTACAGCTCACAAAATACCCCTGATAGGATTGGCATAGGCAGCACTGATGAGGCTGTTATAGGAGATGTAGTTCAGAAATGTAATGTTACCCAGTTCTGATCTTCAAGTAGCCTTAGAAAAAATGTTTTAAGGTACTGTCACTGCCTCTTGCTTTCTGCATCTTTCTTTACTCACCTCAGAGCATTGCACAATTTAAAATTATGGACATATTTGAAATATATACATTTTAAACAATTTGAAGCAATTAGATTGTTTTTGACATGACTCGGGGTACTTCAATGGCCCCATGCCCATTTACTGGATCTTCTTTTGTACACATAGTAGGACATAAACTGCATGCAGATAAATGCTGCATTGATTGTGTTCCTTCAAATTTACCACACAAAAAAAAAATCTTGTGTCTAAGCAGTCCCTTTTTATTTGATTTTCTATTATTTTCGTACTTTGCTTCAAAGTCTATTAAATGACTTCCAAATGGTTCAGCCAGCATCTTATCATGGTGGAAAACACTCTTTAACATCTATCCATTTGTCAAGGTGTGTGGTTTTTTTTTAAACTCTCCATAGGTTTACCCTAGCCTCTTCTGGTTTAATATTTACAGCTTGAGAGGTGTGCAGAATTTCCCCCTCAATTTCAACCATCATCTAGAGCCCATGGCACCAAATAATCTGGCCCCTGCCCTCGCTCCAGCCGCTGACATTGCCGGAATTGGCCATGGACTCATTTACGGCAGCCGTAAACGGCGGGTGACCACCAGTCCGGCCTCCTCAACTGTCTGAGGGAATGTGACCCGGCCCCCAACTCTAAAAGGCTGGTGGTCTATGACCTAGAGGCCTGATTTCTATGAAGTGGATGGGTTTGATGCTGCATTATTTTATTTCATTCATGATTTGCTAGCACCTCTTGACATACTTCTGGGGGGCAATGCCAGCCAATAATAGACTTTTTCAATGGGGTAGATTTCAGGCAGCCAGTAATAATCCTGCATGATTCATTTAGAGCTGCATCTACTTGTTTGGCATGTGCTGGCTGATTTATCATCTAGTGCTATCATATTCTGTTGTGGAACAGCATAAGGACAGACTTGTTCTTATTGTTTGTGGGTATGCACCCCAATCTGAATCAGCCAGTAATTTCTGGTGGCAGTTTTCTGTTTGATGTTTAAACAATGTTTTATGTAGATCAGGGCTCCATCCAGAGTGATGTCCAATTACTTTGGGGGGTAGGACAGTTTTCCAAAAGCTTGTGTTCCCTGCTAACCTGGAGCTCTTTGCATGAGATTCTGCCTAACATTCAAATATCTTTTATTTCCCTCCCTCCACCACTTCTTGTTTTCTGCAGGGTCAAGCAGCAGCATTGCTATGGAAGTTATCTGACTGATTTAAGAAGGGGATTTGCAGCCCTGCAGAGTATTAAAGGGATATGACTGTTAAGCCACGCATGGTATTAAACAGCCATTATTGTAAACCCAGGTACTGTACTATGTTTGCAAGGCAGAGACTGTCAAGGACTACTCTTTGTGCTATTTACATGAGAATGTCATAGAAGTTGTATTTTTGTTTGGCTTGTTGGTAAATTCAAGACTGTTTGGTACTAGCCTGAGTGCTCCTTCCCAGAAGAATGGGAAGGTTATGCTTTTAGGGCTACTTTCTTCAGACAATTTTTTTTTAAAAAAAAAATGCATGTTATAATGACATTTCAACTCAAGGGAGGAGGCATATTTGAAAGCTAAGATTCAATACATCTCAGGAAGAGAGAGACATAATAGTTTAAAAGTGTATACGTTATTTAACCATGATGTCAGTTTGGCTTTGTAGTTTGCATTAGACAGAAAAGGAAGCAAGTTTGATTCTGTTTTGGCTGTCAATCTGACACACACACACACACACACACACACACACACACACACACACACACACACACACACACACACACACACACACCAATGCTTCAAGTAGGGCAGCCAATTGGGTATATGTTTACTTAACATACAAATCTTGCTAGTATTGTAAGGACAGATAGTGTGTAGTTTGGAAGAGAATATTAGTATTACCACAAATATAAGCCAGGCAATACTGTCTACAAATATTTTTCCTTCATTCAATTTAAAGTACACTGCTGCAAAATGGGATTCTTTAGATGTCATGCCAAATGAGAAATTGTATGTCTGTACAAGATGTAGGGTGCTTCTAAATCTTCCCCACTGCTCTGCAAATCTTATCTTGTCTTCAAATCTTATCTACTTTTCAGTGACAGCAGCTGATGGATTGGTATTGAGCTTTAGGTGGTTCGATAGCCAATAAGCCTTCAAACCCCATCCTGAATATGTTTACTTGCAAACTGATGTGATTTATTTCCCAATAAGTGGCCTTTCAGTTGTAATCTCAGCAAAACAGAAGGAGAAATAAATTATTTGGTGGAACCTGGTGGCTGCTGTAGCTACCGCTCAGCATAGTAACAGATGTTAAGAAAACTTATTTTGGAGCAGCAACCTTTGAGAGACCTGCAGCAGAGCAAAAATAAAACAAAACATGCAAGTATCAAAAAGGCCACTTTCCAGTAACTTCTAAACTAGAGAAAGGAGCAAGACCATAATTCCCTACATATTAAACTTAGTAGCTAGTGCCAGATTCCATATTTCACTCTATCAGAACTCAGAAATCTCTCACACACGCTAACATATGGTTATATATCAATGTGTCAGTGGTGACCAGCATCCAGTGCATTCATTTTGCTGACAAGGGGCAATTCTGTATTCTCGTAATTTCCCATAGTTGCTCAATCCTTGCTGTGGTGTGCTGGGAGACCTTCCAGAGCAGGTTTTCAGATGTTAATGATAATAATAATAATGATCTCAGAATTGCAGAGCTGGAAGGGATCCTATGGATCTTAGAGTCCAGCCCCTGTCAAGGAGGCAGAGTGGAAAATTGAACTTCACACCTAAACCACTATCCAGCAGTTCCATATGGTGTGGATTTGATGTGGCAGAGATTGCAGGAGAAAAATTCTTTTTACATTAGGAGCTGCCTACTAGATATCATTTGATTCAAAACCGAGGTAGTAAGAAAGAAAAGGCCAACAAGCAGGGTGGCACAGAAAAAGCAGTGTTAGTAAGAAATTTCCAAGCCTAGGACTTGTTAAGAAACAATAAAGGTGACAGCTGTAGTGTTGCTCTCTTTCGGAATGATAGTCTCTAGTCTGCTTTGAAGTTAAATATTAGACATTTAATAAACAAAGGTCACTTCTCATCTAGTCGCACTTCACATTTGGAGGGGGTCAAGGGAGGGTGTGGGTGCCTCTTACAAAGTTTGTCTGCTTCTGTCCTTTCTTATGCTACGCATAATTCTGCCAGCATTCATCTCTTTGAAGTCTGTCTCCCCCGCCGCGCCTCCCACTGGGCGGCACGGGGCGCAACCTTCTTATGCAGACCTTGATTGGCAGGGCCTTTGTCAGAAGCCTTCCGTACAGGACGGTTGTCCAGAGTGTTCTGTCTAAGCTGGAAGTGCACCTGGAAGAAAGAAGATGGCTCAAGTGTCATCCAGTTCAGAACTTCCTGTCATTCCACCTTGTTGTACTGAAGATATGGGCATGGTCCATCAAGTAAGCTTGAATACAAAATTCCAGTAAAGTAAACCCATACAATGTTTGTCAGGTATGACACTTACCCTTTGCATGAGAGCTGCCTGTTTAGTGAGAAAGGATTGTACAGCTAAGTAATAAGAGCTGTTTCCCAGTCAGTCTCTGCTTGATCACAGGAACGTAGGTAGAACATAGGTAGAAGCAGAATTTACATGTGGAGTCTTCTTAACAAATTAACCTTCTTGGCCAAGGGTGTGCTGGGCACCATGGAAGGGCACTGAACATGGGTGAGGGGTGGCTACCAAGGGACGGTGGCCCCCAGGAACTGCTTGGTCACCGCCCCTTGCTTGTTTCCTCCTTCAGCTTGGAGCAATGGTTTATTCTAAAGTGCTGTGCGCCAGTCGGATAAAATAATAATAAATTTATTATTTGCGCCCCAGGGCACCAGAGGTGAGGGTGCACCAGGATGAATCCCCCTGTCCTGGTGGCCCAGCCCATGCCTGTTCCTGGCCCAGAAGCTGCATCTCTAGTGAATAGGCCTGAGTGGAGCAATAATGGAGATGTCTCTTGTGTGAGATATATGAAACAGGAGGTGCTGTTCCTCTGAGCTGGAAAGCTATTTCTCATTTCAGCAGTATTTCCACAAGTCATAAATCTAGGACACAAATTTCAGCAGAAAGTACATTTCTTCCTCTCCCCTCCCTGCCTCTAATTGATCCTACTCTAATTTATAGCTTGGAAAAAGTTAACTTTTGGTGGCTATAACACCTTGTACTCCTTAGTCATCAAATGAAGGATTTTGGCAATTACAGTCCAAAAGGGAATCTGATGTCTTAAGCCTTGATGGGGCATACTCACCACTGTGGGTCCAGCTGGGCCTACAGTTACAGCTTGTGTCTCAGGCTGATATCCATCTGCTGATGCAGTAACTGTGTAAGTGCCAGGCAATAGTAGGCGGAAATAGTCACCATGTTCACCTGAAAGAGGAAATGAAATACTGGGGGGAAATGCAAAGTGTAGAGCAGGAGAGCCCTTTGGGGGCTTCTCAGCCAAAACACACAGAGAGAAAGATACAGATACAAAGAATAAAATAAAAAAAACCATTGCGGCATCTTAGAGACTGCTATATCTTAATGTGAGCTTTCTTGGATCAAGGCCATTTTCTCAGACATAAGAGTGAGACTTTATGATTTGATCCACAGAAATTAAAAGAGAATTAAAGGAAGTGGGCTTGATCTGTGAAAGCTCGTGTTAAAACAATAGCCATCTTCAAGGTGTCACAACATTTTTGCTTCTCGCTTTTTTGGTTTTCTTTTGTTTGTCTGCTATCCTTGCACAGACTAATATAGCTGCTTCTTTGAAAATTTCATGGGACTGTTTTGTTGCCTTGGTCCCAGATACAGTTTGACAAAGTTATTACTATTTTTATTTTTTTGTAATTCCCAGAGTCCTCCAGTCTGAATGAACATGCTTCACCTTGAACATCTGAGTGATTATCCCTAATTCACAGCCACAAGGTCACCTTATTAATCTGTTGCCTTCTGCTGACATAATTATCATACATTCCTATATCTGCACAGATGCTCCAAACTAAGCTGGACCTATGAAATGCTCCAAATGTGGCAATCATTCGGGCAATGACCTTGAAAGTTAGGCAATGTATTTTCAGAAGAAACATTGTCCTCTCCTGTATTCTTTCTGCATCTATTGTAATTGCTGATATTGTAGTAGGGAAAGAGTTTGACCGATGAATATACATGTTGGTATGGCATTGAAATTGGAAGAACTGGAGAAAATAGGAATGAAAAGTCACATTCAGAGAATACTATACAAACTGTTAAGATTAAAAGTATAAAAGTAGGTGGGTAATATGTACAATGTTGCATACAGTACTGTATAAAGATCTTAGGTGAACCTTGGCACTCCAGATGTTCTTGGACTTCAATCCCCAGAAGCCCAAGCCACAAATAATGAGAGCAGCACAGGCCAGATGAATCGCAGTAAACCTATTCGTGTGGATTCACAGGGGGCTTGGGCTTCTGGGAATTGAAGTCCAAGAACATCTGGAGTGCCAAGATTCACCATCATGGTCTTAGGCCATCACCATCCGGTTTGGGGGAAATTCAATGAGTGATGGGGGGGGGCGCATAACTCAGATGTAGTAACTACAAATGTCAGCAAACATGGAGACATTTGAGAGGAGAGTCAGCAGAAGATGCTCTCTGATTTTAGTGTGTCTAGGCAGCTCAGGGGCTGAGTTATGCGCCTACGAAATCACTCATTGAATTTTTCTCAAACCATTTGGTCGTGGCCTAAGACCATTACACAGTATTGTAGGTAAGCTGGTTATTTTATGCCGTGAGATATGCTGTGGTGATTTCAGTCTCTGTTAGAAGAAAAACAAGAAGCACTAGTGGAATTTTTAAAATGTTGAACTTGACGACTGGAAAGTCAGCAGGTCAGCAGTTCAAGACCCAAGTACTGCACAATGGAGTGAACTCTTGTCCCTGTCCCAGCTCCTGCCAACCTAACAGTTCGAAACAAAGAAATTGCAAGTAGATAAACAGGTATCACTTTGGTGGGAAGGTAGACATTGTTCTGTGCACTCTGGTGTAGAGTCATGCCTGCCCCATGTCCATGGAAACATCTGCAGACGCAGGCAGCACTGAACCCTAGAGTCGGATATGACTGGCTTTCGAGCAAGGGTGACCTATTCAAGCCAAGGGCAACAAATTCCATGAAACATTATGTCAAGTAAGTCATTAAGGTGCCACATGGCTCATTGTTAGTTTCCTGCAACAGACTGACACAGTTTCCTCTCTAGAATGTTCAAAGCATTTTACACTCAGCCAATGCCAGATTTTCATTCAGACACAGGTGCAAATAAAAGTACAGATGGTCTAGATAACATTTAAGAAAACTGATCTGGGTCCAGTTGGATACCAACCTGAAGTAATATCATGGCCAATCCCTTCAACAGAAATGACAGCACCTGCAATTTTGTTGTTGTTCTTATCTGTTACCGTGCCTTTGATGCCATGGTGAACCTACAGAAAAAGAGAACCCAACAGCTTTATGTCTGGCCCCTAGAACCACACAGCCTAGAAATGTGGCTGAGCTTCCCTAACTCAATGGGATAGTTTTTGACATCTTTTTACACACATACATAATCCCAGGAGACAGGAAAGCATTTCATGTTAGGTTTTTTTTTTAATGCTGACAAAATTTGTTAAAATTGAAATGCAAGACAATGAACTGGCAGATTTGCACATTCCTAGTACAGTGAAATTACGTAGGGGCTGCGCAAGCGGCATAGCGCTTCCACGCATGCGTGGAAAGCGTTTTCCCCCACTGCCAAATTGCGGGGGTTTGGCAGCGCGGGGCGGGGTATGACGTCAATCGACATCAAATTACATGGTAATCCCGGCCAAATCGGGATGGTTGACAGGTATGGGAATGCATTGAATGCACTTTCCCATAGGAATGCATAAAAAACCTATTAATCCTTCCTGGGGGGGAAATTCCGTAAATGGAGCCACTATTTTCTATGGATTTCCTTTTGTTATGCAATTTTTATATTAATTGTTTTACGTTAACCATTTTTTAAATATTAGCCGTTTGGTAACCGAGGTTCCACTGTACAAATAGACAATCCTTTTGCTTGTGTTTCCTTTTTTAAATCAGATATGATCACATTTCATATACCTGTACAGAGCTTTGAAAAGTTAAGTTTGGGGCTTGAAAGTTCCAGAATGAAAACCCAAAATCTATACCTCTGTTGAAACATGGCACAAAGCAGTCCTGCTCGAATTGCCTATCCCAAGCAGACATAAACAATGTACTGTAGCTACAGAGCAGAGCATGTGCTTTGCAAAAAGAAGCTGCAGATTTCAATGCTTGGGATCTCCTGGAAGAGTTTGGAAATATTTATCTCTAAAGCTTTGGAGAGCCAGTGCTAGTTAAATCAAATTATAATATGACTTTCTACAGGGGAAGAGATCAGGTTGAAATTGAGGCACATGCCGAAGATTATAAGGCAGAATGACATGCTGACAAGTCATTACCTCCTCTATATAAGCAATAAGTGCCTCACGGTTAGCCAGCCACTCAAATTCCAGATCCTCCTTTGCTGGGAATTTATTGCAGCTCAGCTCCAAGGTAATCTCAAAGCAGTTGCTGAACAAGTAATTGAAGTCCTGCATCCCTGCAAGGCAGAAAGTTTGACACCGAGACTCATGTTAAAGGAGTAGTGAATGGTTGTTACCCTTTCTCCAGTGAGTTTCCAGGGCTGAATAGAGAGCTGAACCCAGGTCTCCTGAGTCCTGATCTTACAGTCCGTCTGCTATGGAAAACTATCATTGTAATATGCTGAGAGTAAAGTCAGCTGATGATGTTTCAGTGTAACAGTGCTCCAGAAAACAGAGGGCACATTGCTTCCAAATTTCAGAAGGAACTGAAATATATAGCTAGAAACTGAACCTATAGCTAGGCTGCTATCAGCAAACTTGTTGCTATATTTTATATGCATTGCATTTTCTAAAAACAACAACAACAACCCAAAGGCATTAGGGTATTTGAGACCCGAGTACTGTAAGACAGAGTGAGCTCCCACCTCTGTCCCAGCTCCTGCCAACCTAGGAGTTCTATTGCAAGTAGATAAATAGGTACCACTTTGGTGGGGAGGTAAACAGTGTTCTGTACACTGCAGTGTCTAGTCATGCCGGCCACATGTCCACGGAAACATCTGCAAACACAGACAGCACTGGCTCTTTGGCTGTAAAACAAAGAAGAGTACTGAACCCTAGAGTTGGATACAACTGGCTTTCTAGCCAGGGCAACCTTTACCTACTCAACTGTGTCCACAGACACCCCCTAAGAAAAGTTCAAAATGCAGACTGCTGCATTGATTGCTGATTTTTAGTCACAATCCAGAACCAAGAACAAGGTTTTTAATTGTTTTGAAAAGGCAGTGGTCAACAATAGCTCTTTATTAGCCAAGCCACTTTTAAATGACCATACATTACATCTGTAGTCTTTTCCTCTCCCATTCCTGGGCCAACACATCAGGCTACAAGTGCCTTCCGTAATGTTTGATCTGCATCCACAGTTTCCTCATCCCTCCACTCAATTTTGATGCTTCTTAGTTCATCATGGAAAGTTTGGTACCAGATCTTCTTTGATCTTTGTCACTCTCTCAATCCACTTAACAGTATCCAGTTAAATGCAGTCTTGGTAGGGTATTGTTTATCTATGCCAGGGGTTCCCAACCTAAGGCCTGTGGGCATGGCACCTTTGAAGCTGTTGGGACAAAATGCCCCCCCCCCCATCATGTAGGCAGGGCAAAATGGCCATCCGGGCCGGCCCTCGAAGCTGACTGAGAGAGCATGACCCAGCCCTCGGCTTTAAAAGGTTGGGAAACCCTGATCTTCACAGAGCTCATGTCCAGCAAAGTGAGTTCTTCATTCTGTTATCAACTCAGATAACAGATTGCATTAGATTGGTCTTATCTCCACTGATTCTTAAACCCACTTTACATGCCTCTGTTTCATGTGCTAGTGTCATGTCTCTTGGCTGTGTCTTCATATTTGGAATCAAGTACAGCTGTAGTAACTCATAAGAGTTTTTGTGGGAGAAAGCTATTTTCTGTCCAGCTTCAGTGGGAATTAAAATGACAGAATTTCTCAGAGGAACCAACAGAGGTTGAGATTTTTTTACATTTTTTGGATTATAACACCCAGAATTCCCCAGTGAGTGTGTCCGCTCTGGTGGGGAAATTCTGGGAAAAGTAACATTTTCAGACTCTGGAAACAAGACAGAATTCCTTCTCTGCATAATAGTCCTATTTGAGCCTCTTTCTCCTCGACTCCCCTCCCTGCCCCTGCTGGCCTAATCTTTCTGTTGAACATGCCTTCTACACATGCTGTTTCAAGTCCTTACCTTCAAACTTTTAATTCCTGTTTCCGCCCTTGTGTGTTTGCCATCTTGCCTTACCTTTGCTGAGTGAATACCATGATGCTCCATTGGTGATGCCGTCAGGAAAGAAATCACCACAGTTTGTGCCCCGGTGCATCCATCCATGGGAATAGGAATAACCTTTGGCCAGCTGTAAAAATAAAAGGTGTATTTCTCCCTATCCAGCTTAATTCACCCCACAGGGTAAAAGTGGAATTCAAACAGAAGTGAATTGAATTATGAAGAATTAGAGGAAAACTCTCTCTTTAGTTATGATATTTTCCAAAATCAAATTCCATTAAGAAAATCTACTCTAGGGTACAATGGGCTGCAACGGTGTTTTTGTTCAAGATGAACAAAACCAATGGAATGTACAGGGGATATGCCACAGCTATTTGAACTGCCCATTATTAAACTGGCTCGATGGATCATAGCAATGTATATTTTGATACATACAGCACTTGGCTTCCCTTAAATGTTAACTTTCTATGAACCTAACTTTCCCCCATAACGGAATTTCAAAGATGCAATTTTCCAATCTGCATTTTGAAATGGTATAGTCTCCTAAGTCTTGTGCCACATGATTTTTTTTAATGAATTGATAAATCAGTCATCTCTCTGCACATGACTCTCAATGGAAGAGAAATGGTTGGGTTGACTTTCAGGGTTGGAGAAATCGAAAAATATACATATATTAGGAAGTTACATTATCTCTCCCTCCACTAAATGCTTATGCAGTTTGAATGCTATTCTTGCCTTTTCTGGCATAGTTAGCCTTTCAACACATGTGATTTTAATATCTAGTTTGGATCATAGGTTCAAGCTGATGAATGAAACTGGACAAACTCCCTTACTTGAAAGTGTATATAAAGGGATATTTTAGGAAGAGTCCTGATGTTATTGGGCACAGTGGAGCTTTACATCAATTCCTGCAAAGTATCAGGAAATTAGATATGAAGTTCTAGCTCAAAGCAGTTCTCTGCTGCTCATGAGACAACATTAGCACTATAACATTTATAGCAGCTGTTTACAGTTTGTACTTTGAGAATTTCTCCACATCTGTTCAAGAGCCACTCAGTCAAATTTCCATGGCATGTGATGTTTTTAGTGTTTTACTACATACTTCTCTGATCTCATTGGGAAGAAATAGATGATTCCTTAATTAATTTTATATTGTCAATTTCCTGTCACCTAGCTCTCTCCTATTGTCAGTACCTGCTGCTTGGTTGTACATGTAGAAAGAGTTGTTGGAGTGATGATGAAATTCTGCCACTTTTGGAATCTTCTCAAAACAGAATTTCCTGGACTCGACCTCCCAGCACATCAAACAGTCAAGCATAATAGAGTTTGTAGTCCAACACTATCTGCAGAGTTACACGGTTTTCCAATCCTGTCCTAAAAGACTTCTCCTGTTCTATATGCTAACTAGGTTGAGTTTATCTGTCTACGCCTACTGAGAAGCTAAGGTGTCCATCTCATGTTGTTTTTAGATTCACCACTTCTCACCTTTTTGAAGAGTTCGTCATCAGGTGTGGGGCTGGTGGTGGCATGCCAGATGCCCCGGGTTCTCTGTTCATGGGCTTTATCATAGGGATAATTTGCAACTACAGCTCCACCATGGAGGTTGGCTGAGAGCACAAAATTGTAGCTCTTCATCCACTGAATCACAGCCAAAGTCTCTGGCTCCACCTATGTGTGAAAGAAGCAGAAGAAGGCAGGGTGGAAATATCCTGAACCCCCGTGTTTCAACTTTGATATTGACAGATAACACAGTCCTGCTAGGGCTGTGCCTCTTCATAGGAAGCAGATGAGCACTTGAAGGATTCATTACTTTCCATCTTGAAGTACTTCCTAGACTTGGAAAGCTATTGTGTATGTTAGTGATTGCCTATATATGGGACCGTGTTAATTCCATCTGATTTGTTTCCTGCACAATATGAAATTCTATTTTGATGAAGTAATTGTCCCAGGGCTCAGCAAACATGGCACTCCAGATGTTCTTGGACTTCAATTCCCAGAAGCTCTGATCAGCAGGGATACTGACTTGGGCTTCTAGTAATTGAAATATGACACCTGGAGAAACAAGTTTGCTGACCACAGGTCTAGACAAACCACTGGATGAGTCTCTAGTATAATTTATTACCTGATGCTTCCAATTGTCTGGCAAGGAGAGGTGGTGGTTGGGTCCACCATTTTTCTCATTGTGGTACATGATGACATTGAGATCAGGAAAGCTGCGGTTAAGGTCAACTCCATTGGCGTTGTTTCTGCCAGTGAGGTCTCTTAATGCCCTTTCGCTCTAAAGACAGAATGAACAAATTTCCACGTGAGCTCTGGGGATGCAGGACTATAAACCAATACCTGTCTCATTGCTTGCATCAGGATGGGGAGGAGGGAAGTCTGCTAGAAAAAGCAAGAAAAATTCTTTGGGAATTTCTAGGTGTGGATATGGTAAGTGCAGCATAACTGAAATTAGACTAGACTTTAATTAATATATATCATTTTCATAGATAATTGCACCAAAAGCAGCTGATAATATATAAAAAAATCAGCAACTGGAATTCAGTCTTCCATATTAGAGGCTAGAGAAGCTTGAATTATATTTCTTATTTTTCTCCTAGACCAGTGATGGCGAACCTTGGCACTCCAGGTGTTCTTGGACTTCAATTCCCAGAAGCCCAAGTCAGCACTCCTGCTGATCAGGGCTTCTGGGAATTGAAGTTCAAGAGCAGCTGGAGTGCCAAGGTTCACCATCACAGTCCTCCTAGACAAATGAATAAGGGGAGCCAAAATGTGTGACCTTCCAACTTATTAGACTACAGCTTCCATCAGCTCTACCAAGCATGGTCAGAGATGTAGGATGATGGAAATCACTACAGTGTTATAAAATCTCAGGAAGGCCACATATTCTCTTTCTCTGATGCAGATTTATTCTCCATAGCATCATCAAATATATATTTCTACTCAGAGCTTGGAAACGTTAATTTGAATACTGTTGGTCCGAAACTACCGCAGGCATCAAGACCAGTGACATTACAAAGCTGTGGATTCTGAGAGATGTAATATATAGATTTGAGCAAAACCAAAAGGTTCCAAGCTCAGTTCTTTCTCTAGGACCGTGATGGCGAAGCTTGGCACTCCAGATGCTCTTGGACTTCAATTCCCAGAAGCTCAAGCCCCTGTGAATCCACATGTATGGGTTTACTGCGATTCATCCAGCCCACATCACTCCCGGAAGTGGAAGTAAAATGCGCCTGTATGGGCGCATTTTACTCCCACTTCCAGGAGTGACAAGGGTGGCACGGGCCGGATGAATCGCAGTAACCCCATTCATGTGGATTCATGGGGGCTTGGGCTTCTGGGAATTGAAGTCCAAGAACATCTGGAGTGCCAAGCTTCACCATCACAGCTCTAGGGCATCTCCCTTTGCTTCACAAGCACAAAAGTCCTCCCTTGCCACAGTGCCTTAGATGAGAATGGGGTGCTTGCCTGGTACCTGGGTGGCTGCCGCCTCATATCCGTCAGGGTTCATGGAGGGCAAGAGGTGAATGCGCGTCTCATGGATGAGGTCAGTGATGCGCTGGTTGCCATGTCGATACTCCTCACAGAGGAACTCAGCAAGCTGGAGCAACAGTTCCCGGCCCAGCACTTCATTCCCATGCATGTTTGCCACATACTTGAACTCTGGCTCCACTGGGAAAGTTAAAGATTGGATCAGAACAGCCAGAATACCAGTGAAAACATGGAGACTGGCCGTTAAAAAGAATAACATTGGTTTCCTTGCATCCTGACTCAACAGTGACTTAGCCATGGTGGGTTGTTACAAGCTAAATTTCACTGTGAAACATTTGCTCTCTAGCTCTTAAAAAGTTCCTTTTTCTAAAGGGCTACGTCTCCAAGAATCTCTCATCTAGCATGGCGACAACATGATTATGCTGTGTGTGGATTCTGGGAAATGTAGTCTAGAAAAGGGAACTTTCCCGAGCTCTGTCTTGTCTAGATTGCAAGGCATCTTACCACAGAGACAGAAGCAAACACCCCCTTTTTTATTATTTTACTAAACCCCAGAGGTAAACTTGGAAGAAGGACAAAGCAACAACTGGGAACTCAGAGTTGTGAAACACAATAGTCTATGTGAGACTGGTGTGATTTTAAGAGATAAGGAGAACCCTTTATCTGATGAAGGATTGATAATAATAATTTTGTGTCAGAAATTACTCTGGGTTGAAAGGATTTTTGCTGGAGAAACTGCTCAGGGGATGCCCGAATGAAGCTCCTTTCATGTCCCCAAGATCTTTTCTCACCAAAGTGGTCCCTGTTTATCTACTTGCAATTTCTTGCTTTCAAGCTGCTAGGTTGGCAGGACGGAGCTGGGACAGAGACAAGCGCTCAATCCATCATGCAGTACCCGGGTATCAAACTGCCGACTTGCTGGCCTTCCAACTAACAAGGGGAGCTTCTTAACCACTGAGCCACTGCAGCCCCATGAAGAACTGATAAGAGGGTCCGTTCAGATCAATAGGGTCAGAACCTTTATTTCCTTATTTTGCACTCCCGGGCTGCTTTACCCTGTTCCTATTCTTTCAGCTTCTCTCACTGGCATATTACATTCCTGACTTCAAAGCCTCAAGGGGCCTTAAACTGAACAGCAAAAATACCCAAACCAATCCTTCAGTTTGGCCAGGCTTCAAATTCTTCTCTGTAGAATGGTTGCCCCCAAAAAGTGGCCCCTTTAATTCCATACAGGCAACATCCAGGGGGGAGAAATTTGAGAACAGTCTCTCTCTCCCCCACCCCAAATTCTCCTCACTGCCAGGAGATTGCATTCAGCTCCACAGAAACACAACATGAGGGAGAAAAATCCTTTCAACCCAGAGCAATCTCTGATACAAAATCACAGGTGAAACTCGGAAAATTAGAATATCGTGCAAATGTTCATTCATTTCACTTAAAAGGTGAAACAAATTTATGAGATAGACTCACTACATGCAAAGCGAGAGATGTCATGCCTTAATTCGTTATAACTGTGATGATCATGGCGTACAGCGTACATGAGATTATGTTATGATTATGGGGTACATGAGATTGGGGGTGGTGGTTTCATAAACTGTAAATCATAAGCATCAGTATTATAACAAAGTAAGGCTTGAACTACTGTATCTCGCTTTGCATGTAATGAGTCTATCTCATACAGTGGTACCTCATACAATGATTTTAATCCGTTCCACAGGGCTCGTTGTTGTACGAAACAATTGCTATATGATACATGCATCATATAGCGATTTCCCCTATGAGATGCATCGTACAACACTTTTTTTTTTGCTAAGTGTATTTCCCATTGAAAAATTGTTGTATGGTTTTTTTCCATAGGGAAAATTGTTATGCAGGACACCATGCCCCCCCCCCCCAAAAAAAACCAAAAAACCAAAAAACAAACAACCTAATTGTTATGCAATTTCTTTGCTATATCGGGCAATTGTATGAGGTCCCACTGTATATTTGTTTCACCTTTTAAGTTGCATTACTGAACTGAATGAACATTTGCATGAAATTCTGATTTTCGAGTTTCACCTGTATTATTATTAAGGAGAAGACCACAGTTAAATATACCCAGAAGCAGCATGAACAGGATGGTTTTCTGTTTGCTCATAATTCTTCCAAATCAAAAACAAATGGAATAAAGTCAAGGGGAGCCCCAACCAATCCAGACACAGTTCACTCCAAAATTTTTGAAGTTTACTCCAAATTACACCAAGAGTCAGACTCTTCCTTCCCCCATCTTTTCTGCTTCAGTTTCATGTCCATGTCCTTGTGTTTCTAAAACCAACCCAACATCTGGAAGCTGTGGCATCCTATCCAATGTGATGAGTAGAGTGTTGGGCTGGATGGTAGGAGACGCAAATTCAGACTCATGTTCATTATAAAGCTTGCTACCTATTGACATAATCTACCTGAAAAGGTTGTTGTGTTGGTAAATGCTAGGCTGCTGCTGCTGCAAGAACCTTGGAGAGATTAAATTTTTATTTTGCTATTTAAATTGACCCAGTCAGGATCTTGCTAATAATGTTAATAAATCGTTCTGAGCATCATTCATTCATAAAGTCACCATGACAGCATTTAAAGTGACTTGTTGTGACAGCATACAGCCCTTTATTGTGTCAGATTTCAGAATAGTGTATCACCAGAAAGAGGGAGAGGTATGCAACCTCTAGGTACCTTATTCCTAGAAAGCCAGAGCAGAGTTGCCAGAAGATGGAATTAACTTGCAATTATTAATTACATACATGAAAGAATGACGCAACACGTCACAAAGTACAGAGTTACTTCAAAGATAAAATCTTAGGACAGGCTAATAAAATTCCTCGATCGGTTAGTCTCTGTGAAGATGCCTGAGTATTAAACATGCGTTTGCCAGGCATCTAAATGGCAACCGTGTTGTACCAGGCAACTCTTCATGAGGATGGTGCCACCACCAAAAATGTCCTGTTCCTAAGCACCTACTTTCCCCAAAGGAAGAATTACATAGAAAAGAGCCTCAGCCACTCATCATTGATCTTAGAATTCTTGCTTCATAATTACAACTCTTGTAGTGCATGCATTCCCCTCCTTTTTTGTTATCATTATAAAGCTTTGAGAGCAAAGCCCTTACTTGCCACAACAACACAAAAAGCTAAAGAAAGCCAAATAAACAGGATTTCCCCCTCTGCCACCAAGGTTAAATGTAAAGGTCAATATATTTCCCTTTGTTGGGTGCCTGTTCTTCCTAAAATCTGTCTCTAAAAAGGAGAGAGCAGGACTTGGACCATAAGTTTAAGTTTTACCTGAACTGCCCACTTCACATGGCTCTTTGGTCACATCTCTCTCTGCCTCAGTTCCTCATTTGTAAAATGAAGCAACATTGACACACACACACCCATGCAGTGATGTGAGAACAAAGTAGGGCAAACAGGGTAAAGGTCAGAGAGCACTTGGTAAAATTAAGACAAGTAACTATCAAATCACCATAGTGACAAGTTGCTATCACTGATGGCATCTCGTTCCTCCCTTTAGACTAGAAGTGCCCAAACGTTTTGGGCTGTGGGCTGGTCATGTGGTTCAGGGGGCCAATTACTATGGCCTGGGGGCCAGATTTGGCCCCTGATGCCAATTCATCCAGCCCATGAAGCCCTCATCGCTCCCCGGAGTGGAAGTAAAATGTATTTTACTTCTGCTCTGGGGAATGACGAGGGCTTTGTGGGTTGGATGAATTGGCATCAGGGGCCAGATCCAGTCCCTGGGCTGTAGTTTGGGCACCCCGGCTTTAGACTGCCACAAGCCTCTGTTTTCCCTGGGCATAATGCTGTGAGCAGGACTCTGCTGAAACCCAATGCTTTAGCCCAGGACTGGCAGTGGAAGAAGAAGCCACTCTTGAACAGTAGCAGGAAAGAGTTACACCCCCAGGGCACACTTACTAGGCTCATGGATGCCAGGATAGTCGCTGAACTCCAGCACATAGAGATGGCGGCCCTGGACACTGCGTCCAATGCTGTACAGCCGGGTGATATATGGGCATGCGCCCTTCACGTCGAACAGGGCTTGCACCAGCTCCTCATAGCTGTGATGGAAGAAGTTCACCGATGCAGTCACCCTTGCCAACAGCAGGGCGCTACCAAGGAAACAGAGCCACTGAGACATTCTCCTCCTGTGGGCAGGCAAGCGGCTCTTTTGCACGGAGGAGATGAAGGCTGCCGGAGTTCCTTCCTAACCAAGAACTAAAGTACAAACTCAAACCAGCTCTCTCCAGTTTCACAGGCAAATGCCAGCCCACACTCTACCTGTGGTGGTGGTGGTAGTAGTGATGAGAGGGGTGTCTCAGTGAATACCGCTCACAGCTCAGGAAGGATTTATAGTTTCCGGCTTTCGTCTTGCTTTCACTCGCTAGCCTGCTATGGTTCCCCCCTCCACCCACCTACCCCCCAGATTGTGGAGCCAGAATCACTCAAAACTTCTGCATTTTTGGAAAGTTCTGTCGATGCTTGTTCACTTATTAACTGAAGAGTAAACAGGGGTCTGAAGCTGCCTGACTCTCACTATCAGCTGGTAACTTCTTCAAATCATATACATAAAGGTGGAGGAGGTGAGGGACTAGGAGTCTCTTTTGGAAAAGGTTATATTTATACTAGAGATCTGCTTAGGAATCCATGTTCAATCACAAGTCCAAGTTGTCCAATTGTATTTTGAGCCACAATCAGGCATACCCTGGGCAACAGCAACTTTGTGCCAGTTAATCTTTTTCACACTAGGTCAGGCGAAAGGAATTGAGGAATGACTTCACAAAAGATGGCTTCATTTTGGTACTTTCACATCTGACCTATACACAGAAGAAGAAGAAGAAGGTGACGGTGATGATAATGATGACAAGTTCAAGTCCTGGAATATGTGAATAATGCACCTCTGAGTATGAACAGATAACTCACCTTTTTTTTAAACTGAAGAAATGCATCCTCAGCTCCACACACCTGAGGTTATGGTGCAGTGCCTCCAGAACACACCTACATCACTTCACATTCACTGTGTGAACTGGCAGTGTTCTTTTCAGAAATTATAGCTTGACAATAGAACTGAAAATGGATTTGGATGTCAGTTCCCATGAACTGTTGACATCCAAAATGAGCAACAGTGCTTAGAAAGAAACAAGTGTGGGCTATGAAGTGAATATGACCTGGGGCCAAGACCAGTCCCGTCTTTTCCTGTGTCACTGCCCCCTCCCACAAATGCATGGCATACAGGCAAGTTTGTGTGAGTAAATTGGAGGTAGGTGTTCATCAGAATGGCTCAGCTTCTACTATTGCTCTTAGTAAAGATTCAGTCAGGATTCTGCAGCCCAGATGTTCTCAGTTCTCAAGGTGTGTTCTTGGGAATAAGGTTTCAAAATTCTTCATCTCTGGATTACACCAAGTCCAAGCTTTTTGGCTTCTTATGCTCTGAGCCAGGCACAATGTATGGTCCATCTGTGTTTTTTTGAATGTATGAAATTTGGATCCTATTGTCTCTAAACAAAATATACATTAGAAAACCCCAACCATAGCAGAATCAGTAAGCCAAGAAGTGAGGGAGAAGCTAAATGTGCAGTTTCATTAGCACCGAGGAGCAATCTAGCCTGAGTCACTTTGGAACAGTGGGGCTTGTTTAGCTCATTCTAATCAAGCCCCAGAGTTTCAACGTCACTATTCAAAAGTGGCTTAATAAGTGAGCCACTTCCAGATATTTGCAAATTAATCATTTCTTTTGATTAGCAAAGAGAATGGGAAGTGGGGGAAATTCTTTTTAAGACTATCACTCAGGTACTATGTCAGTCCAGTGAGATAGAGGAGAGAGCAAGCACAATGTTCCTGCTACAGTATTTATTCTTGATTATGCTATTGTTATTTGTAGCGTTTGTGTTGATCAAGGAGACGCGGAGGCTTGATTTCATCCATAGGCATGAATTTATTCATAGGCATCATTAAAAGCAGTCCGGCTGGACTTTATTAGAAGCAGGACAAAGACATTCCAGAGAGAGCATGTAAGATATTTTCATTGGTTATCTGCGATAACAGGAGACTACTTAATTGGTTAAATATCTGCATGTCTTCCTCGTGCTCACCTTGCTCTAATTGGACAGAAGCTGCGTGATAGCTATGTGCCATCCCTGAACAGTGCAGGGAGGGGGAAAAGCCTTGAGTGAGAAGCCCTAAGTGGGCCTCTTTTAACTGTTCAATACAGATGAGCTAAGGGAGACAATTATACACGATTTATGACCAATGAGTCACAGCAATACTGTGAAACCCCACAGTTATTGATTATTTGGTTCTCTTAGCTCTTCTGACTGGGATGAAAAATCACTTCTACCAATGGTACTCTAAGCAAACCTGGGAAACAAATACGTAGAAATGATGATTTTCTGTTGCCATTAGTCATGGATTATCTGATTAGATAGTTTTCTGAGAGACCAGTAATCAATAGTTTGCATTCACATTCAAGTTGAGCGTAGCCCATCAGTCATATATTCAGTCAGTAGACTATTTGCTGAAACCAAAGTTCATCCCTAAAAAAAACTTTTAAAAGATTAAAGTGAAAGGGTCTTATAACAGATTAACATATTTGCTTCTTTTTTTCTTAGCTGTAACCCAGTTCACTTACTAACAGAAACATGCAGCAATTAATGCTTAATTTTGGCCAATGACAAAGCTAAGAAAGTGGCTTCATTTTGGAAATCTGAAGTTTGATCTGGACACAAAAGAAGCAGCAGCTATAACATTACAGAAAGTTGTCATATATAATAAGTATCTCAATATCAAATAGTAAAGCATTAATTTTAAAGGAACAGTCATTCTAGAAAAATTCCTAAGTGGCACCATGGTGTGTGTGTGTGTGTAGAATCAGACTTTTTTTTTTTTGGGGGGGGGGCATGTTAGAACACAATCATGTTCTAATTCTGCACCTGCATTCCTGTTCCAGTTATGCTATCCTGAATCCACTGTCTTCTGAATCATGCACACCCCAAAGAAAGGACAACAAGAAAAGGAAAGAGGTGGAGGAGGAGTGACCATTTGGCTATACATTCAGCAACATACCCTTGCAACTTTTGGTATAGTTAAAATAAAATCAGGATAAAAGATAGGCATTTTAAATTAATCTCATAGGCCAAAATCCGACTGAAGGAAAATCACATACTTAGGGCCATTGGTGCAAGTGGATTTCCTCTTTGTTTTTTTCCCCTTTGTGTGGCTGAGTGCATGACCAAGCATGCAACTCATTTATTCAGCAAATGGACATGGGCAAGTGCAATGGCCAGCTAGCTTAAAGAAACAAAATTGTTTACATTCTTTGCCATATACAACAAACAAACAAAAACACAATAGAATTCTGTCTATATTGTTATGTATATATATAAATTGTTTTATATATATACACTAGCATATTTTGCCCGGCGGTGCCGGGCTTTGTAAAATTGTGTTGGATAGTAAAGGTTTTTTTTTTCTTGAACCAATGGTGCTGGGCTGTTTTAAATGGTGTTGCAAGGTTTTGTGATTTTGTGGCTTTGAGGCGCTGCATCCGCCTGCGGCGGACTTGCGGTCTCAGTGTGTGTTTTATTTTTATTTTTTGTGTGCCGGCTTCCTCAGTGCTGGGCTCTTTAAATTGTTTTTGGAAGGTTTTTGTTTTATGTTTATGCAAATTTTATTTTATTTTAATTTATTTAATGTAAATTAATTTTTTTAATTTTAAATTTAATTTTGGTTTTTAAAATCTTTATTTGTACGCATTTTTTATTTTTGGTTTTGGTTTTTTTGAGTGAAAAGTGATTTCTGGGGGTTTTTTTTGGTTTTTTTGAGATTAGTGTGAATATTTTTGAATGTTTTGATAACTTTTTGGATTAATTTGGGAATTAATCTTAATAGTTTCAATATTTTGAATGTTTTTTTTCTCTTGTGGCCTCTGGGTGGGGGTGGTGAGCTTTTCTTCCTCTCTACAATTTTTCTCTTCTGTCCTCTGGGTGTCGCTTCTGGTAAGTATTCTCTTCATTTTCTCAGTTGAGTTCCGGTCGTCATGGAGTGAAGACATCTCTTGGTAAGCTCCCTGTTTTTTTTGTTGGGGGGGGGTTGTGTTGGTTTTTTTTGGGGGGGTCTTTTTGATGTTTTTGTGGTAATTTTTTTGGATGTTTTTGTGTTTCATTTTGACTGTTTTTGTGACTGTTTTTGACTGTTTGGGTGTGTACTTTTTTTTTGGGGGGGTGTCTTATTTTTTTGCGGGCCAGGCTCGAAGCCTGGCCCGTGCAAAGGAAAGAGCATGGGGGGGGGGGGTTTGTCTCTTTTTATTCACGGGCCAGGCTCGATCCCTGGCCCGTTGAAAGTAAGGGCAGCGGCGGCGGGGTTTTTTTTATTTTATTTTTCGCACGCCAGCTGCCTCAGCATTCTGTATGCTAATGGCGCGCAGGACGCTGGGGCTTGTAGTTTTGCCTGCGTGTGTTTGGTTACTGCAGTGGTTTTTTCCTGTGGTTTTTTTTTGATTGGCCGCGGCGCGTTTCCGAACGTTCCTTTTGCCGCGCCGCTCAGCCTGATTGGCTCTGGTGCGGCACAAGGAACATTGGGAATTGAAGTTCCCTTTTTTTGTTTGCGTCCGGGGGGCTCTTGCCCCCCGGCTGAAAATTTCAACCTGACAGTTACCTGTGAACCGGGTTCAGGCGAGTGAACGGAGGCCCATTACGGGCTAGTGGGGCCTGGTGCAACATCCTTTGTCACATTCCAACGGTTAACGCACCATTTTATAGGTATAGATACAGTAATACCTCATACAAAGTCCGCTTCATACAACATCGAATTCATACATCACCTAATTTCTTGAAAAAAGTTACCTCATACAAAGTTGCTCGACTTTGTACGAGGCATTCAGTTTTTCCCAGGTTGAATTGTGTCTGGGCAGTATAAAAGACAGGACACATGCGTGCATTGCTCTTGTGGGTTTTGCACAAGGCAAAGAGTGTTTAGGAGTGGTTTTGAGCGTGATGTTGGATTATTTTGAATTTTTTATCAGAATTTTTAGAAGCATTCCTGGGATTTTTGCAGCATTCTTCAGGTTCTTGGACAATCAGGGTTGTTTTACATGTTTTTGTAATGTATTTAGCCTTTAGACAATGTTTTCTTAAAGTTCTGTCAGTTTCCTGTCTGTTTCCTTGACTTTGCCCTGAAGTGTGTGTGTGTGTGTGTACTGTATCTCGATTAGTTTTTTTTAAAAAAAACAGATTGATTGATTGTAGACTGGAATTCCCTTTTGGATACATACTTTAATGCTAGGAAGTGGGTTGAGTATGTCAGGGAAGCTGAGAGTAATGCCATTGGGAGATGAGACTCTATTATGAATTTGAGCTCCTCGCAGGGTCACCTAAAGTGGAATGGTCAAAGTTGAGACACCAAACATAGATGCCTCCACTGTGCTAAGAGTCACAGTAGTACAATAGAACTGATCATTCTGATAATGATGTAGGTAAATACACCCCTGAAGGACAGTTATTGGGCAGCAGCTATAGCAGATGATGACACTAGGGGAAGAGCTTTCAGCATCAGTGACAATCAAGTTAACCTTTTTTTACTATTGTGCAGAAAAAAGCAATTATAAACCACTTTTGAATACTTCATACTGTACTTTGAAAACTCTGATGAGACAATTTGGAAGTAAACAAGAGACAGTTATGGAAGATGAAGACAGAAAACACTCAGCCAGTTACTGGGAAAGAGCAAGGGAAATTATGAATAGGGTTGTCGCTAATAAAACGACTAAATTAAAGCAGTAAAGATGTCTAGTAGCCCATAAGTAGTAAGGATGCTTAGTAGCCCATGTGCACAGAAGCCAAAGGAAAGTCTAGTGCTGCACAATGATATACAGTTATTGGAACACTGAATGTGAAATGAATAAATCAAGTAGACCTTTAACAGTAATGCAAGAAATGGAAGGTTTTAGCTTTGCAATATTCAGTATGAATATAGAATGGAATAGGACAATTTCAGTCAGATAATTACAAGACATTTTACTCTGGAAATGACAGAAATCATAAGAAACTGTGCAACTCTAATATGGAGCAAAATGTAACACAAGCATTTAGGAGCTATAGTGCAAAACCTAATGAAACAATATCAACCAGTTTTCTTGGAAAACCTGTCAGTATTACCATATTCACCCCCGTCCGTCTAACCTTTTTTCCATATCTGCTTCATTTCATCCTTTTTGCAGCATATGATAGATTTTGGCTCTGGACAGCCTCTTAACTCATGATGGTGTTTTTCAAGAAGCCTGGGGAGTGTGGGTTCAGAAGCCTGTCTACTAATATCCATTCCCTCTTCTGTTTGGGAGAAGATCATGTTGTGAAAAAATGTTTCCACATTCAAAGTTTTCCTAAGCCTGTTCTTCAGAACTGACAACAACATCTAAGGGCTTTGAGCTTTAGGCCATACAGATTTGAGCTCTCCGTGCAACATCTGTTCAAATCTCTTCCCATTCGCCTTAATCAATGAAACAACTTTGATTATCTCCACTTTGGGGCTCAGACCAGACTTCATCAACACCTAAGCCAGAGGTGCCAAAATTATGGCCTGTGGGCCAGATCTGGCCCCCAGGCCATAGTGACCGACTCCCTGAGCCACTTGACCGGCCCATGGCCTGAAAGGTTTGGGCACTCCTGACCTAAGTTAATGTCATTATAATCCTTTTCATCACTGAAGCCAGCAATGTCTGGAATGTGACACAGAGATGAAACCTTGGAAAACTTGCTCTGAAATTTCATGGGTTTCCCCTGAAAGTAATAATATTTATTTTACATTAGTACACTCTCTTCTTTTTTTAAAAGAAAATAACAGAACGCTCCACTGGCATTAATCAAACCTTCTTTAATTCCCCCCATACAAATATAGACCATGTACATGTGTGTGAAGTGAATAGTTTGCTTCAGTTAAAATTGAAAACCAAGGCAGAGCATTGCAATATACCCAAGGGCACTGTAAGTGACTACATGCCAAGAGCACACATAACCCTCTCTCTCTCTCTCTCTGCACACAGAACAGTCAGGGGCTATTAACCCACAGGCACTTTGCAGCAGTAGCAGAAACCAGAATAACTTAATCTATGCTCCCCCCCCCCCGCAGCACTCCTGAACCACTTGACTGGCCCATGGCCTGAAAAGTTTGGGCACCCCTGACCTAAATCAATATAATCCTTGTCATCACTGATGAATTTCTGTCCCTTGCCCTGCAATTTCCCCTCCGTTGTTTCGAGGGCTGTTTTCGAAACAGTGGAAGGAGAATGGCAAGGGTGAGAGGCAGAAATCCATCAGGGGAGAAACCTACCCTGGCAGATCCCTGCCTGTCACGCTTGCCGTGTCTTTGGCTGTCCCCTTCTTCCTTAGCCACACCCCCAAAACCACCCCAACACATAAAAAATACCCCCAAAACCTGCCCGATAAGGCCAGGCAAAAAATGATAATTGCAATATATAAACAGGGCATACCCGAGAGAAGTTGGTGTTTTATTACAACACATAAATCCTCCACAATTAACTTTCCATTCAGGATCAGGAAGGTAGTATGTCTCCAAAATGGGGGAATAAGACAGAAAGGTGGCAATGAGCTGTGTTTTTTACATCTGTCTGTGCCAGAGCAAGTGACACAGAAAAACTTCACACCCAGTCTGTTATTTCACAAGAACACAGGAGAAAAGTACTGAGTTCTTCACTGGCCATCTTCTGTAGGCTAAGAACGCTCCAGCATTAAATTATTTCTTTTTTCAGGCACTTTGGTTTGAGATAAATTACCCAGCCTATGAAAAGAAGAGAGGCCACCATAATGGAGGAGATTACCATGAGGCTAACATAGCTAGCATGAGACATTGGCCGTATATATGGCTGTTCTGCAGGAATCATGTTTGTGAGATTCAGCATATAGCCCAGAGTCCATCCAGCATCACTGTCGTGGATCTGAAACAAAGAAGGGAGGGAGAAGAATCACTCACAACAGGAAGGATGTGAATTCCTGAATAATTTCAAAAGGAAGTGAGAAACTCAGACTCAAGTTAGACCAGGGGTGCCACAACTACGGCCCGTGGGCCAGATCCAGCCCTGATGCCCATTTGTCCGGCTCTGCCACCCTTATCGCTCCCAGAAGTGGAAGTAAAATGCAGTGGTTTAAGCAGAGAAAATGGCAGCTTGAAATTGATCCCATTCTGTTGCAAAACAGATTAAAAGGCACATTTTTTTTACTTCTGCTTCCAGTGGGAGGAACCACGTGACCGGACCACTGAACCATGTGACTGGCCCACAGCCCAAAAAGTTGGGGCACCCCTGAGTTAGATAGTAAAGAATGCAGAGAGAGACACACACAGAGTGAGAACATGGCTAATTGCGAAGAAAATATGAGTGGCGTGGTGGCAGTCATGGACATTCCTATGCTCCTGTTTCTGCTCTCTACTTTTATCTCACTTCTCATCACACCCAGTTCTTCTAAGAGCCTTTCAGGGTAACAGTGCTGGGGAAAGGGGAGAGTGGGAGTTTGGTGGCACGTTTGCCACTTCTAGTACTCCACTGCCCGAGGCAACCACTTCACTGAGTCTCATGGCAGGTCTTGTGAGATGTTTTCAAAATGTCTTTTACTCCAGCAGGCTTTTGCCTGTTAAATAGGAGCCTGCCTGTATATCTTTTTGTATTTTTACTTAGATTATCATTTTATGCTATATCGTCACTTTAAGTGGTTGTGAACCACTCTGAATGGTGCAGAAGCATTCAAAAGGCAGGACAGAAATGGGTTGCTTCCCACTCTTATCCTATGGTTCCTGTCTCTACAGGTTTAATTACCTTCCCAAGGAATTGGATGTTCCTCCATTTCTCGTCCGTAAAGTTGTATCGCTGCACAAGCAATGAAATAATGTAAGTACCTGCAAAGCAGTACTCACTCAAATATTTCTCCTTTACCTTAGGAAAATCAGCCTTCGCCTAGAAAGAATGAAAGAAACCAACTTCATATCCCTGTTTGCATCTTTCTTTCTCGGGAATAGAGGTATGCTATCTCCCACATTAGTATTAGTCCCTGGAGCCACCATGGTCTCTCCATTTGAAGGTGCCTTCCACCAATCAAGAATTTCTAGAGGGATGACACTGTTATTCTGTTGCACCAAACCCGCCAAACAGTCATGTAGCATCTTAAAGACTAGATTGTTTTATTTAGAGAAGCTTTGTAGGACTATCAATACCTATAAAGAAGCCCCTTAACCGTTGGGTTCATTCAAAGGCTCCCGCACCAGGCCCAACCATCCCCGACCTAGCCCTCCGCACTCACCATAACCCCTGCCTTCCCAACACCGCAGGATTTTGGTGGTCGCCAGTGGGGCAACTGCCCCACGAACGTAACCAAAAAATCTCCTACGATTCCCAGAGTCCTCTGCGCTGTGCAACCCCTCAGCCAATCAGGTGGCTGGGAAAGCGCAGCGCGGCGGTTTTAAAATACAAACCGTGCCAGCCCAAGAGAAAAACTTTCGAAGACCCAGCCGGAGCCAGGAAAAGATAAGTGCGGTTGATGAGGGTTGGGGGGGGGAGGCACGGCCCCGGTAACCATGACACCCCCCCACCCCACCACTTAGCCTCCCCTCCCTAACCTCCACCGAGAGCACTTACCCTTTGCAGGCTCTGGCTGGGTCTTTGAAAGTCTTTCCCTCCCGTCGCGGCCGTCTGTGTAGGGAGAAGCACCGGACTGTCCTTCATCTCTGCAGGCAACATGGCAAAAGACAGTCTTCTCCCTACACAGAAGGCCGCGACGGGAGGGAAATTGTTTCCCAAAGGGAACCGATTCATCTTCCTAGGAGGACGGAGGCCAAAATATTCGGCCCCTGTCTTCCAAGGAAGACGAACACCTTAAAAACGGGAGACAAAGGCCAAGCATGTAGCACCGTTCTCGGCCTCCGTCTCCCACAACCGCCCCATAGCTGGGGGTGGTGGGAAAGTATACCCCCCTCCCCCTAAGCTATGGAAAGACAGCAGGGGGAAAAAAATTCCCCTACAGCCTCGGAGGTCGGGACAAGCCGCCACCATAGCATGAGGGGTGGGGAAAGAGGATACCCCTCTCTCCCCCCCGATCCATGTTTTAGCAAGGCAACGGGGAAAAACTATGTTTTCCCCCGCAGCCTCGAAGGCCTGCCCAAGCCAGCCTGTAGCTTAGGGGGGGAAGGGAATAGCCCTCTCTTCCCCCAAACCCAGGCTACAGCAAGGCACCGGCTGCCCCCCCCTGTAAAAACAAAAATAAATAAATAAATAAATCCTCGCCAATGCAAGGATTTAACGCAGCCTGGCCAGCAAGGCAAGGCCATGTTAAACCCTCCTAACCCACACCACCTCCCCCCCACACTCACACTCACACACACACACACAAACATAAAACCCTCCACCCACAACAACAAAAAACCCCTAGAACTCACCTGCACGGAACAACCCAAACATACGTCTTTCCTCCTTGAACACCTCCTCGCACTGAACGTTAGTGAATGTAGTCCACCAGAGGGAGCTATTAGTTAATTAAAAATATTAACTAAAAATAGCACCCTCTGGTGGACTACATTCATACACACACACATACACATACACACACACACACACACACACACACACACACACACACACACACATTTTAATGTGTGTGTTGTTGGTTGGAGTGGTTTTTTACGTAGGAGTGGTAGTTGTGCAGAACCAAAACCACCCCAAACCACTAACATACACATTAAAAATGACCGGCAGGGCCGGGCAAACTATGCTAGTGTTCTAGAAAACCCTACTTGCTAATCTTTAAGGTACCTCAAGTATCTTTGTTGGTTTTGATGGAGCAAAATATATAGCAGAACTTGGGGTAGGGCCAGTTGACCTTTTGGTCTTTCCTTTCACAGCTAATTTGAACAAAAACACTTATGCACTTATAGCACCCCAGGGCCCTCCAGCCACCATCCAATTAAAAACAAATTATGCAAAAAGTCCACTTATCCTTTCTGGGGGAGGGGGACTTTGCAAGGATCCATTTAGAGGAATCCCAACTCCATAGGACAGTGATGGCGAACCTTGGCATTCCAGCTTTTCTTGAACTTCAATTCCCAGGAGCTCAAGTTTCTGTGAATCTACACAAATGGGTTTACTGCATGTACACACAGTAAATCCATTCATGTGGATTCACAGAGACTTGGGCTTCTGCGAATTAAAGTCCAAGAACAGCTGGAGTGCCAAGGTTCACCATCATGGTCATAGGAGGTCTTTTACCACCAAAATTTAATTTTAAAAACTGTCCTAGAGGGTACCAAGGAGCTCTTTAGTTTAAAAAATCCCATAGATTTAGAGTCAGCATTGTCTGCATCTTCAGACATTTCTGTGGTCATGTGGCAGGCATGACTAGATACTGGAGTGCATGGAATGCTGTTACCTTCCCACCAAAAGTGGTACCTGTTTATCTACTTGCAATTTCTTGCTTTCGAACTGCTAGGTTGGCAGGAGGTGGGACAGTCATGCAGCACTCAAGTCTCAAACTGCTGACCTGCTGAGACTTCCAGTCATCAAGTTCAGCATCTTACCCAGTAATTAGTAAATCTGAAAAATGGCCCTCAGACTTCCTGAGATTGCTCACATTTGATTTACAGCACGGAGAAGCACTAATTCTCCCTCAGCAAAGTATTAGTGCCGGGTAGAAGCCTCAGACTTCCACAGCCAAGTGCACATTCTTTCTGGTATGGGGAAATAGCATACCTTAGCCCAGGATTTAGAGCAGAAGGCCTTCAGGGTCTCTTCCACTTTGTCCAGAGGTTCTTTTGTGGCGTTCAAAAAGTTCATTACATAGTAGAAAGCAGAAAATGCCTAAATAGCAGGAGACATGAACCTGTTTTCACAAAAGTTTACATAAAAGTCGAACAAACAAACAAATAAAAAGTATAAATAAACAGAAACTCTCTTTGCGTTACTCCTTATTAATGCCCTTTTTAAATCTAGGGCACGTTTATTAGCTACAGACAATAAAATCTTCGCATATCTAAGAGCTGGAAGCCTTCAGGTCCATCTGCCCTCCTAATACTGTATACAAGACAGTAGAGTTTGCAAAATTTACATGGAAAAGCGGATCCATGCTGGCCAAAGTATTTGAGGAACTTGTCCAAACTAATAACCCATCCAAGCTCTTAGAAAATATGCATAACCCAGTCATATAAATTTGTCAGGATCTTCATTTATCTCTTTCCCACCAAATATTAAAAGCACTTTCCATTTAACACCTAGTTTTATAGGTGCAACTTTAATATCTTTTATCCCTGCTTTTAAGGGTCAGTTATACCATGTGTTTCATGATAATAATAATATACATTATCTGTTAATTGTACTTGAACCTTTATTATCAGATTATGTCACGTTACACTTATATTGTACATTGGTCTAGGTCTACTAGGATTTAAAAAGTAACTTGTTGGCAGCAATATTTTAGTAATACCAATATACTATCATATCCCCTCTCAGTCTACTTTTCACTGGGCCATGTATAGCCTTAAGAAAAGGACAATGAGAGGGGATATGATAGTACTCTTCAAATATCTGGAAGATAACCATAATCTGGCCAGGTTATCCAGCTATGGTAATAGAGTAGACTATATTGCCAGCAACTCAACGCAGAGTGTCAGGAAGAGGTTAACTAACCTGATAACCCTGAGGACTAACGGCCTAGGGTGTCGAAGTCCACAGGGAAGGGTGATGGTCCCCAAGTGGATTAAACCCCACTTGAATCCCTCTTGATGGAGGGCAGCAGCTTCATCAATACTCTCCTGGGGCTCAGGAAGACTTTGCATGCCAAAATGGCTCTGAACCAGAAAGCGACTCGTGGAACTAGATTAGTGGCACGGAGGTCATGCTGTGATGTGGAAGGCAGATGAAAGGCCACTGCATTATATTCTCAGGACAGTCTTCATGGCAGATCGCCATGAGGATTGCCAATATTCGGATTCGGATATGGCACAAGAAGAAAAAGATACCCATAAAGAAGAAGGGCAGGATCTGTTGTCTGTTGGATTGGGGCCGCAGGGCGGCCGTGAGGTCCCGGAGGAGACTGGTCAAGGAACGACACGAGACAAGATGGAGCGAAGACCAGTGGTTTATTGTGGGAAAAACATCAGCATATATAGTGTGATAGAATCGTCATCTGACAGAAAAATCACATCACCCATTTACCCGGGTTAATGGGGAATCTCTCTTGGGGAAGTTAATAAACTAGGGCAAACACTGACAGGGGAAATCCATTGTTCGTGGCTTACACCAGGGTAAATATGGCCACTATTTGCACTAGAGCTTAGGCTCTTCTGTGAGTGAGTAATTGCCTAATGTCTAACGGAGGTTAGCGATTCGCTTCCCTCAGCAGAACTGCCGGTCAGGTCAGATGTGGGTGAATCAACCCTATGATTATTAATCCGCTCCCCAATTTCCATACTGGCAAGGGCCAGTGACCAGGAACCTTCTTCGACCGGTGTAACCTCTGCCAGGGGCCGTTTCATGCCAATTGTGCTCGCGGCACCCGCACCCCCCCTTTCTCTGTTATTTTTGGACCTGACAGACGGCCCTGCGTAGGAGGGGCATCAGCTGGTGTGTGGGAATGACGTGTCGGGGTTCCCTCCATGGGGGACATCTCGAGAGCAGCGAGGGGATACATTGCACGAAACAACATCCTGCTATGCTGAGTATAATCACTCCTGCAATCACTTTGAGCGTTGTCTGGAGCCACCCCCATGGGAGCCACGACCACAAAGAATCCCACCACCCCCATGAAGAATCCTCCTTGATGTTCTTGACTAGGGTGTGGAGGTCCGTGAGCTGGCTCTGCACTTTACAGGTATTGTCTGTGAGATTAAAGCAACACATGCTGTGGACAGATTCGCAACCCAAATGATGTAACAACAGAAGGTAGTCTATAGCTGCTCGATTGTCTAGGATGGCATGGCGAAGTTCTGCCTGCTCCTGGTTGAGCAGCGCTATCGCTGAGGAGGTATGGTTAATGGCCGTTGCTAATCTGCAAGCCAATTGACCAATTCTCCGAGTGTTGCCGACGGCTAAGCCTGGCACGCCAAGTATGTGACTGCCAGCGAGACGTACTCAGCTGGACTCAGAACCCTAATGTTGCTATCACATGAGCTGTCTAACTGGGTGGCAAGAGTGCGCCGTATGGGTGCGGAAACATTTGTGCTTGGAACAATCATATCCCTAGTGGGGAGTAACAATGTCAAGCGACTGATACAACATATGGAATCGGATACATTTGCGGGAATGTAGTTCCAAGTGTACTGATTGCATGTAAAGAACCAACCTGAAGGTAGGGTAACATGAGCATACATAGAACCAAGTGTCTCTGGGTTATTACAAGTCCAGTTGCTGCTGCCAGCGTCAAGGCAGCGGCGCCAAATCTGGCCGACTGCGGAGCAGCCGGTCATTCGAGCACAAGTAGAGTTCAAGCTGACCGCCACTCGAGGGGTGTGGAGAGTGGCTGCATCAGCCGGCAAAGTCATAGTCAGCTGCATTCCCCAGCGAGCGTACGCTGTGAAACTTGTTGGAAGAAACGGACCGAAAATCCACCTCACCAGCCAGTCGCCATCCCTGGTGTGCGCGTCTGGAGTGTGGCACACAGGGATGAGACAGGTGCTCAGAACTGAGGCAGAACCGATGTCCTGCTTCAGGCAAAAATCGGACTGGTTGACGAGACCCGCCAACCTTTCCCATAGGTTGTAGTGCATCCGGGCAGAGAGATCTCCGCCTGGCATCAGATCGCTGGCCTTTAGTGATGCTGCCTGAACGCCTCCCCCCGCAAGTAGGGAGAGGGTCAGGATGATGGTGACTGCCATGGTGTTGGCAGTAATCAGGGAAAAAACTGCAGACACGATGTTCTCCGGCGTTGGCTCCCAGTCCTCGCGCCGGACGACGTCCTCGGCCTCACGGCAAAGGGTCTTGACCATCCCCCAGGTGACCTTCGGCTCCGTCCGCTGTCGCCGCTTCTTCCGCCGGGTCCCCTCGGTCAGGGTGAGGTCCTCCATCTCCGGGATCGGACTCGGGTCGGCCTGGGTCCACACCATGTGGTTCCAAATGAGGCTTAATGCACCGAGCTGGGATCCAGATGACACCTGTAGGAGACATAACTGCAGCATACCCTCTTCCCCAGGTTACGAGTGGCGCCGGGCCCCTCCAGGAAGGGTCCGGTGGCACTCGGTAACGAACCAGCGGCCGCAGGAGAACTTCCGAATGGCGGAAGTGTTTCTCCTGCGGTGTGCAATCGGAAAAAAACATTAAGGTGATTGTAGGTGAACAACACCTTGTTCAGACAATGCTGTGCCTGACCCTGTGATTTGGGGAGGGCTGGTGGCTCCCCCCTTTCTGTTTGTTTGTCAATGTAGGACTTGAGCATCCGATTGACTCGTTCCACAATCGCTTGCCCCTGCGGATTGTAAGGAACGCCAAAGGTATGCTTAATGTCCCAGGTGGCCATGAAGCTAGCCAACTGCCTGGAGCTGTAGGATGGGGCGTTATCGGTTTTCATGTGCCGAGGTTTGCCCATTGCCGCGAAGCAGGCTAGGAGGTGCTGCTCCACGTGGGAAGCAGTCTCCCCTTTTTGCGCTGTTGCCCAAATGAATTGCGAGAATGTATCAATGCAAACGTGCATGTACTGCCATCTGCCAAACTGCGGGACATGTGTGACGTCCATTTGCCACACCTGGTTAGCCTCTGTCCCTCGTGGGTTGACCCCCCACGAGGGCCCCCCCGGTGCCCCTGCACAATGCTGGCAAGAGCGAACTATGCCTTGGGCTTGAGAAAGTGGCAGGTTAAAATGTCTGGCGAGTGCTTTGGCATTCTGATGAAAGAATGCATGACTCTGAATTGGAGTAGTGAAAACACCCAGAACTGACCGTTGCTGAATTTCCTTTGCGGCCGCATCCGCTCTGCTATTGCCCGTGGAAATCGGACCCGGTAGGTCCTGGTGACTTCGGATGTGGGCAATATAGAGCGCTTCCGTGCGGTTTCGCAAGTGAAATTGAGCTGTGAGGAACAGACTCAGCAAATTTTTGTCTATCGCGGGAGTGATGTATGCTCCCGGTAGACTGTGAAGCAAATTCCTAACATACTGACTGTCAGTAATGATGTTGAGGCGCTCTTTGGCGAAGGTGCGCAAAGCAAGGTTCACTGCTGCCAACTCTGCCCGCTGCGCGGACTTCTGTGGAAGAGTTAGAAGCGTGCGCCAAGCCTGGCCCTCCTGCCAAGTTAAGACACCATATGTGCGGCCCCCATCTGTAAAAACTGTTCTGGCCCCCTGAAGTGGAACCAGCGAGATCAATTCGTACAAGCTGACTGTCTGCGTTTGAAGCGAGACGAGTCTGGGGTCCTTTGGCAAGTGGTATGCCAAGCATCCGGTGAATCCTTCCAAGGCAATTGGAAGCGAGTCACCGAGCTGCATCAGCTGCTGAACTTGCTCCTTGGTGAATGGGACCACGATTTTTGCTAAGTCGTGCCCTGAGATGTCCCTAGCTCTCAGCCTTCTGCGGTAGACCACCGCGGAGACCAACTCTTGGGGGGGAACGATGTTTCGGGAAGAGCTGTTCGGTAAATACACCCATTCCACGATACTCGCTCCTTTCTCGGAGTCCACTCCTAGGGATACGGTGAACATGGATCCGGCCCGAGCGATGTACAAGTTCAGGATCGGGGCATATGGCCCCTGAGCAATCCTGACCACCCACCTTTGACTGAGAATTTGGTTGACTTTCTCGAGAGCCAAGCGTGCCTCTCGAGGAATTCGTATCCGGTCTGCCGGCTGCTTGCCTAGCATTAGCAGCGAGAAGAGCGGTTTTAAAAGATCCGTATCCAATCTGAAGTACGGTCTGGCCCAATTAATGTTACCCAAAACTTGCTGCAATTCTACCAAGGTGACTGAGTCTTTTAAGTTGATCTGGGGCAAAACTGGTGCTGCGAAGGAAACGAGAAGCCGATGACCCAAGTATGAGAAGGGCTCGGTTCTCTGCACTTTCTCTGGGGCAATGAGTAACCCTTTCTCCCCCAGGCTGGCCTGGAGGTCTGCAAACATTTCACTGCCGAGTTGCGGCACTGCGACCAAGATATCATCCATGAAATGGCAAACTAAAGCTGTGGGATGAAGGTTTCGAAACTTTGCCAGTGCGTTGTGAACATAAATTTGGCACAGGGTGGGCGAATTGAGCATCCCCTGTGGCAAGTACTTCCACGCGTAACGCTGCGTGGGCTCACTGTGGTTCACAACCGGCACGGTAAAGGCGAACCTTTCCCGGTCCCTGGGGTCTAAGGGAATGGTGTAAAAGCAATCCTTTAGGTCTACAACCAGGATCTCCCAACCCTCGGGAATCATATTTGGATTTGCCGCCCTGAGTCGGGTTCTGCCTGAGTGGGCGGCATAAACAAATGTGAATCATAAATAAATAAATAAATAAATAAATTTGGGATGCCGCATTGGAGCGGACCCATTGGCTGTATACATTTATTGATCTCTCTGAGATCGTGGAGGAGTCGCCACTTCCCCGACTTCTTCTTGATGACAAAAATGGGCGAATTCCAAGGACTAGTGGACTGCTCTATATGTCCTGCGTCTAGCTGTTCTTTAACCAGTTGCTTTAGGGCGACTAACTTCTCTCCCACTACCGGCCATTGTTCCACCCAGACTGGCGTGTTGGTAAGCCATTTAAGTGGCAACGCCATTACCCAAAGGTAAGAGTGGCACCGTATTGCTGTAAAATGTCTCGCCCCCAAAGGTTGATGTGCACGTCCAGAATGTGCGGCCGAATGACCGCTGTGCCGTCAGCCTTGGGGATTGTGACTTCCACCCACTCCCGGCTCCTAAACGCTTCTTGGATGCCGCCTACCCCCCACACATCGGAGACCGGCTCAATGGCCCACTCTCGTGGCCACTGGCTTTGGCTGACCACGCTGACGTCAGCTCCGGTGTCCAGCAACCCTGAGAATGATTTTTTATTCAAAAATACCTCGATAACTGGTCGCTGTTTCCACTCTATGTTGGTCTCCACTGTCGCTAAGACCTGGTATCCTTGCACTGCCTCACTTGCGCTCGAGCGGTCTTCTGACCCGGACCCTGAGCTGTCCCTGAGCCTTCCCTGGCTATCTGCTGGCGAGTTACAAGGAACCATAATCAGTTGCGCTAATGTGTCTCCCTTGTGAATGGCTTGGGGTAGGTGCGTCCAGAGTTGAACTTGGAGAACACCCGAAAAATTGGAGTCAATGATTCCCGGAATTACAAGAATTCAGTGTGCTCCTGCTACACTGCGAGGCAAAACTAAGCCTATGAAGCCCTTGGGCAGGGGTCCCATGTACTGGGAATCCACCAGATAGACTGTGCCTGGCAAGTCGCATGTGACGTCCACCTGGCAAGTCAATTCTAGCCCTGTACTACCCTTGGGGCTGGCCTGCGCCTTCGCAATGCCTGGAATGTGAATGGAATCTAATCCAGCTCTGGCTCGCCCAGAGCGAGGGAAGCCTCTGTTTGGACCGGGGCCAGAGACGTGCCCGCGTTCCAGGTTCCTGAATTCGGACAGAATCTGGACCAATGGAAGCCTTTATTACACTTCGGACATGGGGTGGTTAGAGCCTTGGAACGGCCGGAATGTTGTCCGCCGCTCTTGGATCGGCACTCCCTAGCGAAGTGACCGACCTTGCCACAATTTTGACATGCCCCTTTGTTCTTGTTCTTGTGTCTCCTACCCCCTTGCACCGCTGCTGCCAGCAGACCCATTTTGTAGGAGTCTGTGCCAACGTCGGCGCAAGCTCTAATCATGTCCGTGAGAGTCAAGTCGGGATGGTTGCCCAGTGACTGCAAGATCTTACGGCAGTCGAGATTGGCGTTGTCTTTAGCCAATTTCATCATGAGCTCTTGTTGGGCTTGCTCATTATCGATCTGCCTACTAATCGCCTCCTCTAAGCGATTGATAAAGTCCATGTAGGACTCCTGGGCGCCCTGTTTGACTGCGGTGTAATTTTTGGCCGCTTTGCCAGTTGCTGGGACTTTGAGGAAAGCCCTGAAGGCCACCTCAGCTGACATCTGAAGGGTGGCGAGTGGCAGGGCGGTCTGCACATCGATGGATTCGAAGGCACCTGAGCCATATAACTGGTCAGGAATTACTGCCCCCCCCCCCCCATCCTGGCAGCCCTTGCCTGAGCCTCGAGGCGATACTCGCTGTCCCATAACAAGTACTGGCTGGGGTTGAGCATCATCCGCATGACGGCTTTCCAGTCATGCGGGATGAACATGGTGTTCTCGCACACTTGCTGAAGCATGCCCCTAGTGAAGTGACTCTGTAGTCCTGTCTCTGAGATGGCCTTCCGTATAGCCATGAGGAGCTTATACGGGACTGGTGAATGAACTACCTGCTGCTGCCCTGTGAGGGCATCCATTTCCAAGCGAATTGGATAAATCTGACTAAGCTCAGCTAGTTCTTCTGCTGGCAATTCCCCCTTCCTGATCTCTTCCTCAACTGTGCGCTGAAGGGCACTCTTAGTTCGGGAACCTGTAGCTGTCAGAGAAGCGCCAGCGCTCCCCATTCCATGCATTCCACCGGTGACGTCTGCAGCTGTCACCGAGGGAAAGCTCCCTACACTACTCTGCTTAAACTGAAATGACGGATAGAGCGCCGTGGGCGCCGATGGCTCTGCTGACGCTGGGGGTTCCTTAGCCTCTACCCGGACTGGATCTACCTCTGCTAAAAGTTTCCTACATTTGCTCCACGTGCGAATTACGCCTTCTGGAGCTTTCGGGGGTTGCTGAATGCAGACTCCTATCTGATCCCAGAGCTGAAGGGATAACGTACCTGCTTCTGGATAAAGCAGTCAGTGTTCCCTCAAGAACACCAAAAGCCGCGCTAGTTCTCCACTGTGAAAGCTTATCTGATATACCCTGGCCAGGATTTTGAATTCATCCTCATGAATTCTTTGACTAGTCTCCTTCTCGGGACGATTCGACGCGTCTGTAGTTCAGGCAATAGGTTTTGCGTGACGAATCTCGGGGTAGAGCTCGGAGCGTGGACTGCCGCCACGGGCCCTCGGTGGCCTCTGCGCTGTCAGGGGTTCACAGCCGACCCTGAGCGGAACGCGTTTTTCCGTGCTGCAAGCCGCCGCGATAGCCGGAGCAAGCTGTAGGATGCCTCTCTGAAATGCCTCGTCGCGGAGCTGTCTTCCCGATCGGCTGGCTTTCCGACCGGGCTGCCGCGCTGTCCTCTGGGATGATTGGACATGGTTCTAGTGTAGAACCGGACCGCGTTGATCGCTTACTCTCGGGTAAGATCACGTCGGGGTCACCAGATGTTGGATTGGGGCTGCGGGGCGGCCGTGAGGTCCCGGAGGAGACTGGTCAAGGAACGACACGAGACAAGATGGAGCGAAGACCAGTGGTTTATTGTGGGGAAAACATCAGCATATATAGGAATAGAAGGCAACGTGTGATAGAATCGTCATCTGACAGAAAAATCACATCACCCATTTACCCGGGTTAATGGGGAATCTCTCTTGGGGAAGTTAATTAACTAGGGCAAACACTGACAGGGGAAATCCATTGTTCGTGGCTTACACCAGGGTAAATATGGCCACTATTTGCACTAGAGCTTAGGCTCTTCTGTGAGTGAGTAATTGCCTAATGTCTAACAGAGGTTAGCGATTCGCTTCCCTCAGCAGAACTGCCGGTCAGGTCAGATGTGGGTGAATCAACCCTATGATTATTAATCCGCTCCCCAATTTCCATACTGGCAAGGGCCAGTGACCAGGAACCTTCTTCGACCGGTGTAACCTCTGCCAGGGGCCGTTTCATGCCAATTGTGCTCGCGGCACCCGCAGTTGTCCATCATCCCAGAGTGCAGGACGTGTAATAATGGGCTGAAACTACAGGAAGCCAGATATAGGTTGAATATTAGGAAAAAACTTCTTAATAGTTAGAGCAGTACGACAGTGGAAGCTACTGCCTTGAGAGGTGGTGAATGCGCCAACACTGGAAACATTCAAGAGCGAATTAGACAACCATCTGTCAGATCTGCTTTGATCCAGATTCCTGCATGGAGGAGGGGGTTGGACTCAATGGTCTAAAAGGCCCCCTCCGACTCAGTTATTCTATGATTCTATATGGTTTGGAAAAATTATCCTTGCAAACATCAGCTTCTTGGCACTTCCATGCAGAATAATCAGTGACGTCTGCAATAGTATTTCCAAGAAACATTAATCCTCTGGACACTCCAAAGGATTTGTACTAAAAACGTCCTTCCCCTCTGCTGGCATACACACACAGTTTTTCTCATCCTTAAAGATTAAAAGGGCATTTCAAGACAAGGAGACAGACTATTAAGCAACTATTGACTGCTGCAAGATTTTTGCTCCCACGTGAAAGTAAAAAGACTGGCACTTTTCTCTTCTACATATTTTGGTCAAAGTATTGAACTGGAAAATGTACAAAAATCTCACCCAGAAAAAGAGCAATTTTGCATTGTCACTTGAGAGAATGATATAAGCCAGGGATGGCCAACCTTGGCTCTCCAGATGTTCTTGAACTTCAATTTCCAGAAGTCACGATCAGCAGGTGAATTGAAGTCCAAGAATGCCTGGAGTGCCAAGGTTGGCCATCACTGATATAAGCAATGATTAGCTCCCTGTTCTCTGTAGGTTGGCAATCCATTGTTTTCTCTGGATACTAATAAATCCAATTAGCTATTTAGAAAATGTAAATCATATTAATGTTGTTTATAATAGCTGACTAGATTAGCTCAGTCAGCCAGACCCCTGGATTGCCAGTTTGATTCCTCACTGTGCCTCATAAGAGAAGAGGCAACATGTGTAGCTGTGGACAAGCTAGGAGGTCTGATTGTCCGCAGAAGGGAATGGCAAACCACTTCTGAGAGCTTCTATACATAGGAAACCTTGAAAAGGGTTGGCATACTGTAAATTGGAATCTACTTGATGGCACGTATTATTACTACCATTAAGTGTAGTCCTGTTGGACCTTGCCACCTAGTGGCAGACAAGGAAAAATAATATATTTGAGCAGATTTGAACAAAGAAAAGTTGAGTGTCGCATCGCTAGTGATACTGCAAGCTTTATCTCCATTTCAGAAATTAATCACAATGACAACAGGTGTACAAGCAAAGGGATGAATCACATTTCCCAGCAATAAAACATCATTTTATTTGCTAGAAAAATAGCAAATATCCAACTCTAGGGTTCTGTGCTGATCTCTGTTTTTAGCCAAACAGCCAGCACTGTTTGCATCTGCAGATGTTTCCGTGGACATGTGGCAGGAATGCCTCAACACCGGAGTGCACGGAATGCTGTTTACCTTCCCACCAAAGTGGTACCTATTTATCTACTTGCAACTTCTTGCTTTTGAACTGCTAGGTTGGCAGGACCTGAGACAGAGACGGGAGCTCACTCCGTCGTGCAATACAGTACTTGGGAATCAAACTCTGACCTTCCAGTCATCAAGTTCAGCATCTTAAACGCTTGAGCCACCACAGTCCCATGAAAAATAGTAAAGACAGAGAGAAATGCACTGTTTTCGAAATAAGAGTTATGTGCAAATTGGACTGAGTTTAGCCAAATTATCTATGTATCTTAATTTATTAGTTTTCACTTTGCCTGCAGGCAGTGCTATTTTATGATCCATTCACATATGATTTTCCTAGAATCCATGCCCAGCATCTTTTATTAGGGTGGAACTACTGCAGGCTTTTCCAAAGTACTGTCAATCAGTTACAATCTGCACTCAGAAACGTGACCTGTAACTTCTTAGCTAGTTCTAAACTCAGCTCTGGATGTGAGGCATCCACATTTCGCATCAGGGAAGTTCTACTTTTTAAATTTGCTCAAAAATTGCTTTTATTTGAACGTGCTCAATAATGATCTGCAAGGGGCGAGGGAGAGGAAAAGCAACTAAAATTCCCCTTATTCTCTATAGAAGAACGGGAAACGTGTTTCATTTGCTCATATGGTGAATTAATTTGTCAGTCACTTCAGCATATGAGCAAAGGGTCGCTTAGGATGTTCAGGTGGAGAGAGACCTAAAAATGAGTGGGCCCACCCCACCTCATAAGAGGTAATGTGGACATGCTCTAGGATGGAATTAGTAATGCCAGCACCAGAGTATTATTTATGCCTGCAACAAGGTAAGGGACGATGGGCCAATGTTACCCACTCAACCCAATATAAAACACTCTGTTTTGGAACCTACTACCTACAGAAATCCAGCATTACCAGTAGTAGATCAATTAGTTGGATTTTGTATTACAGTAAAACCCTGGGTTACGACAGAAGTCCATTCCAACAGCCCCTGTTGTAATCCAAAAAAATTATAAACCAAAACATCCATAGGGATGCATTGAATAATAAAAAATTGGTCTTGAATGTATCGGAAAAAAATAGATTAAAAATTTGTAAACTGGGATGACATTTCCATAGGATTTGCCATTGTAAACTGCAGCAAACTTAAATCGAGGTGGTTGCAACCAGGGTTTTACTGTATTGTCCAGAACCATATTATTGCCACAGAAGAGTCTTGTTGATCATGCTAAAATACAAAATGGTCATATCTTCTCACAGTTTTGTATCATTTTGTGTCATAAGCTCTAAGCTTTGGCCAACACTTCTTAGTGCAGAATAGGCAAAATACAGGGGAGGTGGGGCCCTTTGGAACCTCTTTCCTGATGTGCTGCCCAGCCAAAACCTGACTACACAGCTTGTAGGGAGACAAACATATCTCCGTGCTTTGCTTGTTCCCCATGAGAACCAGGATCTTACTAGGATCCTACCAACAGGTGATGGTTCAGAAACAATACACGAAGATAGCTCTCTTCATCTCTCTTTATTTGCTCATTATATTAAGCAGGATCTCTAGAAAGGGCTGTGGTTAAAGCCATCTCCCCACTACAGCAATATAGTTGGGGAAGGCTTTACCTTGACCTACCCCTCATCCCAGTGATGTTGCTTGATGGGATACAAATCTGTGAATGAGTGGCCAGTTGAGGGGGAAAAACAATGTGTGCTTATGTAAGTGTGAGACTGTGAGTGAGTTTGTGCATATACACATAAGTTGTGTATAGCTCTTAGGAATGCTGGAAGAACAGAAAAATTTGTAATTGCTTTTTACTATTTTGCATCACAGAGGCCAAGCATCATACTGACAACACCTTACCATGTCCAGCTGGAGTTCCTAGTTCATACTCTAAAAACCTAGTTTTGAAGACATAACTAATCTTTGTGCTAATCACATGGCCATTAAGGTGACACTTTTGTGTCAATGGGTCTCCTGCTTCGCAAATTGTTGAGTGTACAGCTGCAAAGTTTTCCTCTGTGAGGGTTCTGCAGAACAAACAGGCAGCCTGTGTGGTTTATACTCACTAATGAAAGTTTCATGCCTCATACCAAGTGCATGACAATGTCAACCCTAGATAAAGACTATCTCTAAGTATTTCAAGGCAGGACATTCATAGGTGTAACAATTGCCTAGAGCATTTAAAAGTTATTTTCTACAATATCAACCATCAGCTTCTTCAGGAACTCACCCCAAATTTCCCAGCAACCTCAGGCAAGAATGTGCCATTGAAGGAGCAGCTGGAGTAAGGGCAGTCAACAATACTGAAGATCTTCTCAATGCTTGCCAAGCACTTTTCATAATCTCCAGTACCCTCAATGTGGAGCTGAGTGTAGGGTGGTGAGATGAAATCATTTGCTGTGCAAGGGTTCTTGTACAGTTCAGAAACATCAATGGTCCTCTTGTATCCTTGTAGGAAACATGGTTCCTGGATTGTATCAATTGACGAGCTCTGCAGAAAAAAACAATTAGTATTTTTTAAAAGTCACTAACAAGCACATGAATCCCAAGTCCTAACCAAACATGGATATGATAGGACTTAGAGCAAGTAACATCCACATTACTGCTGCTATTTATTCTTTTAAATATTTAATAGAACAATACTGTATCGCAGAAGGGGGAGGTTTGTGTTTGCGTGTGTGCACACATGGGCTTTAATAAACAAAATACAGATTGGTGGTGAGTAGGAAATATTCTAGGAACAAGCATGAACAAATCCTACATGTTATGTCATTTAGAGGTTATTGTATTACCATATATACTCGAGTATAAGCTGAGTTTTTTAGCCCCAAAAATGAGCCCCCAAAGGGAGACTCATCTTATACTTGGGACAATGACCATGAGGGTCCGAAGAATGCGCCAGATTGAGATGTGCCAACAATTTAATTAATTTTACCATATTTTAGAAGCTGCTGCATTTCCCACCCTTGGCTTATACTCGGATCAATCTATTTTCCTGGGTTTTCAGGTCAAAATTAGGTACCTCAGCTTATATTTGGGTTGGCTTATACTCGAGTATATACAGTAAGTAGGATTGAGCAGACCCAATTTCAAATCCTCCCCTTAGATACAAAAGTTACTACAGACGTTTGTCACAGTGACCTTTCACGCTCACATTATGTCTGATCTGTCAGAGAGAACTGTGATATAAGAATAATATTGGGTGTGTGTGTAGAAATTATCTGAATTCTTGATCGAAGAATCATAATCAAGGTTTCAAGAACTCTTTTACCTTTCTTTGTCTTTAATTTAACCAAATGACTGTTTCCAACTATGCCTCCCCATACTTTTGCATGTAGAAATATTGCAAATATTGTGCAATGCAGTAAAATTTAATTGCTGATATCTGCAGATATAGCCCAAGAAAAAAGGATAGAAAAAATTGGCTTTAGTAAATTCTGCCAAGGCTTAGTTTTTGTTCTGTATTGTTTTACTTTGACTTGATTCTGAAATGGAATCCACTACAGAATATGTCACTTATAAGTAGACCAGTTTTAATTACTATGATTTTGAAAATTTAGACTGTAACTCACAGAATCACCCACCCAGCATGAGCAGTAGACAAGAGGATTCTGAAACTTACAGCGCAAGATGAAGCTCCAGTAATTTACAACAGGATTCTGTATGGATGGAGATTTCTTATAGAAAAGAATTGCAATGATTTAGGAGTCCCCAGCAAGGAAAGTAACTAAACTGGAAGGCACAAAGATGTACAGAATACATAGATTTCCTTCACTCTAGAACAGGGGTGGCCAAGCTACAGCCCACGGGCTGGATCCAGCCTGCAGCGCCAACTCATCCAGCCCGTGCCACCCTTGCTGCTACCTTAGGGTTGCCATTTGTCCCAGAAAACTGGGATTGTCTCGGATTCAAGGTCAGAAAAATTGTCCCGGCCAGTTCAATAAAATCATGTTAAAATCCTGGATTTTAAAAATTTACTGATTTTGTATAACACACCATTAAAATAAATTCGAACTCTGTGACCAGTGTGTTTCCTGGAATTGAGGACATTAATAGTTGACCGCGATGTGACTTCTCAGAAGTATAACAGATCATCTTACAGTAAGAATTAGCTGTTGTAAATAAATTCATTTATGTATTGTTATATTTAATGTAAAAGTGTTTTATAGCTGTCACTATATTATATTTCTTTTAAAAAGGGCTATTTTGTAGATAACCCGCCCATTTTTGTCAAGTATACTACTGTCCTGATTTTGTGGGAGAGCATTATGGCAACTCTATGCTACCTGAAAGTGGACACACCCTGCACATGCACAAAACACTGCCACAAATGCATCCGCAGCTGTTGCAAATGCATTTACGACAACAGCAGACACCTTGATGGTGGGAGGAACCTTGTGACCACTCCGCTCAATCACACGACTGGCTCACGGTGTGAAAAGTTTGGGAACTCCTGCTCTAAAACAATATGTCAACAATATTTTTAGGAGAAATATCCAGGTTTTAAAAGAAACTTCTAAGATCTGATAGACAAATCTCTACCCTCAGTCACTGCAGAAACATTTCATTCATTCATTCATTCATTCACTCACTCACTCACTCACTCACTCACTCACTCATTCACATTTATACCTTGCCCTTTTGGTGCAAGCACCACTCAGGGCAGCTTACAATGTATACAGGATAGCCTGTAAGTCCCTATTGAATCTTTTTTCTAAATTTGACACTTATTGTATGCAGGGTGACACCAGTATTCTTGCGCTCACGTACCCACGTACTTGTCACAATACACTCTTCAAGTGTAAATGGGGTTAAATTGGCCATATTTCTCTGGAAAAAGGGAAAAAATATAATACATATGGATGGGTAGGGACTTACGGGCCACCATGTACATTAAACATTGGCCCATTCCCACTGGCAGACCTGTCACTGCAGCAGTGGCAAACACTAATGTTTCTAAAATGAGAACAAAAAACATATGAGGAACACATGCCTTGTTTATAAAACTAATAAGTTAGCTTTGTAAACAACTTTGCCTGTGTTGAAAACAGCTCATTTTTCCTCTTAGACAAAACAAGTACAGTGGTACCTCGCTTAAAAAGCATAATGTGTTCCACAGGATTGCTCTTTAAGTGAGTTTCTGGTGGTGGTGAGGGCGTTGTGAACCCCAATTTAGTTGTTAAGCGAGTTTTCGGTTCGTTTTAGTTTTTAAGCGAGGTGACCATTCAGAGAAAATTCTGCACTTTAAGTGAGTTAGTCTCTAAGAAAGGCGCTCTTTATGTGAGGTTTTACTGTATATCAGTAGTGAAGTCTAACGAGTGTCATCACAGACTTTACCCACTATTGATTAACATGGCATCCACACCCCAAACTTACCAAGACATCTTTACGAATATTGAGCCAGAGTGCCTGATCCTTCCCATAACAAAGGAAGCTGTGTGTATACACAGCATAGTTCTTCCCATAGAGATAGAAGTTCGTTATATCTTTTTGTGTCTCAATCTTGTCATGGTCTGGTACAAAAGTGATCTGTGTTGAGGCTCCTCCAAGATCCAGCGCCCCTATCGTCCCAGTAGTGAGGAAGGTACGAGGCAGAAAACTTGGCCACAATGACTGCAGAAAGAACAAATCCGATGGAAGAAAGCGGCAAAGCCAGGCCAGGTGAGAGAAGAAGCCATCTGAGAGGGGAAAGCGTATCAAGGGACCCAGGGTTAGGAAAAGAAGGTGGGAGAACAGAGATGAAAGTAAAGGTAGAAATGAATTGGGAGTATCAAGTCTGTGGATGAGAATGAGAGACAGTCCAGTAGGAAGCACAGCGGGCATTCATAACAAGAGCAGAAATGGGCATCCTTCAACAGAACTGAAAGACATGTTGATATATGGCAAGATCTAAGGCAGGGGTTCCCAACCTAAGACCTGTGGGCCAGATCTGGCCCATGGTGCCATTTCATGTGGCCACCCACCCCTCCTAGGGCATTCAAAAAACAAAATGGCTGCCCCTTTGAAGCTGTTGGGACAAAATGGCTGCCCCATTGTGCAGACAGGGTAAAATGGCCGTCCGGACCTCGAAGCTGACTGAGAGAGTGTGACCCGGCCCGTGGCTGGAAAAGGTTGGGAACCCCTCATTTAAGGCATTAACGGCATTGATCCAGAGTTTGTTCTGACCTAAATAGACCTCAGCTTGAAGTGAAACTTACTGTATTTTCTGGTGTATAAGACTACTTTTTAACCCCGAAAAATCTGTGCCAAAGTCGGGGGTCGTCTTATAGGACAGGTACTTAACTGCAGTTTGTTTCCCCTTGCTTCATATGTCCGGCATATATAGTGGGGGGTGCCGCGGCTGAGTCCCTGTTCTGTGCGGGGAGTATGAAGCAAAGGGAAGCAAGCTGCACACATCTTCCTGTACCTCGAGGAGGAGAACGTGAGCGTGGATTGGCTCTCCACCAGAACCTGCCCATTCGACTCGGAGTGCTGCGCGTCTTCGGGTTGAGTGTGGGTTAATTTTTATTTGGTGTGCATTGGAAGAGAGGTAGTCTTATATGGCAAGTATATTCCAAACTCTATATTTTAACTGGAAAAGTTGGGGGTCGTCTTATACGCCCAGTCGTCTTATACGCCGGAAAATACGGTAATTTACTAGTAAGGTTCTATAAAAGTTTGTTTCTTGCTTTGTCCTTATACCCTGCTTCCGTCTGCTGTGTGCTGATAACAGCTACAGACTCCTTTTCTTGTACTTTTTTTTTTAAATGGTAGTCATGTAAGTCTGTGTTTCAAACATAACAGAGAGTAAACAAAATGACAAAAACATTGTGGCACTTTGAAGACTAACTGCTGTATTTTAATGTTAGCTTTTGTGGATCAAGTTGAATGAAGTTGAATGCTAACATTAAAATATAGCAGTTAGTCTTTACAGTTCCACAGTATTTTTTGTCTTTTTGTTTACTCCCTAATATTTCTTGTACCTGTTATGGTTTGTTACTCTGATTATTTTAATCATTGGTTACTGTGTTACATATGTTTTTACTTACTTTAGATAAATATTGTTCTTTTTCTACTTTTGCTTTGTCTTCTCAATTCCGTTTTAGAACAGGAAATACATTGTACTGTATATGACACATGGCTTGCTACTGAAGAGCTCTGGAATGGGTATCTAGAAATCTGTCTACACTTTACATGGTGTTCTACAAAATGCCATAGTTGCTTTGTATTTTCTCTGACCCAGGATGGATGAAAAAACATTGATCTCTAAGGTGGAGGAACAACCAAGAGAGTTGACAATGTTAGAGAGCAATCCCCCCCACCCCAATTACTGTCTGGTAATGTTACCGATTATAGGGTACTATGGTGGCTTAGTGGTTAAGACGCTGAGCTTGGCGACTGGAAGTTTGGCAGGTCAGCAAATAGGGTATCTTATCTATCCTGTTCTCATATCTGTGACTGAAAACATCATGCATGCAAACACACTGTGCTAGCCAAAGAGTCTTTTCCAGATAAGGGTCTCTCTCTTTTTTAATGATAACTGCACTGCCCAGTTTGCCCTGGAAGACTTCTTAATATGTATAGGGATATGTATACTTTTTGTTATTTCACCTACAATACAGTGATCCTTCTGGAGACTATATTAGCAGGTATCACATTTTCACTTTTAATCAATGGAACTTTAGTTTTTTTTAAAAAAAGATTGTAAGGAAGCAAAGCAAGATCAAGCTTTTTGGTGCAGCATTTTCTTTCTAGCATGACATATTACCTCTTTGAAATTGCCTAGCAAGTAATTAAGAGTGATCCATCCATAGGCCCCTTCTTCCTCCCCACTGAGGATCCTGGCACCCTGGAACATGAAGGGGTAGATACGGAGTGTCTCCCCTACTGCAGAGAGAACATCTTTGGCAGCATTTGCATTCTCCATTCTGCATATATATATTAAAAAAAAACGGAAAGAGAATTAGACCATGATGCCCAGCTACTTAGAGTCAATTTCTGATGCTCGACTTCCTTCTTGGCTGTTATTTCTCTAAAATGTATGATGGGATAAGAAAACAATATAAGATGATAAACAAAACAAAAATGTTGTAGCACTTTAAAGACTAACTGTTACATTTTAATGTTAGATTTCATGGTTCAAGTCCACTTCATCAGACATGAAGATCACCAATATTCGGATTCGAATGATGATGACGATGACAATGACGAAGATATAACAGTTAGTCTTCAAAGTGCTACAACATTTTTGTTTTGTTTATTTATCTTCTTCTATGCCTATAAATCCAAGGGTTAACCGTTGGAACTTGCTATACGTTTCTGCACCCGTCCATCCTATCCCGTACCGAGCCTCCTGCACTCGCCCAAACCCGGTACGGAGGTTACTGCAGGGTTGAGAAACGTGCCAGTGGGGCAAGAGCCCCACAAACACGAACAAAGGGAAAGAACTTCAATTTCCAACATTCTCTGTGCCGTGCTGCGCCATAGCCAATCAGGCTGAGAGGCACGAGCAAAAAGAACGTTGGGAAACGCGGCACGGCCAATAAAAATTGAGCCGCAGGGAAAAAACCGCCACATGAACGCAAACTACAAATGCAAAACTACAAGTCCCAGCGTCCTGCGCAAGGCTGAGAAAGCCGGTGCATGAAAAATAAAATTACATAACACAATGGGAGCACAAGTCTGCCGCAGGTAGACGCAGCGCCTCACAGCCTTGCAAAACAAAAAGCCTCAAAACTCCACCGCGAGACACCCGCCGGCCTTCTTTCCTGGAGCAACAGGGAGAAGAGGGACTCCCTCTCCTCCATGCTACCCCACCAAAGACACGGCGAGACCACCACCGACCTCAAGGAAACTTGAGCCAGGGTGGGAAAAAAACCCCAAAACAGGCAGCAGTTCGTCAGGGGAAGCACCCTCCCTGGCAGATGACTGGCTGATGCCTTTGTACTTCCGAATACAAAAGCAGCAGTCAGCAATCCGCAAGGAAGAGCACCACCCCTTACGGATCTCTGCCTGCCGATCTCCGGTTAGGTAAGCCAGGAGAAAAAGGAGACAGAGAGAACCATCGTTAGGCAGAGATAGCTCTTCTCTGCCTCCTCCTTCTCCCCCGACCTACCTAACGAACCTTCCCAGGAGAAGAACAGGCTGACTGCCTCCTCCTCCTTTCCCCCAATGCTGCATCGAAACCAAAATTTGAAGCAACAATGGGGAAAAGAGGAACCGACAGGCAGCCTGTTCTTCACGCTAAAGTAAACACCAAAATCAAACACCAAAATTAATTAAAAATAATAAAACAAAAATAAATAAATAAATAAACCATTAACAAAAAATAAACCACAAAATACACAAACAAAAACATCCACAATGCCACAAAAGCACATACAAAACACCTAACTACAACATGAAAAGAACCACAAATTACACAAACAAACAACAACAAATTACACAAATAAACAACAACGAAATAAGAAAAATTAAACAAAACCAGAAATAACCAAACCAATTAAACAAACCTAAAACCCAACCAAAACAAAAAAGAACAACCAGAAACACCTGCCAGCCCACCACCACAAAAGCAAAACAAAGAAAAACCCCAGAAGAAAGAAAACCAGACAACTCACCAGCACATCCTCCCTCCACGACGATCGGAACAGAAATGAAGAAACAAAGAGACTACTTACAGGAAGAAGGCCCACCCAGAGGCCAGGAGAGAAAAAACAGTGAAAGTAAAACAGAACCCCTAGCACCCCCACCTGCAGGGAAGAATAGTAAAAACAACTCAAAAAGACTCAACAGCCCCACCTAGAGGCCACAAGAGTAAAAACAAGTCAAAAACATAACAATAAATCATAATTTTACACAAATCACAAACATATGTCAAAAAAATAAAATAAAAAGATTTCTAAAATCCTGTGCAGAGTTTTAACTCAAATAAAAACCCAAAACATCTAAGCACAGTTTAAAAACATTGAATGCAAAAAACATGTACTTTCACATTTTAAAAATTATTACCTACGGAACAACTATTTTTAAAAACCCCACAAAATAAAACATTATTTGGTTAAATAAAACGATTTGAAAAAATTATATCATCCTTTGTTCTTTTTTTAATCCACAAAAAAACCCAAAAAAATAAATGTTAATATATTTATTCTTTTTTTAAAAAAATTGTGTAACTAAAAATAACATATATATTAAAACAAATATTCAAAAATACATTAGAAAAATGCAAACTACAAGTTATTATTACTTTATAGTATCAAAACAATACAATCTATTTAACAAATGAAAAGATAAAAAATGTACATAAATAAAAAAAATAAAAAAAACAATTACAGACTAACCTCTTTTTTACATACATTACCAAAAAACCCCACCTTACAACACATTTTAAAACAGCCCGGCAATGCCGGGCAAACTATGCTAGTATATAACTAAAATCAAGGTCCGGTGCTGTATGTTCCTTATATAAATCCACACCCCTGCACCGATTGCACTGGAAACTGTGTGCATGCCTACCTTCAACATCTGAGGTGGCCGGCGTGGGTAACCGGCAGCCCGCTGCAATGCCCCCCCCTTGGCTGGCAGAAATGACCAGGGGAGGTGACTGCGCATGCGCGAGAATCCACGCATGTGCCTAATCCTGCCTGGTGTTCCAGGCTGTGGCGCATGTGCAAAATTCCACGCATGCGCCAAAGTCTGCCCGGCATTCCAGGTGGCACACGGCCTAGCCGCCAGTATGGATGGCAGCAATTACAGCCATTATGGCCACCCCTGCCCCAGCAACTACTGCATGGCTCCTCTGCACTCCTGAAACACGCCTCGGGGGAAAGGGAGAACCCACAGCCGGGGGGTGGGCGGAGGACGGGACTGGGCTGCCGCCTTCCACAGGCCTCCGCCCCCCCCGGGTCCTCTGCCCACCCACCCAAATGGAGCCTCCCTTCCGCCTGACACAACCCACGGGAGGACGGAGGGGCCAGGCTGTGATGGCTATCCACTGACTGTAGTCTCTGGAGAGGCCGGCGGCAGTGGCCAGAGTCAGGCTGAGTCAGTGCCTCACGGCAGGGCTGAGAGAGCGGCCGCGACAACAGCAGACAAAAAGGTAAGGCAGCTGGGGTGGGTGGGCCGGGGCCGAGTCTCTCCTTGGCCCAAGTAAGGTACCCCCGGGCAACGCCTGGTCCTCTGCTAGTCATCTTACATTGTTTTCTTATACCATCATACAGCGTTTTTTTAATTCTCTAATATGCTTGAAACACAGACTAACATGGCTACTATTCCAAAAATATAAGATGATTATGTCACACTGGGTAACACAAGATTTATTTGTTTTATTTATTTTTCTAATTTGTATTGCCGCCCACCTCCAAAGTCTCTGGATGGCTCACAGTAAATAAAACCAATGGCAGTTTAAAAAAGCAATAAAACCCATTTAAAAACTACTGACAAAAATTTTAAAAAGATAAAAACTTAGAAGAGAGAGTGTTCTACTAAATTAACCAGCAGGCCGGGGTTACCATGTCACTGGTGCCCCACATGTGCCCTGCCAGCCAGGTTTTTAACACTTTCCTGAAGGGCAGCAACTCTGTCTGGAGATGCAGCTCGATTGGCAGGAGGTTCCATAGGGTAGTTAACAGCCATGCAAATTATAATGATTGTAAATCATTTTGCAAAGGCACAGATTGTAATTATATTTTGTCCTACTTAACATGACAGAAGGAAGAACATATATATTTTGCCCCTTTCTTTAATGTTTTCATAGTATCATTAAAACAGAGGCACAGAAATGTGACGTCAGAAGCCATCTTCATGCCACTTTACCCTAGCATTGCCTGGCTAGCCATGTGTGATAATACAAAGAATCTTGGGCAAAGTTTGCCTCTCTAAGGATTGGTTAAGTACTGGCAATACCGGCACTGCAAGAAGGCCAATAAAAGGCAGAACAGCTGCTTGAGTGAATAGTGACAATTATGGAGATCCTGGATTACCCTAGCATTGCCTGGCTAGCCATGTGTGATAATACAAAGAATCTTGGGCAAAGTTTGCCTCTCTAAGGATTGGTTAAGTACTGGCAATACCGGCACTGCAAGAAGGCCAATAAAAGGCAGAACAGCTGCTTGAGTGAATAGTGACAATTATGGAGATCCTGGATTAACAAAAAGATATGACAACATCTCTAGGCACCATGATGTAAATGGCAGGTGAGGGAAATTGAGAGTCAACATTTTTCTGCACCTCACTTGCTTTCACATGTGCAAGCATAGGAAGATATGAGCCTTGTAAGATCAAATTTGCATTTATATTTTCATTTTCCCACCTAGCATCTGCTTAGGGTCTACCAACTGAAGCCAGGTTGGCCTCAGGCAGATGAACATACACTTGAGAACTAAGAACCACATGCTCAGCCCACGGATTTGTGTTTAGTATCAGGAACATTTTGTATCTACTCCCCCTTTCCACCTTCAGTATTTTCCCAACAACTTTATTTAGAAGCAAAGGCTTTCTGGTTGGTGATCCTGCCAATTGGCACAAACCTATGTAGTACATCCAACCACCTAAAATCCCAGCAGTAAATCGTCCCTCTCTGTTCTAGTGCACAGAGGAAATGAGTTGGATAGAAATTGCGGGGAAATGATGCTGCATCACTGTGCCAAATAAAAACTTGTGCTTTTTCCTGATATCCTATCTACACGTTGCATATAACCTCATCATTAGAGATGACAGCATGTTAGTGGTCTAGATGCATGGTTTATTTAGGCAGACTTTCATATCTGAGGAATCAGATATTCAACAGAGTCCATATTTACCTCTCAAAACCTGTAACAAAACAAGGCAAACTGACTTGAGATAAGAAAAACTCCAGTTATGATAAGCAAACATTTTTATCAGTTAAGGAATTATCTCTTCTAATGATGGGTTATCTGTAAAATATAAGTCAGCCTGTAGTTTAATACCAAAATACGATCGATCACAAGCAACATGACTGAAGGCATGGTTATGAAATGCAGGAGTTAGGCAGGAATATCCAGGTAAGCCCTTGTCAATGCCAATCCTAATGCAACGTTAGAAAAAATGCCACCTATGACCTCATCCCAGCAAATAAGTGTAGTTTGTATCTTACTTTCATACCTCAGCAGCCGCATGCCTGCAGTTGCTCCCAGGTAAACTGGTGTCTCATGATGTTTCATCTGTGGCACTATTTCCTTTGCCCTGTCCATGCAGTGCTTTAAGGAAGCTCCTGCTTTTTCCACAGTGTGAGCATAGGAGGAGATTCCTGGACCTGAGAGGAAGAAAAGGGATGGTTTGTCAACCAGTTTTTCATCCAGAGTGAATATGTTATGCAGGAAGAAATAATAACTCTATTCAAGGCAATTTACATTCTTCAGGGAAAAATAAAAGTTGAATTGTTTGATCAGTCTGAGCTTTGAATTGAAGAGTGAGCAACATGAGAACTTACATCTCCTTTTAAGGTACAAGTCTCATTAAGACAATGTCTATAGAGATATTTTTAACTTATGACAATTTGTCTGTAAAAGTTATACATTTTGCATGGCTGCACGGGAAGATTTCTGCCCTAGTATATGTCTGCAAGACATTTTTTGTGACAAAAAGAAAGTGTGCTTTTGTCATTGTAAAGAGGTCAAGGAGACAAAGAATCACCCTTATCAAATGTGGATTAGAAAACTGACTGAAAGTCTGACATTCCTGTGACAATGAGAATTGAACTAGAAGCAAGCTGGAAGTGATCCTCCCCCCCACCCCCACCCCGGCACACACACACACACACACACACACACACACACACACACACACACACACACACACACACACACACACACACACACACACACACACACACACACACACACACACACACACACACACACACACAACCCTTTCTTCCATCTCCTGTTGGAAAAAAGAAGCTAGAAACCTTGGAGTTTCAAAGGACTTTGGGCATTCCGCACACACACACACACACACACACACACACACACACACACACACACACACACACACACACACACACACACACACACACACACACACACACACACACACATACACACACACACACCTTTCTTCCATCTCCTGTTGGAAAAAAGAAGCTAGAAACCTTGGAGTTTCAAAGGACTTTGGGCATTCCAAAGAATTTTCCTTCATTTCAAGAGGTCTATTGGAAAGAGTATATTACACAGGCCAACAGCTGCTTTGATGTCGGGGCTTTTTGAGCTGATTTCATATGAATTTGATTCCCCTGAATTCAAACATGGCATTACTTTTTGCCTAGGAGCTCAAATTTCTAAGATATAACATTTTAGTGAAATATACATTACACTATCTTAAGTTAAATCCATGGAACAAATAAAAAACTAAACACGGAATTTTTATTATTATAGTATACAAATATTATTATATATAAAGATAGAGGAAAAAGTCATTGATGAAACCAACTAGTCACTGAACACTTTGGAAGCTTCTTTTCCATGATATTCTTGAATGTATTTTGGAACAGTCCCTTTTTAAACTCCAGCAGTAATCTGCCATCATGTGCGTATCCCATCTTCCTTGGTAGCGGTCCTCCATAGTTTTAATATCCTGGTGAAATCTTTCACCTTGTTCCTCACTGGTGTCTCCTAAATTTTCAGGAAAATGGTCTAAGTGGCTGTGTAAATAGTGCACCTTAATACTCATGTTACACCCAAGGGATTTGAAACTGTTAAGCTAGAGGGACTCTAGCCCTCGGCCTCTTGGGGCCTGGGAGGACAGAAGAGGCACCGTTGGGGAGAGGGGGCAGCTTTGACATCTATCTACCACCACCACCCCCAGCTCTAGTAATATCTCATTAATTGTAAACCGCCTTGGGTTGCCCCTTAGGGTGAGGAAGGCGGTATATAAATATAACAATAAAATATTAAAAAAATAAAAATCTCGTGTACCAGTTCAACATAGTTTTCAGCTTTGCGTTTGCCTAGAAAATTTCCAACAACTACAGCAAATGAAGTCCAGGCTTTTCGCTCAGCCTCATTCATTGAATGACAATAGGGCAAATATACAGGAACCAATCCTTGTATATGCGATTTAGAACTGCACAAAATAGAGTTAGAACTGCACATTTCACGTAGAACTGCACGTTAAAAAAACACTGATCTAAAAAAGTAGAGCAGAAAGAGAAAAACTGATTTTATATTTGGATTCAGCGACCCAAATATAGGTAAAATCAGTTCTAAAATCCTAGACACCAACAAAAAAATTTTCTTGTAAAATGGAGTTAGAACTGCACATTTCACGTAGAATTGCACGTTAAAAAATACTGATCTAAAAAGTAGAGCAGATAGAGAAAAACTGATTTCATATTTGGATTCAGCGACCCAAATATAGCTAAAATCAGTACTAAAATCCTAGGCACAAAAAAATTTTTTTCTTGTAGGCCTGTGTTATGATTTGATATGCTAAACTGGCATGCTGTCTGGCAGCCTGCCGAGGAAAGAAGAAAAAAAATCAAAGGGACAATGGGAGAAGAAAGTATAATGGCCCATCAAAGATTTCTTTTGTCTGTATAAAGACAATTAATAGATACAATTAGCTGATTATCTCAGTAACACAACTCCAGGATAGAAGGGCTGTGAAACTCCCATAACTTGGGTTTGCTCATGAGTAAACCAAATGTGCGTGCAAGTTATACGACAGGGTAGCATAGTGCTACAGGGTAGACTAGAATTTATTGATCTGTGTGTGTGTTGCTTTTTTTACTATGCTTGAAACTTTGTCCATTTAATGCCTTTTATCTTGAGAACTTATTGGAGATAATTGGGATTTTTTTAAACTCTTTTGAATCATCTTTTCCTTATCTTCTAATAGATCTGTGTAATTCTTTGACATGAGAGGGTCTTTTCTGTCTCTTAAATCTAGTCTTCCATTTGACCAACTACCCAAAATATTTTGATAGTTTCCCTTTTAAAGTTCTGCAGGATTCCTATGAGTTGTGGGTTGGTGGCAGCAAACAGAGTGTTTTTAAAAGAAAAATAATCACTGACTACTCCTCTTAGCCTCCCGCTCCATCCTATTCTCGCCACGCTAGGATAAGAAAAGAGCAATAGTCCAAAAGAGCAATAGTTCCAAACTCTGTGCACAGCATCTTTCCCATGAAAACCTGCCCAAGGCTCCCAATTTACTTACCTTCTACTTCACATGCATGCACTTGTTCAACCACGCCAGTGTCATTTTCTTTCTCCGCTGGCCATTTGTATACATACACGTTAGTGTGAGAAGAGCCAGCATCCAGCACAATCCCATACTACAAAATGACACAAAATGACACAAAACTTAGCATGATGTGGTGGAGTTGTAAATCTATTTAGCATGACATCCGTCTTTTCTTCCAGTTAGTTCCAAAAATAAATATACAGCCATGTGTTGTTCAGTCGCACAGTCGATTCCGACCCTTTGCAACCCAATGGACCATTTTCCTCCAGGCCGCTCTGTCCTCCACCATCCTCCTCAGCCCACCCAGCTCTGTGCCCATTGCATCTACAATACCATCTAGCCATCTCATCTTTCAACGCACCCTTTTTCTCTTGCCCTCCACCCAGCATCAAGGCCTTCTCAAGTGAGTTCTCCCTTCTCATTTGATGTCCCAAAGTACTTTAGCTTCATCTTCACTATTTGTCCCTCCAATGAACAGTCAAGGTTGATTTCTTCCAATATTGACCTATAAATGTGGCATTCTTTCAGCTAGTTACAGCAAAAGCTGTCTTTGCTAATCTTTTAAAATGCAAACCTGCTGATTACATTTATAACCCACACTTTTGATGCAAACACCATTCCACATGAGAAGCCATGATTGATTGGCTTTCTGAATATTTGCCTGTCATCATCTGACCTACCCCAAGAGCATACTTTCCCTTTCAATACATATAAAGGGTCTTGATTGTAGGATCTTTGAGTTCAACCCTTTAAACCTCTTCCTCATCAGGAGAGATGCAAACTTTTGGAAACAGTGAAAGAATATTGAGTGACAGTACTATTCAAGGTACTGCAGCCAACAGAAGAGTATTGCAACTGACATGAGAATGCTGCAGCAGTAAAAATTATTTCAAGCAGACATCTGATGGAAAAGCCAGATAAACAAGAGCATAGAAATGTGGTGGGAAATACAGTGTTCATGGTACCTTGCAATTAAAATCTTAAGCTGATGTTTCACAAACATTTTGTATTTAGAACACTTTTATAGAGGCATGTTCTGGTTTAAAATATAAGTTATATTTTATTCTTCAATTTAGAAAAGCATGTGTATATTTAAATAACCATCTTTAAGAGAAACAGGCAGACATCCTTCTTGCAACTATGAGCTAACTTATTTAATGTTTCCCTTTGGTGATTCCTATTTCAATTACTCAGTTTCCATTTTCCAGGATAAACCAGTACATAAAGCCAGCAACTGTAATAGGTGGGATATTCTGGGAGTTGCAGTTCAGGAAGATAACATTTCCAGCTTCAAGTTCATGATTAAAAGCATTCTTTATGAGATTACCTTATTCCTGACTATTGGTAGAATAAACAAGAGATTAGGGGAGTGATGGTGAACCTTTCAGAGACTCTCAAACTGCAACTCAAAACCCACTTATCGCAAAGTGCCAACACAGCAACAGGGGAGGAAGGAAACACTCCCATAGGCTGCTGGGCAGTGGGTGGGATGAACTCTATGCTGGGGGAAGGGAGGAAAGTGCTCCCATTGGGCTGCTGGACAGAGGGGCGGGCAAACTCTGTGCTGGGGTGACTGCACAGGTGCTCACAGAGAGGGCTCTGAGTGCCACCTCTGACATGTGTGCCATAGGTTTGCCACCACTGGATTATGGCAACACTGAGCCTCCCAAATCTCACTAGCATGGAGCAGTAAACGCATCCTACCTGTATATCAGGGGTTCTCAACCTTTTAAAGCCATGGGCTGGGTCAAGTTCCCTCAGACAGTTGAGCGAGCCAGACTGATGGTCCCCCTCCTCAAATGCTGCTTAAAACATGTCTGTGGCAGCCATAAAATATGGATGTGGCTGTCATAAATGTGTTTTTACGCATTTACAGTAGCTGCATCTGCCGTTATGGCTGTCGTAAATACATTTACAACAGCCGTGGATGTGTTTATGGCTGTTTCCGCCACTTCTGCTGCTGCCGGCGGGTCACATGAAATGGTGTTGTGGGCTGGATTTGGCCCGTGGGCAGTAGGTTGAGAACCCCTGTCGTATATGGTTGGCTTTTCAAAGGATGCCTAAGTCTCCATGAGCATACTGTTGAGTTCCCTAGTACACCATGCTACTGTAGTACTGTGGGAAGATGTTCTTCTACCACTTACTTTACTGTTCCTTGAAGAATTATAGGTTTGTGTAACAGCCACAGTGATTAAAACAATTATGGCCATCAGCAAGAGAAACCCTATGATGATGTATTTGAGCTGGAAAAACTTCCATTGCTTGGTACCTGCAATTAAACAAAGAAAATACGATGTTAATACTGTATAGCAACCTAATCTTAAAAACAAGAATCTCTACTTGAATAAGTTAAACTTATAACTCTAAGAATTCCCCAGTGAGCCTGACCAAGGGCTGCGAAGTTTGGTGAGTTGTAGTTCAAAAAGTAACTTTTCAAAGTTCTCTTAAGAGTACTAATTATGTGTACAAACTCAGATTTTTCCCTAGCTGCCACATAGATCTTGCTGTCAAGACTTGCTTTTCTCTTGTATGATCTAATTTTGTGATGTTGCAGGAAAAAAGAGATAGCAATAATGCAAGCGCGGCGCCAAAATGGCCGCCGCGCCCTTTGCGGCCCCCCCCCACAGGACAGAGAATCCGGGTAGTTAGGGGCGTGGCCAGCTCCCTTATAAAAGGGGTGGCCACGAGGCAGCCGAGCTGCCATTTTACCTCAGCGACGGAGCGGAGAAGTTTTTTCCCCTGTGTCTCCGTCGCTCGTTAGCTTACCGGGAAGCCTTTTGGTAGCGATTCTGCATTGCCGGCTTCCCTTTTCTGCTTCGGAGGAGATGCCTTCGAAGAAGAAGGCAGCTTCGAGTTCAGCTCGCGCTGTTAGGAGGCGCAACCCAGGTCGGAGGACCGCGGTGCCGCCTCCTCAGCAGCCACCTTTGCCAGCCCCGGCCGGGGCCAGCGGAATGGGGTCTATTGCCCCTTGGCCCAGAGTGGGCGATCAGAGTACGGGCGCGGAAGGGGTTCCGGCCCGCGGCCCACGAGCGGTGGACACCGCTCCTGCTCCTGCCCACTCTGTCGGGCCTACTCCTCTTGGGCCACAGCCTCTCCCTGGGCCCTCTAGCCTTGGGGGGTGGTGCGGCCCCCTGCCTTGGCAAGTTTCTCCACCAACCCTGCCGGGCTTCGGTGCTGGCCAATGGCCATATGTGGGTCCCGGGGTACAGGGACCTGTACCCATGCCTGGACCAGGCGGGCCGGCCGGCCCTTTGCCCATGGTCAACGTGGACACCTTGCTGGCCCGCATTGCGGCCCTGGAGGCGTCGTTGGCTCGGGCCAGTCAGGCGGGCGCCCCCTTCGGGGTTCCTTTTGAGGCGCTGTCGGCAGGAGGACAACAGCCGGCGGGGAGGGTCGAGCTGCTGCAGGCGCGTGGCGCGGTTTCGGCCACTGCCTCGCAGCTCCCCAGCCAGCAACCAGGTGCGGGTCAAGCCCCGGTGATGAGCTCTACGTCGGTCGTGAGCTCCGACGCCCCCAGTGGGCCGGAACCCCCGGTGGGGGCGGCCCGCGGGGGTGCAGCATGTGAGTATACGGTGCAAGCGAGTACATCCACACACATTCCCAATCTAGGGGGGGCCTTTCAATGGCCTTGGCCTCGCGCGGGTAGTGCGGGGGCCACGCTGTCGGCGACCCACCCGGCGACGACGACTGCCACCTTGGGCACTGGGGTGGGCATTGGTCCTTACACTGCAGGGAATGTTCTGGGGGTGGCTGGGTTAGCTCAGGCCCCTTTTACCAGGCCGGCTGTCCCCTTTTCGGCTTTGCCGACGGCAGGGTATTCCTTGCCATTGGGTGATCACCTGGCACAGGCCACTAGGGAAAAGATATGGCGAGGGGAGTACGTAGATATCTTCTCACTCCTGAACAGAGAGCCCACCAAGGAGGAAAGGGAGGGTCAGGATGAGAAGGACAAGGAGCAGGCACGCCGCCGTAAGCCGCCGCGTACCTGGGCCAACTGGCTCCCCGCTTATTTAATATACATGGCGGTATATTTGAGGGCGCGGCCGGATTTAGCTATTCCCATGGTCCAATATTTGGACAACATATATAGGGCGATGGTCGATTTCCCGGGCCCCTCATGGCTAGCATATGATGAGGAATTCCGTATGAGGATTCCCCTCCACCCCGAGATGAGATGGGATGAGCCGTGCCAGAGGCTGTGGCTTTTGTATATGACACCCACACGCCCTGCCCCGGGGGATAGATACCATTGCGGACATGCGGTCCAGCGAGCGGCTCCAGCGCAGGCTACCCGCCAGGCGGCGGGGCAGGGGGTTCCAGCCCGCCTGCTGTGCTGGACTTTCTCGTCAAATGGTTCCTGCAATCGAAAGAACTGCAGGTATAAGCATGAGTGTCCCACATGTTCTGGCCCCCACGCAGCCTCTGCTTGTCCCAGGCCTGGGGGGGCGCGAGGCAGAGGGAGGGGTGGACAGTGGGCTGGCAAGGCTGCCACGGATGGAGCTAGTTCTCCAAAAGGCCCCCTCCCCAATTAAGGTGGACATGCTGGAGCGCTGGCTCGCATCGTACCCAAAGGGGGAGGACGGGGAGTATCTCCTTCAAGGTTTTAAGCAGGGATTTCGTATCCCTTTTATGGGTGATAGGTCCCCTCAGGATGCTCCCAACCTTTTATCCCTCAGAGGAAGGGAGGAGGTGGCTGCGGCCAGCATTAAAAAGGAGTTAGACGCGGGCAGGGTCGCTGGACCTTTCCCCGCACCCCCGTTTCCCAATCTTAAGGTCTCGCCACTGGGTTTGGTCCCCAAAAAGTCCCTAGGTGAGTTTCACCTTATTCATCATTTGTCCTACCCAGCCGGCCGATCGGTCAATGATGCTATCCCTGATGACCTTTGTTCAGTCAGGTATACATCGTTTGACCATGCGCTGCGCATGGTGCGCTCGTGTGGCCCGGGTGCCCTGCTGGCCAAGTGTGACATTAAGTCAGCTTTTCGCCTCTTGCCAGTGCACCCGGGCGACATTGAGTTGCTGGGTTTTAAATTTAAGGGGGAATATTATTTTGATAAGGCCATGCCTTTTGGCTGCTCCATATCATGCTCGGCTTTCGAGCGTTTTAGTACCTTCCTAGAGTGGGCTTTCGTCCGCAGGTCAGGGTCCCGGTCTGTAGCCCATTACCTGGATGACTTTTTATTCGGGGGTGAACGGGGCTGGGACACGTGCGCACGTCTCCTCAACACATTTCAGACGCTAATGGAGGAACTTGGTGTCCCTTTAGCGCCCGAAAAGACCGAGGGCCCATCGACCAAGCTAGTATTCCTGGGGGTTGAGATTGACACAGTAGTGCAGGCTTCTAGGTTGCCGGGTGATAAGGTGTCCAGGATAGTGGCCCTTATCTCGGAATTGCTGGCCAAGCGTAAGGCATCCCTGAGGGAACTGCAGGTGCTACATGGGCACCTTAATTTTGCTTGCAGGGTGGTCGCACCGGGCAGGGCTTTTGCCCGGCGCTTATGCGACGCCATGGCAGGGTTATCCAGGCCCCACCACAGAGTCAGGCTCACCCGGGGTATCAAGGCAGACATGTTCGTCTGGTTGCAATTCCTGAGGGAGTTTAATGGGGTCTCATTTTGGAGGTCTGACCTCCTGGCATCCCCCAATTTCCAGATCCAGTCTGATGCCTCAGGATCCCTGGGTTATGGGATGTACTTCAATGGGAAGTGGGCCTATGGTGGGTGGCCACCGGCATGGGCAGGCACAGGTCGCCTGCGGGATCTCACATACCTGGAATTTTTTCCCATTCTGGGGGCTTTGATGCTATGGGGCGAACAGTGGGCTAATTCGGTGGTGCATTTCTGGTGTGACAATGCGGCTGTTGTACACATTGTCAATGCACAGACTTCCAAATCGCCCAGGGTCATGGATCTAGTGCGCCATTTTGTGCTGCGCTGCCTGCGCCTCAACGTCTTGTTCAGGGCCAGGCATGTCCCAGGGATTAATAATGATATTGCTGACGCTTTGTCCCGCCTGCAGATCTCCCGGTTCCGCGCCTTGGCCCCGGATGCGGAGGAATTTCCCTCGCCACTCCCGGACGAGATGTGGACTATTGGCAAGGAGAGGTGAACCGGGCGATTGGCCTGTCACTAGCGCCACGCACGCGTAAGGCGTATCAACAAGCATTCAATTCGTACAGGGCATTTGCTACTCAATTTCTCTTGCCAGAGACCTGGCCTATCCCGGTGGACCATGTTCTGCGGTTCATGGTTCACCTGCATGCACAGGGCCTCGCACCTCGCACCATAGCATCCAAGCTCTCGGCGTTGGCTTTTATGGCCAAAGTGGGGGGTCATGTGGATACCACCTCTGACTTCCGGGTGAGACATGTTTTGGAGGGGTGGGTGCGCGAGCGCGGGCGTTGCCCGGACGACCGGCACCCTATTTCCCCAGGGGTTCTTACCCAGTTGGCCCGGGGCTGGCCAGGCCTCTGTTTTGATCATTATGAGGCAGCCCTTTTTCATGCAGCCACAACGGTGGCATTTTTTGGAGCGCTCCGCGTCAGCGAACTCGTGATGCTGTCTAAGGCGGATGCAAGTGGTAGGGCACTGGAACTCGAAGATGTCTATGTTGCCAAAGACTGGGCCCAGTTGAGGATACGCTCCTCTAAAACAGATCAGCATGGCGTAGGCAGTGGTGTAAGACTGCTACGTTGTTCTTTGGCAGACATCTGTCCGGTTGGTGCCCTACAGGAATTCCTGGCACTGCGTGGCATGCACCACGGCCCGTTTTTCTGTCACCAAGATGGGTCTCCCCTTACTAAATTTCAGTTTTGGAAGGTGACAGCCAGAGCCCTCACCAGGGTGGGCCTACCAGGTGCCCGTTATGGCACACATTCGTTCCGTATTGGTGCAGCCTCTACAGCAGCTGCTTTTGGGTACTCTGGGGCTGACATACGCAGCATGGGGAGGTGGGGCTCGCAATGTTTTCAGTTTTATGTGCGCCCACTCCCGCCATGAGTACCAATCCAGTCACCTTACCGCCTTTTTTCTCAATTTTCTTACAGACCCTGGGTGTCGTATTACACCGGTGACAGTATGGCTGGTGGGCCACAGCTATGTGCACAGGGCAGCGCGTTACGCTGCGGCGACAGAGTGGGGACCCCGACTGGGACTGGGTGACCACGCCAGTCTCGCATGGCATGGTAAGCCTGGGATGTTATGGCGGGAGCTGCGGCCTTTCCTTTTTTCTGGCCTGGGTGCTGACCCGCCTGACATTCTAATCATCCACCTGGGGGGCAATGATTTGGGCCAGGTCACCGGCTTATCGCTCAAGCATGCGATTTGCGAGGAACTCGCCTACTTGCATTATGTCTGGCCTGCCACAACCCTGGTTTGGTCGGACATTGTTCCGCGCCATTCTTACAGAGGGGGCGTTAACCTCCTGGCCCTTGACCGCGCTAGGCGCGCGGTCAATAAGGCAGTGGCGCGGTTTCTTGCCACCAGGGCTTGGGGACGGGTTAGTCATCACCCCGATATTAGTCTACAAAATTATGACTTGTACGCAGGGGATGGGGTCCATCTGTCGCGAGGAGGTATGGACCTCCTGTTGGGTGATTGGCGAGCAGGCCTGTTGACCGAGCTGACGGTCTGGGGGGGGGGCGTCAGGTCTTCTTTGAAGCCCCTCCGTGTGGCGGGTAGCACTGGTAAGGTAAACAGTATGACCCACAAGTATCCGGCAGGTTCGCAATTGACTGGACAACACTAGACAGGAATAAATTAGTTAAACGTTGTCCGGTCAACGACGAACCAGGCGATGGGGTGATGACGATTGCTAACCAGCATGCATCACCCCTGTGATTTCACGGATACGCGTCAGAGGGTGGGGTCATAAGTTAGTTATTGACTACGGTCAACAATTTGTTTGTTGTCAACAAACAAATTGATACAAATTGATACATTGTAACCAATTGCCGTTGGCAATTTTGGGGTGGTACCTTACCAGTGTTACTTCGGCCTGCTTGCCTTAGGAATTATGATTGGTCGTTTTACCAATACAAATTTATAATTCGGACTAGGGCATTGAATCAATAAATGTGGCCCTATGCTGTTATCCACTTTCAATGTTGTCTGTGTCCGTTATTGGGGGGGTGCGCCTGCAATGCAAGCGCGGCGCCAAAATGGCCGCCGCGCCCTTTGCGGGCCCCCCCCCACAGGACAGAGAATCCGGGTAGTTAGGGGCGTGGCCAGCTCCCTTATAAAAGGGGTGGCCACGAGGCAGCCGAGCTGCCATTTTACCTCAGCGACGGAGCGGAGAAGTTTTTCCCCTCCACCCCCTCCCTAGTTAACAGTGTGATATTATGGTCGCTTCGGGGCCGGGTGGGAATTTTTGGTTGGGACCCATATTGGCTCCGGGTCCTGGCTTTTTTGCCCATCCCACACTGTTGCTATGGTTTGATATAGGGGTCTTTCTGTGTTACTACTGTTGACTTTGGTCACATTGGCGGGTAGCACTGGTAAGGTAAACAGTATGACCCACAAGTATCCGGCAGGTTCGCAATTGACTGGACAACACTAGACAGGAATAAATTAGTTAAACGTTGTCCGGTCAACGACGAACCAGGCGATGGGGTGATGACGATTGCTAACCAGCATGCATCACCCCTGTGATTTCACGGATACGCGTCAGAGGGTGGGGTCATAAGTTAGTTATTGACTACGGTCAACAATTTGTTTGTTGTCAACAAACAAATTGATACAAATTGATACATTGTAACCAATTGCCGTTGGCAATTTTGGGGTGGTACCTTACCAGTGTTACTTCGGCCTGCTTGCCTTAGGAATTATGATTGGTCGTTTTACCAATACAAATTTATAATTCGGACTAGGGCATTGAATCAATAAATGTGGCCCTATGCTGTTATCCACTTTCAATGTTGTCTGTGTCCGTTATTGGGGGGGTGCGCCTGCAAAGCAATTCTGCCTGCTCTAAGAATAGAGTCAACCCCAACAAAGCTGGCAGGCATCAGTTTCCATTCACCACACTGTTTTTAAGTCCAGATGTTAGATCTCAGTCCAGCAGTGCCATGAGCTTCTCTGCCTTAACTTTTATTTTTGGCTTCTACATTTCTACATGGACTATTTCTGGACTGATGCTGCTAGAGTTCCAAGATTCCTCAACAAATTGCTTTAGGACTCAAACATTGGCCCCAGCCTAATAATTTCACTCTTGCCAGCATTATGAACTGGATGCACAGTTCTGCCAGAATGCCTTTTAAGGATCAAAATATGTTCAAAATATGCTCTAAAACCTTGTGATTTTCTTAGGAAGTTCATAATGTTAGCTTTGGCTATGTTGAAAATGTTTATTATTCTCATAGTATATATCAGTGGTGGTGAACCTATGGCATGTGTGCCAGAGGGGGCACCCAAAGCCCTTGTGTTGGAACACACACTATTACCCCAGCACAGCATTCACCATGCCCCTCTGCCCAGAAGCCCAATGGGAGCGCTTCCTCCCTCCCCCCAGCATAAAGTTCACCCCACCCCTCTGTGGCACAGACGGAAGCCTGTTGAATTTGGGCATTTGGTCTCTAAAAAGGTTCACCATCACTGGTGTATATCATAGTTTGTATATTCAACACCATTGAGAATCTACGTTTGAGCTTCAGACTAAAAATGGGAAAAAATATTCATACAAAGGCAGATAAATGATAAACTGGCTGAAGATTAACTGTCCAGGGAGAAATAATCTTTTCCTACAGATATCTTTCTTTTGGGGTGCCTGACATCCCCCCTTACACTTTTGGCTGTGGTTTTGCTTCTTCTTCTTTCATGTCTAGGCCAGACGTGAAACTGTCAAAATGAAGGCATCCTTTGGTGAGTTCATTCTGTAGTTCTTCCACCTGACCTAGTGTGAGAAAGATTAGCCAGCAACACAAGGTTGCCGTTACCCTGGTACATCTGCTTGTGGTTCAAAAATACCACAATCTTCAAGGAGGCTATTTCTGTGTACCCCTGTGGGTTTGCTAAATTATCTCCTGTGTTTTCACATCCAAACAAGACAAATATTACAGGCTTAATCATAGTTACTCAGTCATTGATAAACCCCATTAAATTCCATGGCATTTATTTCCAGGAAAATTTGTAAAACCTTACAGCTTAGATTCAGCTTTATATTTCAAAGAAACCTGAGGAGCATGGCTGTGTTTAGATATAAGCATGAAAATCCACAAATAGAAATATTTTGCAAGGGAATGAAAAGTAACAACCCTATAACATAATTAGATAGTTTCATTAATCATTCTATTCTTTTAAAAAATTACTTTGTAAGTACCGTCCCCATTTCCCTCTGCCCTAATTTCCAGGTTTACCATTTCCAACTTTTTATGCCTCCTAATCTGGACATTACCACACCCATCCAGATTAAGAAGGAGCAGCACAACCAAGTGTTGCATAATACAGTACTGAAGTTTGTTTAATTCCATTTTGAAGAGTAGTTATTGGAAATAGAACAAAGAAGCTCCAATTTACTTCTAAGTCCTAAAAGTATTACAGCAATCTTTGTTGAATCAAAGGCTTTGGTCTTAAAATTAGCTAGAATTTAGCTTCAGAAAACTTTTAAGGTCATTACCTGGTTCTAAAACAGGAGTGGGCAGAAGGCACTCCAGGATGTTTTAGTATATTTCCAGCTGCTTTGTAGAATATCTATGTTTTATAAACCCAACATTTTGCTGGAATCAAGAATACTTAAAGGTGAAAACTAGAAATAGTTTTTACAACTTAGAAGGCTGCTACCTTTGTTCAGATGTTGTACAAATTATTGTCTGAAGACTTGATCTCAGGAGCAACGTATGCCTTAATACTACTCCATAGTATGTATGTGTTTACTGGGTCACTATTTTGCTCCTGGATCTAATCAATGGACCTTGATGTTTCATCTAGCAGAAGACAAAGCAAATCTTGGAAGCCTGATACTAACCAGTCTTATTCTGTAGTATGTTAACTAATATATAAAGGGGATGAGTTTGAGTAAGTCTGATTTGTCTCTTTATCATCACTGTGAATAATTAACCTCCTAATGTCTGGAATAAAGGGAATGGAAGAAAGGACTTCCAGGTGGTAAGCTTCAGCTGTCAAGATAATTAGCTTCAGACATCTCTCTTTTATTAAATCAAGCTTTCCTGTCTGATACTCTGCCAATCAGATAGCATGGGAGGCCTCCAGCTGAAAGAATTTGCAGCACTGCATACATCTTAATCAGTCTAGAGAGGTGGGCAACTCCTTTCTGATCTTCTTTTCCTTGTTTTTATATATGGAGGCAGATTCAGAAAGAGGTTAGAGAACATGCCTGAGAACGTGGCTGGAATTTATTCTCTGCAGTGAGAATAGTTGATGATGGCAATTAACATCACATCTATGCCTAGAAAGGCTGGGAAACTGGCTGACCAAATCAAAGGAGCCTTCCTGAGCCAGAGGAAATCCTGGGATGGCAGGCAGCCACCTCTTTGGCTGTTTAACAAAATAGGAGGCAACTGGGTCTGGGTGGCAGTGAGGAGGAGGGAGGTTGCATACCAACAGGCTTTGGCTACATCCAGCTGGCTCAAATCAGATCACTACTGAGCAGAGAGATAGTACCCATGATGGAAATACCTAATCTATTTTCTACTGGTGTCATCTTGTAAAGGGAAACTAAAGTTTGTGGAATGATTACGTCTTACAGTTAGCTTTTGTTGTTGTTCAGTTGCACAGTTGAGTCTGACCCTTTGCAACCCCATAAACCATCGCATGCCAGACTCCTCTGTCAGTCTCTGTAGCCCACCCAGATCTACACGGATTACATCAATGATGCCATCTAACCATCTCATCCTCTGCTGCCCCCCTTCTCCTTTTGCCTTCAATCTTTGCCAGAATCAGGACCTTCTCCAGTGAGTCCTCTCTTCTCATTTGGTGGTCAAACTACTCAAGCTTCAGCCAGGCATGTGCTCGCCTACTGCGATACCGGGACTCATCCTACCATGCCCCAGCAACTGCCCCCTTCCCCCAGAGACAGGCAGAATTATTGCACCAATAATTCACGTGGGCGCAATATATCCACCCCAAGCCAGAGCCTTTCAGATGGGGGACACTGTTTCTAGGGAGCGGGTATCACTGCACACCAACCAGTCCCTCCCCGTCATGGCTGGTTGCTATAACCAGCCCCGCCCCCAGCCATGGCCTCAGCAGGTGGAAAAGAGTGCAATCAACTAGGCTTCGCGGTGGTGGTGACAGTAGCGGTAGTGCCGGGTCAGATTCCAAGGGTGAAGGCAGGGGGTGGGAGTTGGAGGCCTAGTCCCGGGAGCGTGCCTTCACCTCTTGGGGAGCCCCTTCCATGGCTGCTGAGACTAGGCCTCCAACTACTTTCGCCCATGGAATCCAACCCGGCACTGCCTCTGCACTATAAATGGCTGCCCTTGGAAAGTGGTGGGAGGCGCGGCTGGGGGGCCCTGGCAGTGAGCAGTCTTTGCTCACTCCCGTGCATACCAGCCAGCCGGTTCCTGCCCGCTGTGCAGTGGAGGCCACTGTAAAAGCGTCACCCAGGGCAGCTCCCCATGGCTTCCATTCGGAAGAGGTGCCAGGAGCAGCAGCAGCTCTACTCCAAGGAGAAGTGGGTGGGTGAGTGACAGGCACGCCTTCAACCCTCGTTTTCTTTCCCAGACTTGGAAAGGGCGACGGAGCCCAGAAGCCTTTTGCGCTCCTCCAACCTACCCCTGTCCGGAGTCCCGGGCAGTGTCCTGAGCTGGCTGCAACGATCATCTCTGCCTTCTTCCCCACCAGAGAGCAGCACCAGGTGTTTGAAAGCAAGAGACTGCAAGTAGGGCCCTCACTGCCTTTCTGAGCCCCGGTGTCACTCTCCGGTGGGGAAAAGCGGGGTGGTGAACGTTGAAGCTGGCTCTTGGAGGGGGTGCCCCAGGAAACGGTGAGGAGGCTCCTTTCATGTCCCCAAGATCTTTTCCCACCAAAGTGGTCCCTATTGTCTTGCTTTAAGACAGCTAGGTTGGCAGGAGCTGGGACCCGAGACGGGCACTCAATCCGTGATGTCATGCAGTACCCCGCATAGGCAGCAACCCTTCCCTCCCTCCCTGTCCACTGCCCTTTATCATAGCCAGCATGGACCTGGCTTCAGCTTCAGTATTTGTCCTTCCAAGGAGCAGTTAGGGTTGATTTCCTTTAGGATTAACTGATATGATCTCTTTGCAGTCCAGGGAACTCCCTAGAGTCTCCTCCAGAACCACAGTTCAAAGACGTCTATCCACCAAATCCCATTGTGACAGATTTTCATCTCAAATTCACAATATAACACAAGAGCTTTCCCCCATATCACAATTTCCTCCCATAAACACAATTTAGGGTGCATATCTGAAACTACATTTTGATTTGAAGATACTGCACAAGGATGTATAACTTTAGAGAATCACCATTCAGAAGTTCTGGAGGTGCAACAGGTAAGTATTCTACACACAAGGGATATGTGTCACCCCTGTCTGCTCTGTTGTCACTTTCTTCATGTCACAAGTAACTAACTGAAGAGATTGTGCCATAATAGTAAAGTCTGTTGAACCACAAGACAGAAAAACAAGTTGCAGCTTCATAAACAGAAATTCCACAGTTACAGCAAGTTATCTTTTTTAAGTCACTTGTATGAGGGAAGTACAAGGGAGAAGGGACAAGAGTGCTTTTCTCATGGTATTTGGCATTACACACTTTATTAATGAATAAGGAAGGCTATCATCTCTGGAGCAGCTTCCAGAAGAATATTACTCTTTGGACACAAGAGCCTGAATCCTGTTGCCCAATTATGCAAAACTGCCATAACCTCAGAAATTTCCACAGACATTATCTGTTACACAATGTGCAACTAAGCATGCAATATCTACAGAGATTTTTTAAAAACAACAATTCACCTCTAGAAGTTATGCTTTTGTGTAACTAACAGGATTTCAGCCAATCTCATGTTTCAAACACAGAAAAGTCAACAGTGTCTTCTGAAAGCAATGCAGCAAACACTCCTCCATTGATATTAAAATGAGTAAGAATATTTCAGCTTGACCTAAAATTTAAAGATGGTCATTCAAATAACGAAACCACCACATCAGCATAGCAAACCCCTTTCAACATTGTGATTCTGAAACCCACTTTATGATTTGTGATGATCTCAAAGAGGTAACTTATGCATTGCCTTCACTGTCTGTAATGCTACATCAAAGTGTAATGTCATAATTCCAAGGAAATCATTCACCTGATTCGCTTTCCCTCAAGACACTTGAGTCAGGTGGGGAATAAAAAATTAGTAGAAAAATGACAAAAAAGATATATTCATTTTCAGACAGAAACATCAGAAATATATTAAATCTGGGACATTTCAGAGCTTAGGTGTTTTGGGAATAGGGTTGCCATACATCCCAGAAAACCAGGATTGTCCCAGATTCAAGGTTGAAAAAATTGTCCTGGCCAGTTCAATAAAAATCATATTAAAGTCTCGGAATTTTAAAACTTACTGATTGTGTATTATAACACACCATTAAAATAAACTCGAACTCTCACCATCAAATGAGCGATTTCCTGCCACATTGGAGTTGGAGTATACCTGGAGACAAATCTTAATGTCCTCACACCACTGGCCGATAAGTGTGACCAGTGTGTTTCCTGGAACTAAGGACGTTAAGAATTAACTGTGATGCAACTTCTCAGAAGTGCAACAGATCATCTTACAGTAAGAATTAACTGTTGTAAATAAATTCATTTATGTATTGATATATTTAATGTGAAAGTGTTTTATAGCTGTCATTATGTTATGTTTGTTTAAAAACCCCGCCATTTTTTTGTCAAGTATACTTCTGTCCCAATTTTGTGGGAGAGAATTATGGCAACTCTATTTGGGAACACAACACACAGAATCCCCCAAGCAGCATTCCAGTAGCCACGCTGGCTGAGGGATTCTGAGAGCCTTAGCTCAACAAAAGTAACATTTCCAGGCTTTTTTTGACCCTTTGCAGGTTAGAACTGGTGAAAACTCCTGAAGGTGGAGATTAGAAGTTGAACCTTGCTAATTTTCCTTCCCAAGAGTGTGGCAGGTCTGTAGTCCCAAACCACTGGGACTGCAAATGCCCCTTCAGTCAAGGAGCAGCCAAGAGCGGAGTCCTCCTACTCTTCTTTCCCACACGGGTTCACACACCCCGGAAATGACCACAAAGGAGCTTTGTGTTCACCATGGAATCCCAGCTTTTCTGTTTGTGTTGGCAGCAAGTCGGGGGTTTATTTGTGGCAAGATGTCGTCAGGGAGGTTACAGACAGGAATTCCCTGTGACCAAGCCAGCTCAGCCTGACAATCCCCTCATTCAACACATCAGCACCAAGCACATTCCTTCCATCTGGAGACAGGCCCACTGACTTTGTCCAGGATCCAACAAGGCAGAGAGCAGCTCCAGCTGCATTGCTCTCCCCAGGCATAAACAAAAGTGAGAAGTAGATCCCTCACAACTACCCCCAGCAGTTTTGAATGGTCATTATCTAATTGTGCTCAGTTGTACACAGCCATGTTCTCCATTGTGCTATGAGTGGTCACCTATTTGAGAAAGTAGTTAGGAGTCTGGGTGTTTCTCAGTCAGTGCTGGAGAAATATCTTATGGCTGATGGGTAAGTATTTTTATTTTCTGGGAATACAACTTCCAGAATCCCCCAGACATATAGTCTTGGGATGTAGCATGGCTCTCTGAGTCCAAACATCCATGAGGCAAGACAAATTTTGCACATGGGGAGAAATCTAGCTGACTAGCATAGTTAACACTATGAGTCTCCAACAGTGACCATACTGGATGTAGCATCCCCTGAGTGGAGTTTCTCCTGCAAAAGTCCTTTCAACCCAGAGTAATCTCAACACAAAATTATTATTATAACAAAACTGGAATTCACTGCCACTAAAGGTAATCACAACTTACAAGTATGGCTTTAAAAGGCAGTTAGATAGATTGACATGGATAATGAAGCATCCCGCTTCTTGGGTGCACATCTTACTGTGGTGAACAGGTTTAGGCATGTCAGTGAAGTTGAGACTCCATTACAAGCCTGGACTCCTAGCAGAGTCACCCAAGGAGGAATGGTCACATCTGAGACACAAACTAAAAAGCATTCCACCCCAATTAGTAAGTTCACTAACTGAAGAATTCACTTACTCTAGGTTCACTAACTGAAGAATTAGAAGATTAGCTGTGCTTCATAGTCTACAGCAAAACCTTTGATTGTGTGGATCTTGAGAAACTGTGGGTTATTCTAAAAGAAATACATGTGTCTCAGCACTTGGTTGTCTTAATACATAAACTGTGTTTGTAGGCAAAAAGCTGCTGAGGATGGAATATGGAGAGACAAAATTACAGTAAAGTCCTGTCTTACTCGACTTACATAATGATTTTGTGCTAAAACCATATCCCGATGTACATGATTTCCTATGGGTTTGCTTCAAGTTGTTGTCCTGGTTTTCCTCATTTCTGAAGGGCCGGACCCAGTAGGTGTCCTTAGAGAGTGGGTTGTTGTTGTGTTCTCAATAATTTGCCTTTAACATATATATCATGTGTTCTCAATACTATGCTTTGTGTTCTCAATACTATGCCTTTAACATATATATCAATGTAACCCGTTGCAATTAGGACGCGAGCTAATGACCACCTGGTGGCAATAGCGAGCGCCCAGCTCACAGGTCCCAATTCCCCAAGGAACCACAGCGCGGGAAGATTCCCGCCACTACCTCACCTGGACAAGAAGGGCGTGACCAGAAATGACGTCACGCCAACGGTAGCCAATGGGCTATCGTGGAGCCACATTCAAATGTATAACCACCGTATATATTGAGCTGCTCGTCCGCCATTACCTCATGTTCCCCCTGGCCACCATGCAATAAAGATGTGTTAAGCCAATCCTTCGGCTGTTCTTTTGTCTTGGTTCTCATACACTAAATTGGCGACGAGGATGGGATATGGCTTCCCACGAGACCAAGACACATGCCGGTTTCGTCATCAACAAGCCGGAAGACTGGGAGCTCTTCGAAATGGACTTCCAAGATACACTGGTGGTGTCCGACATTACGGACGAGGGAAAGAAGAGGGCCATCCTCACTCGGATGCTGGGAAATGCTGCCAAACGAGTATTGGTGGACCTAGTATCACCGAAGAAAGTGAGCGAGCTAACGGCCAAACAGCTTCTGAAGGTGATGCGCGACCATTTCCAGCCCACGGTCTCGATGTTTTCGGCTCGAGACGCATTCTGGAAGAGAGTTCAAGCGCCTGGTGAGTCCATCGCCGCTTTTGCAGCGGCCCTGCGGTTGGCCGCCGGCCCATGCAAGTGGGAAAATCCGGAAATCACCCTCAGGGACCGCTTGCTGTGCGGCCTGTGGGATGAAGAGGTTCAGCGGAAGCTGGTGAACCAGGAGCCGCCCCCGACGCTACGCGAGGTCGTGAAGGCGGCCCAGGCCGCGGAGGCCACCAGGGCCGGAGTCAAGGGGTTCAGACAAAGGCCCCCACAGCCCGACAAGGCAGTGGGCTCGGTGCAGGCGGCCAGGCGCACGCCAAAATCGTCCACGGAGAGTAGCGACGATGAGGACGTCCGGAAGGTGCGGAAGGACGGCCGACGCTGTGACGGCTGTGGAGCAGCCCATGACCGCATCAAGTGTCCGTTCCAGAAGGCCGAGTGCCACAACTGCGGACGCCGGGGACACATCGCCAAGGTCTGCAGACGGCGGCACAGAGACCAGAAAGGCCCGTCAGACCGGCCGCCGAAGACCAAGGAGGGCGCCCGGCCCGCGAGGAAGCAGGACGGCGTAGGCCGCATCTCCGACGACAGCAGCAACGAGGCCCCCGTGTACAGCGTGTCCTTGGGATACCCACGTTATTTTGTCGAGGTACTGGTGCAAGGGGCCCCTGTTAGGATGGAGATAGACTCGGGTTCTTCCTACTCAATTATGTCCCAGCGGGAGTTCTTGGGAATTTCCCCCCACGTGCGCCCTAAGCTCAAAGCGTTGAGGTCCACGCTGCGGGACATGCAGGGAAATAGCATTCCGGTGTTGGGGGTTGGGAAATTCAAGGTCCAATACAAGCAACACGCCGCGGAACTTCCCCTGGTTGTTCTAAAGGGGGGAAGTTGCAGCCTCCTCGGGACTCAATGGTTTAAGCCCCTGGGTTTGTTCATTGGGGGGGTGCATGCCGTCAGGACTGACCCAATACAGGAGGTGTGTGACACGCACCCCGAAGTTTTCAAGAAAGGACTCGGAAAATTCAAGGGACCCCCAGTAGCGTTCGACCTGGACCCGGAGGTCCGCCCTATCAGACCCAAGCCGCGCAGAGTGCCTTTCGCACTAAAGGACAAGATAGAGGCGGAACTGGACAAATTGGTGGGCCAGGGGATTCTTGTTCCTGTTGATTCCGCGGAGTGGGAAACTCCGATTGTAACTGCGCTAAAGGCCAACGGGGAGGTTCGCATTTGCGCTGATTATAAGTGCACCATTAATAAGGCGATCCGCCCAAATGCGTATCCGGTGACGGTAGTCAGCCACCTGTTGGCCAGGTTACATGGGGGAAAGTGTTTCGCCAAACTTGACCTAGCGCAAGCCTATCAGCAACTCTCAGTAACCCCAGCTGCAGCTTCTGCGCAAACGATAGTCACTCATAAGGGGGCGTTCCAGGTGACGCGCCTACAGTTCGGCGTGAACTCGGCGCCGGGTATTTTCCAGTCGCTCGTGGAACGCCTCTTAAAGGGACTGGAGGGGGTCTTGCCATACTTTGATGACGTGTTGATAACGGGGGGAGTGAGGAGGAGTTGGCTGAAAGGCTGGACAAAGTGCTGGCGGTGTTCGAAAAGGCGGGGTTGAGGTTGCGGAGAGACAAATGCGTTTTCTTCGCCAAAGAGGTTGAGTTCTTAGGTTTCCGGGTGACCCCCGAGGGAATCAAACCCTCCAAATCAAAGGTAGACACCATTCGAAATGCCCCTCGCCCCACCTCCAAGCCCGAATTGCAGTCGTTCCTAGGGCTCTTAAACTTTTACCATTCCTTCCTGCCGTGGAAGGCATCGGTAGCAGAGCCACTTCACAAGCTACTTAAGAAGGACGGGGCGTGGAAGTGGGGCGAGAGCCAGGAGAAGGCATTCAGTGACCTGAAACAACTCCTAGCGTCTGACGCCATTCTCACCCATTTTGACCCCAAGAGACCAGTGGTTCTGATATGTGATGCATCCCCAGTGGGGGTGGGGGCAGTACTGTGCCACGTGTTGGAGAACGGGAGAGAGGCCCCGGTTGCATTCTACTCCAGATCCCTGTCCCAAGCAGAACGGAACTACGCTCAAACAGACAGGGAAGCGCTAGCAATAATCGCGGGGACCAAAAAGTTCCACGATTTCCTCTATGGCCGCCCTTTCACCATAGTGACCGACCACAAGCCCCTGCTAGGCATTTTCACTGCTGACAAACCCACCCCTCAAATCCTGTCCCCTAGGATGTTAAGGTGGGCCATCTTCTTAAACGCGTATCAGCACACGTTAGTGTACCGACCGGGAAAAGAGATAAGCCATGCGGACGCCCTGTCAAGGTCTCCCCTCCCCAACGCTAGCAGCATCGTGGGCGAGGAAGAACGGGACCGCCCGGTGCTCCTGATAGAGGTCTTAGATTCGCCCCCCATTGTACCCACAGACATCGCCAAGGCGACCGGAAAGGACAAAACGCTTGCTCTAGTCAGCTCCTGGGTGCAGAAAGGGTGGCCAGCGTCCTCCCCGGCGGCAGAGTTCGCCCCTTTTTTCAGGAAGAGGCTAGAGTTGTCCATAGAGAGGGGGTGCCTTCTGTGGGGCCAGCGGGTGGTAGTCCCCGAATCCCTGAGGCCTAGGGTGCTCAAACTGCTGCACGTCAGCCACCCTGGGATTGTGCGCTCCAAGGCTCTGGCCAGGAGCTATTTCTGGTGGCCCCAATTAGATGCCGACATCGAGCACATGGTGGGCGTTTGCGAGAGATGCCAATGCTCCCGACCCGAAGAGGCGCGTCTGCCGCACAGGGAATGGGACGCGGCAAAGGGGCCATGGTCGCGGGTGCACATCGACTTTGCGGGGCCATTTAGAGGGACACTTTTTCTCCAAGTGGTGGATGCTTACTCCAAGTGGTTGGAGGTAATTCCAGTTACGAGCACCTCTTCAGCAACGACGGTGAAGCATTTGCGGAGGGTTTTTAGCACGTTCGGTATACCCGACACCCTAATTAGCGATAACGCTAGTTGTTTCACGTCCGCTGAGTTCAGGGCATTCACGGAGATCAACGCCATTCGGCACATCACCTCCGCCCCTTTCCACCCGGCAACAAACGGCCAGGTGGAGCACCTCGTGCGCACCACCAAGGATGCGCTGAGGTGCATGGGCCCCGGGGATCCCAACCTACAAGTGTGTCAGTTCCTGCTAGGATACAGGGCGACCCCCCCTAGCTTCAGGGTACTCGCCCGCAGAGCTCTTAATGCGTAGGAAGCTGACCACGATCCTGACCAGACTAGACCCAACGAGGGTGGAGGACACAGGGAGGAACATCGGGTTAGAGGCCACGAAGAGTTTCGAAGTGGGTGCCCCAGTGCATTGCAGGAACTACGCGAGAGCGGGGCCAGCCTGGGTCCTGGGCGTCATCGTTGGGCAGACGGGTCCCATGTTGTATTGTGTGGAGACCAGTGCGGGCCTACTCTGGAGGCGGCACGCGGACCAGCTCCGGCGCCGGGTTCCGGACGAACAACGCGCGGACGGCACGGAAAAGGATTCAACGTTAGGGTTCTCCCCCACCCGTTCAGCCCAAGGGGGAGGAGAGGGGGGCCGGTGGTCCCCACCTAGGGGGGAGGGAAAGGAGTCCGAATCTGTCCTCATAGATATCCTGCGGAATCCTTCTAATGACACCCTAGGGGATAATTCTGATTTTCATTTACAAAACCGGGGGGAGGGGTTCCGGAGTGGTCCCCCACCCATCCAAGCGAGAAGCGGGGTTTTTCGTTAGTCCCTAGTGCCCCCGGTATTTCCGTCCCTTCCCCAAAAGCCGCAGAGCCACGGCAAGTCACTAACGAGTTTCCCTCTCCCGTTGCAGGACAAGGAGCCGGGACATGCCAGCCTGCAGCACGCCCAAAGCGCGTTTGCAATAAGCCATCTTGGATGAGAGACTTCGTCTCATCCTAGGGGGGAGGGATGTTGTGTTCTCAATAATTTGCCTTTAACATATATATCATGTGTTCTCAATACTATGCTTTGGGTTCTCAATACTATGCCTTTAACATATATATCAATGTAACCCGTTGCAATTAGGACGCAAGCTAATGACCACCTGGTGGCAATAGCGAGCACCCAGCTCACAGGTCCCAATTCCCCAAGGAACCACAGCGCGGGAAGATTCCCGCCACTACCTCACTTGGACAAGAAGGGCGTGACCAGAAATGACGTCACGCCAACGGTAGCCAATGGGCTATCGTGGAGCCACATTCAAATGTATAACCACCGTATATATTGAGCTGCTCGTCCGCCATTACCTCATGTTCCCCCTGGCCACCATGCAATAAAGATGTGTTAAGCCAATCCTTCGGCTGTTCTTTTGTCTTGGTTCTCATACACTAAAGTTGTCCAGTCCTAGGTTGCTCCTGTCTGTGGTGTCTCAGGGCTCGGTATTCTTGCCTCTATTGTTTGATATCTACATGAAACCGCTGGATAAGATCATTCGTTCCCATGGGGTGAGGTATCATCAGTATGCAGATGATACCCAGCTGTACATCTCGGCCCGTGGGGACCCGGGTGATGCAGTCAAAGTCCTAACCAGGTGTCTGGAGGCTGTTCAGGTCTGGATGGGGGACAATGGGCTTCAGCTGAATCCTGGCAAGACTGAGTGGCTGTGGGTTCAGGGCCCCACATTATCTGTGGAGTTACCAGCTTTGGTTCTGGATGGGGCAGTTTTGCCTCAGACAGACCCAGTACGTAATTTGGGGGTCCTCCAGGACTCGCAGCTACTGCTCAAAGAGCAGGTGGCAGCCGTGGCTAGGAGGGCTTTTGCACAGCTTCGTGTCATCTTCCAATTACGCTTGCTCCTGGACTGGGACTCCTTGCTCAGGGTCATTCATACCCTGGTCACTTCCAGGTTGGATTATTGTAATGCGCTCTACATGGGGCAGCCCTTGATGACCATTCGGAGGCTTCAGCTGGTCCAGAACGCAGCTGCCTGGGTGGTGATGGGGCAGGGATGTTATGCTCGTGCCTCACCGCTACTCCAGGAGCTGCACTGGTTGCCAGTGTGCCTCCGGGTGCAATTCAAGGTGCTGGTTTTGACCTTTAAAGCCCTTCATGGCAGTGGTCCAGGTTACCTAAGAGACCGCATCACCCCAAGGTGTCATACCCGTTCTATGAGAGCAGACCGGAGGGGCTCGGTTATGGTCCCTTCAGCGAAAGAAGCCCACCTTGCAGGGATGAGGAGGAGGGCCTTCTCCATGTCAGCCCTGGCCCTTTGGAACTTCTTGCCACTCAAACTACGCCTCCAGAGTGAGCTGCTTCCCTTTAGAAAACAACTAAAACATGGCTATGCCAGCGGGCATGGGGCATGGATGCATCAACTTCCCATTCCCGCTGGCTTATTTAGCCTATATTGGTTTTTGTCCTGATTGCTTTTTAATTGTGCTGGGAAGGAAGGGATTTTTAAATGGTTTTTAAAATGGGCTTTTTAATGGGGGTTAGTTAAATTGTTTTATTGTTGTTTTAATTATGTTGTTGAGCCACTTTGGGTCACTCTCGAGTGAGGGAAGCGGGATAAAAATATTTTAAATAAATAAATAAAATAAAGATTATTATTCCAGTTACGTAAAAATTCATTTCCCTATGGGTTTGCTTCGATTTACATAAAAATGTCATTTTTCCTATGGGTTTGCTTCGAGTTACATAAAAATCGATTTAAGCAAAAGCCTACGGAATGGACTTTTTTTCATAAGTAGGCATTTTACTGTATTATTATTATTATTATTATTATTATTATTATTATTATTATTATTATTATTATTATTATTATTATTATTATTATTATTATAGTTTAATTTGTATACCACTTTTCTCAACCCTGCAGGTGACTCAAAGTGGTTCAACAACAAACCAATTTAACAAAGTAACATCACATACTATAAAATCCACAAGCAATGAGATACAAAATATACAAATTACAAAGCATTGTACAAATTATAAAGCATCATATAAATCATATACTGCACCAAGAAATTTAACAAAGTGACATCACATTAAGATACAAAATATACAAATTACAAATGTGCAGATTACAAAGCATCATATCTATCATATACAGTACCCAAAAAACAAAACACAACAGGGCTCACCATCCACGACGGAGCCGGGCTCAATGTCCATGACAGAGTCAAAGGTTCAACATCCATAATAGAGTTGGGTCTCAATTGTCCATGACAGAGAACCCAAAGCTCAACGTCAACAACGGAGCCAGGGTCAATGTCCTTAATGGAGCCGGGGCTGAACATCCACGATAGAGCCCGGGACCCAACGAAGGTGCGACGTGTGGCAGCATCAGCGTTGTTTTTGGGGCCACGGTCCAAGTGGCTCCAGCTGACGGCGGTCTTTTCCCCACCTCCAGCCTGGCAGGCGAGGCGGGTACTGGTGTCGGCGTCGCCACTGCTTTCAGTTGGCTGAAGGAGGGGGAAGTCAAGAGTCCCGCAGCCATGGAGGTTTTGAACGTGCCAGTGGGCTTATTTACTGCTGTTGTAAACACACCCTCTTTGGCTTCTGTGTACGTGGTCAGGCCTGCTCAACTGTCTGGGGTGTGTGGTCAAGCCCACAGCATCAGTGCCGCAATTGGGGGGGGGGGACAAGTAGGACTCCCGTCCCGGGCCCAGAGATAACGGGGGCCCATCAGTGCTGGGAAACCACCAATGTGTGCATGCGCAAACAGACCACGCATGCGCAAAAAACCATGGGGGTGTTGCCAAAAGGGGGGGCACGTACCGGGCCCGGAAAATTCTGGTGTCAGCCCTGCATGGCATAAAAAGGTTGGGAACTCCTTGCCTAAAGGAAGCCAAGACTTGAGCTTAAAAGGGGTCAGTTGAGGACAGCAGTTTACAAGCAGAGCAGTTGAGGACAAGATGAAATTGCTTTTTCATAGTGTCAGCATAAGTCCATAGAGCCTTGTCAGCATGTAACAACAACAATTAAGCATCAGTGGCTATTGGTTGTATACAACCTCCAATACTAGCAGAAGCATGCCCACATATGAATTTTGAGATAAAGTGAGACAGCATATAGACTTACATTTATGTTCCATTCATGGTGAACAGATCTTGGTTTGACCCAGTGTAGCTGTTATGTTCTTAAATAGCATAACCTCTGTAGACCTCAGAGCCTGCAAAATTCTAACACTGTGACTAATGCTTCATTTATAGGAAATGAGAAGCAACAGAATTCACTCACAAAATATGTGACAATAACTAATTTCAAAGGTTTTTAAAAGGTATTTAAAAGACCATACATTATTAGAGGATTTTCATAATGAAACCAGCAGTGGACCCTGATTTATACTGAAACTAGGGTCTTGGTTTATAGTCCTGTTTCTTGCTTTTCTTTCAAAATAAAATTGAGCTGCTTAGGCATTGTTTTAAAAATCAGAAATAACATGTCATTTATTTGTCAGCCATATTGAAGCTCCACAGAAAACACATCTTAGCTCCTAGAATGGAGAAGGGGTATGGGGTGGCAGTGCACTAACTACACGTAAATCTCTACCATGTAGTACTGTGTAGTACTGTGTTCAACTACAAAGCAACTAGAGTTTTAAAAGGGAACAAATAAACTTTAGTGTCTTGCACGGAAGACAAAGGAGTCGCAGGAAGGACTAACACAGGTTTATTCATTGATGCCTAGCAGGAACATGAGGTAATGGGGCAGATACATCTCATTATATACCATAACACAATACATTTGAATCTTGTTGCACGGTAGCTCATTGGCTGCTACCGGCGTGGCCTCGCCCAGGTCACGCCTCTCTTCTGCAGTTGTTTTCTCTTCTGCAGTTGTTTTCTCTTCTGCAGTTGTTTTCTGTAGCTCCTGATCATGTGGGGAATTTCCCGCGGCTGTTTGTGATTTGGGCAATGTGGACCATGTGAGACTGAACGCTCGCAGCTGCCCTCTATGGGCGGCTTGCTCGCGTTCCTTAACAGCTGAGATACATTGTGATTGTGGACTGGTTACATTCATATATTTAAAGTAACATTGTACATGCATACATAACATCCCTCCCCCCTAGGATGGGACGAAGTCCCTCAACCATTGTGGCTTGCCGCATGTGCGCCTGGGGCGTGCGGCCGCCTGACTTAACACAGGGGAGCCGGAGGCTCCTGGTTCCGCGGAGTCCTGCCCTGCAATGGAAAGGGGGGACTCATTAGCGGCTCGGTGTGGCGTCTGAGGTACCCTTGCATTGGGGGACGGGAATGGAATGAATAGTTGGAAAGTGAATCCCTGCCTGCCGCTTGAGGAGTTTGGGGACCCCCCCAGTATGAATCTCGGGACCGACAAAGAGGCCCTCGTGGCCTCGCCACCCCCCGCTGCCTGTCCGGGCGTTCTAGAGACTGTGGTGGGCGGACTCGCCCCTGTTGCCTGTCTTGGGGGTGTTGGTCTCCGGGGAGCAGGAGCTATTGCATACTCCAAAACAAAAGGACTAGGGGGACTGGAAGTACCAGGGGCTGAACTGAAACCCCTCTTCTCGCTAGGACGGGTGGGGGACCACTCCGCTACATCCCCCTGGTACTGCAACTCATAATCATCATCAAACTGATCCCTCTCTTTGAAAGTATCCTCCTCTGTGTCTCCCCCTTGGGTAATGCGGGTGGGGGAGGACCCTAACGCTGATTCCCCCTCGCCGGTGACTCGCCTTCGGAGTTGGTCGGCGTGCCTTCTCCAGAGTAGACCTGAACTAGTCTCGACCCTGTAGGATACCGGCCCCGTTTGCTCAACAATTGTCCCTGGCACCCATGCTGGCCCCGAGGCCGCGTAGTTTCTGCAGTGAACCGGGTCCCCTACCGCAAAACTTTTGGAGCTCTCTCCCCCTATGCTTATGTTTCTCCCTTCATCCTCCACCCTGGATGGATCCATCCGGTCAAACAGTGTTACCGGACGCCTCCTCATGAGGAGTTCGGCTGGGGAGAAACCTGACGCTAAAGGGGTTGTCCTGTAGCAGATGAGGAACTGGCACAGATGCAGGTTAAACTCACCGGGACCCATGCGCCGCAGTGCGTCTTTCGTAGTGCGCACTTGGCGCTCTACCTGACCGTTTGTGGCGGGGTGAAACGGGGCAGCGGTTATGTGCCTGACGGCGTTCCTCTCCATAAACGTCTTGAACTCTGCCGACGTGAAGGTACTCGCGTTATCGCTCACAAGGACGTCTGGCAGGCCGAAGCAGGCAAACAGCTTTCGCAACTGTTTAATGGTTGCGGCAGAGGACGTGCTGTTCATGGGGATTACCTCCAACCACTTGGAGTAGGAGTCGACTACCAGGAGAAACATGGACCCGCGGAAAGGGCCGGCGAAGTCAACATGGATCCGGGACCATGGCCCGCGGGCCGTATCCCATTCCCTATGGGGTAACCGGGACTCCGAGGGCTGAGAGCTCTGGCAGCTCTCACACGTGCCCACTAGGCGTTCTATGTCCCCGTCTATCTGGGGCCACCAAAAGAAACTCCTGGCCAGAGCCTTGGAGCGCACGATCCCGGGGTGGCTGGTGTGCAGTAGCCTCAGCACCTTGGCCCTCAGCTTCTCTGGGATAACCACCCGCTGGCCCCAGAGTAAGCAGCCCCTTTCCAGAGAAAGTTCTACTCTGCGCCTGAAAAACGGCTTGAAATGTTCCTCGGGGGGAGAGGTGGGCCACCCTTTTCTAACCCAGGAACTAACTTGGGCCAGGATCTTGTCGGCCGCCATGGCCTTGGCGAGGTCGGCCGGCACAATTGGGGGTGAGTCGAGAGACTCAATCAGCAGGACTTGGTGTTCCTGCTCTACCTCACACGTGGGGTCCCCTAAACTAGGGAGAGGGGATCGGGACAGGGCGTCCGCATGGGAGATCTCCTTCCCTGGGCGATAGACCAGCTCATATTGGTAGGCGTTGAGAAAAATGGCCCAACGCAGCATCCTGGGGGATAGAATTTGTGGGGTTGGTTTGCCGGTAGTGAAGATCCCCAGCAGCGGCTTGTGATCCGTCACTACCGTAATCTCGCGGCCGTATAAGAAATCGTGGAACTTCTTGGTTCCCGCGATTATTGCTAGGGCCTCCCTATCTGTTTGCGCGTAATTTCGCTCAGCTTTCGAGAGGGACCTTGAGTAGTACACCACCGGGGCTTCCCTCCCGCTCTCCAACACGTGGCACAGGACCGCCCCCACCCCCACCGGGGACGCATCACAGACTAGCACCACTGGTTTTTTCGGATCAAAATGGGTCAGGACTGCATCCGAAGACAGGAGTGACTTAAGCTCCTTGAATGCCCTCTCCTGCTTGTCCCCCCACCGCCAAACCGCGTCCTTCTTAAGTAGCGCATGCAGTGGCTCCGCGACCGATGCCTTCCGAGGCAGGAAGGAGTGATAGAAATTTAGGAGCCCTAGGAATGACTACAGCTCCGGTTTTGCGGTGGGGCGAGGGGCGTCTCTCACGGCCGCTACCTTGGACTCGGAAGGTTTGATTCCGTCCGGGGTTACCTTAAACCCTAGAAACTCTACCTCCCTCGCGAAGAATACGCACTTGTCCCTCCTCAATTGAAGTCCTGCCCTCTCGAACACTGAGAGAACCCCATCTAGCCTCTTGGTTAACTCTAATTCGCTCCCCGCTGTTATCAACACGTCGTCGAAGTATGGGAGGACGCCTGGAAGCCCCTTTAAAAGGCGTTCCACGAGGGACTGGAAAATTCCGGGGGCCGAATTCACGCCAAACTGAAGGCGCGTTACCTTAAACGCCCCCTTGTGCGTTACGATCGTTTGCGCGGCGGCAGCAGCCGGGGTTACAGAGAGCTGCTGATACGCCTGGGCCAGATCTAACTTGGCGAAAAACCTCCCCCCATGTAGCGCGGCCAGCAAATGGCTGACCACGGGCACCGGGTATGCATTTGGCCGAATGGCCTTATTTATCGTACATTTATAGTCCGCACAAATTCTGACCTCCCCATTTGACTTGAGGGCTGTAACAATCGGCGTTTCCCACTCCGCCGAGTCAACTGGAACCAAAATCCCCTGCCCCACCAATTTGTCCAGTTCCGCCTCAATCTTGTCCTTGAGGGCAAAGGGCACTCTCCTTGGCTTGAGGCGGATGGGCCGGATTTCTGGGTCCAGCTCAAAGGAAACCGGGGGGCCCTTGTATTTCCCGAGCCCCTTCTTGAAAACGTCCGGGTGTGCATCGCACACGTCCCGCATTGGGTCAGTCTCGATGGCGTTAATGCCGGACAGTTCGATCCCCAGGGGAGCAAACCACTGCGTTCCCAAAAGGCAGCACCTCCCCCCTTTTAGGACCACTAGGGGCAGTTTCTCGGAGTAGTTCTTGAACTTCACCTTGAAGTTCCCCACCCCCAACACTGGGATCCCATTTCCCTGCACGTCCCGTAGGTTGGATCTCATGGCCCGCAGTTTGGGCCGTTTCTCTGGGGGAATGCGCATAAACTCTTTTTGGGACAGGATGGAATAAGAAGACCCCGAGTCTATCTCCATCCTCACTGGGACCCCCTGCAACAGTACCTCTATGAAGAACCGCCGGTGCTCCAGGCCCACGCGGTTCACACCGTCCTCGCTGTGGCCGGCTGAGACCTTCCTGGTGCTGGCCGCCTTTCGTTGGTGCGTCTGGGAATGGCTGGAACTGCCCTTGTCCTCGACTCGCCCGCGCCTGCATACTCGGGCGATGTGTCCCTTTCGGCCGCAGTTGTGGCACTCGGCCTTCCGGAACGGACACCTTGTGCGGTCATGGGCCGCCCCACAACCGTCGCAGCGGCGGTCCTGCCGTTCTCGGGTCTGGCGCTTCTCACCTCGCTTCTTGATCCTCTGGACGTCGTTGTCCTCGCTGGAGTAGGGATCCGCTGTTGTGGAGGACTCCTCGGACGACGTTGGTGCGGCGGCGGGCGGCTTGGGGGCCCGCCAGGCCGTCTTCGCTGGTGTCCGCCGGGCCGCCTGCACTGGTGACTTGGCCCTCTCGGACGTGGCCCCTCGAGACTTGAATAGCCGGACGCCGCTCCTGGCCTCCTCGGCTGCTTGCGCCTCCCGCAGTACCTCGTTGAATGTGAGGCGATGGTCGCGGGTCATGAGCCTCCTCTGAAGCTCCTCGTCCCTCAAGCCGCACAGCATGCGGTCACGGAGGGCCTGGTCCAGGTCGTCCCACTGGCAATGCACCGCTGCAAGCCTGAGGGCCGCCGCATAGGCGGACACGGATTCGCCCGGTCGCTGGTCTCGCCTGTGGAACGCGACCCGGGCTGGGAAAATCGAGACGGGCGGCTGGAAATGCTCACGCAGCCTCTCCAGGATACGGTCGATGGGCACCTCGTCCACCTTCCGGGGGGCCACCAGGGTCATCAGGATCCGCAGCGTGGCCGGCCTCACCTGAGACAGGAAGTGGGAGCGCATCTTCGCGTCGTCGTCGACGCCTGCAGCCTCCATGGCGTGCTGAAACTGGCACTCGTAGAGCTCCCATTGTTCGGGCTCGCTGACATCGAACTGGTACGGCTTGACCTTGGGATTCGCCATCGATCCCACCTTCGTCGCCAATTTAGTGTCTTGCACGGAAGACAAAGAAGGAGTCGCAGGAAGGACTAACACAGGTTTATTCATTGATGCTCAGCAGGAACATGAGGTAATGGGGCAGATACATCTCATTATATACCATAACACAATACATTTGAATCTTGTTGCACGGTAGCTCATTGGCTGCTACCGGCGTGGCCTCGCCCAGGTCACGCCTCTCTTCTGCAGTTGTTTTCTCTTCTGCAGTTGTTTTCTCTTCTGCAGTTGTTTTCTGTAGCTCCTGATCATGTGGGGAATTTCCCGCGGCTGTTTGTGATTTGGGCAATGTGGACCATGTGAGACTGAACGCTCGCAGCTGCCCTCTATGGGCGGCTTGCTCGCGTTCCTTAACAGCTGAGATACATTGTGATTGTGGACTGGTTACATTCATATATTTAAAGTAACATTGTACATGCATACATAACATAAACTCAAACCCATGGTTGCTATGTAGGGAAACAGAAATAACAACAGATTCAGCAGAATACATTTCTGTTTCTTTACTGAGAGTAAGATCCCATTAACAAGAGGCATCTCCTCAGCCCCTTGGGATACTGAATATTCTTCCTCTCCATTTTCACCCCAAGCTTGAAACAGGTGTAAGCATACTGCTGCTTCTAGATCAGGAGTTCCAACCTTTTCAAGCCGCGGCCTGTGTCATGCTCTCTCTGTCAGCTTCAAGGGCCGGATGGCCATTTTGCCCTGCCTGCACAATGGAGGTGGCCATTTTGCCCAATAGTTTCAAAGGGGTGGCCATTTTGTTTCTTGAATGCCCTTGGAGGGGGGGGGGGCACATGAAGTGGCATTGTGGGCTGGATCTGGCCCATGGGCCTTCAGTTGGGAATCCCTGTTCTAGATTCTTGTGCAGGGGATCAACTGCCTCTGGCCAGACTTGATGCCATCAGAATGAGCTGGTAACTCACTTCATAACCATGTACTTTCTCCAGCATATTTATGTAAATTCAAATTTTAAAAAAATTATTGGCATGACAACTGGCACTACAGTGCCAAAAGCATCACAGGCAGTTGATACAACAAGGTGTGGTACAAATAAAATGATGGGGAACCTGGGATCAACTACTCCTATCTGTAGGTAGAGTCTAATAGCACACATTTAAAAAAGCAGCCACCCTATCCCTAAAATCAGTAGAATCATTGTTTAAAAGAAGCAACAGGATGAATCTGGAAGTCCACTGAAACTCAGCAGAGCCATTGTTCAAGAGAAGCAGCAGTCTAGAGGAGTCTGGTAGTTCGCTAAATTTGGTTAAAATGGGATCTAAATAATTGAGATGGATTTCCTTGCAAAAAGGGCAGTAGAAGAGAACATGGATAACTGATTCAGCACGTTTGGCCCCATAAGGACACAACCTATCACCATATGAGATTTTATTGAATCTCCCAACTAGGAGCTCAGAGGGCATATTTGCATATTTATGTAGATGTCAAGGACCTACATACTCTGAAGAGAGGAATAGCATTCCTTCAACATTACCTTCTAACTCTACATCCCAATAAGATGCAAGACCTTGAATCACCTAAGTATTCCATAATAAATAACAGTTGTGTGCAAGCAAGTTGGTTATAACGTACAATGACACATGTCAGGATTTTCTAGTTATAGAGTATTTAGGAGTGATTTACCAGTACTTTCTCCTAGGGTGCTATGGGGATGTGTGCCTTATCCAAGGTTGCATGGGCTGGCTCTTTTCTTGAGAGGTACAGGGAGGCCCTTAAGTCCCTATCTGGCCTGTAAGTCCCTACCTGTCCTCTCCGTGGGCACACACCTCGCCCCTCTGCCCAGCAGTCCAATGGGAATGCTTCCTCCCTCCTCCCAGCACAAAGTTTGCCCCGCCCCTCTGCCCAGCAGCCCAATGGGAGCAGTTCCTCCCTCCCCAGCAGAGCCCTACTCTCTTTGTGGCCAGGTAGGGACTTACGGGCCACCCTGTACAATAGGAACTAAACTATTGAACTCTGGCTCTAGTGTTCCAAGTCACTGAGCTATGCAATCACTCCAAAGCATATAACAGACAAATGTGGTTAAAGTATCTTAAAAGGTCCAAGAAACTCAAGAGGACCATATCCCTGTTCTCTCTTTCCAAATTAAATAACCAGTCTAAGAAATCACACAGAAAAGCCAGAAATTGTTTTGGAAAGGATTTGGATCAAACTTCACCCCAACCAGAGCTCAAAAAAGTTCCTTTTTGGACTATAACTCCCAGAATTCCCTAACCAATCTGAAAATACAGGGATAAAGGGAAAATTTCATGGACTAATCTTCAGTAAACAGTCTATCTGCTCCTCTGGTAATATCAAATGTGGCTTTAAAAGCTGTGATTTGTACAGGATAAGGTGACTTTCGTGCCAATTCAGTGAATGGATGTGATAATTTGTCTGTAAAGATTTTGGCAAATATGTTAATATGCAAATCCGTAAATTGTCCAGGGCACCAAGGTTAGAGTTTGCTAAGTCAGACCAAACTTTGTAAAGCAGATTGGAAACCCACTGCATTCAGACAGCTTTTAAAGAGAAACCATGTTAAGCAGTTCCTTGTTCAAATGGGTGAGGCTACACAATTCCTGAATTGATTCTCATACTCACCAGATAATGATTTTTCCATGCTGTTATGTTTGATCTTCAAATAAGGTTTCAGAGACAAGAGTTCTGTATCATTAATTATATTTCTTGGGGAAGAGTTGGGGGTTGAGAGTTTGAGTAAATAGTCTTTGCATAAGAAATTGGAAAAAGAATGATGTGAAAAGAAAGAATGTTTCCATAGGTGGAATCTCTTACTCTTCTTTGCTAATCTCTGCTAAGGCAATTAATCTCCTCTTGGTTCTTTTCTCAATATATACACTGTTCCTGAATGAGATCAGCAGATCCTACAGCATTCAGGACCAATTACTGTATATGCAAATGATATCCAGCTGCACCTTTCCGGCGCTTGAATTCTTATTTTTCCTTAATTGTCCTTCAGTCCCAGTCTAACATCTCCAACCAACTCTCCAAATCCTCTGACTTGGAGTTTCACTGTCATCGCAAAACCGATAGGTCCAAGACTAAAATAATTATCTTTTCCCCCAAGCCCTCCTGCTCATACTTTCCTTATCTATTGACAATGTTATTAGTCACCCTGTAAAACAGACAAGCAATCTTGGCTTTTATCTTTGACTCCTCCCTGTCCTTTATTCCCTAAATTCAGTCTACGATGAGCAATACATTCTTTCTTTTTTTAAAAAAAGTAACCAACGGACTCCTTTTTTGGAACTGAAGATGAGAGAGGTAGAAATTGGGAAGCCATGCAAATATACAAAAATCTATTTGGGGGGAAATGTAGACATGTATTGCAGAAGACATTTGTCACAGTGATTAACGAACCTTGAAATAGATATAAGAAATAGTTATATCTCAGAAGAAGTGAAGAAATATAAGAATGCTCCGATGACTATGACCAATGTTGACCATAGCTTGCCATGATTTGAAAAAATTAGTGGCTCACTAAAAGCTAAGGCCATATTTAATGCAGGAGTTCTCAACCTTTTTAAAGCTGGGGGCCGGGTGATGCTCCCTCAGACAGCTTCAGGGGCCGGACAACCATTTTGCCCTTCCTCCACAACATGGCACTTCCTGGTGTGGTGGAGGTGGTGGGGGCCCACATCCATCCTGTGGAACGCAGGTTGAGAATCCCTGATTTAATGCAATGCATTCAGGAAGAAAAGAGTAAACTATGATTTGATAGGATGTGTTAGACCAGAGGTTCACAACCTACAGCCCATGGGCTGGACTCGGCCTGTGGCACCATATCATGTGGCCCACTGCCGCCACCACACCCAGAAGTGGATGTGTTTACATTAGCCATAAATGTGCCCACGGCTGTCATAAACTCAGAAGTGGGTGCATTTACGACAGCCATAAATGTGCCTGCTTCCGGGGGGCATGGATCAGCCCATGGTGAAAAAAAGGTTGGGAACCCCTGTGTTAGACTATAAAATGTTAGTTAAGGAGGACCTTAGCAAGAAGATATACACAAGTTTAGCACCAAAAGAAGATGGTAACTATTAGGCAATCTTGGAAAGTCTGTGATGCTCCCTTCACAAAAGAGAGATAACCAGACTTTCTGGAAATTAATAACAAGAGAGAGCACTCAGTGTAAGATTAAGTTAATGATTTGTAAATCAAGTAGAATTTAAGAAATACACCTTGAGAGAATTCTCAATTAATAAATAAAAAACAGATACTTAAAAACTGAAAGACAGCACTTTCAGATATAGTAGTTCTAAAATGTACATCTATCTCATACCTGTCAAGTATCCTGTCTTGGCCGGGATTTCCCATTTTTCAGTGCTCGTTACTCTCTTTTCCCACCGCTGTCCCGTATTTGAACGGCGGGGAAAGGGCTTACTGCGCATATGTGGCCATGGGGCGCATGCACAAATGAGTTACTGAGCATATGTGTCCATGCATGCACAGTAATTTCCCATATTTTGTGGAGCAGTGCTTGACAGGTATGATCTATCTCTACAAAAGTTGTGTAATCTATACCTATAAATCCAAGGGTTAACCGTTGAAACTTGCTATACGTTTCTGCACCCGTCCATCCTATCCCATACCGAGCTTCCTGCACTCGCCTGAACCCGGTCTGGAGGTTACTGCAGGGTTGAGAAAGGCGCCATTGGGGGAAGAGCCCCATGAACGTGAAAAAAGGAAAATAACTTCACTTCCCAATGTTCTCTGCGCCACACCATGCCACAGCCAATCAGGCTGAGAGGCGTGAGCAAAAAGAACGTTGGGAAACGCGGTGCAGCCAATTAAAATCAAGCCACAGAAAAAAAACCACCACATGAACACAAACCACAAACGCAAAACTACAAGTCCCAGCGTCCTACGCGCCATGAGCGCGCAGAACGCTCAGAAAGCCGGCGCACGAAAAATAAAATTAAAAAACTCAACGGGACCGCAAGTCCGCAGCAGGCAGACGCAGCGCCTCACAGCCTCGCAAAACTAAAAGACACAATACTCCACCACAAGACACCCGCCGGCCTTCTTTCCCGGAGCAATGGGGAGAAGAGGGACTCCCTCTCCTCCACGCTACCCTGCCGAAGACACGGCGAGACCAATGCCGGCCTCAAGGAAAGTGGAAAAAATGCCAACAGCAGGCAGCAGTTCATCAGGGGAAGCACCCTCCCTGGCGAATGACTGGCTGCTGCCTTTGTATTTCCGACGGAGGTAATACAAAAGCTGCAGCCAGCAATCCGCAAGGAAGAGTACCCCCCCCTCTTATGGATCGCTGCCTGCCAATCTCCGGTTAGGTAATCCAGGAGAGAAAGGAGACAGAGAGGAGAGAACTATCGTGAGGCAGATAGCTCTTCTCTGCCTCCTTCTCCCCCGACCTACCTAACGAACCTTCCTGAGGGAAGAGCGAGCTGACTACCGGCTCCTCCTTTCCCCCATTGCTGCATCGAAACCAAAATTTGAAGCAGCAATGGGGAAAAGAGGAACTGACAGGCAGCCCATTCTTCACGCAAAAGTACACACCAACAACAAACAACAAAATTAATAAAAATAATAAAACACAAATAAATCGATAATTAAAAAACCCATTAATACTCAAAAAAGAAAACAACAAAATCCACAAACAAAAACATCCACAATACCACAAAAGCACAGACAAAATACCTAACTACAACACAAGAATACCTAACTCTAACAAAACAACTACCACAAATTAGACAAATAAACAACAACAAAATCACAAAAATTAAACAAACCAGAAATAAACAAACCAATTAAACAAACCTAAAACCCAACCAAACCACAAAAGAACAAACAGAAACACATCCCAGGCCACTAACACAAAAACAAAACAAAGAAAAACCCCAGAAGAAAGAAAACCAGACAACTCACCAGCACGTCCTCCCTCCACGAGATCGGAACAGAAATGAAGAAACAAAGACTACTTACCAGAAGAAGCCCCACCTAGAGGCCAGGAGAGAAAAAACAAATGAAATGAAAAGAAAACCACTAACAGCCCCACCTGCAGGGCGGAATATTAAAAACAACTCAAAAACAATAAAGCCCCACCTAGAGGCCACAAGAGCAAAAACAAGTCAAAAACATAATAAATCAAAAGTTTACACAAATAACAAACATATGTTAAATAAATTAAAAAAAGATTTATAGCATCCTCTGTTGAGTTTTAACTCAAATAAAAACCCAAAACATCTAAACACAGTTTTAAAACATTGAATGTAAAAAAACATGTACTTTCACATTTTTAAAAATATTACCTATGGTACAACTATTAACAAAAAAAAGTCACATACTAACTATTTGGTTAAATAAAACAATTTGAAACAATTATATCATCCTTTGTTCTTTTTTTAATCCAAAAAAAAACCCAAAAAAGCTGATCCCAGTTTATAACATCCTGGCAACACCGGGCAACCTATGCTATCCTAGCAGAGCTTTTGAAATCTCACATGGAGTGGTAGTCTAGATTATTGACACTTCTGTTCACAACTATGAATGAGAGAGGGCAACAACCCTAAAGAATAGAATGAAAGTGCCGTAGTTTCAATATATAAGAAAGGTGCTAAGTCTGATCATGTGAAAGACCAGTTTCTTGATGGTCAGTACTTGTGTTTCTCAACCTTTGGTGCTTGGACTTCAATTCCCAGAAGCCTCAGTCAATCCCCCAAAATACTGATCAACCAATGGACTGATTGAGGCTTCTGTGAATTGAAGTCTAAGAACCAAAGGTTGGGAAACACTGATCTATACTGTATCTGTTGACAACTCTGAAAAATCAAACATCCTAGCCCAGGAACAAATAAAATTTCAAGGAGGAAATTCAACAGTTGATTATTGCTTTGCAATTTCTCAACTAGTTCATATGTTAGAATAAAGAAATGCACTCTGCATATCATTCCAGTTAGTGCAGGGGTAAAATCAATTTATAATACAGTACTAGGGTTTCCACTGTTCATAGAGTTCCAGTGTGGACAGGTAGCAGTGAAAATCTTTGAACAGTAACCTGTGCAACAGCCCATGTCAGAAATTTATAACCCAGTGTCCACAGGACAAAACATCTGCAGGGATCAGGATTTCCCACCCAACCTGTGGAATAAAGAGAGGAGAGAGCAGTATTTGGAGAAAGGGATGGGCCATATTTATTAAAATTTCAACCTAACCGGGGGGCGGGGCGGCTGGTAGTCATACCTGTCATGTATCCCAGATTAGCCAGGATTTCCCATATTTCAGCACTCCATCCCCCTCGTTCCCGCTGCCATCCCGTAATTTTGGACGGCAGGAAAGGGGTTACTGCGCATGCCGCCGCTGCCTCTGATGGCCACACATGCACAGTAACCTCTTTCCTGGCCAAAGGGGTTTCTGCGCATGTGCACCGCTGCCTCTGACAGCCACGCATGTGCAGTAACCCATTTCCTGGAAATTTACTGTGCATGCGTGGCCAGTTCCCGGATTAGCAAAACCGCGACTTGACAGGTATGCTGGTAGTACAAAACTTGTATCCCAAGTTGTTGTCGTTCAGTCACACAGTCAAGTCCGACCCTTTGCGACCCCATGGACCATCGTATGCCAGGCTTCTCTATCTTCCACCATCCTCCTCAGCCCACTCAGATCCCAAGTAGGGGGAGCTATACCACTCCTCTCAGGTCCTATTGGGCGAATCCTTTCCACAGGGCAGTGCCGATCCTTGTCAGCTACTGCCCCAGGCCAGCAGCTAATCGGGATGACATCTAAGAGGCCATTGCCAACTCAGTTTGCAGGACCCCCTTTTGGCCATACACCCTAGATTTCTCATGGTGCTCTATGTCCAACTGATCCACACAAATCCTGTCAGGGAATCAGACCCCCTTTGATGTAGGCAGATTGATTGCACACGGAGCCAGCATGCGGGCCAAACACTTCTTTATTGCAGCATGGTCAATCTGTACATGGCAAAATGTTTGAGACGCAGCTCCTTATATATCATACATTGCATTTGAATTTTGCCCCAAGGACGCCCATTGGTTGCAGTAGCAGTGATGTCATTTGGGATGTACTGCATACCTTCCTAAGGTTCACCTAACCTGACTAAGGTTCACCTGTGGCGGGGAGGTTTCCCGCGCTAGTTGTTGATTGGGTGATTTGGGTCGCATGGGCTGAGCTTCCTCAGCTGCACTATGGCTAGCAGCTGAGTTGCGTGCAGCGGCAGATAATATGCTTGCATACACAACACACACACCCTCATCAAAAGTTGCCTAAAAGGATTCACTACCTGCCACTAAATGCAACTTATTTATTAAACCACACTTGCTGACACTAATGCCACTCTTAAACCAGAGTAGGATAGGCAAAAACTACCCAGTTCCCTAAGGCTAATCTGAGAGTCTAGGACAATGATGGCAAACCTTGGCACTCCAGATGTTTTTGAACTTCAATTACCTGATCAGCAGGAGTGCTGGCTTGGGCTTCTGGTAATTGAAGTCCAAGAACACCTGGAAGGCCAAGGTTTGTCATCACTGGCCTAGGTTAAAATTCCTATCTGGCCCTTCAATGGTGACCATGTTAAGTACTCTGAATAATGGGTGGATGGGTGGACCATCGTTGACCCACATGGCCAAAGAGGCTGACAGAGGAGTGTGGTCAGCTTATAAAGCCTTGACCCGCCTCTCCGCCTTGCTCCAGATGATGAATCTTAAGCATGTATACAAGTTTAGTGTCTTGCACGAAGACAAAGAAGGAGCCGCAGTAAGGGCTAAAACACAACTTTATTGCATGGTAGTCAGAGTGAACATGAGGTAATGGTGGACCAAACAGCTCTATTTATAGCACACTGTACATTTTGAATAACCCGGGTGATAGTTCATTGGTTACTGTCCGCGTGACATCAGGGATCGTCACGCCCATTTTCTCCAGGTGCGGTGTGGCAGGAAGGTTTCCTGCCCTTCAGGTATTCAGGGGAATCTGTATCATATGAGCTGGATGCTGCTACTGCCACGGGCAGTAGCATTCTTAAGAGCTGGATGCTGCTACTGCCACAGGCAGTAGCATTCTTAACAGCTTGCTACAATGTGTCTCTGATTAGCTACAATGGATACAATTACCGGATACAATCAGTTAAAGTGTACTTGTCACATTCTATTCAGTACATAACAACAAGTCTCTCTTCTGCTTCCAGATGGGGAGAAGCACCCCTTCTGCTACCAAGTAGACGTGGAGCCTCATGGTTGCTTGTTTCTGATATTTTAGATTCCTAGAATTATATTTGATTGGGCTAATTTTTTAAGTAGTAGCCCAGTCCACTAAGAAGAAATAGGTTACACTTCATATGGTGGACCACCAACAAAGCTCTGACTACAAACTGGCAAGGAAGGGGAAAGATGTCAAAACATTTGCTCTTACTCTCCTCACCCCTCCCAACCATCTGTAAAGAACTGCAATCAGCCAAAAAACTGCCTTGTCTATTTTTAAAATTATGGCTATAGTGCATCCTTTGTGACTCACTTACTGGGTTTATTTTATGCAGTTACTTGAATTGTTCACTTTCTTAGTAATATAACTGTAACATGCTTTAGTTACTTGTATAGCTACAGGGTGAGCAAGGACAGGTCTTACTATTTAGGGATGTTTTATCACAGGACAGCAATTTATAGCATGCTGCTGCTTTTGCAGCACATTAGGGTCTTTTTTTTTTTGTAACTGTTTTGTAACCAACTACTTTAAAGAATGATTTCCCAAGCCCTGCTTTTTTATTACTGTTGAAAATCCATTAAAAAGAATTAAAAACAGTAGAGCTGCACAGTGTTTTCTAACAGGTAACCACTAGGATGGGTCTGTCAGGAATAGAACTTAGAAATAGCCATGCTGGCTAGGGTGATTTTAGAACAGGAGTTATCAACCTTTTAAAGCAGGGGGCCTGGTCATGTTCCCTCAGACAACTTTGGGGGCCAGATGGCCATTTTGCCCTTCTTCCATCACATGGCACTTCCAGGTGTAATGGGGGGGGGGGGACATGTCATGGGCCGCATCCAACCCATGGGCTGCAAGTTAAGAATCCATTCTAGAAGTTGCAGTTCCCAAGCTCCTGTATGAAAATCCCATAACCCTAAACACATACATACAGTATAACCAAAATAACAGCATACTGTTTGCTGGATTATGCCTACTTCCATTTCCTTCCCTTTTCTCTGTTGCTTTTTCTTCATTAAATATCAGGTACAAAAGGAGGATCAATCAGGCATTTTTCAAGGAGTCAGGCCAGGGATCTATAAGATAAGCCCCAAAAACTGTATTTTCAACATGGTTTTCAGAACACTATAGCTTTTTGTCCTGAAAAGTAAAGCAAACCAACTCCATCTTTCAGTATCCCAATTTGCTCTTCATGTTTTGTTCTTTGACGTTTAAAGCCTAGGTCTGCTCTCCTAAAGGTCACCCTCCATAACAGGGCTTCCTAAGATCTTCTGAGATTAGTGTATGTTTCGACCCAGCATGAATATCCTGCTCTGTTGCTAGTATTTCTATTTCCAGTTATCATGAACAAGAAGTCCCAAAGTACATTTAAACAAAAAAAAATCAACATGGACAAGAGCTGATTGTGGGACAGATGAAAGTCTTCATGCAACTGGGCAAGAAGGTCTCACATCACAGCAAAGGAAGAGTGGAAAGAAAAGCAGATCATGTGAAAAGGTTGCCAAATTAAGTGAGATGATTTCCATTTTTTGGGAAGGAACTTTTACACAGAGCCCCAGGTGTTGTCCGCAAGTAGCAGGTGCAGCAATGGCATTTAAAAGAGATCAGAAGTCTGTGACATGAAAGTATCATTTTGAGAAGTGTAGGTTGGTTGATTGACATTTATATCCTGGTTTTCCTCCCAGGATCAGAAAGCACCTTATGCATAGCAACAGAAATCTGCCCAGCAGCACTTAGGATTTCCTCTCAGTGAGGGAAGACTTTTCAAGGAAATGGAAAAAGTCAGAGAAATTGTTGAAGAACCAATATGACAGTGATGGTGAACCTTTTAGAGACTAAGTGCCCAAGGAGGAGGCGGTGGCATGCGGGCAGGCACCGCGAGTGCCCACACATCCATTTAACATCACAGGTGTGACTCTGGCAAAGTCATGTGGGTGCATGCATGCACGTACCACTTGAGGTGCACTGGTGATGTCATGAGCACTCACCACCTCCACAGCTGCACCCAACCTCCCCATCAGTGCACCCCCTGTGGGTGGGGGTGTCTGGTCACCTTACCTCACCCAGCCACAGCCTCCCTGCCAGGATTTCAGCCTCCCCTCTTGCGGAGGGATTGGGGTGGTGGGGAAGCAGTGCTGGATAGACGGAGTGGGGTGGGGCTTCCCCTCAATGGCACATGTGCTAGCAGAAAGGCCTCTGTCATAGGTTCACCATCACTGCAAGATGGTATGAAGAATGGTATATAATTCCTAACTATTGGCCCTGCCCCTTCAAGCATTTCCATGTCTGCTAACAGACTACCTATTCAATATTGTATCTTCATCATGACCCTTCATTTTCTAAGCATTCCTCAAAATACACAAGTCCTCTCTAATAAAAAAGGATCAGAACTATCCCATTCATTGTCATATTTTTAGTTGTAGCCTACAGATATTCTCGTATACCTGCATATGCTATTTTGCTACAGAATACTTCAGATATCTATAATCTACCTTGTTTTTATCAGAAACCTGAGTCCTCCAACTACAGCAAAGTACAAACTAATGGCTCAAAGAGATATATACTAAGAAATAAGGAAGAAGAGCCACTTCATTATTCTCTATGTATAAACTAGGTTTAAGTGTCCTAAACACCTTTTTGGCACAGAACAAGATAAACATTTCCTCACAGAACTGTATGAATATGGGAGTCTGCAAAGCTGCTTTTATCAAAAGTTTATACTGCTTCTCTATACAACCAAAAATCTCCCTCTAATTTTCTGTTTTGAATAGCTTCCTAGATTGAAAGACCCTTACAGTATTTACAATCAAGAGGATTAGTTAGGCTAAATCATCAACTTTGTAAAACACAGTAGAGCCAATGGACAGGGAATCCATTTGAAATTACCACCCAGACCTTAGAGTGGAAGGGGTCAGTAAGAAAGGACCATAGAACAGATAAATTGCAAAGCTGACCAATCACAGCTGAAAAATGCAAAAATTTACATTTTTAAGACTATAACTGCCAGCATCTCCCTCTTAACCAGAATGCTATTGTGTCAGTAAATAGTTTGTAGACATCTCACTGAAAACAAAAGTCCCATAGTCAATGGTATTCCTGGTGGTAATGTACGGTTGTGAGAGCTGGACCATTAGAAAGACTGAGTGCAGAAGAATAGATGCCTTTGAGATGTGGTGTTGGAGGAGAGTTTTGAGAGTCCCCTGGATAGCGAGGAGAACAAATAGGTCAATATTAAAAGAGATTAGCCCTGACTGCTCCTTAGAAGGACAAATAACAAAGCTGAAGCTGAAATACTTTGGACATCAAATGATGCTGGGAAAGGTGGAGGTCAAAAGAAGAAGGGAACGGCCAAGGATGAGGTGGCTAGATGGCATCGTGGATGCAGTGGGCATGGGGCTGGGCAGGATGAGGAGGATGGTAGAAGATAGGGGTGCATGGAGGGCAGTGGTCCATGGGGTCGTGAAGACTCGGAGTTGACTGTGCGACTGAACAACAACAACAGTTTGTAGACCAGCATGGGAACTGGCTCCACCCCAAAATTTCAGGGGTACATTTCCTGTTCCCAATAGAAAATATAATCTCCACTGATTATTAACCACAATGGCTGGAGGATTCTGGAAGCTGTAGTCCAAACTAATATAATTTTTCTGTGCTAATACACACCATACAGGACGTAAGATCCATTGAACACAACAGCTAAGCATTTGTAAGAGTGTGCTTTGTGAGCACTGTCTGACACAATTATGGTATAAGAATTTTAGTAACTTTTTAACTATTTGCTCCAGTCTGACTTCCCAACTGTGAAAGGAACTTTGCCCTGTTAGACTAGTAATCCATTTTATGTAGAATCTTAAGGATGAGACACTTCCATAAACTTGAAAAAGCAGGCCCTAAAAAGAATGCTTCACTTATTTTATCATTTAAAATTATATTATTTTATTTACTACAGAAATATCTATAATAAATAATCTAAAATTCATAAGTATACACAATGAAAGCACCAAAATCAATCATACTAAATTGTTAAAAAGTATCATCGCAACAGCAGAAGAAATAAAATACATTAAGTGATAAAAATATTTCCTATGTTAACTCAAGTGTAACTCTAATTCTTAAAGCCCCAGAGAGTAATGTGAACATTTTTAAGGCCAGCCAAGACATCTGTTATTAGAACAAAAGAATTCTGCCACCTATTATGGTACATGGGATCCAAAGCTGTGCACCCTATTTTAGCAGGAAACATGCATCTTATCCCAGGCAGCAATAAAGAAAAATTATTTAATTTACTTTGTTTTTTTTTAATGAGCTAACAAGCAAATTATTTTTAAAGTTACTTTTAAAAGTATCAGTTCAAGTGTTGCTTCAACCTTCAATTAAAGCATGCCACTTGGTTCCACTGTACGCTTACAAAATTAATGGTCAACAAGATCCAGAATCCTTGACAAACCCTGGATGCTGACCTAGCTTTCAAGAGTTTATTAAAGACAGTATGAGTGCCACTCACAATCTCCTTAATGCAAGTCTTGTTATTTTTTAAAATATATATTTAAAGAGGAAAATGTGTGGGTTCACAATTTTCCTAATTACATTCCTCCAAAACCTTTACCTTACAGAGAAAAATAAACGGATATAGACCTATAATTTTATGCACATGGCCAAAAGCCATAGGGCAATTGGTTATGGATGACAAAAATGGGGTGGGGGGGAGGGAGGGACAGGAAAAATTTGTCTGCCTCTCCTCCTCCTTTTTGGATTGTAATGTGATTTTGTTGTGTTTTTATAATGTTTTTGTTGTGTTAATATTATACTCTAAACCAGGAGTTCTCAACCTTTTAAATTCAGGGTCACGCTCCCCCAGAGAGCTTTGGGGGCCAGATGGCCAGTTTGTCCTTTCTCCACCACATGGCACTGCCTGGTGTGGTGGAGGCAGTGGGGGACCACATGAAATGGTGCTGTGGGCTTTATCTGGCCCATGGGCCACAGGCTGATAATCCCTGCTCTAAACTGATCTATATGGCACCCTGTCCCGTTATGTTTTTAAACACAATACATAAAACAAACTTCCAGTTTCTTATCAAAGGATGCTGTTTACAGAGGAAGGAAAAGTGGTGAAACAAAATGTTACAAATGTGCAATTTAACTTTATCTCCATCTCTTTCTTGACTACAGCTCCTAGAGTTTCCTGTCAAAACAATCAAAGGCGAGAGATGGCGGGGGGGGGGGGGGAGCAATGCAAAGGAGGAGAACCACCCGCAAGGAGAAAAATAGTCCCAGAAAAGTGGGCCAAGCACAATAAAATTGCAACAAGTATTTAATAATTAAAAGTGGATTTTTCAGTATGTGGGAACTAATGGGTAGGACGGAGCAAGTTCTTTCAGGATCATTAGTCAAAGAGTGGAAAATACAAAATGTTACGAACACATATCATGGTGGAAAGGTAACAATCATATAGTATCATAAATAGGCAAAATAATTCCCCAAGAGATAATACCATACAAAGTGATCCAAACCCCAAAAGTTCAAGCAAATGCGTATGTAAACAGTACAATATTCAAAGTTCTAGGAAAATAACACTAATGCAGTCCTGGTCATAATAAAATGGAAAACAAATTCCTAGGAGTAATATACAATAAGCAAATCCAAGATACAGTCCAGGTCATAACGATGTGGAAGACAAAATCCTAGAAATACGAAGTTCACAGTTCAATATCCATCCGGTAAAACTGGATATTTCGTGCAATTCTTCATCAGAAATTGTAACGTCTGTGAAACAAATTATCATGACTGTAATATATGCCTGAACTGGGAACAATACAAATACACAATTATATTAATAATATAAATACCTTACCACTTATAAGAGTAAGCGCGCTCGAATACCTCTTATGAAAATTCCTATCGGGCTAGAGCATTAAAGTGGCTATGTGAAATAAGCATTTAAAGGCTAAAAATGGAAGAGAAAGAGAATTGTGTATAATGAAGAACACCTGTAAGTCCGAACAAAAGACTTGAATCTAAAAGGGACCGATTCAATGGAAGTCAGTGGATCTGATATGAAACACGATATCATTATAAAAATGCTGAATAATCTATGTCTATATTTAGACCTCTAGGAATGAGAGTAGAAAAACGATATATATAATATGCCTCTCTTTTTAAAAGAAACTGTTCAACACTTTCAACTGAATGAGGTTTGGGCTTATAGCTTTCAAGGACTACTACTCCCATGTCCATGCATCAGTGTTGTTTATCGAGAAAGTGTGCGACCATTGGGGCTTGCAAATTGGCATGTCGAATGCATGATTGATGTTCACCCAGTCTCACTTTAAGAGGACGACTAGATTGTCCAATATAAGCCATATTGCAACCGCAAAGAATTAAATAAACACAATTGGAACTATTGCAGTTACTGAACTCCTTAAGTTCTAACGTGAAGTTGCATCCGGGATATTCAACTTTGTTGGTAGTCCACATGTATTTACAGAATTTGCAATGTCCGCAGGTGTAATGGCCCTTAGGTAGACGAGAAGGTGATAAAAGTCTCGAAATTGTGTCTGTTCTCGTAACAATATTGGCTATGCTCTTGGTTCTGCGGAAACCAATAGTGGGAGGGTTAGAACATCCTGGAATGGAGTCCAGTATGTGCCAATGGTTCAGGATGGTTTTCTTAATTTTGTTTGCAAAAGGAGTCTATGGACCAGCAAATGTTAGAAACACTAGTAGTATCCTGTCATTGAAACAAAGAAGATCTAGAGCACATCCATATTCTAGTCAGAGTGCTATTGATGGTGTGTTAGGGATAACCCCTACATAGGAGGGAATGTTGTACATTGCAAGCTGCCTTCATAAAATCCTGGTGTTCAGTCGAATTACGTTTGGCTCTTAATAGAAGACTATAAGGTATATTGTTTTTAAGATAGTGTGGATTATATGATTGGTATTGTAAATATGCCTGTCTGTCGGTGGGTTTATGGTACAAACGCATCTTGAGTCTGTCATCATTTGCTATATAAACTGAAACATCCAGAAAAGGAAGAGAATAAGAATCAGATGTATGTGTAAATGATAAATTGCTATTGAGGGAATTGATTCAGTTAACAAAATCCTGTGCTAATGATGGGTTTTTGAAAACGAAAAATAAATCATCTATGTGTCTTTTGTAATGGATAATCTGGGAATGAAAAGGGTTAACACATGGATCCAAAATAAAATTTGATCTCATAGAGACACCTTGTAACTGCAAATAATAATTATCCTGAAACCTGAAAAAATTGTGCTCAAAACAAATATCAATGAGATCTAAAATAAAGTGTGTATGTGGAATTGGTTCTGGGCGAGAAGATAGATCTTTTTCTATCAATACTCCCTCTTATGTTCGAGATGCAGCAGACTTTATACAACAATTGGAAAACTCTTTCGTGCCACATGGTTCTTTTTTACTTATTCTTGACATATCTTCTCTGTACACTAACATACCCTTGCAAGATGCTAGAACCCTTCGTTCTGATGTTCCGTTTTTCTGGGACTATTTTTCTCCTTACGGGTGGTTCTCCTCCTTCGCCTAGCCAGCATGGACAATTGCTGTGTTGGCTGATCATTCTATGACTTATGCTCTTAGAAAAATGACTTTTCTGAGTCCTTTCTTAGTTGTATACTTAGTTGGAATACAAAATTTGCACTATGCTGAATTTTGTTTCTGTTCTATCAGTCACTGGATGGAAGGAAAATCTATGATTACTACAAATCCAGAAATACAGTAAGTAAAATATTCACCACCTAATATCATATCTGACTAAGTAGCTCAATAGGTTGAGCAGCTGACTACAGAACCACTCAAAGATTCTCCCACTGTGTCTCTTTGGGGTCGGGGGAGGGGGGATAACAACCATCCTATGGAGCTTTGGATAGGCTACACAATCCCAGAGCACACTCAGAAGAAGAGAATGGTAAACAACCTTTAAGAACATAAGAACATAAGAGCAGCCTTGCTGGAACAGGCCACAGCCCATCAAGTCCAGCATTCTGTCTCACACAGTGGCTCACCATTTCCTTCAGGGTATTCCCAAGGAGATGCCTTCACCTGCTTAGGATTCCCTGGAAATGGCATTGAGAGATATCCTGCCTATCTCTCCAACCCGGAGGTTGTCCCTAGGTAGCCATAATTATAGCCATTGATAGCCTTGTCCTCCATGAACTTGTCCAATCCTTTCTTAAAGCTGTGAAGACTGACAGCTGTCACCACTTCTTCTGGCAGGGAGTTCCATAGACCAGTAATCCTCTGGGTGAAAAAGTACTTTCTCTTATTTGTTTGAGAACTAGTACCCAAAAGTTTCATCGAGTGTCCCCTAGTTCTAGTGTTATGCGATAGGGAAAACAGTTTTTCCTTATCTACTTTGTCCACACCGTGCATGATTTTATAAACTTCAATCAGGTCACCTCTTAGACGCCGTCGTTCAAGAGTGAAGAGGCCCAACCGTTGCAGCCTCAGATGGTAAGGAAGGTGTTCCAGTCCCCTAATCATTCTGGTTGCCCTCCTCTGTACTTTCTCCAACTCCATAATATCCTTCTGGAGGTATGGTGACCAGAACTGTACACAGTATTCCAGATGGGGCCTCACCATAGATTTATAAAGAGGCAAAATGACACTTGCTGACTTATTTTCTATACCCTTCCTAATGATCCCTAGCATTGAGTTTGCTTTTTTCACTGCTGAGGCACACTGGGTTGACATCTTCATTGAGCTGTCCACCAGGGCACCAAGGTCCCTTTCCTGGTTTGTCACAGAGAGTTCAGACCCCATCAGTTTATAAATGTAATTGGGGTTTTTTGCCCCAACATGCATCACTCTGCACTTACTAATGTTGAAGCTCATTTGCCACTGTTTTGCCCACTCCCCAAGTGTCAAGAGATCCCTCTGGAGCTCCTCACAATCTCTCACAGTTTTCACTACCCTGTATAATTTAGTGTCGTCAGCAAATTTAGCTACCTTGCTTTTTACTCCTACCTCTAGATCATTTATGAAGAGGTTGAAAAGCAGGGGTCCCAGTACTGAATCTTGGGGGACCCCACTCTTGACTTCCCTCCACTTGGAGAAGTGTCCATTTAGTGCTACCCTCTGTTTCCTGTCCCTTAGCCAGTTGCTGATCCAGGACAAGACCTGTCCCTTTATTCCATGACTGGCAAGTTTATTCAAGAGCCTTTGGTGGGGGACCTTGTCAAAAGCCTTCTGAAAGTCCAGAACCTTTGAGTACTCTGTACCTAGGAAATCCTAGAAAGAGGTGCCATTCAACTTGATGGCATGTGATGATAGTTGTAATGAAACCACTAGTGACCAGAGTAGTACATCCTGATTTGATAGTTAGATTCATCCATGAATGGTCCATAAGCCACTAGTGAATAAGAATACTTTACAGTACTTGGCAATTGACAATAGAAGAGCATACTCAAAACTGCCTTTATACATTAATAACTGCAAGTCAAAGGGAAGAAGGATAGGATTACTCTTTTAATAATATTAACATGACAGATTATATAAATGTTTCCTGGCAGGAACATCTTTTTCCCCTGAGTAACATCATCTCCAACTGTGCTTATGCCTTGGAAAATCATAAACCAGGACATGTATCTGAAGCTTTTTCTCTCTAACATTAGAGTACTCTTTGTTTCTCAGTTTTTTCTTGTGACTCAATATTTATGTCAAAGTTTCAACATTTAACTAATACCGACAATAAGATTACCATCTTTCAGTATGCTGTTGCTAGCTCAAGCCTGACATTAAAACAAATATCCCACAGGTACAGCAATAGGACATTTCAAAAAGGCCTGTTGCTAATAAATCTCAGGTCTGACTATAAACAATCCCAGAAGAACTCCCTTTTTGGGCTTTAAACATGTACTTATTTGCAGCTTCAGCTTCACAAGACAGATAAGGTATAAACCTTCAGCCTCTGCAAGAGTTTCAGACTGATTCATTTGGGCAGCCTTCCAAGTTTGAGGGAAAGGGCAGCAATTCCTGTCCTTCTCAATTTTCCAAGCTGCCTTTTCAGTTTAACAATACTGTAATTGCAAGCTCAGTAGTTTGCTTTCAGCAGGAACTACGATATAACCTAATCCTTTAAGATAAGTAAACATGGAACATCCTTGTGGATTAATAAGAATGCCCTGATCAATATTGATTGCTCTTGTTGTTGTTGTTCAGTCGCACAGTCGATTCCGACCCTTTGCGACCCTATAGACCATTTTTCTCCAGGCGCCTCTGTCCTCCACCATCCCCCTCAGCACTCCCAGTTCTGTACCCATTGTGTCTACAATCCCATCTAGCCATCTCATCTTTGGCCTCCCCCTTCTTCTTTTGCCCTCCACCTTTCCCAACATCAAGGCCTTCTCAAGCGAATCCTCCCTTCTCATTTGATGTCCAAAGTACTTCAGCTTCGTCTTTACTATTAGACCTTCCAATGAGCAGTCAGGGTTGATTTCTTCTAAGATTGACCTATTTGTTCTCCTCGCTGTCCAGGGTACCCTCAAAACTCTCCTCCAACACCACATTTCAAAGGCATCTATTCTTCTGCGCTCAGCCTTCCTAATGGTCCAGCTCTCACACCCATACATTACCACTGGGAATACCATTGCTTTGACTATTCTAATTTTTGTTTGCAATGTGATATCTCTGCTTTTCACTATGTTCCCCAGGTTTCTCATGGCTTGTCTCCCAAGAATCAGTTGCCTTTTTATTTCATGGCTGCAATCCCCATCTGCAGTGATCTTTGATCCAAGGAATGTAAAATCTGTCACTGCTTCTACTTCTTCCCCATCTATTTTCCAGGAACTGATGGGGCCTGTTGCCATTATCTTGGTTTTCTTGATATTGAGTCTCAGGCCAGCTTTTTCACTCTCCTCCTTCAATCCAATCAAGAGGCTCCTTAGATCTTCCTCACTTTCTGCCATTAGGGTGGTATCGTCTGCATATCTCAGATTGTTGATGTTTCTCCCAGCAATTTTAATCCCATATTGTGATTCCTCCATCCCTGCATTGCGCATTATGTGCTCTGTGTATAGATTGAATAAACAGGGTGATAAAATGCAGCCTTGTCTTACTCCTTTTCCTATTCCAAACCACTCTGTCATTCCGTGTTCTGTCCTAACTGTTGCTTCTTGGTTCATGTACAGATTTCTCAGGAGACATGTGAGGTGCTCTGGTATTCCCATCTCTTTAATTACTTGCCACATCTTGTTGTGGTCCACACAGTCAAATGCCTTAGTGTAGTCGATAAAACAAAAGTAAACTTGTTTCTGGTATTCCTTTGTTTTCTCCATGATCCAACGTATGTTGGCAATATGGTCTCTAGTCCCCCTACCTCTTCTGAAACCGGCCTGGACCTCTGGTAGTTCTCTCTCCACATGTTGCTGAAGTCTATCCTGTATTATCTTGAGCATCACCTTGCTGGCGTGTGGGATGAGTGCAATTGTTCGATAATTTGAGCATTCTTTGGCATTGCCCTTTTTTGGGATTGGGACGTATACTGATCTTTTCCAATCCTGTGGCCACTGTTTTGTTTTCCAAATTTGCTGGCATATTGAATGTAGTAATTTGACACCATCATCTTTTAGAGCTTTGAAAAATTCCACTGGGATACCATCATCTCCACTAGCTTTGTTGTTTGCAGTGCTCTTTAGGGCCTTTATAACTTCGCTCTCCAGAATGTCTGGCTCAAGTTCAATTTTTTCATCATTGTGGTTATCAGGGGTGTTGAGGTCCTTTTTGTAGAGTTCCTCTGTGTACTCTTTCCATCTTTTCTTAATCTCTTCTGCATCAGCTAGCTCTTTTCCGTCTTTGTCCCTTATCATGGTCATTTTTGCTTTAAATGTTCCCTTTATTTCCCCAATTTTTCTGAAGAGATCTCTAGTCCTGCCTCTTTTGTTGTTTTCCTCCATTTCTTTGCACTGTTCTTTTAGATAGTTTTCCTTATCTCTCCTTGCTTTTCTTTGAAATTCTGTGTTCAAATAATTGTACTTTTTCTTTTCTCTTTTGACTTTTGCATTCCTTCTTTCCTCTGCTATTTTAAGAGCCTCATCAGACAACCATTTTGCTTTCTTATGCTTCTTTTCTTTTGGTATGGTTTTCTTTGCTGCTTCCTGCATGATGTCCCTTATCTCTGTCCATAATTCTTCCGGCACTCTGTCTATTGAGTCTAGGCCATTATATCTGTTCATCACCTCCACCGTGTATTCTTTAGGGATACTTTCTAGGTGATATCTGTCTGGTCTCCTTGTTTTCCCTATTTTCTTTAGTCTTAACCTGAATTTTGCGATCAGTAGGTTGTGATCTGAGCCACAGTCTGCTCCGGGTCTTGTTTTTGCTGACTGTATGGAAGTTCTCCATACATGGAATATATGCTCTATCCATTTTTATCCTAGCCTGTTTAAGTTTCATCCATCTCAAATAAGAGAAAGGTAGTATAGCTCATTGGTTACATGAGGACCTTTCTTGTGTCACTCTTGAACCCCTAAGCACAAAGAGCCTTCCTTTACATCTGTTAACTGTTCTGTTGCTGAATAATGCACTATCAAGTCAGAAATTACTTACAGCAAGATGACTTTCAAGGTGAGTGATGGTTTAGTTGTTAAGACGCTGAACTTGACAACAGGTCAGCCGTTTTAGACCCAAGTGCTGCATGACAGAGTGAGCTCCCGTCATCTTTCCTAGCTCCTGCCAATGTAGTGGTTTGAAAGGAAGAAATTGCAAGTAGATAAATAGGTGGGAAGATAAACAGCATTCCATGCACACATCCCTGCCACATGTCCACGGAAACATATGCAGATGCTGGCAGCACTGGCTTTTGCTATAAACAGAAATGAGCACCTAACTCTAGTGCCCAGATACAACTGGCTTTCCAGCAAGAGAGACCTTGACCTTGACCTAAGGTATTTAAGGAATTATTTTACTAGTTGTACTTCCCCCAGTGAGTTTTCATGGCTAATAATGGGTTCAAACTCAGGTCTCCTGAGTCTTACTCCACCACTCTGTCCACTGCATCATACTAGGTATTCTTTGTTGTTGAATAAGATATCTCCAGAACATCATGTCCTCAACAATCCTGCTCAGTTCTTGTAAACACAAGTACTGTAGACTCTTAATGGAGTTAATCCAGTGATGCACTGAAGCAGGTTCTGTCCTGTTCGGGAGAACTTGTAGCGGAAATTCCCCCAGGCCACACCCACCTGACCAGCCATGCCCACTTGGCCAGCCATGCCCACCTCCATACCTCATTGCTTTGGCCCTGCCCACAGATTTGGCCCCGGCCGCCCACAGAGGTGGTAGTAAAAATTTTTGGAGTGCATCACTGAGTTCATCCATTTCATGCTTGGTCTTTCTCTTTTCCTGTTGCCTTCCAACTTTCTCAGCATCATTGTCTTTTCCAGAGAGTATTGCCTTCTCATGTGTCCAAAGTAGGGCAAACTCAGTTTCATCATGTTTGCCTATAGAGACAGTTGGGGCCTGATTTGCTCTAGCACCCACTTGTTTGTTTTTCTGGCAGTCTAGGGCAGTGGTTCCCAACGTGGGGCCCATGTCCCACAGGCAGACTTCAATTCTCAGAAGCCTAAGTCAGAACATTAGCTGATCAGTTCTTGGGGAATTGACTTAGGCTTCTGGGAATTGAAGTCCAAAAATTAAAGGTTGGGAAACACTGGTTAGGGTGAGTATCTGCAGAGCTCTCCTTCAGCACCATATTTCAAATGTATCCATTTTTTTCTGTCAGCATTCTTTTACTGTGCAACTTTCACATCAATTCATGCTGATTGGGAACACAATAGTGTGAATGATCTTGATCTTCAGTGAAACATCCTTACACCTGATGATCTTTTCTACCATTCACGGTTTGTTCTTCCACTTGAAGGTACAGGGCAAAAAGTAGGAATGAAATGCATGGGTGTCTGTATGGGATACCAACTCCTGACCTGCACTTCTGGTACCTCACATGTCCCTTCAGCTGTAATATTAATCCAGCACTAGGCCTCATCCAAAATGTATTAAAATCAGTACTAAAAATATTTACTGCCCGTCACCACCCAAATCCTGGATCATCATGGCTCTGTTGCCTGAATATGGCATTTCAGCATTGTTATTTAGTTATGACCATTGTGTTGTATTTTGTCCTTTTGTAGATAAATCTTTATTGCTGGTCTAAGTCACCTTTTAGTATACAATAAAGGTAAAGGTTTCCCTTGCTCGAAAGCCAGTCATATCCGACTCTAGGGTTCAGTGCTCATCTCTGTTTCAAAGCTGAAGAGCCAGTTTTGTCTGCTTCTGCAGACATTTCCGTGGTCATGTGGCAGGCATGACTAGACACCGGAGTGCACAGAATGCTGTTTACCTTCCCACCGAAGTGGTCCCTATTTATCTACTTGCAATTTCTTGCTTTCAAACTGCTAGGTTGGCAGGAGCTGGACAGAGGATGGGAGCTCATTCTGTCCTGCAGTACTTGGGAATCAAACTGCTGACCTTCCAGTCAGCGTCTTAGCCACTTGAGCCACCACAGCCCCCTCTTAGTGTACAGTATTAATAGTTTGTTTTTAAATGGCACTCCATCACTGCTACAGATTACATTAACTTCCAAAATGAACAACCAGTGAGGCTCCTACCTGTAATTTTCAAAGCTTAAGCAATGCAGTGCAAGCGCTGAAATAGGTTTTTAAAAGTTACAAATTCAGAGTATCCTGCCATCCAAAAGCCATTATCTCATCACAAAAAACTTGCCAAAACCTAGAGACACAACTTGTTCTAACACAAGTGATCACACATGCCAAAACATTTTTAAAAAAATAATATGTGACTAATAGGTGAATACGCAAAGGGTTGAAATCGACTGTGCGAGTGAACAACAAAAGAATTGATTCAAATTAAATAACCCTCACCAACAAAAAATCACCAGCAAAAAATCCAGATGCTTAGTTGTACATCATTTAGTTCCCAATTTTTAAATCTTGAAATCAATTTCAAGTGCAGCAAACCTGATACAAAAATAGGAAATCAATTTCAAGTGCAGCAAACCTGATACAAAAACAGGATACAAAAACAGTTTAGGGTCAAACCCTAAACTGTACCAAATCCAAATCCAAATCTTGAGCCAGGAAAAACAGCTACTCTGCCAGTATAGTCAGGCCCAGAGGAGGGAAGTCCTAAATATTTTCCATCACCTGGGGATGTGAGATTCAACATTTTCTACTAGCCTAGTGTCAGCTCAACTGACCCTCAGGACAGAACAGCTGTTATACATCAGCCATTATAATAAGAAGAAATTCCTGAATCAGAAAGAGTTGCCCTCACTTCCAAAATGTAGATATGATAGTAACTATATTTCAGGGAGCGTAGCTGTAATTCAAAGCAGCTCATAGTGCAAGCCGCCAACAAGAATATATGAAACATCTAAATTTCATGGTCCAACTCTCCTCAAGATCAGCCATCACTTGTACTTCAATTGCCTAATACTTTGAAGGTCTCACTATTAGACTGCTCTTATTAGCATAGCAACAGGACAAAATAGTGCAGGGATTCTCAACATTTTCAAGCCGCGGGCCGGACCACACACCCTCAGACAGCTGAGCAGGCTGGACTGGTGGTTCCTCCACCATAAATGCTGCTGTAAAACACGTCTGTGACAGCCATGGGCACATTTACAGTTGTCATAAATGTGTCCACTTCTGCTTCCGGTGGCGGCGGCACAGGCCACATGAAATGGTGCCGTGAGCAGGGCCGGACCATGGGCCATAGGTTGACAACCCCTGAAATGGTGTTTCTATCTATTTTAACAATCCAACTCATCTTTCCCTGGGCCAAATGCAAGGCTCAAAGGCTACATAACGAAGGAACATTTGGTCAAAGAACTACACATTTTAAAACAAAACCAAATGAGACTTCATGTGTATACGGCAGAAATAATTCTTCATTGACTCTTCCTCAGGATTCACCCATTGTTCCTCTTTAACATTCAGAAGTATTATTGCCCAAAACAGCAATGCATGTTCTCTGATGCAGAATCTTTAAATTAATAGGGAAATCATGGAGATTGGGATGCTGCATACATAACTGTCTTATATAACTGCATTCATGTCTGGTGAGAAAATGAGGCTTAGTATAATACATTGCAGCTGTTGGGACTGGAATACAAAGGGCTGGAAATGATTACCCCTGTCTGCATTATAGGGGTGATATGGGTTCATGCTTTTCTTTTTATTTATCCTTCCCCAATTGTCTATTTCTCCTTAAAGCATGTTTTCTAGCAATGACTGCTGCATCTCATGCAAAGCAAGAAGATCAAACCAGTAATTTGCAGCTTATTAGTTTGATTCTTTCCACTTGGCATATCAGATTCGATTCAAGTTTGGAAAAAACAAGGTCATTTCTTGAAAAAGAATCAGTTCTAGTGTGAGCTGCTTCCAGATTAACTGTCAGTAAGAGCAGCAATAAACAAATTTGATAGTCCAAAGAACTTTGGAATTGCAATGACTTTTCTTTTATGTGAGCAGGGGCCAGAAGAAGGGGGCAGCCCATCACCCCCCTGGCAGCCCTGGCTTAGAGTTCCTGATCATTAGCTGCCCAGTATACTGGAGGAGGAGGCTGAAGTGATGGCAGTATTTAGGGTGGAAAGAGAAGGACGGAGAGCTGGAATGGAGGAGAATGTTCTACAAGAGAAGGAGGTGAAGACTGTGAAGGAGGTAGAAAAGGGGATAGTGGTGGGGGTAGAAGGGATAAAAGAGGAAGAGCTAGTAGGAGGGAGAGAAGGAGAAAGGCACAGAGGGAAAGGGGGGAAACCTACCTTGAAGGAAGAGGAGAGCCACTGTCCCCCAGATGGGCTTGGGTCACTAAGCAGAACTCCTGGATGGAAGAGTGGGTCTAATTTCATGTCCCACAAGAAGAAGGCCAAGAGAGGAATTTTAAAGCTTTTTGTGTTATTTACTACCAAGCTGGAACAGACTTATACCAATAGGTATTTCAAGGCGAGCAAGATATTTAAAGAGTGAATTTACCCATTTCCATGGCTGAGTGGGGATTCGAACCCAGGTTTCTTGAGCCCTAATCCATCATTCCAATGACTATATCACACTTCAAGCATTCCTGTACACACATTAGATGAGACCTAACATATCTCTCAGGATACCTAGTGAACTGCCTGGAGTCCTTTCATGGGGAGAAAGGTGGTCTATAAATTAAACAAACAAACAAACAAACAAACAGTTGATTGAATTTCAATTTATCCACTAGTAACAGAAATGAAAAGAAAGAAGAAATGTGCTTAGGAAAGTTCGTAAGAGCCAAGACAAGTACAGTATAACACAGTGATGAGCAGTCTTGGCCCTCCAGCTGTTCTTGGACTTCAATTCCCAGAAGCCTAAGTCAACACTCCTGCTGATCAGGGCTTCTGGGAATTGAAGTTCAAGAACAGCTGGAGGGCCAAGACTGCCCATCACTATAACACATTGATGCAATAGTCAATTTATGCAGAAATTTGAGCTGACTGCCTTTGCTCAATTAGACTAAAAGTAATGTTGCATCCGAACAAAAACATTACAAGTGTTTTTGTGTAAAATAAGGTTCACTTCACAGACTTACAGTCTGAGTCGGGTTCTGCCTGAGTGGGCGGCATATATAAATATGACTATTAAATTAAATTAAATTAACAATACAAAACCCTCATATGTGACAGGCAGGCAGACAGCTGTTCTTTCTGCATCTATTTCTACCTGTAGATTCTGTGCTTTTGCATGCGGATTCCCCATGCCCCATAGGGCATGGAACGGCCCGCTAGGAATCACCGCGTTGAGAGACGCTCCCTTGCATGTGGTTTCTGCGGCCGCCAAATTAAGGGGGGTGAATAAAATATAGGGTTTGATTCACCCAATTACCGTGACCTGACCTACGACGCTGCCAAGTAAGCAGATAGCTGACTCCTGTCAAATATTAAGTGTATAACTCATCTCCCGGACCGGGGGAAATCCCTGGCGCAAATAAGCCATGTTTGTCCCTGCCTAATCCCCAAGACAATGAGACTCCTAAGTCCATGTTTGCCCCAGTTAATTAACTTCCCTTTGAGGTGTTCCCCATTAACCCGGGTACGTGGGTGAGGTAATTTTCCAGTCAGATGACTGCCTGCCACCGTTGCTCTTTTTCCCCTATAAATGATGTTGCCTTTTCTCAATAAAGTACTGATCTGATCTCGCTCCGTTTGCCTCGTGTCGTCACTTGATCAGTCTCCTCCGGGACGTAAACGGCCACCCCAGTGGCCCCGATTCCTACATCTGGTGACCCCGAGACGTGATTCTACTCGTGAGTAAAGGGACCCCGGAGAGGTCTACTCGCGAGTAACGATCCACGCGGTCCGGTTCTACGCTTGAACCGCGACCAAGACCAGCCCGGAGGACAGCGCAGCACTCTGGTCGGCAGCCAGCCGGACAGAGAGACGGCCGCAGCGAGGCATTCCGAAGAGGCATTCCTACAGCTTGCTCCCAGCTTTCGGGGAGGCTTGCGCAAAGGGAAAAACGCGTTCCGCTCAGGGCAGGCTGTGAGCCCCTGACAGCGCAGAGGCCGCCGAGGGCCCGTGGCAGAAGGTCCACGCTCCGAGGTCTACCCCAGACACCCGACGCCCGAACCTGTTGCCTGCAAAGACGCGTCGATCTCCGTCCCGAGGGGGAAACTCCAGAGGACCATCACAGGTAATATGGGGACTTGTTCTCATGGACCAAGTCCGTCCGCTAGCCAAAGAACTCGGGAGGAAGAGTTCAGAATCCTGGCCAGGGTATTTCAGTTACGATTTCACAGCAGGGAACTAGCGAGACTTTTGGCGTACCTCAGGGAACACTGCCTACTTTACCCAGAAGTAGGTACGTTAACCCTGCAGCTCTGGGATCAGATAGGAGACTGCATTCAGCAACCCCCCAAAGCTCCAGGAGGGATAGTTCGTACTTGGAGGAAGTGTAGGAGACTCTTAGAACAGATCGAACCAGTCCGGATAGAGGCCAATGAACCCCCGTTAGAGAAGTCATCAGGCAGGCAAGTCGAGCCGACTGCGCCCACGGCACTCTGTCCGTCATTTAGCTATCAGCATAGTAACGTAGGGAGCCTTCCCGCGGTGACAGCTGCAGACGTCACCGAAGGAATGCAAGGAATGAGAAACGCAGGCGCTTCTCTGACAGCTCCAAGCTCCCTAGTCGTGAAAAGTGCCCTTCAGCGCACAGCCGAGATAGAACTCAAAAAGGGGGAATTGTCAGCGGAAGAACTAGCTGAGCTTAGACAGATATGTCCAATCCGAATGGAGATGGACGCGCTCACGGGCGCCCAACAGATCGTTCATTCCCCAGTCCCGTACAAGCTCCTCATGGCTTTGCGGAAAGCAATCTCAGAGACAGGGCTCCAAAGCCGTTTTACCAGGGGCACGCTCCAGCAGGCGTGTGAAACCACCATGTGGATTCCTCATGACTGGAAGGCCGTCATGAGGATGATGCTAACCCCTAGCCAGTACATGATCTGGGACAGCGAGTATCGGCTCGAGGCTCAGGCCAGAGCCGCCAGGATGGGAGGCGCAGTAATCGCTGAACAGCTATATGGTTCAGGTGCCTTTGAGTCCATCCAGGCACAGATCGCCTTGCCTCTAGCCACCCTAGAGATGTCGGCTGAAGCCGCCTATAGGGCGTACTTCAAGGTCCCAGCGACTGGCAAAACAGCCAAAAATTACACCGCGATCAAGCAGGGAGCCCAGGAGCCCTACATGGACTTCATCAATCGCTTGGAAGAAGCAATCACCAGGCAGATTGATAATGAGCAAGCCCAGCAAGAGCTCATGATTAAGCTAGCCAAGGACAATGCCAATTTGGACTGCCGTAAAGTTTTGCAGTCGCTAGGCAATCGTCCTGACTTGACCTTAACGGACATGATCCGAGCATGTGCTGACGTTGGCACAGATTCCTACAAAATGGGTCTGCTAGCGGCAGCCGTGCAAGGGGGCAGAAGATCTCATCCTAATGGAGGAAAGACCAAAGGGGCATGTCACACTTGTGGCAAGGTCGGCCACTTCGCTAGGGAGTGCCGATCCAAGGGAGGCGGACAAAAGTCCGGCCATTCCAAGGCTCCAAACACCCTCTGTCCGAAGTGCAAGAGAGGCTATCATTGGGCCAGGTTTTGTCCGAGTTCGGGAAACCGGAATCCGGGCACGTCTCTGGCCCCAGTCCAAACAGAGGCTTCCCTCACCCAGATCCAGAACTCCCCAGAGCTAGCCTAGATTCTAGGCACATTCCAGGCACTGCGAGGGCACAGGCCAGCCCCAAGGGTAGTACAGGGCTGGAATTGACTTGCCAGGCGGACGTTACATGCGACCTGCCAGGCACAGTCTATCTGGTCGATTCCCAGTACATGGGTCCCCTGCCCAGAGGCTTTTTAGGTTTAGTTTTGCCCCGTAGTGTAGCTGGTGCACGTGGAATTTTCATAATTCCAGGAGTCATTGACTCGAATTTTTCAGGCGTTCTCCAGGTTCAGCTTTGGACACACCTGCCCCAAACGATTCATAAGGGAGACACCTTAGCGCAACTGATCATGGTTCCTTGTCACTCGTCAGCAGGCAGCCAGGGAAGGCTCAGTGACAGCGCAAGTGAGGCAGTGCAAGGATACCAGGTCTTAGCGACAGTGGAGACCAACATTGAGTGGAAGCAACGCCCCGTTATCGAGGTATTTTTGAACAAAAGAGTGTTCTCAGGGTTACTCGATACCGGAGCAGATGTGAGTGTGGTAAGCAGGAGTCAGTGGCCGAGAGAGTGGGCCATTGAGCCGGTCTCCGATGTGTGGGGGGTAGGTGGAGTTCAGGAAGCGTTTAGGAGCCGAGAGTGGGTAGAAGTCACAATCCCAAAGGCTGAGGGCACAGCGGTAATTCGGCCGCACATTCTTGACGTGCACGTCAACCTTTGGGGGCGAGACATTCTCGAGCAGTACAGTGCCACCCTTACCTTTGGGTAATGGCGTTGCCACTTAAATGGCTCACCGATACCCCGGTCTGGGTAGAACAATGGCCGGTAGTGGGAGAGAAATTAGTTGCTCTCAAGCAGCTAGTGAAAGAACAGCTAGACGCAGGACATATAGAGCAGTCCACGAGTCCCTGGAACTCGCCAATTTTTGTTATTAAGAAGAAGTCGGGGAAGTGGCGACTCCTCCACGATCTCAGAGAGATCAATAAATGTATTCAGCCGATGGGTCCGCTTCAATGCGGCATCCCTAATCCTAATATGATTCCCGAGGGGTGGGAGATTCTAGTCGTAGATCTCAAGGATTGCTTTTATACAATCCCCTTAGACCCCAGGGACCGGGAGAGGTTTGCCTTTACGGTGCCGGTCGTGAACCACAGCGAGCCCACGCTCCGTTACGCGTGGAAATTTTTGCCACAGGGCATGCTCAATTCGCCCACCCTGTGCCAAATTTACGTTCACGACGCGCTGGCAAGGTTTCAAAACCTCTACCCACAAGCCATAGTTTGTCACTTTATGGATGATATTTTAGTAGCGTTGCCACAGCTTGGCAGCACAGTGTTTTCAGACCTCCAGGCCAGCCTGGGGGACAAAGGTCTACTCATTGCCCCTGAGAAAGTGCAGAGAACCGAGCCCTTCTCATACTTGGGCCATCGGCTTCTCCACTCTTTTGCAGCGCCTGTTTTGCCTCAGATAAATCTACAGGACTCAGTCACCCTCGTAGAATTACAGCAGATTTTAGGAAACATTAATTGGGCCAGACCGTACTTCCGATTGGATACGGATCTTCTAAAACCGCTCTTCTCGCTGCTAACCTTAGGTAAGCAGCCGGCAGACCGGATAAAGATCTCTCGAGACGCGCGCTTGGCGCTCGAGAAAGTAAACCAAGCTCTCAGCCAGAGGTGGGTGGATAGGATCGCCCAGGGGCCATATGCCCCGATCCTGAATTTGTACATCGTACGGTCAGGATCCATGTTCACTGGGGCGCTAGGAGTAGACTCAGAGAAGGGGGCGAAAATTGTGGAATGGGTCTACTTGCCTAATACATCTTCACGGAACATCGTTCCGCCCCAGGAGCTGGTTTCCGCGGTGATTTACCGCGGCAGGCTGAGAGCTAGGGACATTTCAGGAAATGATTTGGCCAAAATTGTGGTTCCATTCACCAAGGAACAAATTCACCAGTTGATGCAGCTAGGTGACTCGCTTCCGATAGCTTTGGAAGGTTTCACTGGGAGTTTAGCATATCACTTGCCCAAAGACCCCAGACTCGTCTCACTTCAGACAGGAACAGTCAGCTTGTTCGAATTGCTCTCGCTGGTCCCGCTCCAGGGAGCCAGAACAGTTTTCTCAGATGGTGGTCGCACCTATGGTGTTCTGACCTGGCAGGAGGGCGAAGCCTGGCACACGCTGCTAACTCTTCCACAGAAGTCCGCTCAGCGGGCAGAGTTGGCGGCCGTGAACCTTGCCTTGCGCACCTTCGCCAAAGAACGGTTAAATATCATTACTGACAGTTTGTATGTAAGGAATTTGCTTCACAGTCTACCGGGAGCTTACATTACTCCCGCGATAGACAAAAATTTGCTTAGTCTGTTTCTCACTGCTCAATTTCATTTGCGAAACCGCACGGAGCCGCTCTATATTGCCCACATTCGAAGTCACCAAGACCTACCGGGTCCGATTTCCGCGGGCAATAGCAGGGCGGACGCGGCCGCAAAGGAAATTCAGCAACGTTCAGTTTTGGGAGTTTTTACTACTCCAATTCAGAGTCATGCCTTTTTTCATCAAAACGCCAAGGCACTCGCCCGACAGTTCAATCTACCGCTTTCTCAAGCCCAGGGCATAGTTCGCTCTTGCCAGCATTGTGCAGGGGCACCAGGGGGGCCCTCGTGGGGGGTCAACCCACGAGGGACAGAGGCCAATCAGGTGTGGCAGATGGACGTCACACATGTGCCGCAGTTTGGCAGGTGGCAATACATGCATGTCTGCATAGACACGTTTTCACAGTTCGTTTGGGCCACGGCGCAGAAAGGGGAAACTGCGACCCACGTGGAGCAGCACCTCCTTTCCTGCATAGCTGCCATGGGCAAACCACGGCACGTGAAAACGGACAACGCGCCATCCTACAGCTCTAGGCAGTTGGCCGCCTTCATGGCCACATGGGACATTAAGCATACATTTGGGATTCCCTACAATCCGCAGGGGCAAGCGATTGTAGAGCGGGTCAATCGGACGCTAAAGTCCTATATTGACAAACAAACAGAAAGGGGGGAGCCACCAGCCCTCCCCAAGTCACAGGGAGAAGCTCAGTTCTGTCTCAACAAGGTACTGTTCACTTACAATCACCTTAATGTTTTTTCGGATTGTACGCCGCAGGAGAGGCATTTCCGCCGTTTGGAAGCTCTCCCGCGACCTATGGTCCGGTACCGAGTGCCACCAGACCCTTCTTGGAGGGGCCCGGTGCCGCTCATAACCTGGGGAAGAGGGTATGCTGCAGTTATGTCTCCTACAGGTGTCATCTGGATTCCAGCCCGGTGTGTCAAGCCCCACTTGGAACCGCATGGCGTGGAACCAGGCCGGCCCGAATCCGATCCCGGAGATGAAGAACCTCGCACTGACCGGGAAGATCCGCCGGAGGAAACGGCCGCCGATGCCCAAGATCACCTGGGGGATGGTCAAGGCTCTTTGCAGTGACGCCCAGGACGCCGTTCAGCGCGAGGAGAAGGAGCCAACACCGGAGAACCTCACAGCTGCAGTTTTTGCCCAGATTCATGCCAGCACAGTGGCGATTACCATCATCCTGGCCCTTTCCCTACTTTTGGGGGGAGGCGTTCAGGCTATTCCAATCCAGGCCAACGGCTTGCCGCCTGGAGAAGATCTTTCTACACGAATGCAGTACAACTTGTGGGAAAGGTTGGCGGGTCTCGTCAACCAGTCCGATTTTTGCTTACAGCAGGACATTGGTTCTGCATCTATCCTCAGCACCTGTCTCATCCCTGTGTGCCACACTCTGGACGCGCGCACCAAGGATGGCGACTGGTTGTTGAAGGCATTCTTTGGCCCACACACTCCCACCACCTTCTCAGCATATGCACGCTGGGGGGGATTGCGACTTACACCAACCTTGCCGGCTGACGCAGCCACTCTTCATACCCCTCGAGTGGCGGTCAGCCCAGACGCTGCTTGCACCCGAATGACCGGCTGCACCTCAGGCGGTCCGACTCGGCGCCGCTGCCTTGACCCCGGCAGCGGCAACTGGACTTGTAGTAAACCAGAGACACTCATTTCGCTGTACGCTCATGTCACCCTACCTTCAGGGTGGTTTTTCACCTGCAACCAGTTCACATGGAACTATATCCCTGCAAATCTGTCGGACTCAATGTGTTGTCTCAGCCGTTTGACACTGTTACTTCCTACTAAGGACATGATTGCCCCAAGTGCAAATGACACAAATGTATCAAATGTTGATGTCTCCCCGCTCATACGGCACACACCACAACCCAGTTAGACAGCTCTTGTGACAGCAGCTTTAGGGTAATGAGTCCCGCTGAGTATGTGTCACTAGCAGTCAGCCTTGTCGGCGTGCCAGGCTTGGCCGTCGGCAACGCACGGAGGATCGGCCGCTTGGCTTGCGGCTTGGCTAAAGCCATTAACCATACCTCCATAGCGATAGCGCTCCTCAATCAGGAGCAGGCGGAACTCCGCCGTGCCGTTCTCGACAATCGAGCGGCCATTGACTACCTCCTCTTGCTGCACCACTTGGGCTGCGAATCTTTTCATGGAATGTGTTGTTTCAATCTCACTGATAACTCCCGTAAAATCCAAAGCCAGATCACGGATCTCCACACCATAGTTGCAGGCATTACAGAAGGCTCCGCGTGGGGAGCATGGTGGAGTTCCCTGTGGAATTGGATGTGGTCATGGATCCCCTGGGGGTGGCTGCAAACGGTGCTTAAGGTAGTGGTGGGGATAGTCATACTAGGCATTACGCTCTGTTGTTTTGCTCAGTGTATTCCCTCGCTGATCTCCAAGTGCCGCCCCAGAGAGAAATCCCGTGACGTCATGCCCGCTCAACAGCTGATGCCGCTCTTGCGCAAGGTCGCCAGTCAGGTCCTTAAATAGAAAATAAAGGGGAGATGCGGATTCCCCATGCCCCATAGGGCATGGAACGGCCCGCTAGGAATCACCGCGGTGAGAGACGCTCCCTTGCATGTGGTTTCTGCGGCCGCCAAATTAAGGGGGGTGAATAAAATATAGGGTTTGATTCACCCAATTACCGTGACCTGACCTACGACGCTGCCAAGTAAGCAGATAGCTGACTCCTGTCAAATATTAAGTGTATAACTCATCTCCCGGACCGGGGGAAATCCCTGGCGCAAATAAGCCATGTTTGTCCCTGCCTAATCCCCAAGACAATGAGACTCCTAAGTCCATGTTTGCCCCAGTTAATTAACTTCCCTTTGAGGTGTTCCCCATTAACCCGGGTACGTGGGTGAGGTAATTTTCCAGTCAGATGACTGCCTGCCACTGTTGCTCTTTTTTCCCTATAAATGATGTTGCCTTTTCTCAATAAAGTACTGATCTGATCTCGCTCCGTTTGCCTCGTGTCGTCACTTGATCAGTCTCCTCCGGGACGTAAACGGCCACCCCAGTGGCCCCGATTCCTACATTTGCAGAGCTTTGTTTGCAACTTTCTAGAGCTGAGCAGGATTTTCAGTGTAATTTCTAGTTCTGGACATGTCACAAGGTCGTTGAAAAATGTTTTCTTTAAGACAAGAACAAAGAGCTCAGAGACAGATTAGTCCCACAATTAGCACTATTTCCCTGCCAAGATTCATGTGATGCTTGAAAGCAGCTCTATTTGCATAGGCTTGTTGGATTTTAGCCATAATTACTATTAGGGTATATGGCTTATTGCTTTAAGTTGCTAATATTGGAAGGTGCAACTCCTAAGCATCAAACTGTTTGGCATGAGAGACTGATTTCTGATAATCAATTTGGTGACGTTGACCAGGAGAACTAGATACAATATACAAGCAGGATAAGTAAGTTGCAACTAAGACCAAGGATGGGAACCATGTAGCTTACAGACTCATGTTTCTGACCAAGGCCTTTTGTGCAACTTCTGGAGCTGCTTCCAAATGCTTATAATGCCTCCTCGCCATTTCACTGGAAGCAAATAATGGAGAATCATTTCTCCAGAAGCCTCCAGTGAGCGCAATGTTCCTGTTAAATGCTGTTTGGATTTCTCCTGCTTCTTGTTTTCATTAGAAATAGCATTTTATAGATAAGTAAGAACAGTGATGGCGAACCTTGGCACTCTGGCTGTTCTTGGACTTCAATTACCAGAAGCCCAAGTCCCTGTGAATCCACACAAATAGGTTTACTTTCCGTACACCATCACGGAGTAAGAAGAATCAAAAGAGAGCCAGTGCTTACATAACTGTCTACAATTAGCCATTCTCTTGGGCCTCAAATTATGATGGACCTCTATCCTTTTCTTTTTAAATTTAATTTTCAGCCTACTGAAAACAGAAGCATACTGCCAATATATGCTTGTGTAAGGGAAATTGCCTAAGTATGGGTGGTAAATCGATGTTCATTCATGTGGTGATGGTTGTGCTTCTATGCATCTGATTTAGCACGTATCCAGGAACACAGCTCATTAATGAGTGACAATTTGATATCTTGACTTACATGATTTCCCTTATGAAAGAGTAAATTGTTAATGAGATTCTGGCCATAGTGGTTTCCATGGTTAAAAAAATAGAGAAAATCAAATTCTAACATACATAATTGTTTTTGTTGTTGTTGTTCAGTCGCACAGTCGGTTCCGACCCTTTGCGACCCTATGGACCATTGTTCTCCAGGCACCTCTGTCCTCCACCATCCCCCTCAGCACTCCCAGTTCTGTGCCCATTGTGTCTACAATACCATCTAGCCATCTCATCTTTGGCCTCCCCCTTCTTCTTTTGCCCTCCACCTTTCCCAACATCAGGGCCTTCTCAAGTGAATCCTCCCTTCTCATTTGATGTCCAAAATACTTTAGCTTCGTCTTTACTATTAGCCCTTCCAATGAGCAGTCAGTGTTGATTTCTTCTAAGATTGACCTATTTGTTCTCCTCGCTGTCCAGGGTACTCTCAAAACTCTCCTCCAACACCACATTTCAAAGGCATCTGTATATTTGCTATGACACAAATATACAGTACTAGCAGGAGTGCCCAGCTTTACCTGGGTGGGGTTTGGGGGGGGGGGGCACTGTCCTACCTCCCGGGGTTGCGTTGCTCAGGTGCTCCTTCTCCTGGGCTGACATCTTTCCACTGAACTCCTGCCCCGCCCTGCCAGCTGGCCTGCCTGGCCAAGGGTTGGGACCCTGTGATGTCACATTGGCTGACCTCTCCCAAGGGCTGACCAGATCTGGGCAAGACATCACAAAGGGCATGACATCACAAAGGCCCAGACCTGGTCAGCCCTTGTGATTGGTTGAGGACTAAAGGATCAATTTGGGGGGCATAAACCCCCCCCCCCCCAGGCTTTGGGACCCTGACAGTGACCTGCTCACGTGTGCAAGGTACGTGTGCCGAATTTCACAGGGTTTGGTCAAGGGGTGCAGCAGCCCATTCCAGGCACACCACCCACACCTTTGCTTTAGAGGGGCAAAAGAAAAAAGAAAAAAGATTTTATGGCTATAACTTTGTAGGTACAGTACAGAGCCTCGTAAATGTGCCCTACCTTAAGACCTTAGCCTGTCTTATTCTTGATCTAGCTTCTTGTCAAGTAATTTCAAAGCTTGAAAGATGGGACTGGGGAAATCAAGACACATTTCTTTTGACATGATTCAGTATTACCATAAGTGCTTCCAAATAGAAGCCATCGTAGTTGACTGCAACAGTTCTGAGATGAACCCCTTCTCATTCAGATCACCTGCAAAAGGGTCATGTGGGCTAACCATCAGATATGTGTCCCATAAAAATGTATGTTTTGCAAGTTTGTGAAGCCCCACTCCCTTAGCATGTCTTAATTCTTGATCTAGCTTCTTGTCAAGTAATTTCAAAGCATGAAAGATGGGACTGGGGAAATCAAGACACATTTCTTTTGACATGATTCAGTATTACCATAAGTGCTTCCAAATAGAAGCCATAATAGTTGACTGCAACAGTTCTGAGATGAACCCCTTCTCATTCAGATCACCTGTGAAAGGGCCATGTGGGGTAACCATCAGATACGTGTCCCAGAAAAATGTATGTTTTGGAAGTTTGTGAAGCCCCACTCCCAGCATACCATACCAGGAGTATTTATATGTTACTTCTACATCCCAATTTCTGTTCTATGAGTTCATTCTGGCATACATATGTCTCTTCTTCACTTTCTCTTGACAACTACCCTGAGAGTTACATCAATTGAGAAAGAATGACTAGATAAGCATTCCTCAATATGATCCCTGACTCAGTGGACCTTAAATTTCTTGAGTTTACAGCAGCCAATCACACAACGCTTTGAATTTGTTTTACATAATAACATGGAGATGAAGGGCTAGCATTTAACAAATAGAGTCATTGCCTATTTTGAATCTGAACAGCCAATTAGCATGCTAAATGTTTCTTCCCTCCAAATGTAACTGCTTTCTATTCTGAGTTCTGTATTTCAGTGTAGAGTAGTTAAGCTCAGTCTATTCCATCTATGTAGCTATTCTATTTAGGACTCAAAATGTGTTGGTTTCAGAAAGCCAGTAACTCAGTACCCTCTTGCAACTATCATTTGTTTTTATTTGCTGCCCAGGTAGTGATGGGGTGCAGGTGCTATGCCCGTACCTCGCCACTGCTACGGGAACTGCATTGGCTGCCAGTATGCTTCCGGGTGCAATTCAAGGTGCTGGTTTTGACCTTCATGGTAGTGGGCTAGGATAGTTAAGAGACCGCATTGCTCCAAGGTTTTCGACCTGTCCTACAAGGGCGGACCATAGGGGCTCCTTGGTGGTCCCATCAGCTAGGGAGGCACGCCTCACTGGGACCAGGAGGAGAGCCTTCTCGGTATCCACCCCGGCCCTATGGAACCTCCTGCCTCCAGAACTGCACCTCCAGGCAGAGTTGCCCCCTTCAGAAAGGCTTTAAAAATATGGCTTTGCCAGCAGGCGTGGGGTGCATCTGGCACCACAACCCAGTCCTGCTGGTTTATTTAGTCCCATCCTAAGTTTTTAATAAGGGGTCAGTGATATCTTTATGGACATTTTAAATATTTTATAGTTTTATTTGGTTTTATTATATGGGGAAGGACTTTTTAACTAATGTGAGCCACCTTGGGTCGCTGAGGCAAGAAAGGCGGCCATATAAATTCAATAAATAAATAAATAAATAAATATTTTTTCTTCCTGCTTTTAAGCAACTAAAATGAAGTGGATTGCTGTATTATATTCTGTGACCTTGGCATGCTAGTCTAGATACAACTGCCATATTTAAAAAACGTAGAATCACAACAGTGGTATACAGGAATGCACAAATCTGCTTTATATTGAGTAAAACCTGGATTCATGTGACTTAGTGTTGTTTATAATGTCTGGTAGCGTCTCCGTAGGATAAGATTGTCAGCAGCATTTTTTGATATCTACCTGGAGATCCCAGGGACTGAAATTCAGGCCTTCTGCATGTAAAACTAAGTTGTGTTACCAACATCCCCACCCCCTGCCACAATCTGGTAGTACAAACAGATTGGGTAGCAATCCTGCCCCACTAAGGGCAGAATAACTCCATTACAGAAATGTAAGAGAGTCTCTCACAAACTGACTGGAACAAGAGTAACTAAGCGGCAAACTAATAATAAGCATGGCACTTTTCACAGTGCAAAGAAAGTTTTATCACTGATATGCTGTAATTACAGCTGCAATTAATCTCTTTATTAGCTAAGTCAGTGCTGAAAGTTAGCCTTGGGTGCATGATGTTCACAAAACAAGGTGATGAAATGACACCATTTTACTCTGATATATTATTCAATGTCTCAAGTAGCTACAGAAAACTGTACTGCAATTGTGATGGCTCCAGTGCTGGGAGGACCAGAAATGTAAACTGCTTCTTAAAAATTTGAGCCTCTTCTGATCACAAGGCAGAACAAAATCTATGCACTAGTGAATGTCACAGGAACCCCTGTATGGCTTCTCAGCTTTCCTATAAGAGGGACAAAAAGTGACAACACTGAAATGCAGTCCCCCCCCCTCCTCTAGCAAATAACTCTGTAATCTGGACCCTCTCAGTACCAAGTAGTTTAAACATATTGCACAAAGTGCACAGAAGCTAAAAAACACAAAATAAGGTCAGGGGGGAAGAACATGCAATGTGAACAAAGAAAATACTACCTAGAAATGACATGACATTGATAGCACATCCATGCTATGTAAAAAAAACACAAAAAAACCCAGTGAGAATAACAAAATGGGGCAATTCCAGATAAAGGAGTAATTCAGGATAAACCAGCGTTTCCCAAACGGTGTTCTGTGGAACACTGGTGTTCTATAGGAGGTCAATAGCAGCTCCCCCATTGGCTTGGTGGTTAAGATGCTGAGCTGAAGACTGGAAGGCTGAGTTTTGATACCCGAGAGCTGCACTTGGGGACATGAAAGAAGCCTCATTTGGACGTCCCCTAAAAATCCTTTCAACCCAGAGTAATCTCTGACATGAAATTATTATTATAGGTCAATATGTCTTCCATGAAAAAATATGAAATTCTGGTAAGTTAGTAGCTTTGTGTGACTTTAAATCCTGTACTAAGTTGTGTTTTAAATGTGTGAATTGTAAATGTTTATTTTGTTTTTTAACTCTTACATTTATTTACATTATTCATTATTAAAACTGAAAAAATCCAAATCTATATTTCTATTATAAAAACCAAAATGTTCCGTTAAAAGTTTAGGATTTGTAAAGTGTTCCATGACAGAATAAGTTTGGCAAATGTTGCCATAGTGGCTGCTCTGCAGCAAGATGCTATTTGTGCACTGTGGATGAATACTGCTGCAGGACATGTGCAGGAGTTCATTTATACAGCAAGAAAGCAAAAGGGAAGATGCTAAGTTCACAATCAACCACATAGCTTTCCTATAGAAACCTACAGGAAGTAAGCCCACAGCCAAAGCTCTCATCTCAATCTGCCTATATATGGGGGGTTTCTAACACCTTTTGGTTTGAAAGATTCTTCTTTATTAAGGAACATTATAGTTCATACTAGCATTTTTTTGCCCAACACTGCCAGACAGTTTTTTTTGGGGTGTTGGTGGTAGGGATGGTTTTGGGGTGCGTGCGCATGCACGCACGAACGCACACACACACGCACGCACACAAGCACGCACGCACGCACGCACACACACACATATGCTGAAGCTGCGCGGGGAGAGGAGGGGCTCCCCCCCCCCGTAGCCTCGGCGAGGACACTCACACACACACACCGGGGGGGGGGGGAGCTCCGGATGGTTTTCAATCCGGGAGATGGAGGCCGACAACGGTGCTCCGTTCTCAGCCTCCGTCTCCTGTAGGGAAGTTGTTTGTTTTCCTCGGTGGGCAGGGGCCAAAGCTTTTGGCCCCCGTCCTCCTTGGAAGGCGATGTTTTCCCTCTGGGAGACAGAGGCCAAGAACAGAGCACCATTCTCAGGCTCCGACTCCTGGAGGGAAGCTTTTCTCTGGGGACATGGAGAGAAGAGGTGCTCCCTTTTCTCTCTGCAACCCCACCGAAAATGCAGCAGGGCTGGCGCCACCCTTCGTTGCCGGGGCCATGCGGAGAAGAGGGGCTCCCTCTTCTCTCTGCAACCCCACCAAAGCCGTGGCGGGGCCAGCACTGGCCTTCGTCGTCAGGGCCTGGATGTGGCGGCAGTTTTTCCCCCTCATGTGTGGTGCTTTCCTGGTCTCCTCTGCGTTCGCGTCCCTCAGCCTGATTGGCTGAGGGGTGGCGCAGCGTGGAGGACGCTGGGCCTTGTAGGTTTTTTTGTTCGTCTTCGTGGGGTGGTTGCCCCACTCTCGATGACCGGACCCTTGCGGTGATGCTCACAGGGTCTAAAGGTAAGTGTGAGTGGCTCGGTACAGGATGGTTGGGCCGGGTGTGGCAACGTATGCCAGACACGAATGGCCCATGCACCTTTTTATAGGTATAGATGAGAGCTGGACCATAAGGAAGGCTGAGTGCAGAAGAATAGACACCTTTGAACTGTGGATGGTGTTGGAGGAGACTCTTGGACTGCTAGGAGATCAAATCAATCAATCCTGAAGGAAATCAATCCTAACGTTTCCTTGGAAGGACAAGTACTGAAGCTCAATTACTTTGGCCACCAAATGAGAAAAGAGGACTCACTTGAGAAGGCCTTGATGCTGGGAAATATCAAAGGCAAAAGGAGAAGGGGAGGCAGAGGATGAGGTGGATGGATGGAATTGTTAGTGCAATTGGCATAGATCTGGCCAGGCTGTGCAGGATGACAGAGGACAGGGGAGCCAGGCATGCGGTCATCCATGGGGTTGCAAAGGGTCGGATTCGACTGTGCAACTGAACAACAACAACATAGTTCATTGGAACTTTGCAGAACAAACTGCCAAAAAATGTATTTTATAAACATTGCCTGGTAACTCATACCATGCTAACCTAAAATAAACAATGTATCTATATAGAACATGCATATACTGAAAAGGTAAATGTGTTTTTCCCCTTCAGATTATCCTTCTTTGCAAAAAAAAAAATGCCAAATACAAAAGAAAGATTTGAGTATCAAAAGAGGTCTCATTTTTGCGCATTATGATTTTTACATGTTTTTATATAATTTACTTTCCAGGCAGGTTGTTTTTAGGTTTAGTTTCTTCTCAAATGTTTCTGAGAATTAGTAAGATAGCAATCATAAAATTATCTGAAAATGTTTTGCTGGAAACGGTAGCTGATCAAAAACAGATCAAGCTTTAGAATGTAAGAGAAGCCCATCAGCTCTTTTAAGACTTCTAACAAAGTTTTCCATTACATCTCACTGTAGTTACCGAAACATTCTCCAAACATGCTAAGAAGCATGAGAAAATATTTATGAACTCATAAAAGGCAATTTTTTCCAGCTGACATCTCGCTGCAGAAACTGAGAATAATACAGAGAATATTCTGCTTTTTGCTTGAACATTTTTAGGGTAATTTCTTCCACTTGTGACATTCTGTTGGCTTATCAGTCTGAAAATGTCAAGGGGAATGTAAACAGAACATTTTAATTTTTCTCTATCTCCTCTCTCCCCTGTCCCACCCACCATCTTTGTTTTATAGTAAAATGAGACATTTGACACACTATGATTTTGACAGTTAGAATAATGATAACCTGTGCTGTTTACTCCAGCATTATAAGAACATGAAAAAGCACTGTCATTGTATTCTAAGTCTTTTCCAGCCTCCGGTCTGTCTCGGTCCTTGCTAAAGACTTGATCCAAACACTCTAGCCATTTTGCAAATTGTCTAAACCAAGTAGCAGACTACACAATAAACATTTGCATTACAAATGAATAACATCAAGTTAGACAGAGAAATAAAGTAATTATAAAAAGTTTTGCCAAGAACCAAGTGAATCAGAGTGCTGTTTTGTTTGGTGTTTTCTAGAAACACAAGGACAGCCCATATTGAGAAATAAGATATTTTTGATTCCACTACATAGTAGGCACTCTAATCTAAAATTAGTGTGTGGAGTAAATATTATCACCAAGGTGTATCTTGAAGAGCCAGCCAAGGGAAGCCCCAAGGACAAGTAAACATACACAATCATTAAGAACCAAATAAAAAACCAAAGATAGCCATGTCAAGGGGAAAAAAATCAAAGTAACACAATTCAAAATGCCACAAAAGTTGTAAGATTTTAAGTTGCCCAAAACAATATATAAACTAGGCATTACTGGAAAAAAGGTGGGGGACAGGAGAAGAAACTGAAATATTCCTAAATTGGGCAGAAATTCTGTCCATGGGGTCTACAGATTTCCTTATATATCATCTTATCAACAGTTGCAATAAATAGTCCTAGTCTCTGTCACCATTAGAGCTTGGAAAGGTTACCTTTTGGGACTAGAACATACCTGTCAACCGTGGCTCCGGACAATCCAGGACCTGCACACAACGGTTCTGCGCAAGTCGCCTTCTACGCATGCATGGAAGGCTTTTACGCTTGTGTAGAACCCTTTTACGCTTGCATAGCCTTCTACGCAAGGGTTCTACGCAAGCGTAAAAGAGTTCTACGCAAGCGTAAAAGCCTTCTATGCATGCGTAGAAGGTGACTTGCGCAAAAGGGATGCGCAGTACCTCTTTCCCCCTCACTGCCAATTCCGGGGTTTTGGCAGCTGTGGGCAGGAAATGGCGCAAATCAGCGCCAAAAATCGGGAAATCCCAGCCAATCCAGGAAGGTTGACAGGTATGGACTAGAACCCCCAGAAGGTATGGACTAGAACCCCCAGAAGCTGACTGGAGGCTTCTGGGAGTTCTAGTCCAAAAAGGTAACTTTCTGAAGCTGTGGTCACCATTGTACATAAATGGTCAAGAGAACAAAGAGAATCGGTACTTAATGGCTGTAGCAAAAGTGGGTAGAGGGTTGGCCCAGTCTGTTTAGTGTAGTGAATGTATGCAGCAACCAGTAGCAGTCTGTATGATTACATACCCTCTCTAAAGTATCAGTAATACAAAGCAGAATATGTAACAAAGACCTGAAACACCCATTCTCATTACCAAGGCACATTGAGGTTTTCAGGATATCTCTGCCTTTTGGTCTAACTAATCAAACAAGGAAACGAAGCCTGCTGCTGGTCCTTGTCTTGAGCCCACATTAATTTCATTTAAACCTCTGTTGTGTTCTAAGGGTTTTACCTTCCACATGGATTACAATGTATCTGAACCTTGCCTATAGCAACAATGTAACCTTCAGCTGTATCATATGAACCCTGAATGAGGACGCGAGCTAATGTCCACCAGCTGGCAGCAGCGAGCGTCCAAGCTCTATTGGTCCGATCTCATCAAAGGCAGCAGCGCGGGAAGCTTTCCCGCCACTACCTACACCTGGACAAGAAGGGCGTGACTCGCAATGACGTCACGCAGGCAGTAGCCAATGGGCTACAATGGCACCACGTTCAAATGTATTACCACTGTATATAAAGAGCTATCGATCCGCCATTACCTCATGTTCCCTCTGTCCACGATGCAATAAACCTGAGTTAACCCAGCCCGAGGCTGTGTCCTGTGTCTTGGTTTTCATACACTAAATTGGCGACGAAGGTGGGATGATGGATTCCCAAAGTGCCAGGACACAGAGCGGGTTCAATATTACCAAGCCGCAAGACTGGACCATCTTTAACATGGACTTCAAGGCGGCATTGGTGGAACTCAAAGTCAAAGACGACGAGGAAAGGAAGAGGGCCATCCTCACCCGAATGTTGGGTGTAGAGACCAAGCGGACGCTGGTGGGCATGATCGAACCGAAGACGTTGGACGACTTCAAAACCGACGACATACTGAAGTTGCTGCGCGAGCGTTTCCAACCCTCGAAGGCAATGTTTCCTGCTAGGAGTGCGTTTTGGAGGCGAGTCCAAGCGCCGGATGAGTCGGTAGAGGCGTTCGTGGAGGCCCTGAGGGTAGCCGCCGTTCCCTGCAAGTGGGACAACCTGGAGATGATCATGAGGGACGTCGTGCTGTGTGGCCTGAAGGACAAGGAAGTGCAGCGCCGCCTGATGAACAGGGAGCCGCCACCCACGTTGGCCGAGGTCGTAGAGACCGCGGAATCCGCGGAGTCCACGAATGCGGGAGTGGACGAAATACACGAGTGGCGTGAGTGGCGTCCTAGGGCCAGCAAAGCGGAAAGCTCGGTGCGTGGCAAGTCAGGACAGCCGGTGCACGCGACTCGACGAACCTCGAGGTCCTCTACAGATGGCAGCGACGGCGAAGAGGTACAGAAAGTCCGGAAAGGGGGGCGCCGCTGCGATGGTTGCGGGGCGGCCCACGAGCGTGCGAAGTGCCCTTTCAGGAAAGCCGAATGTTACAGCTGTGGCCGGCGCGGGCACATCGCCAGGGCATGCAGAAATCGGAAAGAGGGCCGGAGGCAGTCGAAAGACCGTTCGGCCAGACCGGACCGTCCAGCGAGACCCCAAGATGGCGCCCGACCCACGAGGAAGCAGGACGGCGTGGGCCGCGTCTCGGACGGCAGTGAGGACGACACTGTGTTCAGCGTGTCCGCGGGACAAAACCATTACTTCATTGAGGTAATAGTACAAGGGGCCCCCGTTAGGATGGAGATTGACTCGGGGTCCTATTATTCCATAATTCCCCAGAAAGAGTTCTTGAAGATCGACCCCCAAGCGCGGCCCAAGCTTAAGACTCTGAGGTCCATGCTACGAGACGTACAAGGGAACAGCATTCCAGTGCTGGGGGTCGGGAAATTTCGGGTTCGCTATAAAAGACATTCCGCAGAACTCCCGTTAGTCGTTCTCAAAGGGGGGAATTGTAGCCTCCTAGGGACGCAGTGGTTTCAGCCCTTGGGTTTGTTCATAGGGGGGGTGCATGCTGTGGGCGCGGATCCGATACAAGCGGTGTGTGACGCGCACCCCACCGTGTTTGAAAAAGGACTTGGAAAGTTCAAGGGACCCCCTGTAGCCTTCGACCTAGACCCGGAGGTCCGCCCGATAAGACTCAAACCGCGCAGGGTGCCTTTCGCACTAAAGGACAAAATAGAGGCGGAACTGGACAAATTGGTGGGCCAGGGAATTCTTATTCCTGTTGATTCCGCGGAGTGGGAAACTCCAATCGTAACAGCACTGAAGGCTAACGGGGAGGTGCGCATTTGCGCTGATTATAAGTGTACAATTAACAAGGCAATTCGCCCTAATGCATATCCGGTGCCAGTGGTCAGCCACCTTTTGGCCAGGCTAAATGGGGGAAAGTGTTTCGCTAAGCTCGATCTGGCACAAGCCTATCAGCAACTCCCCGTAACTCCCGCCACGGCCGCGGCACAAACGATAGTCACACATAAAGGAGCGTTCCAGGTGTCGCGGTTACAGTTCGGCGTGAACTCGGCACCCGGCCTTTTTCAGTCGCTTGTGGAACGCCTCCTGAAGGGGCTGGAGGGGGTGTTGCCTTATTTTGATGACGTATTGATAACAGGGGGGAGTGAGGCCGAACTGGCAAAGAGATTGGATAAAGTGCTAACTGTGTTCGAGAAAGCGGGGCTGAGACTGAGGAAGGACAAATGTGTTTTTTTCGAAACCGAGGTCGAATTTTTAGGGTTTCGGATCACACCTGAGGGTATTAAGCCGTCCAAATCCAAGGTAGCAGCCATTAAGAAGGCCCCTCGCCCCACATCCAAAACCGAACTTCAGTCATTCCTGGGGCTCCTCAATTTCTACCATACATTCCTTCCGCGGAAAGCCTCCGTGGCTGAACCGCTTCATCGGTTACTTAAGAAGGAGGAGGCATGGATGTGGGGTGACGAGCACGAGAAGGCGTTCAACGAACTTAAGCGACTTTTAACATCGGACGCAATCCTTACACACTTCGACCCCAAACGGCCGGTGGTCTTAGTCTGTGATGCATCACCGGTGGGGGTGGGGGCGGTGCTTTGCCACGTGTTGGATGACGGTCGGGAGGCCCCAGTGGCGTTTTACTCAAGGTCCCTGTCCCAAGCAGAGCGAAATTACGCGCAAACCGACAGGGAGGCATTGGCAATAGTAGCGGGGACCAAAAAGTTTCACGATTTTCTGTATGGCCGCCCATTCAAAATCGTGACGGATCACAAGCCCCTGTTAGGAATTTTCACGGCAGGCAAGCCCACGCCGCAGATACTGTCCCCGAGAATGTTGCGATGGGCCATTTTTCTTAACGCGTACCAACACGAGTTGGAGTACCGGCCTGGAAAGGAGATCAGCCATGCTGATGCGCTGTCGAGATCCCCTTTGCCCTTGACGGACGACCAAAAAGCCAGAATAGGAAGAGACCGCCAGGTGTTGCTAATCGAGGTTTTAGACGAACCCCCAATAGTACCAGCCGATATAGCCAGGGCGACAGGCAAGGACAGAACGCTGGCGAAAGTCAGCTCATGGGTGCAGAAAGGGTGGCCAGCATCGTCCCCAAGCAAAGAATTTGACCCATTCTTTCGGAAGAAGCTAGAGTTGTCCCTAGAAAGGGGGTGCCTGTTGTGGGGCCAACGGGTGGTGGTCCCAACACCCATGCGGCCGAGGGTTCTCAAACTGCTGCACGTCAGCCACCCGGGCATCGTTCGCTCAAAAGCGCTGGCCCGCAGTTACTTTTGGTGGCCACAGCTGGACGAGGACATTGAGCACATGGTCGGCACTTGTGAGGCGTGCCAGGGGTCCCGACCAGAGGCGGCCCGGCTTCCGCATAGGGAATGGGACACAGCAAGGGGGCCATGGTCCAGAGTGCACGTAGATTTCGCTGGCCCTTTCCGTGGAACCATGTTTCTCCTGGTGGTGGATGCATTCTCAAAGTGGCTGGAGGTCATTCCGGTAAAGAGCACATCCTCCACCACTACAATTAACCAACTACGGAGAGTCTTTTCAACGTTCGGGTTACCCGACACTTTAGTCAGCGATAACGCGAGTTGCTTCACCTCCTCAGAGTTCGGGGCATTCATGGAGGCGAATGCCATTCGGCATGTCACGTCCGCGCCGTTTCACCCGGCCACGAATGGCCAAGTGGAACGGTTGGTGCGTACAACGAAGGAGGCGCTTCGGCGCATGGGCCCCGGGGACCTGAACCACCAAGTATGTCAGTTCTTACTAGCGTATAGGGTGACCCCCTTAGCGTCAGGTTACTCGCCGGCAGAGCTATTGATGCGGCGGAAACTGACTACACTCCTGTCCAGGCTGGACCCCACAAGAATTGAGGATAAGGGAAAAAACGTGGGGCTGGCAGTCTCGAAAGGGTTCGCCGCCGGCGACCCTGTCCATTGCAGGAACTATGCCAGCGCGGGGCCAGCCTGGGTGCCGGGGACGGTTGTAGAACAGACGGGGCCAGTGTCGTACCGAGTCGAAACCCACACCGGTCTCCTCTGGAGGAGACACGCAGACCAACTGAGGCACCGAGTCAGTGGGCCAGTCAGTGAGGATCCCCAACAAGATTCAGCGTTAGGGTTCTCCCCCACCCGCGTAACCCAAGGGGGAGACAGCAGCGGACAACAGTCCCAAGCAAGGGGGGAAGGAAGAAGCAGCGGCCCCGACTCATATCCTTTTGATAAGCCAGTTCCGTCAGAGGCCGGGGAAGGGGGAGAGGAGTTCGCGACCGCTGCCCCCGAATGGACTTTAGATTTTGATTTAGCGAGCCGGGGGGGTTTTCAGGAGTGTTCCCCCACCCATCCAAGCGAGAAGAGGGGTTTTTCGTTAGCCCCCAGTGCCCCCGGTTCCTCCCTAAATAAGAGCACACCTCCCAACAACGCCGCAGAGCCGCGGCAAGTCACTAACGAGTCTCCCTCTCAAATTACAGGACAGGAAACCAGGGGACAAAGAGAAGGTAGCAAACCCGGGGAGAGGCAGCCCGCATCGAGACCCCAGCGTGTTCGAAACAAGCCATCTTGGCTGAGAGATTTTGTCTCCTAGGAGGGGGAGTGTCTGGAAGCATGGGCTCGAGACGTTGTCTCGTCCTAGGGGGGAGGGATGTTGTGTTCTAAGGGTTTTACCTTCCACATGGATTACAATGTATCTGAACCTTGCCTATAGCAACAATGTAACCTTCAGCTGTATCATATGAACCCTGAATGAGGACGCGAGCTAATGTCCACCAGCTGGCAGCAGCGAGCGTCCAAGCTCTATTGGTCCGATCTCATCAAAGGCAGCAGCGCGGGAAGCTTTCCCGCCACTACCTACACCTGGACAAGAAGGGCGTGACTCGCAATGACGTCACGCAGGCAGTAGCCAATGGGCTACAATGGCACCACGTTCAAATGTATTACCACTGTATATAAAGAGCTATCGATCCGCCATTACCTCATGTTCCCTCTGTCCACGATGCAATAAACCTGAGTTAACCCAGCCCGAGGCTGTGTCCTGTGTCTTGGTTTTCATACACTAAAACCTCCCCAAGCTTGACTTCTTGTGCTCCTGTATCTTAATACTTATTTATCTAGAACAGGAGTTCTCAACCTTTTTAAGCCGGGGGTGTTGTGTATGAAAGTCTACGCCTTTAAGAGAAATTGTAACAGGAAGAATGAAAGAATGTAACCTCAGTGAATACAATGTAACTCAATGTAAATCAGCTGTATGGAACGCGATTCACTTGCCACTAGATGGCAGTGACTCGCAACCACATGGTAGCAATCAACCAATCACAGTATACTGCGGGAAACATTCCCACCACAGGTAAACCAGGTAAAGAATGTGGGGCGTCACTATGACGTCACGAATACAGGAACCAATGGGGAACCGTGTGGCCAGATTCACATGTACCTCTCTGTATAAAAGGAGCTGCACCTCCGCCATTACCTCATGTTCAGATTGCATACCTTGCAATAAAGATGTGTTTGGCCCCATAACTGCTGCCTACTGCGTATCAATCTGCAAACATCAAAGGGGGCCAGGTCACACTCCCTTAGCAGCTTCAGGGACCCGTCTGCTTGCCCTTCCTACACTACATGGCAATTCCTGGCTTGGTGAAGGCAGGGGGAGGGGGGACACATGAAATGGTGCCGTGGACCACATCCAGCCCACGTGCCACAGGTTGAGAATCTCTGATCTAGAACCAGTTTGGACATCTTTTAAAAGGCAGTAGCATGAGCACTGCATGATCTATAAAAAACAGTTGCACATTCAGGGCAGGAGTTTGAGTTTCAAATAAATGAGCAGAAACCTCTTGCAAATGTTACACAGCTGGTTTACTACATTTTGAAGGGACTGAAGTAATGAATTTAAAAGCATTCCCTTCTCTACAAGCTCATAAATCCATTGGAGGAGTATGGCACTATTGATCTATGCTTCGTATAGCTGAGGGAAAGATAGTTGAGGAAGATTGAACTAGTTATTCTAAACTATTTTGACAAATTTATTTGATTAATTGTGGACTATCTATGCACATTCTTCAGATGCACCAATGTTCCTTTTCTAAATATTTCAGACTAGCTTCTGAATATGTCTTCCTTTCCTCAAAGGAAATTCTTTGAACACTGTATTAGAATTTGTAGTGGTTTTCCTTTATTCTTCAGTCTTGTCGCAGAAGCATGTTGAACCAGGACAGAACACATGGGTTCAAATACTCACTCAACTGTGGGAACCCACAGGGAAGTGGCAATGGTACAACATCCCCTGAGCATTTCATATATGTCAAAAACCATATTACAATCACCATAAATCAAAAGTGGCTTGACAGCATATAACAAGAAGTGCTGTTAGGAATTTGTTAAGCTTTATTACTAGAACTGATTTGCTTTCTTCTCTATTGAATGGTGGTAGGAATTATAGCAAATGGTTTAATGGGGGTAACCTCATTAGTCTGCAACAAAACTTCAGCTACGTTTACTGTGTGGAAGGGAAGTAGTAGCCCACAAACCCAGCTACCGAAAAAGAAGAAGAAAAGGATATCCCCAGCAAAATCGGAAACCACCAGTTCCTGTTGCAGACAAGTCCAATTACACAATTTCCTGAGCAGTATGGAAAAGGTAGCAAAATTCTTTGCCTGACTTCAGTTGTCTGCAGAAGATAATTCAAGGCAGACTTTATCAGGAAACAGACTAACAAATAAAAAACACATCCTGGTGAAGCAGGACAATCACAGAGAACCCTTGCATCTAACCCACTCACCCACTCCAGGTAGTGCCTCAGATAACACTATATATATATATGGATGAATGGTCTGTTCTGCTCTTTTTAGGCAGATGTACTGTATGTACTCATGGTTGTGTCACCATGGGACATTCGTCCATCCAACCTAGTAACAACAGCAACTATTCTACAGGGTGTCAGGCAAAGGTCTTTCCCTTCATCTGCCACCTGATTCTTTCATTGGAAGCCACCAACGTGTGAACCTTAGATCTTGGCCATGCAAAGCATATGCTCTACTGTTGAAGAATAAGCCTTCCCAGTACACCTGTTTTCTCTCAAAGTAGCCAAAAACTTGGAAAGAGAAGTTTGCATTTGAGCCTCTCAGTATGACTGTCATGTGCACTGCTGTTGTTGTTACTGCAGCATAGACTGCAAATGGTTCTGTATTTCAAATGTGCAGTCCAGCCAGTATGCTGGGAATGGCAAAATGTAGCTTCTTCTTTATACCTCTAAATTCCACACCCACCATACCAAGCCATGATATGATTCAACACTCATCTAGAATCCCCTCCCACCCTAACACCCTCTCTGTGTCAAATTCAACAGCAGGATGGCCCGAGAGACCTCTTCCTTCCAGGTAGTCACCTCGCATCTCCCAAGCGATGATCCACTCATTCGATCTCTGACCTTCCAGGTCTGTCATACATATATACTGTACTCATCTGCACTGCTTCCCTTCCATAGAGTCCCAAGCTTGGGAGCAGAAAGCCATGCCAGTTTCCCAGCAGGAATTCAGGAAAAAAAACCTGTGTGTGTCAGAGTCCAACATAAATCTCCTGAACCGTGAATTCGTCCTCTTAGAAGCAACACCTAGGTGGGGTCCCCTAATTCAACCAAGCTGGGAGAGAGACTGAGAAGGCTGCAGAAGTGCAGCTCTAAACCAGTTTTCCCACCACCACCACCCCATGGCAACACTGAATGCACTTCCCCATGAATATTGATGAATTCCTCAAACTTTTGTCCCTGTCGAGGAGGGCTGACATCACAGCTGGTCTGAGCAGCCAGCAAGTTCCCCCAAGTCTCCCTCTCCCTCCCTTAGTTCTTCTCTCCCTCCAGCTTCTTCCTTTGAGTGGGAAGGTGTAGGGTGGGAAGGGAGGAGAGGGCACGTCTGTCCAAGCGGCGGCTTGAATCCGGAGCGCTTGTTTTTGGCTCTCTTACCTTTTGGCTGGTCCATCAGCGGTGCCCACTCCCGTCCCCTCCTTCTCCTCCTCTCGGCCTCTTTGGCTCTGCTTCTGCCAGCTCTCTCTCTCTCTCTCTCTCTTTCTCAGAGGTCTCCTGAGCAGACCCAGGCAGTGTGGTGGGAGGGGTTAGTTTAACTCTCCACAACTCAGACTGAGCACTTCAGAAAGCGTCAGGTCGGGCGGGCAGCCGGCTTCAGTGAAGTAGTGAAGTTATCTCGGGGCTGCAGACCTCCTTGGGTTATCATCCCTCACTCCCTCCTCGCGAGGCCCTCAAGGAAAGAGGAAGCCCTGGTCTGTTCCTTTGGAGCACTGAGTGTTTCTTTTACACTCGGAGCTACCCACCCTCTTTCCCCTTGTGGAGGCAGATAAGGAACTCACTGTGCTGGTCCTTTTCTGAGAAGAAACAGAACTTTTTGTTACAGTGCACATAACAATTAGGACTGTGGTAGTTTAGTGCAGGGGCGCCCAAACTATGGCCCAATGGCCAGATCTGGCCCCTGACTCCAATTCATCTGGCCCACGAAGCCCTCGCTGCTTCCAGGAGCAACGAGGGCTTTGCAGGTGGGATGTATTGGCATCGGGGGCCGGGGCCAGCCCCCGGACCATAGTGACCGGCTCCCTGAACCACGTGACCAGCCCGCGGCCTGAAAAGTTTGGGCACCCCTGGTCGGCCATTCAGCAGTTTCAGACCCAAGGGCTGCATGGCAGAGTGAGCTCCCGTCTCTGCCCCAGCTCCTGTCAACCTAGCAGTTCGAAAGCAAGAAATTGCAAGTGGATAAATAGGTAACAATATGGCTGGAAAGGGAACAGCATTCCATGCACTCCAACATCTAGTCATGCCTGCCACATGTCCATGGAAACATCTGCAGTGTGTTGTCCTGGTTTTCCTCTTTTCTGGAGGGCCGTACCCAGTCGGTGTGGTTGGAGAGTGAGAGGTCCAGCCCTAGGCTCCTCAAGTATAGGGTGCCTCAGGGTTTGGTGCTCTCTCCTCTCCTATTTAACATCTACATGAAGCCACTCAGTGAGATCATTCATTCCCACAGGGTGCGGTACCATCAGTACGCGGATGACACTCAGTTGTACATCTCGGCCCATGGGGACCCCAGTGATGCCGTTGACATCCTATCCGGTTGCTTGGAGGCAGTTGGGGTCTGGATGGGGGCCAATGGGCTTCGGCTGAATCCCAGCAAGACAGAGTGGCTATGGATAAGGGGCCCCTTGTTATCTGGGGAGCTACCATCTTTGGTACTGGATGGGGCTGTTTTGCCCCAGAGAGACCCAGTGCGCAACCTGGGGGTCCTTCTGGACTCGCTGCTGCTGCTAGAAGAATAGGTAGCAGGTGTGGCCAGGAGGGCTTTTGCCCAACTTTGGGTGATTCACCAGTTGCGCACGCTCTTGGACCGGGGCTCCTTGTTTGTGGTCACTCACGCTCTGGTCACTTCCCGACTAGATTACTGCAATGTGCTTTACATGGGGTTGCCCTTGACGACCATTCGGAGGCTACAGCTGGTCCAGAATGCGGCGGCCCAGGTAGTGATGGGGTGCGGACGATATGCCCGCGCCTCACCACTGCTTCAGGAGCTGCACTGGTTACCAGTTTGTCTCCAGGTGCAATTCAAGGAGCTGGTTTTGACCTTTAAGCCCCTATATGGCAATGGGCCAGGATACCTTAGTGACCGCATCGTCCCAAGAGTGTCTGCCCATCCAACCAGAGCGGACCGGAGGGGCTTTGTAATAGTGCCATCAACTAGGGGTGCACATCTATCCAGCACCCGAAGGAGGGCCTTCTCCGTGTCCGCACCAACCCTCTGGAACCTCCTGCCAACAGATCTAAGACTTCAAAGAGAATTGCTGCCCTTCAGGAAAGGATTGAAGACCTGGCTGGCGGGGCAGGTATGGGGCCCTAATGGGAACACGGTGCCCACCTGCTGGCTTATGTAAACAATTAATAACTCTCTCTTCTTTTTTATAGTGGGTGGGATGGGTGGGTGGGATATGGATCTTTTAAAGTGGGCGAGATATGGGTTTTTAATAGTGTTTTATGTGTTGTCAGAATTTGTTGTAATGCCGCCCTGAGTCGGGATGTACCAGAGTGGGCGGCATATATAAATATGACTATTAAATTAAATTAAATCTGCAGACACAGACGGAGCTAGCTCTTTGGCTATAAACAGAGATGTGCACCGAACCCTAGAGTCCAATATGACTGGCTTTCGAGCATGTGAGACATTTACCTTTACAGCAATTCCCTATCTGACTCTGAAGAGGCCTCAGTCTCACTGTCTCTCACACGGAGCTAAGCCTAAGCTTGTGGGGTGGCGAGGGTGACATTGCCTTCCCCACCCCAGTTGTGCCTCTGGTTTTTCTCTAAAGGATATTTTGAAGTTAGACCTCCCTCTCCTTCCCCTTTCAACTTGATTGAATTGCTTTGGTAGGATGTGGTTTTTCATGGTACACTTCTGTCATTTCCTTGAGCTGAAGATTGCCTTGACTACCGAAAGGCAATGTTTTAAAACATTGAAATGAAATGAAATTAAAACTGATGCAGCATCAAAGACTTAGACCCTCCGATGCTATGAAGCATATTGGGCAGCAAGGGATCTCCAATGGTTTTGGTCATGCGCAAGTACTTTGGCAGCCTCCCATGTCATGTTCAGGGTCCTTAAATCTGTCATGAAAGTTCTTTGCCATGTATTTCAAGGGGATCCTCACTGTCGTTTAGCATCAGGAGAGGCCCAACATATTGTCACCTTAGCAGTCCTGTTTTTCTCCGTACGAAAAATATGGCCTGCCATTTGGAGTCTTCGTCATGCAACAATCTTATGTAATTTGCATGATCCATTCCTTCGTAGCACCTCCACATTGGTATTTTGGTCAGAAGATTGAATCTTTAAAATTTGGTGGAGGCACCTCTGCTGGAAGATGTCAAGTCTCTTGTTGATACTGGCTGATGCTTTCCAAGGTTCACAGACATAGATGACTGTCAGGATCACCATGGAGGTGAACAAACAGAGTTTAATTTTCAGCAATACAGATTTTGCAGGGATCAAACAGAAAAAACAAAAACAAAACTTGGCTAAGAAGAGAATGGCTGTTCAGTTCCCCTGTAATATGCTTAGGTTATTTTGGTCTCTCAGCTTTATGGGCTTAAGGAGTAGCGGTGTGTGTGTGTGTGTGTGTGTGTGTGTTAAAGATGGTAATGTGTATTTCTTCAATAAGTGTTGAGACAGCACCACTTCATATATCAGCAGAATGGAGCATCTGCCCAAAAGCCCTGCTCCAATAGGACTGATGAATTCTCCACACCAATACATATTTTTCAATAGCATGAGCCATGCCTTTTTCCTGCTTAAAATGCACCACTTCAAATATCAACAGTAACAATTGCTATTGGTAAGTGTGCACTTACCGTATTTGCTGACATATAAAACCCACTCCCACCCCTTAAAATACACTGGAAAAATTGAGTACTAGTACTTTTGGGTACTAGTTCTCAAACAAATAAGAGAAAGTACTTTTTCACCCAGAGGATTACTGGTCTATGGAACTCCCTGCCAGAAGAAGTGGTGACAGCTGTCAGTCTTGACAGCTTTAAGAAAGGATTAGACAAGTTCATGGAGGACAAGGGTATCAATGGCTATAATTATGGATACTTAAGGACAACCTCGGGGTTGGAGAGATAGGCAGGATATCTCTCAATGCCATTTCCAGGGAATCCTAAGCAGGTGAAGGCATCTGCTTGGTAAGCAAATGGTGAGCCATGAAGCAAATGGTAAGCCACTGTATGAGACAGAATGCTGGACTGGATGGGCTGTGGCCTGTTCCAGCAAGGCCGTTCTTATGTTCTTATGAGTGTGTCTTGTGCTATATATAGTGAGCTATTTTGGTAATAACGGGGTGCATTTTATACTCCAATGTGTCTTATATGCGGCCAATACGGTATATAGAAAATATTTATTCCTCCTTTGTGTCTTCTGTGGAGGGTCTAATGTAGTACTTAACACACACACACACACACACACACACACACACACACACACACACACACACACACACACACACACACACACACACACACACACACACACACACATGTACTTAATACAATACTAAGAAAGAGGGTGGGCCTCAAACCTGCCAAGGTCTTCCGGTTCAGTCATATCCTCTGGCACGTGCTATTGTTAGGTAAATCATATGTACCATAGTAACTAACTGTTAGATCATTTTCATTTGAATTATTAAAAAAAGGAAATGTCTTTCTTCCCCTCTCCAGTTGTAAAGTGAAGTTATTCAAGATGCACATATATAAAAGAAAATAACAATCTGTGATCTAGCAAATGCAAATAAGAAAAGCAAGATCAATCTTCATAAAAATGCGACATTTGTTACAAGGTAGAGATCTAACTCTCGCTACAAAGACCCAAATAGTGAGATACTACGTATTCCCAGTGTTGCTATATGGCAGGGGTGGCCAACCTTTTTACACTGTGGGCCTGACCACGTGCCTGGACAGCTGAGTGGGCCAGACCACGCCCCCCCCAGAAGCAGAAGCAGGTGCATTTATGACTGTCATAAAAAAAATTTATTTATTTATTTATTATTTTATTTATTACTCTCATGTCTACCACCGCCCCCTTGTCGAGGTGACTCCAGGCGGCTAGATTTGTTTAAATTTTAAAATGCCCTCCCAATGCCACGTCACAAGATTTAGAAATTTGGTGGATATCTAACTGGTTCTCAGTGTATAGTCTTTTGTTGTTTATATTGCTCTGCCTTCATATACACCACCCAGTATATTTAAATACAAATACAGTATTAGAAAAGAACAATAAGCCTCTGATGATCTTATTCCAGAGGAGACTAAACTTGGAGCCCAACTACACTGTCAAATACTGCAAGATTTGCTTCACTTATTGGTAAAGGTAAAGGCATACACAATCGCAACTGCTGCGGTTTACGACTGTGTTTAAAGGTTTCCCTTGCTCGATAGCCAGTCGTATCCGACTCTAGGGTTCAGTGCTCATCTCTGTTTCAAAGCCGAAGAGCCAGTGCTGTCTGCTTCTGCAGACATTTCCATGGTCATGTGGCAAGCATGACTAGACACCGAAGTGCACGGAACACTGTTTACCTTCCCTCCGAAGTGGTCTCTATTTATCTACTTGCAATTTCTTGCTTTCGAACTGTTAGGTTGGCAGGAGTTGGGACAGAGACGGACACTCATTCCATCATGCTGTACTCGGGAATTGAACTGCTGACCTTCTGCCTTCCAGTCAGCATCTTAGCCACTTGAGCCACTGCAGTCCACTTATAAAATGGGTGAATTTGATTTAAATTTTCAGTAACCACATGATGCAAAGGCTGGATCGAATCTATCTTGTCTTTTTTTGCTCCCAACACAGCACTGCTGCTGGGGAGACGAGGGGGGGGGGGGTGTCTACTTCTTCAAGCCAGAATGTGTGGAAGATGTTTTATAAAAGGAGGAAATGGTCAGTGTTGGGTTTAAAATATAATTAGTATCTTAACAAAGAACTGAGAATGGAAATTAGAAAAGTCAGCAAATTGGCTGTCAGACCTTTCTCTGTGGTGCACCATAACTTATAAATGGAATCACGAGGGACCTCAGGGGAAATATTTCCTGTTCCCAGCAAGTAACAGCTAAGACTGATGGCAACAAGGCTTCCCCAGCTTACTTATAGGCTTTGCTCAACAAAACATTGTCATTTAGAAAATGACTGAACACTGTTTACCTTCCCACCAAAGTAGTACCTATTGCAATTTCTTGCTTTCAAACTGCTAGGTTAGCAGGAGCTGGGACAGAAGATGGGCACTCTCTCCATCATGCAGCACTCGGGTCTCGAACTGCTGACCTGCCAACCTTCCAGTCATCAAGTTCAGCATCTTAACCACTAAGCCACCACAGTCTCCTACACAGAACAGAAGGTAGCTGTAAAAGAAGGAGCAAATATTTTTTCCTATTACAGTCTCAGTTCATACCACAAAAACGTGACTTATGACAACTGAGTTCATAAACTTTAAAACTTTAACACTGACCAATGCCAGTACAGATGGAGGCCATTATTATATTGGTATTACAGAAAGCAAAGCTGTAGCTCAGACTGTGGGTTATGCCCGCCTGACATGTCCAGACAGAAATTTGTCCTGCTGTTTGGTGCACTGTGGGCATGGATTGGTCTGTACTTTATTCCAGCAACCATACAACGTAATCACTAGAGTGGACCAATTTGCTCTCAGAACATTCCCATGTGCACCTTTTTGTGCCCATCAGGAGGCTCTACCTTTTAAACTGCAGGTAGATCTACTCCAGGTTAGTTTATTTCCTGTAGCAGCCAAGGCTCCTTCTAGTTTGAATTTCCAGTACTGTTGTGATGAAATGGGTCACAAGTTATTCAATATGGAGTCTCTTTGGTTTTTAAATTGTCTTAGAATATAGCTTTGCTTCTTTGCAAAGGCCTCATAATTCTTCCTGCAGCACTCATCAAGCAAGTGTGCTTAGTAGAAGCTTCTCAGAGCTTCAGGCCTATGTTTTGTCTCTTCAAGTTCTCCAGGCCTGGAATGAACACTTGCATCAACATCCCGAGCCTGGGAACACCAGACATTTGTTATGGGAACCAGGGTGTGTTTATACCATCCTTGGGCCCTAATTGGCAGTATGCTAATTAGGAGAGCCAAGCTCATGTACTTTCTTTTAGACACATGGGTTTGGGAATAGATTCGAGTTGGGGGTTTCTGAGAGTGACACCTCAGAAGGGAGAGAGGCACTCTAACACCGAGCTTTAATTCCAACCCAAGCTTAGTCATGATTACCTAGATTAGTCAGGTTTTCCTTTTGTTTCATGAGGAAAGGCCTGAGTGTGGATTTTCCTAACTGTATTTTTTTATTAGTGCTTTTTCTGCTGTATTGGTGTATCCAGTGATGCACTGAAGCTGGTCCTGTCCTACCATACTGGTAGCTGGTAGCAGAATTGGCTAGCCACGCTCACCTCCCTCCCACACCACGCCCACTGCATCCTCATCCTCCTCTCCCACGCGACCAGGAGCCAGGAAGAAGAGGAGCTGGAGGAGGAAGAGCCACCGCCACCGGCGCTGCTGGAAGGTGGGTGGGGCGGTGGGCTGGCGGTCTGCCCCTCCCAGAAGCACCAGCAACATTTCCCATGCACCTCGCCCAGCCAGGGCCGAAGGCGCGCTTTCACCACCGCACTTCTCGCGCACCTTCGGCCCTGGGTGAGGCGCATGGGAAGCGTTGCCGGTACTGCTGGGAGGGGGAGGTCACCAGCCCCCACCCCGCCCAACTTCCAGCAGTGCCGGTGTTGTGTATGTAACCAAGTGTAATGTGAATGAATCGGATCTAGCGATCCTCCATGTTCCCCCTTCCTTCCCTGCCTTGAGAATACTCCTATTGTATAGATACTGTGTTTGCATGTAAGTCTTCTGCCACTCACATAGAATTCAGCAGCCAGCGATAGTGCAGCTGAAGGAGCTCAGCTTACGTGGCTCCAATCACCCAATCAGTGATTAGCGCGGGAAACCTTCCTGCCACAGGTGAGCCACGCCAGGTATGCAGTACGTCAGAATGATGTCACTGACACAGTAACCAATGGGTGCCTTTGGGCGAAATTCAAATGTACTGTACCACATATAAGGAGCTGCGTCTCTGCCATTACCTCATGTTCAGATTGACTACATTGCAATAAAGATGTGTTTGGCCCACTCACTGCTGCCTACGGCGTATCAATCTGCAAACATCAAATTGGTGACAAGGATGGGATAATGGCTTCCCACAGCATCAAGCTACCTGTGTTCGACCTCAAGGAACCAGAGAAATGGGCTCTGTACGAGCGCCAGTTCCGGCACGTGATGGCCGCCGAGCGCATCGAAGACGAGGAGCAAATGCACTCTTGCCTCCTCGCCCAGTGCGGCCTCCCCATGCTCGAGTTGGCAATGCACCTCCTGCTGCCCCAGGACATCGATACTGTCCCGCTCAAAGAGATCCTGGCCGTGCTACAGAATCATCTCCAGCCGAAGGTATCCATCTACCCGGCGAGAGTTGCCTTCCACAGGTGAGACCAGTGACCGGGAGAGTCCGTGGCCAATTATGCCACCGCCCTCAGGTTAGCCGCTGTCCTGTGCCGGTGGGACAACCTGGAGGAAGCCCTGAGGGACTGCCTGCTGTCCGGGTTGCGGGACGAGGAAGCCCAGCAGAGGCTGATGGCCAGGGAACACCTCTCTTTCCACTCCGTCCTGCGAGGTGCTCTGGCGGTTGAAGCAGCAAGGTCCAGGGTAAAGGCATTCAAGGCAAAACCTGCCACACCTGGGGGGTCTGGGTCCGCTGTGCAGGCCACCCAACGTTCCCCCCACACTCATCCAGTTCATCTTCATCTCCAGAGGTCTCATCATCCTCGTGGTCCGGGTCCAGCGACGACAACGCCGCCGCCCAGAAAGTCCGGAGAAAGTCGTCCAAGAAGCACGCCAGCGAGAAGGCCCACCGCCGATGTGATGGCTGCGGAGCGTCCCACGACTGGAAAAAGTATCCTTTCCGGAAGGCCGAATGCCACCATTGCGGACGCCGAGGTCACATAGCAAGGGTTTGCAGGTGTCTTCGGAGACAGGACCGGGAGCCAGCGGAGCGCCCTTGAGAGAAAGGAGGGGGCATCGGGAAGATTCCCACGGAGGAGCTGACCGTGGGCCATGTGTCCAACGCACACCGACATTTCTTTGTTGAGGTACTTTTACAGGGGGTCCCAGTTAGGATGGAGGTTGATTCGGGTTCATCCTACTCCATCGTGTCCCAGAAAGAGTTTCTGCGCATTCTCCCCAATGTGTGCCCAAAACCTAAGGCCCTCAAGACGTCTTTGCGAGACATGCAGAGCAACCTGATTCCTGTTTTGGGGTGGGGGACTTCAAAGTCAAGTTCAAGGGTTTCACGGAGAAGCTGCCCCTAGTGGTACTGAAATGGGGTTCCAGCTGCCTCCTGGGGAGCTAGTGGTTTGCTCCCTTGGATATTGAACTGTCCAGCATCAACGCCATTGAGACTGACCCAGTGCGGGATGTGTGAGAAGGGGCTCGGGAAGTATAGGGGGCCCCCAGTCTCGTTTGACCTGGATCCAGCAATTCGACCCATATGGCTCAAGCCACAAAGAGTGCCCTTCACCCTCAAAGACAAGATTGAGGCAGAACTGGACAAACTGGTGGGTCAGGGGATTTTGGTTCCGGTGGACTCCGCAGAGTGGGAGACACCGATTGTTACTGCTTTGAAATCCAATGGGGAGGTTAGGATTTGTGCTGATTACAAGTGTACAATTAATAAAGCTATTCGCCCCAATGCATACCCGGTGCCGGTAGTTAGCCATTTACTAGCCACTTTACACTGGGATAAATGTTTTGCAAAGCTACATTTGGCGCAGGCTTATGAGCAGTTAACAGTCACGCCTGCTACAGCAGCTGCAGAAACGATTTTTACACACAAGGGTGCGTTTAAGGTGACACTCCTCCAGTTCGGTGTGAACTCAGCCTCCGGGATATTCCAATCTCTTGTGAAATGCCTTCTCAAGGGTCTCCCTGGGGTCCTGCCCTACTTTGACGACGTTTTGATCACAGCTGGGAGTGAGTCAGAACAAGCAAAGAGGCTGGACAAAGTTTTAACGGTGTTCGAGAAGGCAGGGTTGAGGCTGAGATGAGATAAATGTGTGTTTCTAGTCAGGGAAGTAGAGTTCCTAGGGTTTAAGATAACCCCCAAAGGAGTTAAGCCCTCCGACTCAATGGTTGCCACTGTTTGAAACGCCCCTCGCCCTACCGCGAAACCAGAATTGCAGTCCTTCTTGGGACTTCTCAATTTCTATCACTCCTTCTTGCCAAGGAAGGCTTCAGTAGCGGAACCTCTGCACCGTCTTTTAAAGAAAGATGTGGTTTGGCGGTGGGGGGACAGCCAGGAAAAGGCTTTCAAAGAGTTAAAACAGCTCCTGTCCTCAGAGGCAATCTTAACCCATTTCGACCCAAGGAAGCCTGTGGTGATAGTTTGTGATGTTTCACCAGTGGGAGTGAGGGCAGTGTTGTGCCACATGTTGGAAAACGGGTGGGAAGCCGCGGCTGCCTTTTACTCAAGGTCCCTTTCAAAGGCAGAGCGCAACTACACACAAACAGACAGAGAGGCTCTTGCAATAGTCGCTGGAACCAAAACATTCCACGACTTCCTCTATGGTCGGGAGTTCACTATTGTAACCGACCACAAGCCACTGCTGGGTATCTTCACCACGTGCAAGCCCACGCCCCAGATTCTGTCCCCTAGAATGTTTTGGTGGGCTATATTTCTAAACACCTACCAGTTCACACTGGTCCACCGCCTGGGCAAGGAGATCAGCCATGCCGATGCGCTTTCCCAGTTGCCCCTACCTGAATTGGGGGAACCGGAGTGTGAGTTTGAGCAGGATCACCAAGTATTGCTGATCGAGTCCCTTGACTCACCCCCAATTGTGCCCAAAGATCTCGCCAAGACTACGGCAAAGGACAAGGTTCTGTCCCTGGTTATTTCATTGGTTAAGAAGGGGTGGCCCACGACTCCTCCCGCCGAGGAGTTCAAAGCATACTTCCGAAAGAGGTTCGAGCTTTCGATAGAGAGGGGTTGTCTCCTGTGGGGCCAGAGGGTGTTCATTCCTGAGGTATTGTGGTCAAAGGTACTCAAATTGCTACACATTAGCCACCCGGGAATCGTGCGCTCAAAGGCTTTAGCCAGGAGCTATTTCTGGTGGCCCCAGATAGACGGAGACATTGAGCGAGCTCCTGGCCAAAGCCAGGTTGAGTGCCAAGTGCGAACCACTAAGGAGGCACTTCGGCGAATGGGCCATGGGGACTTAGAGTTACAATTGTGCCAGTTTCTCCTTTGCTACAGAATAACTCCCCTGGCATCCGGACTTTTGCCAGCCAAGCTCCTAATGCGCAGGAGACCAGTCTCGCTTTTCGACTGGTTGGATCCGACCAGGGTGGAGGATAAGGGGAGGAATGTTGAAATTGCACACACCAAGGTTTTTGCAGTTGGGGACCCAGTATATTGCAGGAATTATGCAGCCGCCGGCCCAACATGGGTCCCAGGGGTTGTGATCGACCAAACAGGGCCAGTTTCCTACCAGGTAGAAACAAGTACAGGGCTAGTGTGGCGGCGACACGCTGACCAGCTCAGGCGCCAGGTCACGGACACCCAGGGAGATGAAGACCAGGGTGGTTCAACATTAGGGTTCTTCCCCACCAGCTCATCCCAAGGAGGAGAGATGGCAGTCAGCCCACCAAGACGATCTGATTTCAGTTTCACCCATCCTATGCAGAGAGACTGGGAAGAGTTCAAGAGCCCAGACCTCAACAGTTTAGATTTTGAGTTGCAGGAAAGGGGGGAGTTTTCAGAGTGTTCCCCCACTCATCCAAGCGAAAAGCGGGGCTTTGATTTATCCCCAGTAACCCCCCGTCCTCTGGTTCTCGAGTCCACCTCTACTCCCATGCAAATGAGGCAACGTTCTGTTGAGTCGCCCCCTACTCAGAGTAACAGGCAGGAATTTCCTTTAAGTCAGTCCCCTTCCAGGTTTCGATTTACAGTATTCCCTCCCAGGTTCCTCTTCTGATTCGGGCCAGTGCTCCCGACATGCCGCTAACTCTACTCGCTTCCCCACCACGGGACGAGAGACTGCGAAACCCAAAACCCCCAGTACCTCCGAGCTCAACCAAGCTGCTGCACGGCCAAAATGAACATGCAGGCCACCACTATGGTTGAGGGACTTCGTCCCATCCTAGGGGGGAGGGATGTTGTGTATGTAATCAAGTGTAATGTGAATGAATTGGATCTAGAGATCCTCCATATAACCAAGTGTAATGTGAATGAATCGGATCTAGCGATCCTCCATGTTCCCCCTTCCTTCCCCCCCCCCTTGTGAATACTCCTATTGTATAGATACTGTGTATGCATGTCAGTCTTCTGCCACTCACATAGAATTCAGCTGCCCGCCACAGGTGAGCCACGCCAGGTATGCAGTACGTCAGAATGACGTCACTGACACAGTAATCAATGGGTGCATTTGGGCAAAATTCAAATGTACTGTACCATATATAAGGATCTGTGTCTCCACCATTACCTCATGTTCAGATTGACTACATTGCAATAAAGATGTGTTTGGCCCCCTCACTGCTGCCTACAGCATATCAATCTGCAAACATTAAAACCGGCAATGCTTCGCATGCGCCTCGCCCAGGGCCGAAGGCGTGGGAAATGCGGAGGTGAAAGTGCGCATCCGTGAGGGGGCTGGGCTGACCCGCCAGCAGTGCCTGGCTGCTCTCGGACTCCTCCTCCTTGTCTCCAGGACAATGGGAGAAGCGGTGGCAGCGGTCAAGGCCTAGGTGCAACTGCAACCTACGCCTGATCCTCATCCGGCCAGGCGGGCTGCATCAGGAGGCTGAGGCGGCTGCGCCAGGGTCTCCCACCTCTGCTGGGAGCGACTCTCCAAGAACAAGGTAGGTACCCGCCCGGTTTTTTTTCTTTCTCTTTTTTTTGGGGGGGGGGGGAGATGAGGCCATGCCCACAGTTAATCACACCCACAGTTAGCTACACCCACAGTGTGGTAGTAATTTTTTTTAGAGTGCATCACTGCGTGTATCCTGAACCAACGAATGAACTGTTATTTCTACAATATGCTTCGAGAACAATAAACATATTTATTCATCAACAACGTCTGTTCATTGGAAGAGGGGGTAAGGCAAGAGTTAAGCCATAAGCCCTATGCTACCACACATACCACATACTACTCTCCACAATACTTGCTGGGCTCTGTTAATACAGGTAAGCCCCAGGTTGCTGCAGGTTTTTGCAGGACGATATTTAGACCTTCTGTACTCGGAGTCTTGGGGAGTTCCACAGAGCTGGCCAGTCTTGGAAGCTCGGAAGGAACTGGAGAGCCCCAGGGCAAGGGTCAGGTCAAAGCCTACCTGTCACAACTGCATTGTGAAATGGCTTTTTGTGTGAAGCTTCTGGCAGATCCTCGATTGGCACTACAACAAGGCAAAGAATCAATTTTAATCTAAGAGGTTTAGCACATTAGCAATGCTTTTTAAAATGACTAAATAATAATAATTTCCCTTCCCCTACCCCTTTGCAGAGGAACAGTGGAAGTGTTCAATTTGCTGATACTGTATCCTGAAGCGACTCTTATTAAGCCATGCCACAAAACCAGAATAGGTTTACTTGAAGTTGGTAGTCTGAACCAAAAGAGCCAGTGGGGTCACAAGCATCCTCCCTTTCCCCCCCTAAGGAGAGTGGATTAAATCCCACTTGGATCCATCTTGATGGAGTGTTGTGTATGTAACTTAAGCGAACTGTGATTGAAAGCAAACATGTAACCAAGTGAAATGTGAATAAAATCGGATCTAGCGATCCTCCATTTCCCCCTCCCTTTCCCCCCTTGTGAATACTCCTCTTGTGTAGATATCGCAGGACTGCCTTCCCGCCGTAGATGTAGCTATTGTTTACTCATTACCCAATCAAGTGTTGTCACCTGGCTGTTTACCTGTACTGACCAATCATGTGGCTCCGCACCAGGTTTGAATCATTACCTGTTACATATATAAGGAGCATCACTCTGCCATTGACCTCATGTTCAGATTGACTACTGTTATGTATGCATGTACAATGTTACTTTAAATATATGAATGTATACATTGTGATTGTGGGCTGGTTACATTCATATATTTAAAGTAACATTGTACATGCATACATAACAACTACACTCCAATAAAGATGTGTTTGGCCCCCTGACTGCTGCCTACTGCATATCAATCTGCAAACATCAAATGGAGAGCAGCCAGCTTCATCCATACTGTCCTGGGGCTGAGGAGGACTTTGTGTGACAAAAGGGTTCAGGACCAGGAAGTGATTCATGGAACTGGATCAGTGGTATGAGTATCATACTGTGATGTCGAAGGCAAATGGAAGGCCACTGCATTATATTGTTCCCAGGACAAATTTCATGGATGATAGCCAATATTTGGAATCAGATATGGCATTTGAAGAAGTAAAATTGGTTACATTAGTAGTGCAATTAATTACACGCTATATGGGTTGAGGGAAGTAAGCAAGAGAACAGAGAATTTCAAGCAAAAAATATCATGCAAAAAACCTGTCATACAGAGAATATGTGTACCTACTGAGAAACAATGCAGACTAGAAGTGTAATATTTTAGTATATGAGAACCAAGACACAGGAAACAGCCACGGGCTGGTTTAACTCAGGTTTATTGCATGGTGGTCAGAGGGAACATGAGGTAATGGCGGATGCATAGCTCTATATATACAGTAGTACAAACATTCGAATGTGGCTCCACGATAGCCTATTGGCTATTGTCCGCGTGACGTCATTGCTAGTCACGCCCTTCTTGTCCAGGTGTAGGTAGTGGCGGGAAACTCCGCGCTGCAGCCTTTGATGAGTATGGACCAAGAGAGCTTGGACGCTCGCCGCTGCCCACTGGTGGTCATTAGCTCGCGTCCTCATACAGGGTTTATATTGATACAGCTGAAGGCTATATTGTTACTGGTAGGAAATGTTACATTGTTATCACATGAAGATGGTTACCCTATTAGAACACAACAAATATGTAATTTCCTCAGGGATTAGATTTTATTCAACCAGGCAGCCAGGCTTGTAGTAATCATAATTAACAGGAATGGCAGACCTCTTTGTCCCAACCCACCCATGGAAAAATCCCTACAGCTATCCAAGATTCTGGGCTATGTTAATGAATACATTTCATCAAGATAAATCTGACTTAAACCAACCCTTTCCAGAAGCAGAATACTCAGGTATAGTTTACTATTCCCTTCTTCTGCTAGCACTCCGGGTCTATGCTGCTTGCCCAAGTTAGTAAGTTATAATTGTAGCTGCTGAAACAGCATACTCGTTCATTTGTGGTGAAAATTGTGTCTCATGGATAATGTGAAGCTGGGATAATGTAGTTTGAATCCCCTCATACAGTTATCTACATCCACCACTTAATTCACTCTCACTATAACTAAGAGTGTTGCAAGTTAATGTCTGAGAGTGGCAACCAGCTAACTCAGGAGTTCTCAACCTTTTTAAGCCATGGGCTGGGTCACACTCCTTCAGACAGCTTCAGGGGCTGGATGGCCATTTTCCCCTTCCTCCACCACATGGCACTTCCTGGTGTGGTGGAGGTGATGGTGGGCCACATGAAATTGTGCTATGGGCTGTATCCAGCCTGTGGGCCAAAGGTTGAGAATCTCTGAGCTAACTCCTCAGTCACTACTAGGCAAGCTCAACTTATTTTCCCCTCATCTCTCGTTAGTCAAAACATGTCACTGGAAGGCACACTTGACTCTGGCATCTTTTCTCTCTCTACCTTTGACACTAGGAATATGGCACATCCAGCATAGAAGAAGAGTAGGAGAGCTGCACCACTAGCACATTTTAAGGATCCCAGGAAGTGATCTCAAATTGAGAATCGCTGCCTTACGAGGATGGGACAGCCAGGCCGCCTCAGCCTGATGTCGTGACCTGTAACTGGTCTCCGGCACACTTTAGATTTAAGGTTGAAGCTATTCATAGAGACCCAAATTCCCATATTTAAACAGTGAATTTGCAAGAGATGTCCAATGTCCCGGGTTGTCCTCGTTTGTGGGATCAATTTCAGCCTGTGTCATCAGAATTCATGGCCAAGGCACGTGCAGTCTGCAAGGTGACAACCTCTTCTCTTCACCCTCTTGGTTGATAAAACACCCAGTGAGCTAACAGTAATTCATCTCCCTCCCACTGCTTGAAGGAGACAATCATGTGGTCTGTTCAAAAACAGCCAGGGTTGGTGGCCAATGATCTTAACAGCTATAGATTGGTTCCCAACATTCCCTTCTTTGGGTTCAAGATGCATTCGCCAGACACATTATTGGAACTCCTAAATATGATCATATATATCCAGTTCTGGCCTGATAGCATTGGTTATTCATTGTATTTCATGCTAGATTCAAGGTCATGGTACTTGCGTACAAAACCCTACACAGTATACAACTTTGCTACCTGGCAGAGCAACTCTCTTATAGAAATTCTGCATGGAGTGCAAGATCATCTCAAGCCTTCCTGTTAAGGATGGCCACCCCGAGAGTAGGAAAGAAAAATGGCACCAGAAAAAGATCTTGCTTGGTTGATGAGAACCAGATCTTCTACTGCCAACCATAAACTAAAGTGGGAAATTGGTATCTGTCTGCATAGCACCAGTAGTTTGTGGTTTGAACAAGAGGAGGTACCACTATGAAATAAATCATTTTCCTGGTATGGACTATGTTAGCCAGCACTATATGTGGAATGCTTAAAGAGATGGACGTTAATTCTTTAGGTCCTCAGCAGAAAACATTAGCCACAATGAAAATCATATAGACAGGCTTTTCATCCCCACCCCCATCTGTAGACTGGTGGGCAGAACCAAGTTGATGATATTATAAATAGTTGCCTTATTCCTTGTGGACAGAACATACCAACAAATAATGAAGAATCTCTTCCTCTACAACCCCTTCATCCTGATTTTGGATGCTCCATCCAGAACTAAAAACTACTTCTTCTGGAATCAGAATGTCAGCATTTTATCCCCTCCTTTAAAATTTGCTTGTTCAAGCATTTTGTTGTGTGTGGTTTTTTTTAAACAAAAAATCATTAAACAACATTTAGGTTATGTATGTTAAAGGACTTGGCAATATCAGCAAAAGAGGAGCCAGGGAAAGGAAAATATGACAGAATGCAAAGGTAATTGTACCTAAGATATATCTTATTCCTAGGTTAGCCACAAAATGGCTGGGCAGGGCAACCATTGACTGAGAAACATATATTTCATCTCAATTCACATGTTGTTTTTACCGCCTTTATCCAAAAGGTATTCCTGGATGTCCTAGGGCAGTGATGGCAAACTTTGGCACTCCAGCTGTTCTTGAGCTTCAATTCCCAGAAGCTCTGATCAAAAGGGATGCTGACTTAGGCTTCTGGTAACTGAAGCCCAAGGACAACTGGTGTGCCAAGGTTCACCATCACTGTCCTTGGGGAAGACCATCTAGCAGATGGGAAGATTTTCTCAAGAAAAATGTTGGACCAACATGGAGAAGAGCTTCCAGGGACAGATCATTATGAAGTTGTGCGGAATGTCATTGCGGAGACATCTACTCATACTAGGACTCCTTGCTGAATAATGACGCCAAGAGACCAAGATCCAAATGGTGGGTTCTTATATAGCTATATTTTAAAATTCTCCAGTCTGCATTAGAAGTTGACAAATGTGGATCTCTGGGTGTTTTTGGTCAGCAACTCCCATAATCCCTCACCATTGGCTATGTTGGCTAAGATTGTTGAGAACTGCTCAATAAATGCTGGAGATGAACACATGTTGAGGATGAAAACTTTAGTGTATGAGAACCAAGACAAAGGAACAGCCGAAGGGTTGGCTTAACACATCTTTATTGCACGGTGATCCGGGGAAAACATGAGGTAATGGCGGACGAGCAGCTCAATATATACGGTGGTTATACATTTGAATGTGGCTCCACGATAGCCCATTGGCTACCGTTGGCGTGACGTCATTTCTGGTCACGCCCTTCTTGTCCAGGTGAGGTAGTGGCGGGAATCTTCCCGCGCTGTAGTTCTTTGGGGAATTGGGACCTGTGAGCTGGACGCTCGCTATTGCCACCAGGTGGTCATTAGCTCGCGTCCTAATTGCAACGGGTTACATTGATATACATGTTAAAGGCATAGTATTGAGAACACAAGGCATAGTATTGAGAACACAACAAAAACATACACCTCCACTCTTGAAGCATGTCTCTTCTGGCCACTAGGATGATTTTTCTGAATCTGACTGTCCAGGTCAGGGGTCAGCAACCTAAAGTCCATGGCGCCAAATAATCCAGCCCCCACTCCAACCGCCACCACTATTTATGGCAGCTGTAAATGCATTTACAACAGCCGCAGATGCGTTTATGGGGGGGGGGCACCAGTCTGGCCCATTCAACTGTCTGAGGTAGCATGACACGGGCCCCAACTTAAAAAGGTTGCCAACCCATAGTCTAAGTTGTTAAGGAAACAGGATAATAGGTTCCAAATGCTTTAAGAAAAGTGGGAACCAATTTGAAGCAACAAATTAATGTACAGTATCTGTATCACATTAAGCCAGAAGAAAGGCAGTGTTGAGCCATTCATAACGGGTATAGGATTTCTAACATGAAACCAGTGGTGGGCTCAAAAAAAATTAGTACCACGCTGTGGGTGTGGTATGGTGGGCGTGGCCAGGGGGAAAGTCCTGCATTACACCTGAATTAGGACTACTTTATTTCAAAACTTGGATGGGTGGGGCCAGCCAGAATTTCAGCTACCGGTGAAACCATAGTCCTTCATTTTCTTTGCAGACAGTCTCATTGAGAATCCGGTAGACCCAGAGTGTTTAGTTTCTGCTGCAGTATCTTCTGACTGAGATCACATGAAAATGTTTCAGTAAGTTACAATGGCACTTCCAACACAGAGAAGAGGTTTGCAAATTCCTTGTACTATGACGATTCTTGTTTTTTTGGCTTTTGTTTGCCATTTATTTATTCAAATCTGGCTTCAGATTTAACAAGAAATCTTAGGTGCTTTGAAGACTTCACATACTGCAGAAGTTGATGCTATTATTCATTTTGATATTTTTGTACAAACAATAGGCACACATACGTAATTGTAAAAACCAATTATAAAAAGTTAAGAAAAACACAAACATTGTGTATAATCCTTTATTACATAAGCTAATTGAATCTTTACAACCATATAAATAATAAACATCCCAATATGTCTAATATTGAGAAATTTATTGCAACATAAGCCCAATCTGTTTTGCTTCAAAAATTGCCAGCAGTGGCCTAATATAAAACACATTACTCCTAAATTATTTTTTATTTTTTACATATTTGTTATGGAATATTTTATGAAAGTGCTGAAAAACATTTTTAGTAATCATGGGCAGATTGAAGTAATATCATGACCTTACATAAGTTTAAAACATAAAAATCACATTCCACTTTGATAGCTGCTGTCTGAAATGTATTATCCATTCAATCTTACACATTTCTTTCTGAAGATACAACTTATGCCATTCCATCTTTCATAGACAAAAATTTGAGCCAATAATTGAGGAGGTAGAACATCTTTCAATTAAAAAAAACCCAAGAAAAGACAATCTCTGCTCTAAATCTTACAGTCTTACTGTCCATAAAAGGTGAAAGAGTTGAAGAGATTGGAGAAAAATGAGACTCAAATTCTCTTAAGTTGCAGATCTTAGAACAATACCTTGGGATGGAAACCATTTACAAAATCTAGTGGGAGGTTTATTACATAGTGGGAGATGAGGAAACAAAAGTAGCTGATTTCTCAGCAGACTAATTGAAGCCATCCATTTTATCTTCCTTCCTTTTCTGTGTTGCAGTTTAATGGAATAAACATTGCTAAGTGATGGTTTATGAATATCCTAAGACTGAGCCAGTCTTTCAATAAAGCTGCTTCCCTTCTTTCCTTTTGTTGTAGCCAGTGGTGGGCTCCAAAAAAAATTACTACCACACTGTGGGCATGGTATGGTGGGCATGGCCAGGGGGAAAGCCCTGCGTTGCACCCAAATTAGGACTACTTTATTTCAAAACTTGGATGGGTTGGGCCAGCCAAAATTTCTGCTACCGGTTCTGGCGAACTGGGGCAAACCTGCTGATGCACACCACTGGTCGTAGCCTGGATGAATGGATGCTGATTTGAGCCTTGATGTTCCCAAATGTCACAATCATGGAAGATGGGAGAATAAGGCACATATGTAATATTTCAAGAACCAGGAAGGCTCATTTGTTGTCACTGTAGCTCCCCAAAATCAGGTACTTTTCACTGATAAGCACAGCTAGGCAAGTTTAATGTTTTGGGTGACAGTGACCAAGGGATTTGGGAATTGTATTTGAAAGCAGTAATTATCCCAGGCCATGCTGGTGACTGACTAGCTTTTATCTAGTGCAGTGATTCCCATCCTTTGGTTTGTGGATTTCAATTCCCAGAAGCCTAAATCAATTCCCCTAATTCCCCTGAATTAGGTTTCTGGGAATTGAAGTCCCCCTGTGGGGCCTGTGCCCCACATTAGGAAACACTGATCTAGTGCAATGGGCATGGTCCTCCTGATCTTCTGCTTCAGAGAAAACAGATAATAGAAATTTGTTAGGCCAGCTTTTATTTTTGGTAGGTAGGGGATCATTGGTTTGCTATAGATACTGTACATAAACATTTCATAATTTATATTGTGTACAACAGTTGTTAATATACCACAATCAGATGTGAATTGAAGAAATTGTGTTATACTTTGTGTAGAAATGCCATCAGGCAATTCTGTCCTCTTCTCCCTGGTTTTCAATGGTATTTACAAGAATTCTGTTTACTTTTTAATCTTTAGCTGTATCTGACTGATTTATTGATCCTTTAGTAATAATTGTTTAAATGCTGTTCTGGTTGTTTTGCAACCTTGAGGGCGTATAAAGTTAAAAACCAGGATAAAGATTCTTTGAGCAAACAAGCAAAATGTGCAGAAAAATGAGAATAAGTTAACACAAAATTCCATCATAGTCGTCAAATCAGAGATGTACTGTAGAATCAGAGCCTAGCAGGAAATTTTTTGATAAGCACGTCTTTACTCGTTTTCTTAGAGTATATATAAGAAGAACATAGGAACAGCCTTGCTGGAACAGGCCACAGCCCATCCAGTCCAGCATTCTGTCTCACACAGTGGCTCACCATTTGCTTCAGGGTATTATTCCCAAGCAGATGCCTTCACATGTTTAGGATTCCCTGGAAATGGCATTGAGAGATATCCTGCCTATCTCTCCAACCCGGAGGTTGTCCTTAGGTATCCATAATTATAGTCATTGATACCCTTGTCCTCCATTAACTTATGCTATAGCTTAGAGTCTGGCCAGGTTATCTTGCTATGGTAATAGAGTAGACCATACTGCCAGTGATTCAACGCCAAGCATCAGGAGGTGATTAACTAACCTGACCACCCTAGCGACTAACTGCCTTGGGTCCCGAAGTCCACAGGGAAGGATGATGGTCCCCAAGTGGAATAAATCCCACTTGAATCCATCTTGATGGAGGGCAGCAGTTTCATAAATAATGGCCTGGGGCTGAGAAGGACTTTGGGCTCAGGACCAGAAAGTGACTTGTGGAACTGGATCAGTGGTACAGGTGTCACACTGCGATGAAAGGACACGGCATTATATTTACAGGACAGTCTTCATGGCTGATTGGCATGATGATCACCAATATTTGGAATCGGATATGGCACAAGAAGAAGAAGATGCTATAGCTTGCATTTTAGAATAAAGACTTCTAAAATCATACATCCATCCTGAAAGGATCCATATACAGTACATCCATACCTGTCTTGCCTGGACTGTTAAGGAGCACATGTGAAGAGAATAAGCACTGCAAGTCCCAACAACAGTGTATCCCATCCATCACTCGTTCGATTTGGGTGGCAATATATACATTTGAAATAATAAATAAATAATAAATAAATCAGTTGCCCAATCTTTCAGTGATCTCTGGCCTTCTTCTCTGAAGCAATGCAGGAAAGCCAGAGTTGAATAGTGGTTAGAATGCTGGAATAGAATTTGGAAGATCTGTGTTCAAGTCCTTCCTCAGCCATAAAGCTCACTGGTAACTTCGTATCAGTCACACTGTCACCCTGAACAACATAACAGGGTTCTTGGAAAGCTAAAAGGGAGAGAAGGGATGCACATTGTATCTCGAGCTCACTAGAGGAAAGGCAGGATATAACAAATTTTTGTTGTTGTTGTTCAGTCGCACAGTCGATTCCGACCCTTTGCGACCCTATGGACCATCGTTCTCCAGGCGCCTCTGTCCTCCACCATCCCCCTCAGTCCTCCCAGCTCTGTGCCCATTGTGTCTACAATACCATCTATCCATCTCATCCTTGGCCTCCCCCTTCTTCTTTTGCCCTCAACCTTTCCCAACATCACGGCCTTCTCAAGTGAATCCTCCCTTCTCATTTGATGCCCAAAGTACTTTAGCCTCATCTTTACTATTTGACCTTCCAATGAGCAGTCAGTGTTGATTTCTTCTAAGATTGACCTATTTGTTCTCCTCGCTGTCCAAGGTACCCTCAAAACTCTCCTCCAACACCACATTTCAAAGGCATCTATTCTTCTGCGTTCAGCTTTCCTAATTGTCCAGCTCTCACATCCGTACATTACCACTGGGAATACCATTGCTTCGACTATTCTAATTTTTGTTTTCAAGGTGATGTCTCTGCTTTTCACTATGTTCCCCAGGTTTCTCATGGCTTGTCTCCCTAGAATCAGCCGCCTCTTTATTTCATGGCTGCAATCTCCATCTGCAGTGATCTTAGATCCTAAGAACGTAAAATCTGTCACTGCTTCTACTTCTTCCCCGTCTATTTTCCAGGAACTGATGGGGCCTGTTGCCATTATCTTGGTTTTCTTGATATTGAGTCTCAAGCCAGCTTTTGCACTCTCTTCCTTCAAACCGATCAGGAGATTCTTTAGGTCTTCCTCACTTTCTGCCATTAGGGTGGTGTCGTCTGCATATCTCAGATTGTTGATGTTTCTCCCAGCAATTTTGATCCCATATTGTGATTCCTCCATCCCTGCATTGCGCATTATGTGCTCTGTGTATAAGTTGAATAAGCAGGGTGACAGAATGCAGCCTTGCCTTACTCCTTTTCCTATTCCAAACCACTCTGTCATTCCGTGTTCTGTCCTAACTGTTGCTTCTTGGTTCATGTACAGATTTCTCAGGAGGCATATGAGGTGCTCTGGTATTCCCATCTCTTTAATCACTTGCCACATCTTGTTGTGATCCACACAATCAAATGCCTTAGTGTAGTCAATAAAGCAAAAATAAACTTGTTTCTGGTATTCCTTTGTTTTCTCCATGATCCAACGTATGTTGGCAATGTGGTCTCTAGTCCCCCTGCCTCTTCTGAAACCAGCCTGCACCTCTGGTAATTCTCTTTCCACATGCTGCTGAAGTCTATCCTGTATTATCTTGAGCATCACCTTGCTGGCGTGTGGGATGAGCGCAATTGTTCGATAATTTGAACATTCTTTGGCATTGCCCTTTTTTGGGATTGGAACATATACTGATCTTTTCCAGTCCTGTGGCCACTGTTTTGTTTTCCAAATCTGCTGGCATATTGAATGCAGTAATTTGATGCCATCATCTTTAAGAGCTTTGAAAAATTCAACTGGGATACCATCATCTCCACTAGCTTTGTTGTTTGCAGTGCTCTTTAGGGGCTTTCTGACTTCACTCTCCAGGATGTCTGGCTCAGGTTCAATTTCTTCATCATTTCATTCATCATTCATCATATAACAAATACTGTAATAAAATTAGGACCTATAGTAATCTAATGAAATCATTTGCTAGTCACCTTTCTTGATTCTTATTGGAAAAACAGCCTCCTTTACAGGGGACATTTATATTTGGAGTTTTTATCTTAGATTAAAACAGGGGTGCCCAAACTACAGCCCGGTGGCTGGATCCGGCTCCCGATGCCAATTCATCTGACCTGCGAAGCCCTCGTCACTCCTGAAAGTGGAAGTAAAATGCACCCAGCTCCCTGAACCACATGACCGGCCAGGGCCTGAAAAGTTTGGGCACCCTGGATTAAAAGGTGCATATGAGTGTATACAAGTATAGATAGTATAGAGAACTAGATAAGTCATTCAATGGGAGATATCAAACTGACTAAATTAAGGTTTTTTGCTTAGTGGATAAGATGCTGAACTTGATGACTGGTAAGTCAGCATGTCAGCAGTTCAAGATTTTCTCTATCCCAGCTCCTAGCAGTTCAAACGCAAGAAATTGCAAGTAGATAAATAGGCACTGCTTTGGCAGTAAAGGTAACAGCATTCTGTGCACTCCAGCATCTAGTCCATTGGTGGCGAACCTATGGATGCATGCCAGATGTGGCACACGCACCCCTCTCTGTTGGCACATCACGCCACCCCTCTGTGCAACAGCCCAATGGGAGCACTTCCTCCCTCCTCAGCACAGAGTTCACCCCACCCTTCTACCCAGCAGACCAATGGGAGCACTTCCCCCCAAGCACAGAGTTCACCATGCCCTTCTGTCCAGTAGCCAATGGGAACACTTCCTCCTTCCCCCAACCACAGAGTTTGCCCTGCCCCTCTGTTTGGGCACTCAGTCTCTAAAAGGTTCGCCATTACTGATCTAATCATACCTGCCACATGACCATGGAAACGTCTGCCTTAGACAGTGGATTCAATTTATTTCTGGACAACCTCTCAGTATGCAACAGAACATGCCCATGGTGATTTCTTAACTTGAGGCAATTAGTCTCCAAAAGGTACAGAGTTTGCATTATTCCGGTGGGTGTAATCTTCATATACAAAGCGCTATTACATTTCTACAATAGAAGTTGTTTCTATGAAAAGGAAAACCACATATTTTAATACCTATCCTTACCCTCCAATTCATGTTGTTTTCATTTCTTCTTTAACTCTCCTGCAAGTTTCAAAGAAGATCACATCAATATAACGTACTGTATTCACATTTGACATTTTGGTGTCTTCTTTGTTGTTCAGTCGCACAGTCGATTCCGACTCTTTGCGACCCCATGGACCATTGATCTCCAGGTACCCCCGTCCTCCACCATCCTCCTCAGCCCGCTCAGCTTGGTGCCCGCTGCGTCCACAATGCCATCCAGCCATCTCATTTTTGACCGCCCCCTTCTTCTTTTGCCCTCCACCTTTCCCAGCATCAAGGCTTTCTCAATGGAATCCTCTCTTCTCATTTGATGTCCAAAGTGGTACCAATAGTTTAGACTTGAAATGCTGGTGACCTCTAGTGGTAAAAGCCACATCAACTTTGTCAAAACCAATGACAAGTTGTACAGTGATGAATAATGCCAACTTTGTTTTGCTGGATAATCTTTCTTGCGCCAGATCAAACCAGAAAATGGAGAAAGGAGCTCACTGGACAAAGAATAACATTAAAGGAGGATATGGCTGAGGAACTCAACCTTCCCTACATCACTTGGAGGACCCTGAACAGTCATAGGATGAGAGTCCCTAAATGCAAGATCAAAGACGGGACTGCTGGCAGACAACAACATACTGTGTGAATGTGGGGAGATACAGAATCCACCTTATTTACTGTGCTGCACCGGCTCAAGCAGTTAAGATGCTGAACGTTTAAGATGCTGAACACTACGACTGGAAGGTCAGAGTTTGATTCCCGAGTACTGCATGACAGAGTGAGCTCCTGTCTCTATCCCAGCTCCTGCCAAACTAGCAGTTCGAAAGCAAAAAATTGCAAGTAGATAAATAGGGACCACTCTGATGGGAAGGTAAACAGCGTTCCGTGCACTCTGGTGTTGTCATGCCTGCCAGGTGTCCACGGAAATGTCTGCAGATGCAGACAGTGCTGGCTCTTTGGCTATAAACAGAGATGAGCACTAAAACCTAGAATTGGATATGACTGGCTTTCGAGCAAGGACGACCTTTACGATTACTACCAGAAACATGTACTGATGAAGATTTACTTTTGGCCAACGATAAAGCCAAGAAAGTGGCTTCGTTTTGTCAGTACAAAGTTTGATCTGGACAGGAAAGAAAAAGAAGTCAGATGATACAGCAGTACTGAGTCCTTTGCACAGGGACAGATAGGCTCACTCACAGCTGATAAAAATTAAAATTACATCCTGCTTTATTTCTTATAACAGGGGTGCCCAAACTACTGCCTGGGGCAGGATCCGGCCCCTGATGCCAATTCATCCGCCCTATGAAGCCCTCATTGCTCCCGGAAGTGGGAGTAAAATGTGTACATGCACATTTTACTTCCGCTTCCGGGAGCGATGAGGGCTTCATGGGTTTAGTGTATGAGAACCAAGACACAGGGGACAGCCATGGGCTGGTTTAACTCAGGTTTATTGCATGGTGGTCAGAGGGAACATGAGGTAATGGCGGATGCATAGCTCTATATATACAGTAGTCAACATTCGAATGTGGCTCCACGATAGCCTATTGGCTATTGTCCGCGTGACGTCATTGCTGGTCACGCCCTTCTTGTCCAGGTGTAGGTAGTGGCGGGAAACTCCGCGCTGTTGCCTTTGATGAGTATGGACCAAGAGAGCTTGGACGCTCGCTGCTGCCCCTGGTGGTCATTAGCTCGCGTCCTATTACAGAGATTATAGTGATACAGCTGAAAGCTATATTGTTACTTGTAGGAAAGGTTACCTTGTCAAGATACATTGTTATCACATGAAGAAGGTTACAGTATTAGAACACAACACTCCTCCCCCCTAGGATGAGACGAAGTCTCTCAGCCAAGATGGCTTATTTCGAACACGCGGGGGTCTCGGTGCGGGCTGCCCTGCCCCGGGTTTGCTACCTTCTCTTTGTCCCCTGGCTTCCTGTCCTGTAATTGGAGAGGGAGACTTGTTAGTGACTTGCCGCGGTTCTGCGGCTTTTTGGGGCGGTGTGTGCTTTATTTGGGAAGAACCGGGGGCACTGGGGGCTAACGAAAAACCCCTCTTCTCGCTTGGATGGGTGGGGGAACACTCCCAAAAAACCCCCCGGCTCGGTAACGCAAAATCAAATTCGGGGGCAGCAGTCGCAAACTCATCTCCCTCTTCCCCGGCCTCTGATAGAACTGGCGTATCAAAAGGATATGAGTCGGGACCGCTGCTTTCCCCCCTTGTTTGGGACTGTTGCCCTTCGTTGTCCCCCCCTTGGGATAAGCGGGTGGAGGAGAACCCTAACGCTGAGGCATTTGCCGTGCCGTCCGTGGATTGCTTCCCGGGAACCCGGCTCCGGAGTTGATCTGCATGCCGCCTCCAGAGTAGACCGGTGCTCGTTTCCACTCGATACGATACTGGCCCCGTCTGTTCTACAACTCTCCCTGGTACCCAGGCTGGCCCTGCGCTTGCATAGTTCCTGCAATGCACAGGATCGCCGGCGGCGAAACCTTTCGACACCGCCACCCCTACGTTCTTCCCTTTGTCCTCGACCCTCGTCGGGTCTAATCTGGTCAGAAGCGTGGTCAGCTTTCTCCGCATCAGCAGCTCTGCCGGCGAATATCCCGACGCTAAGGGGGTCACCCTATACGCTAATAAAAACTGACACACTTGGTGATTCAGGTCCCCCGAGCCCATGCGCCGCAGCGCATCCTTTGTTGTACGTACCAGCCGCTCCACTTGGCCATTCGTGGCCGGGTGAAACGGCGCGGGTGTGACGTGCCGAATGGCATTTGCCTCGGTGAATGCCCTGAACTCTGCGGACGTGAAACAACTAGCGTTATCGCTGACCAGAGTGTCGGGTAAACCGAACGTGGAAAAGACTCTCCTTAGGTGGTTAATTGTAGTGGCGGAGGACGTGCTCTTTACCGGAATCACCTCCAGCCACTTGGAGTACGCATCCACTACCAGGAGAAAAAGGGTTCCTCGGAACGGGCCAGCGAAATCTATGTGCACTCTGGACCACGGCCCCCTCGCTGCGTCCCATTCCCTATGCGGGAGGCGAGCCGCCTCCGGTCGGGAGCCCTGGCAGGCCTCACAAGTGCCGACCATGTACTCTATGTCTGCGTCCAGCTGGGGCCACCAGAAGTAACTCCGGGCCAGTGCCTTGGAACGGACGATCCCAGGGTGGCTGACGTGCAACAGTTTGAGCACCCTCGGCCGCAGGGAGGTAGGGACCACCACCCGTTGGCCCCACAACAGGCATCCCCTCTCTAGGGACAGCTCTATTTTTTTCCGAAAAAATGGGTCGAATTCCGTACCTGGGGAGGACGCCGGCCACCCCTTCTGTACCCATGAGCTTACTTTCTCCAGCGTTCTATCCTTGCCTGTCGCCTTGGCGATGTCGGCTGGCACTATCGGGGGTGAATCTAAGACCTCTATTAACAATACCTGATGGTCCCTCTCTGCCCCTGCCTTTTGGTCGCCCGACAAGGGCAGAGGGGACCTCGAGAGTGCGTCTGCATGGCTGATCTCCTTTCCGGGCCGGTATTCCAACTCATGTTGGTATGCGTTGAGGAAGATAGCCCACCTCAGCATTCTTGGGGACAGGATCTGAGGCGTGGGCTTATTTGCAGTGAAAATTCCTAACAGGGGTTTGTGATCGGTCACGATCGTAAACGGGCGACCATACAGAAAATCGTGAAATTTTTTGGTTCCCGCTACTATCGCTAATGCCTCCCTGTCAGTCTGTGCGTAATTCCGCTCTGCTTGGGACAGGGACCTTGAATAAAACGCTATCGGGGCCTCCCTTCCGTCGTCCAACACGTGGCAAAGCACCGCCCCCACCCCCACCGGGGATGCGTCACAGACTAAGACCACTGGCCGTTTGGGATCGAAGTGAGTCAGGATTGCCTCGGATGTTAGGAGTTGCTTTAACTCTTTAAAAGCCCTCTCTTGCTCGTCACCCCACAGCCATGTTTCCTCCTTTTTAAGCAACCGATGGAGCGGTTCGGCCACAGACGCCTTCCGTGGAAGGAAGGTATGGTAAAAATTTAGGAGGCCCAGGAATGACTGGAGTTCGGCTTTGGATGTGGGGCGAGGAGCCTTCTTGATGGCGGCTACTTTGGATTTGGACGGCTTAATTCCCTCGGGTGTGACACGGAACCCTAAAAACTCAACCTCTGTTTCGAAAAAAACACATTTGTCTTTTCTCAGTCGCAGCCCCGCTTTCTCGAACACAGTCAGTACTTTATCCAATCTCTTTGCCAGTTCGGCCTCACTCCCCCCTGTTATCAATACGTCATCAAAATAAGGCAACACCCCCTCCAGCCCCTTCAGGAGGCGTTCCACAAGCGACTGAAAAAGGCCGGGTGCCGAGTTCACGCCGAACTGTAAACGCGACACCTGGAACGCCCCTTTATGTGTGACTATTGTTTGTGCCGCCGCCGTGGCGGGAGTTACGGGGAGTTGCTGGTAGGCTTGTGCTAAATCGAGTTTAGCGAAACATTTTCCCCCGTTCAACCTGGCCAGAAGGTGGCTGACCACCGGCACCGGGTATGCATTTGGGCGGATAGCCTTGTTAATTGTACACTTATAATCAGCGCAAATGCGCACCTCCCCGTTTGCCTTTAGTGCTGTTACAATCGGAGTCTCCCACTCCGCAGAGTCAACAGGAACAAGGATCCCCTGACCCACCAGCTTGTCCAATTCCGCCTCTATTTTGTCCTTGAGTGCGAACGGCACCCTGCGTGGCTTGAGTCTTATCGGGCGGACCTCCGGGTCTAGGTCGAAGGCTACAGGGGGTCCTTTGAACTTTCCCAGTCCTTTTTTAAAAACGGCGGGGTGCGCGTCACACACCGCTTGTATTGGATCCGCACCCACGGCATGCACCCCCCCTATGAACAAACCCAAAGGCTGAAACCACTGAGTCCCGAGGAGGCTACAATTTCCCCCTTTGAGAACGACTAGGGAGAGTTCCGCAGAATGCCTCTTGAAACGGACCCGAAATTTCCCGACCCCCAACACTGGAATGTTGTTTCCCTGCACATCTCGTAGTGTGGACCTCAACGCTTTAAGTTTGGGCCGCACGTGGGGGTCAATTTTTAAGAATTCTCTCTGGGGAATTATGGAATAGGAGGACCCCGAGTCAATTTCCATCCTAATAGGGGTCCCTTGTACTAGTACCTCAACGAAGTAATGGGGTTGTCCCGCGGACACGCTGAACACCGGGGCGTCGTCCTCACTGTCGTCCGAGATGCGGCCCACGCCATCCTGCTGTCTCGTGGTCCGGGCGCCATCTTTGGACCTCGCTGGACGGTCCGGTCTGGCCGAATGGTCTTGTGATTGCCTCCGGCCCTCATGCCGCTTCTTGCACGCCTTGGCGATGTGCCCGCGACGGCCGCAGTTGTAACACTCTGCTTTTCTGAATGGGCACTTCGCGCGCTCATGGGCCGCTCCGCAACCATCGCAGCGGCGCCCCCCTTTTCGGACCTTCTGAACCTCTTCGCCGTCGCTGCCTTCCGCAGACGATTTCGATGTTCGTCGGGTCGCGTGCACCGCCTGTCCGGACTTGCCGTGCACCGAAGTTTCCGCCTTGCCGGCCTTAAGACGCCACTCACGCCACTCGTGCATTTCGTCTACTCCAGCATTCGTGGATTCCGCGGCTTCCGCGGCCTCCACAACCTCTGTCAGCGTGGGTGGCGGCTCCTTGTTCATCAGGCTGCGCTGCACTTCCTTATCCTTCAGGCCACACAGAACGCCGTCCCTCAGGGCCATCTCTAAGTTGTCCCATCTGCAGGGGGCGGCGGCTATCCTCATGGCTGTTACGAAGGTCTCAACCGACTCGTCCGGCGCTTGGACTCGCCTCCAAAACGCGCTCCGAGCGGGAAACATTGCCCTCGAGGGTCGGAACCGCTCACGCAGCAGTTTCATTATTTCCTCGGCTTTGAAGTCACTCATCGTCTTCGGTGCAATAATGCCTACCAGCGTCCGCTTGGTTTCTATCCCCAGCATTCGGGTGAGGATGGCCCTCTTCCTTTCCTCGTCGTCTTTGACTTTGAGCTCCACCAGTGCTGCCTGGAAGTCCATCTCGAAAATCTCCCAGTCTTGTGGTTTAGTAATGTTGAAACCGCTCTGTGCCCTGGCTCCTTGGGGATCCATGATCCCACCTTCGTCGCCAATTTAGTGTATGAGAACCAAGACACAGGGGACAGCCATGGGCTGGTTTAACTCAGGTTTATTGCATGGTGGTCAGAGGGAACATGAGGTAATGGCGGATGCATAGCTCTATATATACAGTAGTCAACATTCGAATGTGGCTCCACGATAGCCTATTGGCTATTGTCCGCGTGACGTCATTGCTGGTCACGCCCTTCTTGTCCAGGTGTAGGTAGTGGCGGGAAACTCCGCGCTGTTGCCTTTGATGAGTATGGACCAAGAGAGCTTGGACGCTCGCTGCTGCCCCTGGTGGTCATTAGCTCGCGTCCTATTACAGAGATTATAGTGATACAGCTGAAAGCTATATTGTTACTTGTAGGAAAGGTTACCTTGTCAAGATACATTGTTATCACATGAAGAAGGTTACAGTATTAGAACACAACAATGGGCCAGATGAATTGGCATCAGGGCCGAATCCGGCCCCCAGGCCATAGTGACCAGACCGCTGAACCACATGACCAGCCCGCGGCCCAGAAAGTTTGGGCACCCCTGTCATATAATAACCAGCAAACAAATGCTTCCCAGTTAGTCTGCTCCTTTCCTTCTTCCGACCTTACTGACTATTCACATCTTACTGTGCCTTTTGGTTGTCCTAACCCACTTCTTGCCAGGGACTGCAGTGGCTCAAGTAGCTAAGATGCTGACTGGGAGGCGGAAGGTCAGCAGTTTGATTCCCCGAGTACTGCAGGAATGAGCTCCCGTCTTTGTCCCAGCTCCTGCCAACCTAGCAGTTCGAAAGCAAGAAATTGCAAGTAGATAAATAGGGACCACTTCGGTGGGAAGGTAACAGCGTTCCCAGTGTGTCTAGTCATGCCTGCCACATGACCATGGAAACGTCTGCAGAAGTAGACAGCGCTGGCTCTTCATCTTTGAAACAGAGATGAGCACTGAACCCCAGAGTCGGCTACGAATGGCTTTCGAGCAAGGGAAACCTTTACCCACTTATCGCTTGCTGAGTTGTGGAATTGCGGCTCTAATCTTTCCTGGTTCTACTTCCTCAAGTTCTACGGACTCTCGCACCTTACATGAGCCCTGGTAGTGCAGTGGTTAAACGGCTCTACTGCAGCCAAAACGTCATGAATTCGACCCTGGCCAGGGATCGAGGTTGACTCAGCCTCTTCCACCCTTCCGAGGTCTGTAAAATGAGCAACTAGTATGATGGCGAACCTTGGCACTCCAGATGTTCTTAGACTTCAATTCCCAGAAGCCCAAGCCCCCATGAATCCGCACGAATGGGTTTACTGCTATTCATCCGGCCCGCGCCGCCTTCGTCGCTCCCGGAAGCGAAAGTAAAACGTCTGGGCGCGTCTGGGAGTGCCCTCGTCGCTCCGCTTCCAGGAGCGACGAGGGCGGCGCGGGCCGGATGAATAGCAGTAAACCCGTTCGTGCGGATTCATGGGGGCTTGGGCTTCTGGGAATTGAAGTCCAGACTCCAAGAACATCTGGAGTGCCAAGGTTCGCCATCACGGACCTAGCATGTCGGGGGAGGGGGAATGCTAATTAACTTGTGAAGCTTTGAGAGTGCATGAAGCACTATGGGGTTGGTTTGGTTGGTCATTGCTATTGCTAATTGCATGGAGTGTCCTTGCCATTGCTAATTGCATGGAGGTATACCTCCATGGCTAATTGCAATTAGGGACCGTGTCGCCTCATGACGTCATGACCGCGCGTCGACCCCAGCGTCTCTTAGCAACGAAGCGATGCGTCCGCTATGGCGGCGAGGGATCGGGTGCTGGCGTTGCTCCTCCTGCTCTTGCTCTCTCGGCTGTCAAAAGCGGAAGTCGAGGTCGAAAACAGCACTCTGAGCATGGAAGAAGTTCCCACAGAAGAAACGGAGCCCAGCGAGGCGCCCGAAACCCAAGAGGAAGGGACCCCCGAACCTAGCACTCATCCACAGGGGATAGTTCAGGGTAATTAAGAAAATAATGATCAGAAACTTATTTGTTATTACCGGCTTCTCTGGGGTACACAGAGAGAGCCTCCTCGAAGATTGTGGTGTTTTTGAACCACAATTGGGTGTACACCGGACAATGGCAACCTTGTTGTGCCAGCTACTCTTTCTCACACTAGGTCAGGCGAAAGGAACTGCAGAACGAATTCACCAAACAGTGGCTTCGTTTTAGCAGTTTAGAGTTTCACCTAAGCACGAATGAAGAAGAAGACCGGCTTATCTTCTGAGTTTAAGATCTTTTCTTGCCCGGCGGAATCCTAAACTTGTGCATCTTTAATTCTTTTTCTACTTTTCACCCATAGACTTTTTGTCCCTCTGCACCTGTGACTTGCACCCAGGTTTCTGCGACCTCGACTGTTGCTGTGATACAAGCTGCGGACCAGAATGCAACCTTGGGGGGCCTGAGTGCCCCTTCTCTTTCTGTCTTCCTGGCAGCACCAGGTAAGAATAATGAAAATAATCTCATATCACTATGGAGGCAACAGGTAGCATGTTTGAAAATGTACTGTGGCTTCCAAGAGAGTGGCTAGCTCAGATCACTTGGAGTATGCAGAGCTGATGCACCTTCCTGCCTGTGAAGACTTAGGTACAACTTATTTATTTATTTCTAATTTATATTGCCGCCCAACAATCACGGAAGTTATTTAGAAACGAATGGACGCCTTTGAAATGTGGTGTTGGAGGAGAGTTTTGAGAGTACCCAGGACAGCGAGGAAAACAAATAGGTCAATCTTAGAAGAAATCAACCCTGACTGCTCATTAGAAGGTCAAATAGTAAAGAAGAAGCTGAAGTACTTTGGACATCAAATGAGAAGGGAGGATTCACTTGAGAAGGCCTTGATGCTGGGAAAGATGGAGGGCAAAAGAAAGGTGGAGGGCCAAAGATGAGATGGATAGATGGTATTGTAGATGCAGTGGGCACAGAACTGGGAGGGCTGAGGAGGATGGTGGAGGACAGAGGCGCCTGGAGGACAATGGTCCATAGGGTCGCAAAGGGTCGGAATCGACTGTGCGACTGAACAACAACAAAAACCTGGGGGTTTTTCGGACTTGATAGAACATAATTATATTATTCTTAATTAATATAGAGGAGAGTTAAAACTAGCAAGATTGCTTCATTCTCCTTGGAGATATGTGGATTCTTTCATTCCATGTGTCTGGTATACATTATGGTAGAGATTAAGTTTGCAAATTGTCTTATTTCATACCAGTAGAGTGATGCAGATTTTAGATTAATTTGTCAGATGATATTTGAAAATTTGTGCTGGAATACTTCTGGCAAAAGCAGCAAAGAATTGATTTCTGAAAGATTATCCATGTGAGTTTTACCTTGTTTTGTCCTGAAGGTTTCTAGGTGTCATTAAACGAGGCAGCCAGAGTAGTTTGATTAATTAGGATTGCAGGGAAAGAACTAGTGTCTCTGGGGGTGGGGATGGGGGACTCTTAATAGATTATTTCATGTAAATATCAAGGAAAGCACACACACACACACACACACACACACACACACACACACACACACACACACTGAAGCAGATGAAGCAGTGGTCTGTCGTATATTACATGTCATATATATTTCTTCTTTTATCAGTTTTATCAGTGGGTTTTTAATTGTATAAGTTGTTTTATTTGATGTAAGCCGCCTTTGGTTGCTGAGGCGAGGAAGGTGGCCTATAAATTGAATAAATAAATATTACTACGTATTTTCATAGTCAAAGCTGAAACCTAACTACTTCTAAACCTTTATTGAACACTAGAAATATTGCAGCTGACCTGAGACCAAGCAAATGTACTTTATTCCCTTAAATCTAAAAAAATCAGCACAAGGTGATGATGGAAGCAAAACAGTACTTTAAATAAGTAAAATATGTACTTTAGTGTTTACTGTTTGCCAAACTTTTAGATCTGTTTGATAAATCTTACATGTTGAAAGTAACTGGAATATAATTGTGATTTAAGTTTCTTTAAATACAGTAGTGATTCTGTGAGGCAATTTCTGTATACTTGTGTTTTGTGCATAGGGCTGCAAGCCATGTATGTTTAGAAAAATTCCTCATTTTCCGGAACAACACCCCTTACCATACTGAAATCCTTCCTGGTCTGGATGGATGTGCATTGCTCTTTTGTGTACAGTTGAATGATTGTAAGTTTACATCAATGTTTAAATTACTCTTTACTGTTTTGTTATGGCTCTTCTCTGCAGTAGAATTTTGGAATATGAGCACAAACTGTACAACAAATTGCCATTTGCTGAATGTATAGAGAAAATAATTGGATTTTTGTCATTTTCCTCATCAAAATCCCTGAAATGACTTCCAGAACTTCTCAAGCCTGCTCTCTAACAGCTTTTTCTTTTCTTTTCTTTTTTTTGTAGTAGTCAACCTGTATTTAGGAATAAAACCTGTTCCTTTTTGCCTTCTTTTTCTCATAATAAAATACAGGTAAACTGAAATTTTGTGGCAATCTGTTAAAACAAATATTCATTTAAAATATGATTGTTAAGATACAGTAAAGCTGATGAGCTTCTCTGGAGAGGTCTCTTGACAGTCTGGTATCTCAGAACAGAGTGTATTAATTCAGTATTTTAATTCTTTTTTGATATGAAGTGGAAGATGTATTTTTAACTTACACTGGGTCTTACATCTTGTTTTGAAAAATCTGTGCTCCTAGAAAGCATTTATGTGTAATAGATTTGCTTGGAGGAATAATTTGACATTTTAACACGGTGATGTTATTAAGGCTTATGGTTTTTTTATTTCTAAATATAGCAAAACTCAACTATTGGCAGCAACCTCGAGTGGTTACAGAGGCAAACTTTCCAGCACTTTCAGCACAATATGGGGGCTCATCATTCATCTTGCCAGAACAAGTCCAGTCATCTCCATCTACCTTTTATCGGGTGAGCTGGCTCTCAACTATAAACAAGGCTTTTCTTCTGAAGTGTGTGAGAGGTACTGTTAGAAAGTCTAGATAGAAAAGCTTAGGCGTCTTCTTTTCAGTTTTTGTATTGTATTGTTTATTTATACCTCGCTCTTCTAATGTGTACACTACTCAGAGCGGCTTCCAACAATAAATAATAAACAATAATAAACAATATACAGTATAACTAGAATAAAGTACAGTGCAATACATAAGCAATATAGAATATACAATGCAAAACATAGTAAAAAAATACAATACAAAATATCAGGAATATACAGTTCTAGCAGCATAAATACAAAATTATACAGTGAAATAAAACACACTCAATCATCCAGCTACAATGCCAAAGACTAGCTCAAAAATGACCGCAGCACATCTCAACCCCCACCTTTTGAGTCCGAGGGGGGAGGGCGGGGCCCGGCAGGCTGGCGGTGAAGTGGCCGGAGGGCCTCTTCGCCCCCACCAGGGCCAAAGAACGTGGTGGTGGCTCACCTGGCACCCCCTGCCTTTTAAGTCCGAAGGGGGAGGGTGGGGCCCAGCAGGCCGGTGGTGGAATGGCCAGAGGGCCTCTTTGCCCCCACCAGGGCCAAAGAACGCAGCGGCAGCATCTCACCCGGCACCCCCCGCCTTTTAAGTCCGGGGGGGCAGCAGGCCGGCGGCGGAGTGGCCGGAGGGCCTCTTCGCCCCCACCAGGGCCAAAGAACGTGGCGTTTCCATCAATCTTCTAATTTCTCCCTTTCCCAGCATGATCAAGTCTGATTGATAGCTTTCAATGTTAGCTTATAAAAAAAAGCCGTTCTCAGACAATATAATGGAGCATCTTAAAGTGTACTGCTCCTCTCCTACTGTATGTGTGTTTTGCTGAAAGTCACTCCTTTTCAATTCTCCTGTTTCCATTTCAGGCAGGGGATCCAATTCAGACTTACTTTGCAGCAGCATCCATATTGAGTGTGCTCAAGCAACCAACAGCCATGGGGCCAAGTCAACTGTGCATTGATGAGAATCCTGCTGGTGAGAACAAGAATGTCAGCCAAGTTTTACCATCAGGTTGCAGTGGTTCACTCATTTTGCCTGGCTGTTGGAATAATTGTTTCTGATATCAATGGAAGTTAGGTTTTCTTGCTTCATGTTTTACAAAGGCAAGAGGAAATGTATCTTTTTTTCACTGCCTTACAAGTATGGAGAGAGGGAGGATGGTGTAAAGTAACTTTTCAGATTCAGCCTGAGACACGGCCCATTATCTCAGCACAATACAGAGCCGAACACAATTTTGAAAGAGGCATGCTTTGCTTTTTAGTGTTGCTAGCAGTGTTACAAATTCTTCCATGGTGGAGGAACAAAATGTATGCTTTTGGGGGAGTTAATTCCATCTGATTCTTAAAATGGTCAGTTTTAAGAGTCTGGTAAAGGATACTGCTTGTAATCTGAAAGCAGTAAAGATGAGCAACAGAGTAATCAGGGGGCTCATTTTACAGGCAACAGCTGAGTGCCAAAGGGACTAGGAACAGGTAGCGTAATCCGAGGCAAATAAGAAGTCAGGTTGCAAGAACAAAATGGATAGAGTCAGATGGTGTAGTTCTAGGACGAGGATGAGCTTAGTCAGTTGAAGCCCATCTTGTAAGACAGGTTGCTCAAGTTGCAATGTACATTCAAAAGGTAAGGATTTATTGGACTTCATGAATATCGATTGATCATTTGTGGTCAGCTGATGAAGTTCTTAGTTAGGTGATAAGGCTTATTCTGCAGCATTTGCTGTACCTGTATAGCACAGAACTCAGCCGGCTAAGCTTTGGGTTGACATGGAGCACTGGTGGCCCTTGCAGTAAGTAAGACTGTAGAACCTAGATAGTCTCAAGACACAGCCAGTTTGTAACTAGAGATTTCATTGGCGCAGTGATTAAGCTGCTGTACTGTAACCAAAAGGTTACATAGGCACGCTCCCTGCCCAGCCCCGGAAGCCCACGCCATCGGCTCGGGTCTGCGGGCAGGTGGGAGCTGACGCTGTAGCCCTGCACGCTCCCTGCCCATTTACGGGAGCCCATGCCATCGGCTCCAGGGTCTGTGGGCAGGTGGGAGCTGCCGCCCCCACAGAGGTTTCCTCTTCTGAACTTTTCCAGGTTCTATGTCCTGCTCATGGACATTGGACTCTGGGTTTGTTGCCGGATTTTTTCGGGGAGATTGCGGTTTGTGATGTTTGCGTATGAACATAGTATTGATTGTATTATATTTTTCTGAATTTTGTATTGCTGTATATTTGTATTGTGTACTTATTTTTCTTTATATTGTTTATTGTATTTCTTTCGCTTTTTTGCTGCTCTCTACTGTGCAGACAGCACGCATGGGTGTAAACCACTTTGAGTGGCCTTGGGCCGAGTAAAGCGGTATATAAATCAAAAGTGAAATGAAAAGTGAAATAAAATTGATCCTGACCAGGGATCAAGGTTGACTCAGACTTTGATGCTTCCAAAGTTAGTAAAATGAATACCCAGCATGTTTGGGGCAAAATGCTAATTAACTTGTGAACTGCCCAGAGAGTGCAGTTCATATTATACTATGGGGTAGTATAGAAGTGTGATTGCTTTGCTTTAATTTGTGGGTATCTCTCAATAGTTGCTATTTGTTTTCCCTTTCTCATGTTTATTTTGTAGCCTTCCTAGAGAGTAAGAGCACAAGCTGTATACGGATCCTTACTGACTTGATGAGTAGCTGTACCACTGACCCTGCATTGGATGCAGCTTTCTATTATCGTGACTTCAGTGTGCTGAAGGTAGTAATCGTTGGTCTGCCGTTGGCACTGTCATTTTGACACTACTGTATTTTGTTGCTTTTGTATGATGTTTATTATTTTTCCTCGTAAATGTGAATGTGAATGTTGCTGTTTTTAAATTTATTAGCTGTCCTTTGTGGACAAAAAGGACTCACGGCATTTTACAGCCATTACAATATACAAAAGTTTAAAACAAAATAATAAAAACAATTTATTTTTAATGCAAAAATATATTTCCCAAGAATAACTTGAACTGCTACAGGCATAAAGAGAATTCAGATGATGTAAAATCTTAGCTGTTCTAAATAATGCATCCATTCCCAGTAGATATGAAGAAGATAAGGCCATAGGACTGTTTTTCAGACCATATGTTTTTGTACAAATACCAAGGTATCTCCTACTTCTCTTTTTTCCAGGCCCCAGTCAGCATTACTATGTTCCAACCCAGACAGGTGAGAATGTGTTGATGATAGCATTTATTTCCTTCCTGAGTTATAAAACTGCCATTAGAGAGTCGCAGGGAATTTTAGGTGTTCATTGTATCTTGCAATTGTCCCTAGGCAGAAATGGTAGTTTTTAGTTACATAGCATTAGCATTTACACTTATATACTGCCCCACAGTAGTTAAAGCACTCTCTTGGTCATTCACAATGTAATTACCATTTGTGTCCCCAATATGCTGGGTATTCATTTTACTGACCTTGGAAGGATGGAAGTCGCTGAGTCAACCTTGATCCCATCAGGATCGAACTCATATCGTAAGCAGGTTTTGGCTGCAGTATTGCATCTTAACCACTGTGCTACAAGGGCTTTTATATATAAGAAATTGTTTTGGGGAAGGTGTTGGTTTGTTTATGTGTACTGTGTAGTCATGACTTGGTTGAAAATTGGAATCAAGGAGTGCAGAAATTTCAAGAGGCTATTGAGGGAGAAACTTTCCAATATAATTTATAGCCATCAGGTGTAAGCATTGTTGGTCTAGAACAGTGGTGGTGAACCTATGGCATTCGTGCCAGAGATGGCACTCGGAGCCCTCTCTGTGGGCACCTGTGCAGTTACCCCAGCACAGAGTTTGCCCTGCTCCTCTGCCCAGCAGCCCAATGGGAGCACTTCCTCCCTCCTCAGCAGAGTTTGCCCTGCTCCTCTGTCTAGCAGCCCAATGGGAGCATTTCCTTCCTCCCCCCCCCCCAGCACAGAGTTCACCCTGCCCCCTCTGCCCAGCAGCCCAATGGGAGCATTTCTTCCCTCCTCTGTTGCCTGTTGGCACTTTTCAGTAAATACTGTAAGTGGGTTTGGGGTTGCAGTTTGGGCACTTGGTCTCTAAAAGGTTTGCCATCACTGGTCTAGAAAACATTATGTGGGGTGGAGACTGTATGATTCCTGAAAACTAAAATTTACTTTGATGTCTTCAGGTCAACATCACTCCTATTTCACAGCCTTCCTCTCCCTCTCTGGATGGTAATACCTGCAACAATGTTGTTTCTGAGGTATTTCATTAGTGCAGCAAATGCTATTCTCAGTTGGGGGTGGGAGTGGGGAAACACCTTGTGACCTTTCTAGTGTCATGTCCTGCCTCCCCCTTGCCTCTTATGCTTTTAGGTGATCTATGAGATTGAGTTCAATGGGATCCATGGAATTCAGAATGTTTCTGTTCAGTTCAGAATGGCCAATATATCCGGGAGCCCAGGAATTACGTTGCAGCAGCACTTTTCTCTATATTTTGGGGTAAGTGACTGCTTTGAGGTGTGCTTGTTCTGGGGAAGGGGAGATGTTGGCCATGTGGGAGCTGGGGCAATGTATTAATTGGAAGCTTTACTGTACAGTTGAACATCATACAACAGTTGCCCCGTATAGCAACGAAAGCGCATAACAATTAGGTTTTTTGGGGAAATGATGTCCCGCATAACAATTTTCCCTATGGAAAAAATCATACAACAATTTTTCAATGGGAAAAACCACTTAGCGAAAAAAATCGTTGTACAATGCATCCCATAGGGGAAATTGCTATATGATGCATGCATCGTATAGCAATTGTTTCATACAATAACGAGACCTGTGGAATGGATTAAAATTGTTGTATGTTGTGCCACTATATTATGTTTTGAGTCCCGTGAATAGAATCTAGGCTAAGTGTACTGTTGATGTTGGCCTTGACAATATTGGGGTTGTGGGTTGATTTTATCAAATTGTGTGGCTATTCCTGAGGTGTGAATGGAGTTCAATCTCCATTTCCTGGACGTATTTGCTTGTAGAAATAATCAGGTTTGTATTGGGATATGAAGAATCTTGCATGCACTAACACTGAGGATCAGGGGAGGGGGGAGGCTTTACATCCTGTTGTGTTTATTCTTTACCACTAACTTAATTGGTAAATCAGAGAGTAAACAAAACAAAACAGCAAAAAAAGACAAAAATGTTGTGGCACCTTAAAGACTAACTCCTGTATTTAAATGTGAGTTTTCATGGACCAAGTCCACTTCATCAGACATACATTGTCTCTTCTTCTTCTTCTTCTTCTTCTTCTTCTTCTTCTTCTTGCTGTTTTGTTTTGTTTACTCTCTGATATGCTTGCACACACTAATACATTTTATTTGCTAAAATACTTGTCCCTCCTGTGGCATTTGAGGCAAGCCTCCACCCACCCACCCTTCCTATTTGTTTTTGCTTCCATTTATTTTCTTCTTCTGACCATCCTTCAAGCTGCAAGCATGCAGTATCTCCTGCATGCTGGAGATTCAATTTTTTTCCTTAAAAAAAACTTGACTGCTATAATTGACAACTTTAAGTAAAGATGCTTTTTTATTCTAAATGCTTCCAGAGTATTTTTTACCATAAAAAGTGCTAGTTTTGTGCACAAATTAGGGAGAATGTTGTTTGATAAAACTAGTCTGATCTTTCCATGTTTCTGCGGTGGTGTTTTTGTTTTTTGCCTATACTCTGTTAACTTAAAGGAAAAACCAAATTCCTAGGAAGATTCTTTTTAACTAAATATGTCCCTAGTTTGTGCTGTGGAAAACCTGATGTAGAGATGGTTTAGGAGACGAGGTAAGTCTCAAGCCCATCATAGTCACTGGCTACTGAGTTAGGGAAATATTTTCAAAATTCAACAAAAAGTTGAACGGGCCCTCACCCTCCTTTCCAGAAGGGAGTTAGGGAAAAGAAGGTGTTAATGCTTTGAAATTAAGTTCCAATGGTAATGTGCTTACATACGTCAGGTGGAAAAGTATCCATTGTTTACCACCAACAATGGCTGGAATTCCTGATACATCTCTGATTTGAATATAGTATATGTGTACATACATACACAATAATCTTTATCAAGTCTAGCTTGCTCATTTCATCATTCTGTTGTTATGCTTCCCATTTAGGCTGATGTCATTTTCTGTACTATTGTATTTTGTCTCTTGCAGATTAATAATCCCTCTTTCAGCAAACAGAGAAGTGGGAATCCTGGCTATATTGTGGGAGCACCACTGATAGCACTATACAATGGCACGCTGCAACCTGTATCCTTTTTAACCCTGTGTTTAATCCAGTGTTTTTGACACTCACTATTGTTTCACATTTTTTATAATTGTTGGAAAACTGTTGGTGCTCTTTCCACCTCTCCCAGTGTTCTTCAGGTCACTACATATATTTATATGGAAGTGTCCTGTGAGAAATAATTTCAGGACTAACACCCCAACCTTGGATAAAAGGAGTTCTCATGTTTACCTGCAAATAAGCTAGTGTAACTCACATTTTTTGGGACTCACTAATTCATAGGGTCACCATAAATCAGAAGCAACTTGATGATACACCACAAGATCATTCACTTATTAATTCTTCACTTACTATAAGTAGCCTTCAGAGTAATTTGCTGTTTAGTGTTTAATCATTTGATTTCCTTATTTGGACAACATTTCAATTAGAGTGGATAGGGCAGGTAATAATTGGATAGATATGCAATTATAAACTTCTTTGCTTAATCTCAAGTTTTGTGTTTTGCACTTCTTGAAGTCTGTATGGCAATGCTTTGTTTTTAAGTTCTTGCACTGGTTAAAAAGAGCATCAGAATGTTTCTATTAGGTCAGAATGAGTTCAGTCTCTAACAGCTTCCAGAGGAGTGGCAGTCTTCTACAGGAAATAGAGAATCCTGCAGGACACATTTTAACAAGATTAACAAGTTTGTGTTGGCATATAGACCTTCCTGAAATACAAACTACTTTATTGATTGCATGACATTTTGTCCAACTGGCAGGGATACACATAAGTGTGAGTACAGTTGGATATATTTTTTGGCGGGCGTGGGGCTTTAAATTGTAGGTTCAGAGGTCAGTGAAATGCAAATCTCTGATAATTCATTCAAAACTTACACACACACACACACACACACACACACACACACACACACACACACACACACACACACACACACACACACATTGGTGTAGTGCAGTCATGGGTATTAAGAGCCCAGCTGTTTGGTTAAGAAGTTGCTTTCAGCGAATAAAGAGTATAAATACATCCAGAACACCCTGTGCAGAGTATATCTAGGAGAGGAGATGGCATCTTGCATATCTTCTCAGAATTAAACAATAGATCCAAAGGGATAAAGCCAGGACAAGAATACCTAATCTTTGGGAAATAGGGGATAAAAATAATGAAGAGAATTGTTTGTTCAGAATACCTGTACATGAATAAGATAATAATGTCCCAGTGGTGGTGGATGCACATTTGTTGTTGTAATGTTGTTTTTGTTGTTGTTGTTTAGATATAGATTGCAGTTTGTATTTTATTTTGAGATTTTTTGTTCTTTAACTTTTGTTATTTAGTCCTCTTGACTTTTTATGTGCCACAATTAATTAGCAGTACTTTGTAAAGAAGCATTCCTGACAGCTATCTTGCATCTGGAGAATTTGCAAAATTTGGCAAAAGATTTGGCAAAAAATTCTCCCCAGTTTTTTTCCCCAGTGGTTGAGATTAATCTAGCAAAGTGCTGGGGTTTTAGGATGTGTTAAACTAAATTGTCTTAAAATATATTTTGAATGACTAATCCAGTGTTTCCCAACATGGGGTCCAGGCCCCACAGAGGGATTTCAATTCCCAGAAGCCTAAGTTAGTACATTGGCTGATCAGTGCTTTGGGGAATTGACTTAGGCTTCTGGGAATTGAAGTCCAAAAACCAAAGGTTGGGAAACACTGGACTAATCAATAGTTGCCCACTCCAAATCCTTTAAAAAGTGAACACTTAATTGTGGTTCAGGTATTGGTACTGTTGCCTGCCTTTTGCAAGATGAAGATATTCTCTGCTTCCACTAGATTCTAGTTTAGTTTCTTGACAGTTCCCTTTTCCTCAGGTAACAATTTTGCAGAATCAAGGTGATGGTCACTGCTCAGCAACTGAAAGGTACACGATACGTTTTGGAGAAAATGTAAGGACAAGCTGCCAGTTCAGGTAACATTCCTCATACTCTGTTACAAATCTGCACTTTTTTTGAAAGCTGCAGAGCCAAACTACCAAGATAGGGCTGTGTGTTCTGTGTTTAACATTTGAACTAAAGAACCTTGCCAGGATATACCCTCTCTTATCTCATCATGAACTGTGCCTTCACAAGCTGGCATTTTAGGATTTTCTGTCTCTTTTTTGTCTCACTTACTTTCTATTTCAAAAACGAGGTAAGTTTTAAGGTATCTGTCTCTGTATGGATTGGATTTCAACGCCAGAGTCATTTGAGTATTGCTGCTATCTTGTTCCATGTTTTTGTTTGGAAACAAGAATACCACTGACTTAACTAGACCATTGATGGTGAACCTTGGCTCTCCAGAAGTTCTTGGACTTCAATTCCCAGAAGCCCAAGCCACCGTGAATCCACACGAAGGGTTTTACTGCGATTCATCTGGCCTGTACCGCCCTCGTTGCTCCCAGAAGCGGAAGTAAAATATGCCTATATGGATGAAGGGTTAAACAGGAAGAGTCTTAACCGTAAGGGCGCATTTTACTTCCGCTTCTGGGAGCGACCAGGGTGACGCGGGCCAGATGAATCGCAGTAAACACCTTCGTGTGGATTCACGGGGGCTTGGGCTTCTGGGAACTGAAGTCCAAGAACATCTGGAGTGCCAAGGTTCGCCATCACGGTACTAGACTGTTGATGGTGAACCTTGGCATTCCAGCTGTTCTTGAATTTCAATTCCCAGAAGCCCAAGTCTCTGTGAATCCACACAAATGGGTTTACTGCGCATACGTGCAGAGACTTGAGCTTCTGGGAATTAAAGTTCAAGAACAGCTGGAGTACCAAGGTTCACCATCACAGTACTAGACACACATGGGCTTTTCTTATTCTATTTCCAGTCTGCCTTTCAAGCTGGAGGAAGAAAACTGCATCCATTTGCAGGAGATCCTGTATCAAGCCTTCCAGGGGGGGAATAGTCCAAGCAGCTTGGCCATAATTGGCAGTGCCAACCCAACCCATCCAGGCGAGTGGAACAGATTCTTCTATCAAAAGTGCAGCATGCAGGTAACGGAAGGACTTCAAGTAGAAATGGAGAAAGCAGCTTCATATCAGTTTTCCCCTTGTAAGTTATGCTGCAGTATCTGACGGATGAGTGGGCAGCATCTGTCCTATAGGATAACTGTTTCCTTTCAACTATGCCAAGCTGGGGCAAGACTGTGCTTTGCCAAGACCAGTGGTACCCTCACAAATTCTTGTTCTTTCCAAAGAAAGAGACAGTGATTATGAACTAAGAGTGGGGAACCTCTTCTGTTGAAGGGCTCAATTCAATGCCAGAGAAATTTCTGGGACCAAAGTGCGCAGGACCAAAGGCAAAAAAGTAGCATTCAAAATGTCAGCTTAAAACTTTGAGTAATTAAGCCTTAGGAAAGGCATTTCAACTTTGTAAAATAGCTGTGTTTGGACATGGGTGTTGCAGTAATTCTGAACCTTCTCCCTTGTCACTGCTAATTTATTAATAACCCTGCAAAATCATTGCCTCGAGAGTTTATTTTACTTAATTTCAAAATTTTCTTTATAGGGTGAGCACTGTATGCTTCCTGTCTCCTTGAAGATCCAAGTGATGTGGGCTCAGGTGGGCCTCCTGTCTAACCCACAAGCTCAAGTATTAGGAGCACGGTACTATTTCCTCTGCAAACCTCTGAAGGTCAGTCACCGAGAATTCCTAGGGACTTTCCCCTCCAATTTCTTTTGGGCTGGACTGCAAATAGTTTAGCATTTCATGCATGAGCCATTATGTGTCTTGGAAACAAGAGTCTCATTGACTTACTAGACCAGGGGTGGCCAAACTACGGCCTGTGGGCTGGGCCAGGGCACTACTTCATGTGGCCTGCCACCGCCGTTGCCGCTACCAGAAGCAGAAGCGGCTACATTTATGACAGCCATTAAACACGCCCATACATGCATAAATGTGCCCGCGCATACCGTAAACTCTGCCGTAAACGTACCTGCAGCTTTCGTAAACGTGTTTACGACAGTCATGGATTGATTTTATGGCATTTACGGTGGGAGGAACCACATGACCGGCCTGCTCAACCACGTGCCTGATCCGGGGCACTAAAAATTTTGCCACCTCTGTACTAGACCAATGATGGAGAACCTTGGCACTTCAGTTGTTCATGAACTTCAATTCCCAGAAGCCCAAGTCTCTGGGAATCCTCTTTCCTCTTCTATGTAGTGGAAGAGAAGCACATAGAAGAGGATTTTGAATTTTCAAGTACTGAAAGTTTCCTATTGCATTAAAACTTGGGGATGGCTGATTACATTCTTGGCTCAAACAAGTTAGGCTCAGACCACCATTTATGTTCTGGGCTTGTTCACTAATTTGAGATGTAAATAATCAGATTCCCCCTGTTTCAGATATTAACACAGAGTAGGTGGTTTCTTTTGTCATCTCCAATGTGTGTGAGAGGAGTGTGCAAGCTTAAGAGTTCATGTAGCTTATGCATGTAATGCTAAGCCATGCTATAGCATTATAGATGAACTGCTGTTAAATTATTTCACTGTTTTTTTAAAGGATTTCAAATGATAGCGACAATGATAAATCCTAGTTAAATCCTTGTGCTTAACCATTATTTTAGGAAAGAATATAGGGAGATTAATTGAGAAACCTTTCTCCTGTTGATGTAAGGGAGGATTATAGCTAAAGGATATAGTTCTCTATCTGAAATACAGTATCTAATGTAATCTCTTTTCTTGGCAGAAAGAGTTATAGCTCAGGAGATTGGTTACCTCTAAAATTCAGTACCACCCATTGCCATTTTGGGACACATAAAAGAAGCTACAGCCAGCAGACAGAACTAAGGCTGTATCTTATGTTTTTATTTTTGGACTTCAACTTCCAAAATTTTCTAAGAAATCTCCAGGCAGAATTCTGGGAGTTCCTACCCACAGATAAGGACATATACACACCTACATTTCATTCATCTGGAACAGGGCCTATCTTCCAGGCTGTCTCAGGTTTTGCATCTTTGTTCAAAAAGGGCCACATTGACTTAGTGGTTAAGACACTGCGACTAGAAGGTTGGCAGGTCAGCAGTTTGAGACCCAAGTGTTGCACAACTGAGTGAGCTCCCATTGTCTGTCCCAGCTCCTGCCAACCTAGCAGTTCAAAAGCAAGAAATTGCAAGTAGATAAATAAGGACCACTTCGGGGGTAAGGTCAACAGTGTTCCTCCAGCATCTAGTCCTGCCACATGACCATGGAAATGACTGCAGATGCAGACATTGCTGATTCTTTGGCTGAAAACAGAGATGAGCACCGAACTTTAGAGTCGGATAAGACTGGCTGTCAAGCAAGGGGGACTTCAACTTTTACCTCAAAAAGAAAACTGCCCCAGTGCTTTGTAGGAAGCATAGATCTTTGTAAGAAGTGTAGTCTTGTTGCTTGTTAGGCACTATAGAGGATACTCCCAAAGAACTACACCTAAGAGATGTGAAGGCTCGGAAAAAACCCAGAAAAATTTGGGGGGAAACTGGGTTTTTTTCCTTTCTTTTTTCCTGAAGCCTTTTTTGTTTTTCCCCGAAAAATAAAAACATAAAACTATATTATGGAATGTTTTATTTCAACATGATGAATAAAATATTTTAAGATAAGGGGTTCAAATATTTTATAAATCATTTTTTTTTCAATTTTCCCGAAAAATTTTGTGTTTTTTTTTTCTTGGGGTGGGTGGGGTGGGGGGGTTCCGAGCTTCAAAATTTCTGGAAATTTTACATCTCTAAGTAGGGCCTCCCAGGTAGCTTTGGACAGTTTCCTAATTGTATAGGAAGTAGGTCCAAGACAGTCTGCTTCTGTTCCAGTTGAATGAAATGTAGATGCGTGTAAGTATTTGTAGGCGTGTATCTTTGTGGAATTCTTGGAGAAGTTTAGGATTTGGAGTCCCAAAAAACCTAAACAAACACAAAATACAAATGGCATACCCTTAGACAGAACAGCTGGTGGATGGATTTGACAGTCGTGTGCTGGAAGATCCAGAGGGGCTGGCCTCTAGTTTCTGTGCGGATTCCCTCTGTTCTTGCTTCCCTAGAAGAATGCAATTCTGTGCTTGGCAGTAGCAAAGTGAATGCAGAGATGACACTGGCAAATACAGGAGCAAGAAAGAAATGCCACTTTTCCATTCTCTTTATTGTCAGGTAGTCCCTTTATCCAATTCTGACAAAAGCAGAGAATAATGTTAACGATACAAAACCCTTTTATGTTTTGTGATCCTCTAGGGTAAAGGTTGCCCTTGCTCGAGAGCCAGTCGTATCCGTCTCTAGGGTTCAGTGCTCATCTCTTTATAACCAAAGAGGCAGCACTGTCTGCATCTGCAGACATTTTTGTGGGCATGTGGCAGGCATGACTAGACACCGGAGTGCATGGAATGCTTTTTACCTTCCTACCAAAGTGGTACATATTTATCTACTTGCAATTTCTTGTTTTCGAACTGCTAGGTGGCAGGAGCTGGGACAGAGATGGGAGCTCACTCTGTCATGTAGTACTTGGGTCTCAAACTTCCGACCTTCCAGTCATCAAGTTCACCATGTTAACCTCTTGAGTGACTTTTTCATGTTCTTATCTTAAACTAACAGAAACAGGGCTGAGTGAAATATTCAGCAGTTTGTTTGTTTTTTTGTTCCTCATGCCCTGAAACTATCTATACCAGGGGTTCACAACCTACAGCTCGCAGGCTGGCCCCGGGCCCAGTGTCAAAACATCTGGGCCACAGCAATAGCCCCCAGAAGCAGAAGAGGCACATTTACGACAGCCATAAACACACATGTGCATACACATTCGCAACTGCTGCGGTTTACGACTGTGTTTAAAGGTTTCCCTTGCTCGATAGCCAGTCGTATCTGACTCTAGGGTGCAGTGCTCATCTCTGTTTCTAAGCCGAAGAGCCAGCTCTGTCTGCTTCTGCAGACGTTTCTGTGGTCATGTGGCAGGCATGACTAGACACCAGAGTGCACGGAACGCTGTTTACCTTCCCACCGAAGTGGTCCCTATTTATCTACTTGCAATTTCTTGCTTTCGAACTGCTAGGTTGGCAGGAGCTGGGACAAAGACGGGGGAGCTCATTCCATTCTGCAGTACTTGGGAATCGAACTGCCGACCTTCCGCTTCCCAGTCAGCGTCTTAGCTACTTGAGCCACTGTGTTTACGGCAAGGGAAAACCACTTGTCCAGCCCGCTCATCTGTATGAGCAGGCGTGGTCTGGCCTGTGGTGCGGAAATGTTGAGAACCCCTGATCTATAACTTAGGAAACAAAGAAGACTGTATATCATAAAGTAACACTTTTTTTCTTCCTCCAGTCCTTTGTCGCATCTAAGGACATGCTGCCTTTGACAACTGCGGCAGCTTTCACTGAGGTTACCAAGTGGCCAGAGCTTCCAGGTGGTCAACCCAGAGCATCCTGGAAGCTTCCGTTTGATTTCTTCTTTCCTTTTAAAGTGGCATTGAACAAGGCTGTGAGCAGCTCCAGCAGCTTAGTTTGCATTCTGACGACAGCCTTAATGTTCCATGGACTATGCATCTCATGAAAAAGACATCTCTCAAATAGGAAGAAGAGAATCGGCAATGGTGGGGTCATATTGGCATTGCTTGCTATGGTATAACCCAGATTCAGAAGTGGACGTCTTCTGAATGGAAGCATGCTCCAGAGACAGTTGACCCTCCCCAGTAGGGAGAGAAGGTCAGAAGCTGCTTTTTCAGGTGACGTGAGATGCTTGTTGTTCAGTCTAAGAACTTATTTATTTAAATGACTAGTCAACTGGGGAAATAACAGCAGTTCATGGTGAGCTGGCTATGTGTACATGAAAAGGAAATGCAAAATTTGGGTTTCAACCCATGATGATAAGTTCTGATTATTGTACCATAAATGATATGCCATTTTTTTTATCAATTGGTTTCTTTACTTTCTATAAAAGTTTTTTTGGCTATTAGGTTAGTTCAAATAAGAATTGGGATTCAGCATTATAGGGACAGAGAATTTTCCCCCACATTCTGAAGCTTGTGAGCATATGCCCCATGTGTCCTTAAACGCCTTTCCAGCATGTAATCACTGCAGAGTTGAGAGTTATTATTATAATCACTAGAGTTGGGAATTATCAAATGATTCAAGTTTATCTCTATCAAGACTGAAGAGTAAACAGACTTTTCCCTTTTCATAAAGATAACCTTGAATCATTTGATAACAGTCAACTCTGCAGTGATTATAATGCAAGGGTGCCCAAACGTTTCAGCCCATGGGCTAGATTCAGGATGCCAAGTGCTGCACTATGGCCCACAGGCCGGATCTGGCTCCTGATGCCAATTCATCCAGCCCACGAAGCCCTCGTTGCTCCCAGAAGCGAAAGTAAAATGCACCCGTACGGGAGCGATGGGAGCGAAGAGGGCTTCGTGGGCCGGATGAATTGGCATCAGGGGCCAGATCCAGCCCACAGGCCATAGTTTGAACACCCCTGTTATAATGAATATACTTTATCTTAATGGAATATGGGTGAAAAAACTGAAACTGTATAATATCCATACTGTACTTCTTTTCATATGCCCTGAAAAACCCTTGGTGCCCAATATGCCACATAGCATGGGAGGGTTAATGTGTATATCCTTTTCATATGACTTACTTTTATGGTACCACTTTGCCTTTACACTACTAATCACAAATGCTGCAGCCTTTCCTAGTGGAGTCAACCTGAGATAGTCCATTCTTATTTGTCAGAACCTAGTGCACACTTCAGAGTACAGTATTAACTATATTGTGCAGCAAAAGTATTTGTTCAGAACTGGGCTATAATTTTGTTTCTGTTGCAAATGGTGTTTTGGTTAAGAGTGCTAAAGGTAAAGGTCATCCTTGCTCAAAAGCCAGTCGTATCTGACTCTAGGGTTCAGTGCTCATCTCTGTTTTTAGTCAAAGAGCCAGCGCTGTCTCCATCTGCGGGCGTTTCCGTGGACATGTGGCAGGCATGCATAGACACTGAAGTGCACAGAACGCTGTTTACCTTCCCGCTGAAGTGGTCCCTATTTATCTACTTGCAATTTCTTGCTTTCGAACTGCTAGCTTGGCAGGAGCTGGGACAGAGACTGACACTCATTCCGTCATGCAGTACTTGGGAATCGAACTGCTGACCTTCCGCCTCCCAGTCAGCGTCTTAACCACTTGAGCCACTGCCATCCCAGTGCTACTGTTACATTTTATGTTACATTTTAATTAATAGCCTTGACCAAACTCAGTGTATAAAACATGAAGAATTATGAAAATGTCTTGTTCCAAATACTCTGTTTGAGCCTGAAGCAGGGAAAATATATCTATCTCACTTTCAATTTCTAATACTGCTTCACACTACAATCTTGAGCATGCTTCCCCCTTCATCCAGTAATGGCATTTTATATTTCTCTTTTCAAATTCGTACTATAATTGTGAAATAAGCCTATCTTGTGCTTACCCCTCTTTTTTCAGCATCTTAAATTTTATGTGATGCTAAATCTATTACCAAATAACTGCCATCTTATAAACCACTGTGATCAAAAATACCCTCATGGACACATTAATGCCTGTATGACCTATAAATCTCCATATGGGCTTCAGAACCCATGGACTCTTGTTCTTCCTTTGTGACCATGAGAAGGAACTGAAAAAACACTCTTCTTTGGAGAATTAGTAAAAATTTATCTCAGAGTCCAATAGGGTGATTAATTTATAGCTTTCCAATTGAAGTATGATTTAAAAACAAATGATAGTGCCATGGCCCCATGCCTGGCTTCCCTGACTCTTGTCAGCTGAGATTCTGGCAAAAGTATTATCAGAACTTTTTTCCTCTCAATTTGTACCATGGGGTTGCTTTTAAGCACCATGAGAAGTTATACCAGCATTACTGGACATGTCTACACTAATTGTTTTTGCATGAAATATCATGAAACATGCTACAAATCAGGAATCCAGCCTTCACTAAATCCCACCCACCCCAATTAGTGTTTTGTGTGTGGACTTCTTCATGTAACATGTAGTATGTTAATTGCAGAAGTGTTAAGATCTTATGTGTGATCCTGCAAAGTTCATGTCAGCTCTTTTTCCCCATGCACACACACTCAGTTCCTATAGTGTGCTATGGTCCAGGTGATGGCCTGAGATGTCGTGGTACTGTTAAATTGTTAATTACTTTACCATTAAAATGCAACCCCTATTTGAAAGACCCATGTAAGCTGCTATGGCTTTTCTTTTTTCTTTTTTTAAAATAATTTTTATTAATTTTTTAAAAAAACAACATATTACAACAATACAAAGAAAATAATAAGCAAAAAAAAAGATTTTACAGTACACTACCAATACATTAATAATAATAAGAAAAGGAAAGGGGAGAAAAAAGAAAGAAAAAAGAAAGAAAATAGCATCATATAAATTCATTCTATTTTAAGCTTAAAAATACTCTTAAACGTTATAAATTATCGTTCAAATAAGTTCTTATTCAGTCTTACACTCTTTTACTCTATACTCCTATACATTTTTAGCCATTCTTGTCTCTACCATATTGTTCAACATAACATATTTATTGCTTCTATATCTTGTTACAAAGTATGATATGGGCAATATGAGTATGAGAAAGAGTTATTTTCCATAATGTTGACAACGGGACGACAGTGCATTGCAAGAAAATGGAAATTAGATGGAAATTTAAAAATAGAAGAATGGTACAAGGAGATGTGGGATCTTGCATTGAATGACAAATTAACAGGGGAGATAAACAAGTATAAAGGTAAAGTTAAAGAAAATAGATTTTGGAAAATTTGGCAACCATTTGTGGAATATGCATTGAAGAAGTAAGAAAGGAGTAGTCTTGTACCTGATCAAATAAGTTTTTGGAACCGATAAAATAAATGTGATATCCTGCAAACTCCTGATGATGTAAATACACTGGGTGATTATTGTAAACTTGTATGTGATTTCTTAGATGTTAGTGTTATATAATATATATTGGCTATGGCTTTTCTAAAAGAAAATTCAAAATACTGTATGGTAAATAAAAGCACTTGATTTCACCATTGGATGAGATATAAGAATTCATGCTGCTGATAACTACCAATTTTGCTTTGCACTATCAAAGCAGGAACATTACTGTACAAGTCTTTAAATCTAGGAAAATGTGTACTAAAGAAAAAAGTGGAAAAACAAAATAAAACCCTATTTAAGTTTCAGAAGAATTACTTCCATTTTTGTACCTTTTTTCTATTAGCTTAGGATAGCATACAACCTTCTCCACGTTTATAGTACAGTAGTAATTAATGTAGAAGTGGTTAGACCTTAAGGCTTTGAAAAGTATACTCAATTTGTATTACAAACCTTTCAATTTGTATTGTGAATTTTTTTTTGTTCATTGTTAAAAATCTAAGTCCATACCTGACTAAATACATAAAATTGGTTGGTAATAACCTTAAAAATCCATATAAATAGAAATAATCCATAGAAAGCTATAGAGCAGGGATTCTCAACCTGTGGGCCGGATGCAGCCTGCAACGCCATTTCATATAGCCCCCAACCGCCTCCACCACACCAGGAAGTGCCATGTGGTGGAGGAAGGGCAAAATGGCCGTCCGGCCCCCAAAGCTGTCTGAGGGAGTGTGACCCGGGCGGGCCACAGCTTAAAAAGGTTGGGAACTCCTACTATGGAGGTTATTTTTCATCTTCTCAGGGATACAATTATTTCATTTACAGTATTAGAACCAGAGTCTGAATTAAGGATGAACAAACCAACTGGTGCTGATACAAAGAACATGTTTGTGAGCATTTTGTTAATTTAATTGTTTTTAAACTTACCTTGTTTTCAATCATAAGGGCTTTTAAAATAGTTATTTGTAAATGGCACTGTTGAATAAACATGCCATGCACAAGGACTTTAGATTTGGTATGCTTTATTGCTTATTAACTGGATTGCTGATTTGGTTGCTGTGAAGTTTGTTTATTTTTAAGAATGAAGTTTGAAAGGCAGGGAATAGCAGCTCTCCCATATTTGCCTTGAAGTTACATCTTCATGCAAGCCTATATTTGACTAGAGAGAGGAAATGGCTTATAGATACATCAACCTTCTTCTTCAAGTGCCATATCTGATGCCGGATATTGACTATCAGCCATGAAGATTATCCTAAGAATCTAATGAAGTGGCCTTCCATTTGCCTTCTGCATTGCAGCATGACACCTGTACCACCAAAGATTGGCCTTGGGGCAGAAAGAGATATGGGCAATATCTTAACTCCTTTCAGCTGGCTCCTAACACCTCGAGGCAAGTTGGCTTCCTTTTTGCTCTTTCCAAGGAAGTTGTTAACTCTTACAGGGCCAATCTGTTCACAAGCATACCCAAAGAGTCATAATCCAAGCAGTTGGAGCCTATAGTGAATATTCTGTGGAAATAATATCAATCAGATTCCATGGGGAAAGTGGGAAATAATCATAATTCAAATCTATACTCCAACAGTAGTTGCTATGCAAAAATCCAGGAAGAAATTGATCACAATAAAAAAGCAGGTAGAAATTTAGATTAATTCAAAAATATGGTGTTGGAGAAGAGAGACCATGGACTACTGCCGTCGGACTACCAGAAAGACAAATACAGTGATACCTCATACAATGTCCAAACTTGGTTCCACAAGTTTGGACTTTATACGGATTTGGACTTTGTATGAGGCATGCAAAATCCTAGCCGCGATGCCTCATACAACGTCCAAATCCTTGCCGCGATGCATCATACTACGTCATTTCCATAGAGATACATTGTACTGTAACAGCACAGACTTTAGGGCAAAGTCGAGGAAACAGACAGGAAACTAACAACTTTAAGAAATCATTGTCTAAAGGCTAAAAACATTACAAAAACATGTCAAACAACCCTGATTGTCCAAGAACCTGAAGAATGCTGCAAAAATCCCAGGAATGCTTCTAAAAATTCTGACGAAAAAATTCAAAAAAATCCAAAATCATGCTCAAAACCACTCCTAAACACTCTTCTCCGCATGCAAAACCCACAAGAGCAATGCACGCATGTGTCCTGCCTTTTATACTGCCCAGGCACAATGCAACCTGGGAAAACCCCAATGCCTCATACAAAGTCGCATGACTTTGTATGAGGCAACTTTTTTCAAGGAATTAGGCGATGTTGTATGAATCCGATGTTGTATGAAGCGGACTTTGTATGAGGCATTACTTACAGTAAATGGACTCTTCATCAAATCAAGCTTGAGCTTTCACTAGAAGATGAAATTACTACCCAAAGGCAGGGCCGCCATCAGGGCAGTACTACCAGTACTGCCTTATAGGGCCTGGCCGTAACTGACAGGGGCCCTGCTGCTGCTGGCCATAACTATGTGTGTGTGAGGGGGAGGGGGGGAAATAAGATTGCTCAGTATGGGCCCAGAAATTTCTGATGCGGCCCTGCCCTAAGGCTATCAGAGTTTGAATATATCATGAAAAGACAAAATTGGCTAGGAAAGATCAAAATGGCAAAAAAAGTAGAAAACAGTAGGGGGGGGGGGGACTAATACGACATTTATTGAGTCAATAAAAGAAACCACAGCCTGTCATGTGAAAGACCTGAGCAGGGCTGTTAATGATGAGTTTCCAAAGGTATTTAATTCATAGGGTTGCTGTAAATCAGAAGCAACTGAACAGCCTGCAACCTTGGTTCAGAGAGGTTACTTTCAAGTGACACTACTTAGGACTCCAGCCTAGATAATGTGTTGCTGAATCACAACTGTTTCATGCAAGTTATGTTTCTTGGTTTCCTAGTGCGCACATGCACACATCTTACAAACTGATTGTAGGGGCCAAATCATGATTCCTTCATGAGTTCTTAGTACTAAAGTTCATTTTGCTTGTCTGGGTTTTGACTGCACAGTACGTGCAATAACAAAGTCCACCTTTGTTTACTTTTATTGTTTAAGCAAGAGGCCAACTCCAGCATGGAATTCTAAGAATAGTTTCCCTGACCTGATCTGCCTCTCAGAAGAAGGTTGAAGTCCTGAATACCTTTGTTTCTTCTGTCTCTGAATAAGCCAGTTTAGTGATACAACCTAGCTCAGGAGTTCTCAACCTTTTTAAGCCAGGAGCTGGGTCACGCTCCCTCAGACAGCTTCAGGGGCTGGACAGCCATTTTGCCCTTCCTCCACCACATGGTGTGGTGGAGGCGGTGGGGGGGGGAGCAGATGAAACGGTGCTATGGGTCACATCTAGCCCGTGGGCCACAAATTGAGAATCCCTGATCTAGCTGAACAATATGATTAACATCTCCTTAAGCTTCACAGCTTAAGTAATCGAACTGAAATAATATAATTGACTAAACATAGATGGCTTATAGCAACTGACATAGTGAATGTAAAAGAAACTGACTTACATAGAGACTTGATATAGTGGACTTTTTCTTTCTTTCTTTCTTTCTTTCTTTATTTCCCTTCATTAATTAGTTCAACTTTTACTTTGATACTATGTGATAAATTGTGATATTGTGCATGATAATACTTTGTTTTAAAACTGTTTAAACTGTGATAACGTGTGTTGGGAAGAGACTGGCGTAGAGACTGGCAACGCACGCCACAAAGTTTGCCAAGAGAACCCTATGGACCAAAACAAAAGGCAAAACAAGGGGATGCTCAGCACAGCAGATCTGAAAAGGGGGAGGGATACGAAAGGAAGAGGAGAAATACGGTGTTGCAGGGAACAATACTGCATAGGGACATGGAATGTGAGGTCTATCAATCAAGGAAAACTGGAAGTGGTTAAAAATGAGATGGAAAGGATAAGCATTGACATATTGGGCATCAGTGAGTTAAAATGGACAGGGATGGGTGAATTCAGCTCTGGAAACCATCATATCTACTACTGTGGGCAAGAAAACCTCAGAAAAAACGGAGTAGCCATAATTGTCAACAATAGAGTGAGAAAAGCAGTAATGGGATACAATATCAAAAATGATAGAATGATGTCAGTCAGAATCCAAGGCAAACCTTTCAATAACACTGTAATCCAAGTGTATGCACCAACCACTACTGCAGATGAAGCCACAGTTGACCAGTTCTATGAGGACCTACAACGCCTCATAGAACAGACACCAAGAAATGATGTCCACATTATCTTAAGAGATTGGAATGCCAAAGTAGGAAATCAAAAAGTAAATGGAATAACAGGCAAGTTTGGTCTTGGAACACAGAATGAAGCAGGGCAAAGATTGATAGAGTTCTGCCAAGAGAATGCACTAGTCATAACAAACACCCTCTTCCAGCAACACAAGAGGCGGCTTTACACATGGACATCACCAGATGGCCAGCATCGAAATCAGATTGATTACATACTCTGCAGTCAAAGATGGAGAACCTCCATTCAGTCAGCAAAAACAAGACCTAGAGCAGACTGTGGCTCAGATCACAACCTACTGATCGCAAAATTCAGGCTTAGACTAAAGAAAATGGGGGAAACAATTAGACCAGACAGATATGACCTACACAACATCCCTAAAGAATACACGTTGGAGGTCATGAACAGATTTAATATCCTGTACCTGATAGACAGAGTACCAGAAGAATTATGGACAGAGATGCGGGACATCATGCAGGAGGCAGCAAGAGAAACCATACCAAAAGAAAAGAAAGGTAAGAAAGCAAAGTGGTTGTCTGATGAGGCCCTTAAAATAGCAGAGGAAAGAAGGAATGCAAAAGTCCAAGGAGAAAGGAAAAAATACAACCACCTGAATACAGAATTTCAAAGGAAAGCAAGGAGAGATAAGGAAAACTACCTGAATGAACAGTGCAAAGAAATGGAGGAAAACAACAAAAGAGGCAGGACTAGAGATCTTTTCAAAAAAATTGGGGAAATCAAGGGAACATTTAAAGCAAAAATGACCATGATAAGGGACAAAGATGGAAAGGAGTTATCTGAAGCAGAAGAGATCAAAAAAAGATGGCAAGAGTACACAGAGGAACTCTACAAAAAGGACCTCAACACTCCTGTTAATAACAATAATGAGAAATTTGAACTTGAACTAGACATTCTGGAGAGTGAAGTCAGAAAGGCCCTAAAAAGCACTGCAAACAACAAAGCTAGTGGAAATGACGGTATCCCAGTTGAATTTTTCAAAGCCCTAAAAGATGATGGAATCAAACTACTGCATTCAATATGCCAGCAAATTTGGAAAACAAAACAGTGGCCACAGGATTGGAAAAGATCAGTGTACGTTCCAATCCCCAAAATTGGCAATGCCAAAGAATGCTCAAATTACCGAACAATTGCGCTCATCCCACATGCCAGCAAGGAGATGCTCAAGATAATACAGGATAGACTTCAGCAGCACGTGGAGAGAGAACTACCAGAGGTGCAGGCTGGTTTCAAAAGAGGCAGGGGGACTAGAGACCACATTGCCAACATACGTTGGATCATGGAGAAAACAAAAGAATACCAGAAACAAGTCTACTTTTGTTTTATCGACTACACCAAGGCTTTTGACTGTGTGGACCACAACAAAATGTGGCAAGTAATTAAAGAGATGGGAATACCAGAACACCTCATATGCCTCCTGAGAAATCTGTACACGAACCAAGAAGCAACAGTTAGGACAGAACACGGAATGAAAGAGTGGTTTGGAATAGGAAAAGGAGTCAGACAAGGCTGCATTTTATCACCCTGCTTATTCAATCTATACACAGAGCACATAATGTGCAATGCAGGGATGGAGGAATCACAATATGGGATCAAAATTGCTGGGAGAAACATCAACAATTTGAGATATGCAGATGATACCACCCTAATGGCAGAAAGTGAGGAAGACCTAAAGAACCTCTTGATTGGATTGAAGGAGGAGAGTGCAAAAGCTGGCTTGAGACTTAATATCAAGAAAATCAAGATAATGGCAACAGGTCCGATCAGTCCCTGGAAAATAGATGGGGAAGAAGTAGAAGCAGTGACAGATTTTACTTTCCTGGGATCTAAGATCACTGCAGATGGCGACTGTAGCCATGAAATAAAAAGACGATTGATTATGGGGAGACAAGCTATGAGAAACCTGGGGAATATAGTGAAAAGCAGAGACATCACCTTGAAAACAAAAATTCACATAGTCAAAGCAATGGTATTCCCAGTGGTAATGTATGGGTGTGAGAGCTGGACCATTAGGAAGGCTGAGCGCAGAAGAATAGATGCCTTTGAGATGTGGTGTTTGAGGAGAGTCCTGAGAGTCCCTTGGACAGCAAAGAGAACAAATAGGTCAATACTGGAAGAAATCAATCCTGACTGTTCATTGGAGGGACAAATAGTGAAGATGAAGCTAAAGTACTTTGGACATCAAATGAGAAGGGAGGACTCACTTGAGAAGGCCTTGATGCTGGGAAAGGTGGAGGGCAAGAGAAGAAGGGGGCGTCCAAAGATGAGATGGATAGATGGTATTGTGGACACAATGAGCACAGAGCTTGGTGGGCTGAGGAGAATGGTGGAGGACAGAGGTGCCTGGAGGAAAATGGTCCATGGGGTGGCAAAGGGTCGGAATCGACTGTGCGACTGAACAACAAGCTTCACAGCATAGATCCAAATGGTCACCCTGTCTTCTCACCCAGGCATTGGCTGCTGGCTTTGAGTGCAGTTCAAACTGTCTAACTCCAGAGTTGCTACTTGAGAAGGACTGTCCCTTCAATTGTTTTGAAACACCTCTGTTCTCAGGTATGAGAGCAAAGTGTGGAATATGTGTTCTAAGTTTTCATTAGTCAATAGAGTCGACTCCAAGATCTTCTGTGTTGAGCAAAAAGGGAAGGGTCAACAAGTACAACAAAATGAGTAAGCACATCCTTGCTTTGTTTGCTTAAAATGGCTTTTCTGTTGTTTTCTCCCACTTTTAAGAACACCATGATGTGCAAAAGCATGTACGTTCTGAGAATTGATGCAACAGGTCTGTTTCAAACTGATTGTGATCAAAATGTTGGAAAGTATAAATTTATTTTTGTACAGTTACCTTATGAGATAATTCGGTTTGCTCAATATCGGATTTGTAACGGAGTAGGAATTAGTTTTTGGCTCGAGTACACAGAAAGAACTTCCTCGAAGATTATGGCATTTTTTAAACCACAATTTACACCAGGCAACGACCGCTAATCTTTCTCACACTAAGTTAGGTGAACAGAACTGCAGAATGAACTCACCAAAAAAGGTGGCTTCATTTTGGCAGTTTCACATCTGGCCTAGACACAGAAGAAGTATTTGGTTTTTACAGCTGCAAACCCAGTTCTGCCTCCCCTTCTAAATGATCTTGTGCTACAAGGCTCCATGGCAGGAAGCTAAAAGTTCACTTTGCTGTGATGAATATCTATTTTTTCATAATAGTTAAAAAGATATGCAATTCTGACACAGCTATTGCTTCAGGACTATGAAACTTAAACATCTTACATTTGGTGTGTATATTAAGAAAACTCTAAAAATGTCTAGAGGGGCGGGGGGGCTATGCAGTAATTTTTAAAAATATATTGATCAAATTGGATTCTTTTTCTTTCAAGATTGCAGAACCACATTGACTCAGTAGGTGGGAGGACTCCTTCAGGAAAGTGCTGCTGCCTTTTCCATGAAGTTGGAAAGTAGAAAAAACCGGTCTCAGTTACCATGTTCCAAGGCTGGCCCCTCCTCACAAGCATGTCCTGGGCAGACCCCCTTCCAATCTCAGAGGCATAGAGTGGTGTCCCATGACATTAGACCTGCCTAATGGCTCTGGCAACCATGGCTTCACTGAGGCAGAACATGTTCAGCTTGGACAGCAACCTAACTTAAATGCTCAAGCGGGGGTGGGGGTGGGGGCTGCTGGCAGATAACAACACATTGTGTTAACGTAGAGAGATACAGAATCCGGTTCATTTACTAGCCTGCCAATTACTGCCAGAAACAAGCACCAATGAGGACTTAAGTTTGGCCAATGACAAAGCTAAGAAAGTGGCTTCATCTTGGCAGTCCAGGGTTTGATTGGGACATGAAAGAATAAGCCACGTAGCATTGCTTGAAAGGTATCTCTGGTGTATCCCTGGTTCTCTTAGTAACAAAATAAACTACAGTATGAACATTATTTGCACATTATTAATACAGAATTAAGTACCAAATGGAAAGTAGGAGTCCATATTTTAAAACCTCTTGTGATACAACGCTCAAACAGATTTGCCTGTGCAGCTTGTTTCTCTAAACTGGAAGCATCTGACCATTTAAAGTTATAATCTACAAGGCAATGCAATTTACAATGCAAACTGCTGACGAGGACAGTTGCAATCCTGGCAGTTATTTCCTTTGGCCTGCCAAAAAACGATGCCAAAGAGTGAGATTTTAACTTGTGTTCTCTCCATCCAAACGTTTAAAAGGCAGGGAGCCGCTGTGTTAATCCTGCTATCTCTTTCTGCCCCATTAGTGTCCACATTCACACAGTGTGTTGTTGTCTGCTGGCAGCCCCCACTTGAATATGCTGCTCTTTAGGGACTCCCACCCTAAGCCTATTCAGGGTCCTCCAAGTGACATAGGGCAGGTTGAATTTCTCCTTTAATATTATTCCTTGTCTAATGAGCTCCTGAAGCATGTTTATTCTTACCCTGAAGCACTTCTTGGATCTGATATGGTGGATTTAAGGCACAGATCCATTCAGAGGATGTTGAGGGTCATTCTCTTGCTTATTAGTTCTTTCAGCATCCGCTGCTACTTCTCTCCTGATCATAGGTGCAGTGGATATATATTCTCAACTGGTGTAGGTTTGAAGCATCCTGTCACTATACACATCAAACCTGTCAGCCTTCCCAGATTGGCCGGGATTTCCCGTTTTTCGGCGCCGATTTTCGCCATTTCCTGCCCAGAGTTGCGTAGAAGGCTTCTACGATCCCCTTCTGCACAGAAGCCTTCTACGCATGCGTAGAACCCTTCTACGCATGTGTAGAACCCTTCTACACATGCATAGAAGGCTTCTGTGCAGAAGGGGATCGTAGAAGCCTTCTACGCATGCGTAAAAGCCTTCCACGTATGCGTAGAAGCGAGCTGCGCAGAACGGTTCTGCGCAAGCCGCTTTTATGCATGCGTAGAAGGCTTTTACGCATTTGTAAAAAGCGATCTGTACAGAACCGTTCTGCGCAGGTCCCGGATTGTCCGGAGCCGTGGTTGACAGGTATGATACACATTGTTTCATTACCGGACACTCCCTCGGCCGGCCAGCCTGGAGGGAAGCAGCAGCAGCTGGGTGGCTCAGGCGGCTACAAAACCACCACCACCATTGCCACTGGACGCTCCCTCAGCCAACAGGCATGGAGGGAAGCAGCAGCAGCTGGGCGGCTCAGGTGGATACTAAGATGCAGCCGCCGCCATCATCGTACGCTGTGTTTTTGTATTGTTTAATTATCTCAGTTATTATTGAAGTGTTTATTGTGATAATTTGATGTTTTGTAATTGTAATTGCAATATTATTATTTTTTGAAATGTTTTTGAAATGTCTTTTGATATCATGTAATTGTAATTGTGATATTTGTTTCTTTGTTAGCCACCCAGAGTCGCTTTGCGAGTGAGGCAGTATACAAGTTGAACAATTAAATTAAATTAAATTCCATATGGGAGCCTCTGAGAAGACAAAGGAACCTGACATCTATTTGACTACCATCACTTCTTTCCCATTGAGCAAAAGAGCAGATTTTCTCTGGTGGTGCAGTGGTTAAACTGCTGCCAAAATGTTGTGAGTTCGATTCTGACCAGACTCAAGGTTGACTTAACCTTCACTCCTTCCAAGGTCAGTAAAATGAGTACCCAGCATGTGGAGGGTAAAAGTGCTCATTAACTTGTGAGCCGACCAGAGTGCACTAAGGACTATGGAGCAGGTAAGGTAAAGGTCAACCTTGTTCGAAAGCCCGTCGTATCTGACTCTAAGGTTCGGTGCTCATCTCAGTTTACAGCCAAAGAGCCAATGCCGTCTGCTGACGTTTCCATGACCACGTGAAAGACATAACTAAGATGCTGGAGCACACTGAATGCTGTTACTTTTCCCAGTTAAAGCAGTACCTATTTATCTACTTGCAATTTCTTGTTTTCAAACAGCTAGGTTGGCAGGAGCTGGGAAATAGATGGGAGCTCACTCCGTCGTGCAGCACTCGGACTGCTGACCTGCCGACCTTTTGATCGACAAACTCAAGTGACTTAACCACTAAGCCACCGCGGCCCTGCATGGGTCAGTATAGAAATGTAATTGCTATTGTTTGCTGAAGAAAGCGACCCACGGCATATTCCAGTTGCTTGCACGGAGGGAAAGAAGAAACCCCTTATTTTGGAAGGAGCGGCAATGGAAGGGAGGAGGGGTAGGAAGAGACAGGCGAAGAAGAAGAGGGAAAGAAACCATGATGGCGAAGCTTGGCACTCGAGATGTTCTTGGAGTTCAATTCCCAGAAGCCCAAGCCCCCTGTGAATCCACACAAATGGATTTACTGCGATTCATCCGGCCCGCACTGACCTCGTCGCTCCCGGAAGCGCTTCCGGGAGCGACGAGGTCAGCGCGGGCCGGATGAATCGCAGTAAATCCATTTGTGTGGATTCACAGGGGGCTTGGGCTTCTGGGAATTGAACTCCAAGAACATCTCGAGTGCCAAGCTTCGCCATCACAGAAAAGAAACAATAACACGCAGAGGCCACGAACACGAAGCAAGTAATGGCAGGGGGCGGGGCATTGAGGGGGCGGGGCCTTGATACCGGAAGACAGTCCTCCTTCCTCCGGAGTCGCTGGTGGTGGGGTCCCGCACCCCCAGATCTGAGAATCCGTAAGTGAGACTGGGTCGTGCATAATGGGGTGCTCGGTCCTGTGGGCGAAGGCAGGCTCCCATCGGTCATTGTCAGGCCGCCTCCCATCCTGGCAAGGGGTGGGATGGGAGATTCATCTGGCACCACCATCAGTGGAGGCGCGGGGTCGCCCCCTTTCCCTGGTCGCCCCGATATCCCCATTCTCTTAATTCGCATTATTTTCTCCCTTTACGCCTTTTAGCAATAGAAATTACACTTCTATACTACCCCGTAGCGATTGGTGCACTCTCTGGGTGGTTCACAGAGTAATTAACATTTTTTTGCCCCCAACATGCTTAGTACTCATTTTACTGACCTCGGAAGGATGGAAGGTTGAGTTAACCTTGATTCCTGGCCAGGATCGAACTCACAGTACAGCAGTTTAACCAGTGGTATATCAGGTCTTTTTAACCTGCCTTTTAACTAGTGAGGTCCTAAAGGTAAAGGTTTTTGGCTCGTCTGAGGCTCTCCCCCTCCTGTAATTAATTTTTTTAATGTTAAGGTTTTGTATATTTTATATTTGTTTTTAGATAGTAAATGGCACAATGGGGTGGTGGGGTAATATTGCTATGTTTTTAAGGGTTTTTAATTGTTTCATATTGGGTTTTTTAAAAAGATATTTTATTGATTTTAAAATAACAAAATTATAATAAACAATACAAAATGTATACATATAAGAAAAAATATAAACAAAAAAATACAAATTAATACATTAGTTACATCACACTCTGATATAGTAACATTGTGCACAATGCCAATTCTAGAACCTTATATATATATATCAAATATTCTTACATATTATACCCCATAACTTATGTCTAAACATAATTATCAATCACTTATTCACCATTTTTTCATATTGGTTTTAACTTGTGTACACCGCCCAGAGTACATTGGATAGGGCTGTATATAAATCTATTCAATTAAATTAAAATTAAGTTTCCCTTGCTTGAAAGCCAGTCATATTCGACTCTAGGGTTCAGTGCTCATCTCTGTTTCAAAGCCAAAGAGCCAGTGCTGTCTGCTTTTGCAGACGTTTCCATGGTCATGTGGCAGGCATGACGACACCGGGGTGCACGGAATGTTGTTTACCTTCCCACCGAAGTGGTCCCTATTTATCGACTTGCAATTTCTTGCTTTCGAACTACTAGGTTGGCAGGAGCTGGGCCAAAGACGAGAGCTCATACCATCCTGCAGTACTCGGGAATTGAACTGCTGACCTCCCAGTCAGCGTCTTGGCCACTTGATATTCAGAGCTAGTTTGTTAGACCACATCTGGAGTATTATGCCCAATTCTGGGCACTGTACTTTAAGAAAGATCTAAACTAGAGCAGTTACAGAGAAAGGCAACAAGGATGGTCAGAGGACTGGAAAGCAAGCCCTGTGAGAAAAGATCGAAGGAAGTGGGCATGTTTAAGCCTTGAGCAAAGGAGACTGATATGATAGCACTCATGATAATAAAGGTCCCCCTTGCTCGAAAGCCAGTCATATCCTACTCTAGGGTTCAGTGCTCATCTCTTTCAAAGCTGAAGCGCCAGCGCTGTCTGCTTCTGCAGACGTTTCCGTGGTCATGTGGCAAGCATGACTAGACACTGGAGCGCACGGAACGCTGTTTACCTTCCCACCGAAGTGGTCCCTATTTATCTACTTGCAATTTCTTGCTTTCGAACTGCTAGGTTCGCAGGAGCTGGGACAAAGACGGGAGCTCATTTCGTCCTGCAGTACTCGGGAATGGAACTGCTGACCTTCTGCCTCCCAGTCAGCGTCTTAACCACTTGAGCCACTGCATATCAAATATCATAAAGGTACAGTAATGATAGAGGAATGGAAGAATCTGTTCTCCATCATCCCAGAGCACAGGACACAATAGTGGACTCAAAGGAAGTGAGGTACAGGTTGAATATTAGGAAAAAGGTCTTAACAGTGAAAGCAGTAGACAGTAGAACCAAGTGCCTTGAGAGATGCTTCAGCACTCGAAGCACTCAAGAGAGAATTTGATAACCATCTGTTATATCTGCTTTGATTTGGATTCCTGCATTGAGGAGGAGGTTGAACTCAATAACCTGAAAAGGCCCCTTCCAGCTCAGTAATTCTGTGATTTTATGATGTGCAAAGAGGCTGTGGAAGAGGCCTGCTTCTTCTGCCCATCCTTTTCTCATTGTAAAGGCTGCTCATGATTGTGAATGTGGGAAAGCACTTAAACGCTTTAAGTAAATAGGATGACTTTGTATAGTGTTGGACGCAAAAGGGCGGCTGCATGTACAGAGTAGTCTCTTGTCAAAAGTCTGGGGCATTGGTAGGAAAATTTCTACTATTTGGTGTGGTAGCATCTGTTGACACTATTTGGTCAGAACAAGACTGCTGTGCTCCTCTCTTGATTGTAATATATGGTTGTTGTATTGCACTTTGAGTAGGCCTATTGCATACCTGTCAAGTATCCTGTATTGGCCGGGATTTCCCGTATTTCAGCGCTCGTTCCTCCCCTTTCCCACCGCCATCTCATATTTTGAACAGCAGGGAAAGGGGTTACTGTGCATGCACGGCCATCAGAGGCAGTTCTGCGCATGCACAAAGGGGTTCTGCGCATGCGCAAAGGAGTTGTTGCTGCGCATGCGTGCCTGGGCTGGAGCAGTTCCCATATTTTCCAGAGTCGCGCTTGATGGGTATGCTATTGAGAAGGCAAAATTCTCAGGAAAAGGCAATAATGCTAAAAAAGGTGGAAGGCAGCAGGGAAAGAGGAAGACTACAAATTATAACTTGCAGGGTTGAGCAGGGCTTTTGAAGACAGGGAATTCTAAAAATCTCTCTGTAAATTGGAAATGATTTATTTATTTATTTATTTATTTAATTAGATTTATATACCGCCCTATCTAAAGGACTCTGGGCGGTGTACACAAGTTAAAACCAATATACAGGTAAAACAATTTTAAAAACCCTTAAAAACATAACAGTATTATCCCCCACCATGCCATCTATTATCTAAAAACAAATATAAAATCTACAAAAACTTTAAAAAATTAATTACAGGAGGCGGGAAGCCTCAAACGAGCCAAAAAGGGGAGCTTGTTGACAATCCCGGCCCCCAGACCCATTTTACCAACCACGTCTTCAGTTCTTTTCTAAATGGTAGCAACTGGGCATGGAGGCGTAGTTCTACTGGGAGGAGGTTCCATAGTGTGGGGACTATGACCGAGAAGGCCCTTTTCCTTGTGCTGGAGAGGCGAGCAAGCTGCAAAGTCCCAGGACACCCCCAAGAGAAAGGAATAGTAAACCACTTCTGAGTATTCTCTACCTAAAAATTCCTGAAAAGCCAGAATTAACTTTATGGCACATTATTATTTATTATGAACTGATCCTATGATAAAGAGGGCTGGTTCCCTGGTAGTTCCTCTGATATACAGTGTTTAATTTCAAGAAAGTAGTGGCCATGCGAAGTGAGGATCATCTGAAAGAAAGGAGAAGCGAACCCAGCACAGCGTGTGCAAACGGAGGTTATATATCAGTACAACCTTTGCTTTTATTGACTCTTTCCGGCTTGATAAAACCCGTACAGCAATTTTGGAAAGTTAAGATAAGTACCTTGTGAGAGGCCAGATTCCAAAAATTACTATAATAAAATGAAGGGCAAAGTCTGATTCTGTATGAAAAATATTTATTAAATTGTGTAGCCATAAATACTTCTATTAACCCCAGGGCTCTCCTTGTGTTTATAAATGAGGGTGCGATCATTACAGCTGCATCCTAAGTTTGGATGAAACCGAGGTCTCATCTCAGAAAGGATTATTGAAAAGGTAACTTTTCACCCTTCCTAATTTGTATGTTCCATTAGCTTGTTGCTTTCTTCTTTCTGGTCTTTAAAATAAAGCAGATATTATATACATTGATCTCTGAGTAGGACTTTTTCTTACTTGTTTTTTCCTCTGGTCTTTATCTTTTGGAGAGTGGTTTGCCCTGGTTAATAAAAAATCTCTTGAAAGGTTGTATACACAAGTCTTTTAGTGTAATCCTTTTCTCCATCCCTTTCTCAACTTCTGTGTCTCCCTCTTTATAGATCAAGTTGTACTTGCAGTTATATGGCGCAGAGGTTAGTATTTAACAATGGAAAGAGTGGGAATTTTTCTTTCTGCTGTTTTTGTTTTAATTGCTTGAGAGGAGAAACTGTATATTTCCAGGTTGTGTGATTTAAGGCAGGGGTCCCCAACCACCGGGCCGTGGACTGGTACTGGGCCATGGGCTGTCCTGAACCGGGCTACAGGGGTGGGTGGCATTGGAAGCCCCAATGGCAGCCTTCTGCCCTCAATGTGCTCTGCCGGGTCTGCCCGGCAAACAGAGGGAGAGCATGGGCTTCAGACACAGCAGATAGGCATGTGGCCGGGCCCCTCCTCCACGTTGTTTAACTTCAGAGGGATTCTGCGCATCCTCCACCTTTGTGCAGTGTGATACCTCACTACCCAAGTCAAATGGTGTGGCTGGCAAGCAGCTTGTCCCCTCCTTTATCATATTTATGCGCTTGCACCGTCCAATCCAACCACCCCCCACCCCACCCCACCCCCACTTACTAGTCCGTGGAAAAATTGTTTAGCATGAAACCAGTCCATGGGGCAAAAAAGGGCTGGGGACCCCTGATTAAAGGCATTCATTTTAACATACTCACTGGAATAGGTGCTTCCTAGCAGTTGAAAGTGTGGGCTGGGGCAGAATGCTCTCCTGAGTAACAAGTGTATACTTGCTTGCAAAATCAACGATGTGTTAGATGGAGTGTTGCATGTGCTAGCTTGCACACGCAAGTATAAAAGTGTATGAAGATAACAAGATCTCTAACCCTTTTCTGAGGGCTTGTGTTCAACTTGGAACACTCTATCATAGGATACAGGAAAGAAACCTGACTAGAAATTGTATAATGAACAGCAGTGTTTATGTAACTTGTGGTCATCACTCCTAGCATTTGAGGAGGGTTCGATAAATTCTTCTTGGCGGAATATTGAAAGACTTGAGGGCAGATTGAAAAGGAGCATATTTAGTTGGGGGGGAATTCTAGGATAGATCTTACATTATTTGATACATTTGTGATCGTCAATTAGCAAGCATCTGAATGCAGTATGTATAAGATTATGGTTATCTGGAAAGTTGTAAAGATAGGAATACAGTACTTTAAGATAAAAAACTAGGGATACTTGAAAGAACATGTGTTTATATGAGACTATGTCTGGGCTAATTTTTATAAGGAAGATTAATCCCAGTACGCATGTAAGGTTGGTCTGGCTTGCTTGCTTGTTTTATGACTGAATGAATGAATAAATGACTGATTGAATGAATAAAGCCATAATTTTATGACTAAATGAATGAATAAATGTCTGGTGCTCTCTGGCACTTTGTGCTACTGTATATAGGTAAAGGTAAAGGTCGCCTTTGCTCGAAAGCGAGTTGTATCCAACTCTAGGGTACAGTGTTCATCTCTTCTTACAGCCAAAGAGCCAGTGCAGATGTTTCCGTGGTCATGTGACAGGCATGACTAGACACCGGAGTGCACGGAACGCTGTTTACCTTCCCACCGAAGTGGTACCTATTTATCTACTTGCAATTTCTTGCTTTCGAACTGCTAGGTTGGCAGGAGCTGGGCCAAAGACGGAAGCTCATTCCATCCTGCAGTACTCAGGAATCGAACTGCTGACCTGCCAATCTTCCAGTTGTCAAGTTCAGCGTCTTAACAACTAAGCCACCACAGTCCCTTGTGTTATACAAAGTATATAAAAATAAAATCATTAAACAGATAAAGTTTAATATCTGTGAATGATGTTAAAGAAAGAAATTATGACCACTTTGAAATAGTGGCATGTAGCCATCAGTATGGTTGTTGCTGTGTAGAATACTATATAGCAGAACCCTGTATAACGAATGCCTCTTACAGCGATTAAATCATATGACGACGAGGATTTGAAAAAACATTATGCCTCGTATAACAACTAAAGTCATTATACGATGCAATGCATCTCTATGGGAAAAATCGTAGCACGAATTATTGTTGTTGTACGATTCTTCCCATAGAGATATTCGTTGTACAACGCATCCCATAACGATAATCGCTATACGATGTATGCATTGTATAGCGATTAAATCGTACAACAACTAGCGCCGCAGAACGAATTAAAGTCGTTATACGGGGTTTTACTGTACAAGGAACTAAAGAGATTTTTACCACCAGGTGGCACCAACAAGAGGGTTGAACAGAGGAAACTTAAGCAGAAAAAAAATGTGTATATAGGCACAACTGTAGGATAGGATTATTGTTAGTTTTATCTAGCATCTTCTAAATATAGCCAGTTTTACTGAAGATATTGATTAAATCTTGTTTTTGAAGCTTTTCTTAACTCCAGCCCTAGAACTGGAATCCCCCCCCCCCCCCCCCCCCCGGTTTGCCACAGCTTGACTGGATTGGCCTGCAATTGACAGGGTGGGGGTAGCAGTAGTTTTCCTTTGAAATTCTGAGCTCAGAATACTTCATATTACTAGACTAGACAAGCTGGCTTTGCTATAAAACATGCTATACTTAAAGCAGCATTTTCCCACGGGAAGCTTGTAAGACTGCTATATGAAGTATTCTAACCAGAGTGATACAGGTGAGTCTTGTTCTAGTAGATTCTTCTTCACCTTCTTTTTTTCTTTATAAATTAAAGGCTTTATATGATGGGTGTATCTTCCTGGAAGCCACCACTTGTTCTCCCACAACATAACTTGAAAATATGGGTTTCAAGTGATATAGAGTTATGCATCTAGAATTGCCATGAGTATTTTGTACTAAATCTTTTTTCTACCTAAAACAAATTCTTACTAATATGTGTGCATTCAGTTTTTGAAACTGGGATCTCTCTCTGCTATACTTAGCCATATCTTGTATTGGTGAAAGATAATAGCCATCTGGCTTAGTGGTTAAGATGCTGAGCTTGGAGACTGGAAGGTAGGGTTTCAATACCTGAGTGCTGCACAACAGATCTTGGGGACATGAAAGGAGCCTCATTCAGGTGTCCCCTGAGTGGAGTTTCTCCAGCAAAAATCCTTTCAACCCAGAATAATTTCTGACATGAAATTTATTTATAGCCATGAAGGACTGTAACTGTTGAGGCTGAAAGTTGTGGTTAAAAATTGATTCAAACAGGTGGTGTTTTTTCTGTTTTGAACTCTTTCTACTTGCTCACCATAATAAAAGATACCATGTTTACCGGCATGTAAGACACATTGGAGTATAAGACATACCCCATTATTACCAAAATAGTCTACTACAGGCCACTATATAAATTACAAGATACATTCCATTTTTCCAATTTATTTTAAGGGGGCGGGGAAGATGCTAGAAAATAGGGTAAATGCAATACATTGCATAAAATATATAAATAAATTGCACAAAATACCATGCAGCAATGTAGCTGAAGATGCAAAAAAAAAAAAAAAACCTGAAGAAAAAATACAATGACCACGTTATTGCATAGCCAAGAGTTTTCTTGAATACTTACACTTCAGAAGTTGAAATATAGCAAATGCAGTGGTGGGATTCAGCAGATACCCACCAGTTCACCAGAATCGGTAGCAGAAATTCCGGCTGCCCCCGCCCATCCAAGTTTTGAAATAAAGTAGTCCTAATTCAGGTGCAACGCAGGGCTTTCCACCTGGCTACAGCCACCATATCACACCCACAGAGTAGGTAGTAAAAGAAATTTGAATCCTACCACTGAGCAAATGTCTCTGATTGTGGGAACTGCAGGGGTGTGTGTGTGTAGCATAACTATCATCTGCTCCCTCCTTCAGTATGGCCAAAATGAGAATTTCATGGGAATATGGACATGTATGTGTTTTGCTGGCCTTTTAAAAACAGGCCCACTGTTGACGTGGTAGAAATAAAACCAGGAAAATTAGCAGAAAATCCAGTCCAGAATCTTGTTTCTAACTAACACCAATCTCCATATGAATAGAAGTTTAGTCAGTTCACTGAAGTCATGACAGAATTTGCTTAAGGAACTGAGTGGCATAAAGTTTTCTATAAAGGTACAGAATTCCAGGAGTTGGGGACAGAGTTTGCCATCTTGGTACCACAGTATTTAAACAAGTCTGCTGATGGTCAGCAAATCTAGTTAAAGCAGAATTTAAGTGTTCCAAATATGGTGTTTGTAAAGCAGGATGATTAGGGTAAGGGTTAAGAACTTGCATACATATTTTAATCTAGCTCTGCGGAGTATAATGGGCCCTAGATTTCCACTCAGCCTTGAAGGGATAAAGGTGGATTTTTTTCCTTTGCAAGTCTTCCTTGGGAATGTAGTTCTAACAGCTAAAATCACACAATATGTCAAAAGCTTGTTTCCCTTGTCCAGGAATATGATTTGCATGTCTTGACCTCCTTGAGACATCAGACCTGCAAATAAAACCACACTATCTCCCCATGACCAGTTGCAAAACAAAAGCATGTTCATTTGTCAGAAACTTATTGAGGCAAACCTGTGTGAGAATAAACTCTTCCTAAGAATGCACTGCCATAAGGAGGATGTGAAATAAGGGGATTAATGATAAATTGATATGTGAATTGAAATTGAAAAAAAAATACTAAGAAAAGTGAGTTTGTGGAGAATTTATTGAGTATACGTTTAAGGGTGTTAAACTTAGAAATGGATACAGTGGAACCTCATACAGCAATCGCCCCGTATAGCAACAAAATTGTATAACAACTAGGTTTTGGGGAAAATGGTGTCCTGGATAACCATTTTCCTTATGGTAAAAAACCATACAACAAATTTTCAATGGGAAAAACCACTTAGCAAAAATAAATGTTGTACGATGCATCTCATAGGGAAAATCACTATACAATGCATGCATCGTATAAAAATTGTTTCATACAACAACGAGCCCCATGGAATGGATTAAAATCGTTGTATGAGGTACCACTGTATATGATATAGGGGAAAAGATATACTGTATGTAATATGTACAGTTGGTTTAACCAACTGTTTTAAACAAGAACTAATGTCCCTTGGTTTATGGGTCTACACCAAGAGTTTGCAACCTATGGCCCTGGACGGCAAATCATCCAGCTCATGGCAACAACCCCTGAAGTGGATGTGGACGCACTTACGACAGCTGTAAACGCGCCCACACGTGCGAAAATGCGCCTGCTGAAGTTTATGGCAGTGTTTACGGCGGGGGGAAACCACTCACAATTAAAACAACAACAAAAAAGGAATGTACTGCCTTTAAATATGGAATTACTGTATAGTCATGTCTTGTGAGGCTCAAAGACAACAGGTTTATATTTAATCTTGTTTGAAGATTGATCAGCAAGTTGACTTTAGGCTGCAGCTAAATACTCTACTGACCAACAAGGTGGCTGACTCCCAAGGAAGCTTCCTCACAGACAGCGGGCACAAGGGGACACTATCCTTTTGATCACACACTTACCCTCAGATTCACATCCAAGAGTATACACTTCCCAGTTATCCAACCACTCTTTGGGACATTCCCAATGGAAGGTGGCTTATACCAGTCCAGAGCGACAGGGCAGCTATTTTGTCTTTGTCTCCTCAGGTGGTTTTCCATGATAAAGAAGAAGAGGAAAGAAACAGCAGCTTTGATTGGATCCCTTGTAAAATTCCATGAGCAAGGAATTAATAGTTGCATAATAAGCACCTCCTCTGGAAGCACCCTGCGTTCTTCTTTCTGCCTGGTCCGACAGATGTCTTCTGTGTTGAACAACTAGAGTTGAGTTTTTGTAAGGAAACTGGCATGTCTACCCTTTCTCTCTTGGACATTCCTTTTACTGAAGGGCCAATGCTACCTGATAAACAAGTCTATCTCTACCCTCTTTTAATTCCCTGTTGCACAGTTGCTGGGTACATATAATCTTTTAATGGGATACAACACCACTGTTAGAAATTGAGCTCCACTGTATCCAAGGGGATACATAAAGAAAGGAAAAAGGATATGTGGGGGTATCTGTTAGTGAAAGTTACAGACTCTTCAGCTGGTGCTTAGGTCTTGGGAGGTTGTGTGCATCTCTGCATGGTCAAAATGTGAGTGCCGTATTTCACACACAATAGTTTTGTAGAATGAGAAGTGTAGACCTGTGATGGCGAACCTTGTCACTCCAGCTGTTCTGTGCTGTCGGACCTTGTCACTCCAGCTGTTCTTGAACTTCAATTCCCAGAAGCCCAAGGTCCCTGTGAATCCACACAAATGGGTTTACTGCACGTATAAACCCAATTGTGTGGATTCACAGGGACCTTGGGCTTCTGGGAATTGAAGTTCAAGAACAGCTGGAGTGACAAGGTTCGCCATCACTAGTGTAGGCCATCTGTGTCTGCTATGTGTTTCACAGCATCTTTGCCTCTGAAAATAGCTTTCCTTTCATGTTTGTTTCTGTTACATTTGCATCCTGCTTTTTCGTGAGCTGCACACAGTTGTTCTCCTCCTGCTCACTTCAAACTCACAACAATCCCCCTGAGTTCGATCAGGTGGAGAGTCTTTGAAAGGCCCAAGGCCATCTAGTAAGCTTCATGCCAGAATGGAGACCTGAACCCAGGTTTCCCAAGTCCTAAACCAGCTATATGAGTAAACTCCAATAAGGATAAATGACTTAGGTTGTGACTACACAGGGGGGAAATGTGGTAAATACTACAGGCTTGGGCAGGCTGATTTGCATTTTTTCCATATAATGCAAAGGAAAATGCAAATTAGCCTGGAGTCCCCCTCTCCCAAATCCATAGTTTTTCACCACCATTGCTGGGGCTTCTATATTTTTATTCAATTTTCATTGGTTCAGGCAGGAGGATAACAGAACTAATTGACTTTGATTTGGCTACAGTTGGTGCACCTAGTGAGTAACCTAAATTTTAATCCCAGGCCCCTGATGGAGGGCTCTGGATCTTTGTGTTGCATTTTTCTCCAGTCAAACAGAAACAAGGCAATCTGCACAAGGGCATTTATCAAAGACCTTGTTTCCTGTGCTTGTGGAATGGGAGATGATAAAATCAGAGGCAGCCTGCTGTTTTTTCCAATTCACCTCTAAGAAACAAAGCTTGTGACAACATCTTCTTGCCATGAACTTTTGGGACTCTCATTGATAATTCTCTTGCAATATCTGACTTACTTACTTTATTACTTTGCTCTATCTGCAAGGAATTGATGCATACCTGAAGAAGTGATTGTGAATCACGAAAGTTTGTGTAATGTTTGGCTTTTTGGTGATCCAGTAAAGGTATCACCTTCCCCCAGCATTTGTCATGTGTGAGGATCACATAGCTCTGTTTGTTTTTAGATATGAGAGGTGTTCTGGGTTAGGGTTAGAGTATTCAGCCTGTTTGGGGTGGGTTTGTATTTTCTAAGCAAGTGCCTGATTTTTGGGTATTGCTAGATCCAGGCTTGTCATAAGTGACCTTTGTGGCACAAAATGCCTTAGCAGCTTTAGCTAGTTTGTCATCTGTCCTCATCCCCAGACAGGGATAGTCTGACCATAGTGACTGGTCTCCCACTCTAGTAACATACTTGTCAGATTAATATGGTGTTTAAAAAGTTGAAACACAGATGTGGAGAGGATGTGTATTTCCTAGTGTTATACTGTTCCTCCAAGCATGCAGTTCTCCTTCCTGTTGTTTGTGGATCCACACATATGGGGTTACATGTCTCTCTTTATACCTGTGTAATCAAACTTGCAGTGGCTTAGTGGTTAAGATGGTAAACTTGACAACTGGAAGACCCGAGTGCTGCACAATGTAGTGAGCTCCCATCAGTTGTCTTAGCTCCTGCCAACCTAGCAGTTCAAAAGCAAGGATTTGCAAGGAGATAAACAGATACTGCTTTGGTGGGAAGGATACAGTGTACCATGCACTCTGCCTCTAGTCATGCCTGCCACATGATCATGGAAACGTCTGCAGACACAGACAGCGCTGGATCTTTGGCTGTAAAGAGATGAGCACCGCTTCCTAGAGTCTGATACAACTGGATTTCAAGCAAGGGTGATTTTGACCTCAACCTAATCAAACTTATAAATGAAGCCCATGGTTACCCCTCAGTGGCCCATCACAAAACAAAAGCAATTGCCACAAGTGATTTTAGGCAAGCTCACGTTTGGATAAAAGGAGATCTTCAGCCTTTTAAGGGAGCTGCTATCTATATTATAACCCTTACATGTGCAGCTGCTCAGAAGCCTCAGTTAGTATGCAGTGATGGCGAACCTTGGCACTCCAAGTGCCAAGGTTCGCCATCATGGGTATAAAGTATGACTGATTTGTTATGACCATTAGTTGACCCAGTTTTGATAACTCAGTTATTTGCCTATTCAAGATGTTAAGAGGTACTCTGCTTTAGTCTTATACAGTGGAACCTCATGCAACATTTATTGCATTATGTTGTTATATTTATATTATGCTGTTGGATTTATATTTGATATTGTAACATTGTAATATATGTTGCCCCATGGTATGTTAGCCGCTCTGAGTTGCTTCAGCGAGTAGGGCGGCATACAAATCTAATAAATGAAATGAAATGAAACCATCACCCTGTATAGCAACAAAATCGCATAACAATTAGGTTTGGGGGGGTAAATGGCATCCCGCATAACAATTTTCCGTATGGAAAAAAACTGTACAACAATTTTTCAATGGGAATAACCACTGTACGATGCATCCTATAGGGAAAATCACTTTACGATGCATGCATCGTATAGCAATTGTTTTGTACAACACCGAGCCCTGTGGAACGGATTAATATCGTTGGATGAGGTACTACTGTACTATTTGCAAGTACAGTCAAACCTGGAGATAAGAATGGATCAACTTAAGAAAAACTTGAGATACATCCCAAAATCTCGGGGAAAACCAAGTTCGAGATACGAATTTTTAATAGGTTTTTTTCCCCCAAGATACAAAATTCAATGCATTCCTATGGGAAATTGCATGCATTCCTATGGGAAATGCAAGATAAAAAAAATTCGAGACACAACCAACCTTGAGGAACAAGTTAGGTTTATGTGTAGAGGTTTGACTGTAATGTAGCATACCTGTCAACCTTCCTGGATAGGCCAGGATTTCCCGGTTTTCAGCACTGATTTGCGCCATTTTCCGCCCGCAGCTGCCAAAACCCTGGAATTGGCAGCGGGGGGAAAGAGGTACTGTGCATCCCTTCTGCGCACGTCGCGTTCTACGCATGCGTAGAAGGCTTTTACGCTTGCGTAGAACCCTTCTACACTTGCGTAGAAGGCTACGCAAGCATAAAAGGGTTCTACACAAGTGTAAAAGCCTTCTACGCATGCGTAGAACGTGACTTGCACAGAACCGTTGTGCGCAGGTCCCGGATTGTCCGGAGCCGCGGTTGACAGGTATGATGTAGTTCTTGAAACAATGAAATACATCTCCTAAGAGCAATGATCAATCAGTGGGAAAACACCAGGACAACGGAAATCCAATAATATCCATTGACCTTTCAATGTATGCCCTGGTAAAGACTGAGGTAGTGAAGAGAGAGAGCGCAAGGATCCTGCTTTGACATCTGGTGTTCTCTCCAGCCTTTGTGGACATTTCAGCTTTCCACTTGGATTTTGTGCTGCAACGTGGAGCTTTTACCATCAGCCACTGCTGGCTGGTGTTGTATGAGGAGGCGATGCCTTTTTCTGCTAGGAATCCGGTTGCATCAGATTCTGGCAGGGGGGCTGCCTTTCTTTTGAAGCCAGTGTAGTGGCGGCAGCTGCTAGGGAGTCCCAATAAGTTTTGGTTAGGATTTTGGAAATCCGGTCTTTGCTTCTTAAACACAGAGGTGAGTTGCCTCTGTTTGAAGTCTTGCGTCCCTCCCCACCCAGTCTTATTCTTCATGAAAAACAGGTACAGGCAGGAGGTTTTTGACTCTATGGCAGGCTGCTGTGATGTTCACAGTAGGAGGTTAGTGGTAGGGATCCAAAAGGTGGGGGTGGATTCTGTGTCGTATCTTTAACTCATCATCTGCTTCTTTCCTGGTCTTCAGTTCTACAATGGTATTTGAATACGTACTTGGAGTTTGTATTGAAGAGGCTTGAGTGAGAGGTGCTGTCAAAATTGTCTCACTGATACTGGTGTTTGTTGAAATGAGACTGGACTGTGAGCATACTGTATTGTTATTCTTCTTCTCTCAATATTAATGGAAAACGTGCCATCTTATAAAAGATTGTGTTGAGTTGCTATTTGACTTGTGGATTTGAAGCAAGATAGCAACTATATTTAGCAATTTGTTTATAGAGTCCTGTGCTGTAACTCTTATACTGTAGAAGCAAATCAAGATCACATTTAACTGAAAGCAAGTTAAATGTGAATCTTATTGAGACTTGATGTGGATTAATCTGCTTCTGTTTCTTTTCTTTTATGTTGCTCCATGACGATACACATATGCAGACAATATTAATTTCAAGTTTATTTTTATAATGAGCATTTTAAAAATCCATAGCTTTCTTCACTGGGTTGAAGGGACATTAGAGAATAGAAGAGTTGTAACTGTTCAAAGAAGCTTCTCACTTCATTTGCGTGCTATAATGTTTCTTGATTTACTCTGTGTGTATGTGTCAGTGTGTGTTTGTTTAAACTTGATGGCCAGAATCCTATTGGGAATTAGGACCAGGATAAGTGGATTTGTATAAATTTGGTAGCAAATTGCCACTGATTAATGAGTTGCTCCTTGCATTCCTGACCACGTGCCGTTCATGTGCCCTGCCCTGTGACTAGATGCACAAGCAGCAACTCATTAATTATCAGCAATTCACTGCCGCAGTTTGTACAGTTACACTTATGCCAACATAGATCCCTCAGTAGAATTATGGCTAATGCCAATGGTGGAAGAAGAAGAAGAAAGGTGTATTGTATGAAGGCTTTGTTATTATGCTGCAGGAGTAAATTGCTTTGCTGATTTCTAATTTGCATCTAGAACTTTTGCTGATTTCTTGTTTGCATCAAGAACTTGAAGATCAAAAAATTGAAGTATAGTATGTACTACTTGTTTGGGAATCAAAACAAACATTTTAATAATATTAGGACCCATAGGTTTTAATGAATTACATATTCAGGAGTTCTGCAGCAAGGTAATCAATTATAACTAGCATTAAAAGTATTATATATCATTCTTAAAAAGCAAGATGTTGCATAGGATATATTTCCCATCTATCCATTGGAGTGCTTGGGGGGGGGGGGGGGGCGAGGCACTTGTTTAATGGGAGCTGGATTATTCCTCAAATTGTCCAGGGTTGCTGCAGAGTTTTGACACTGCAAAGGTCTAAGTGGGAAAACTATCTCAGCCATAGATTTTATGAATATTTATGTAGACTTCCTTATATACATTTACAGGTATCGTTAAACCCAGCACACTCATCACAATGCTGTACCAGGCTGCTCTCCTTCCTCCACTTCGTGCCTCAGGACGATTTTGGCGGCAGTCGACTGTGGCGGGCTCCCATCCTTGTATGTATCTTGAGAAAATGGGGCTGGATGTTGTGGGTCAATGTTGAAGAACTGGCAGGGCCAAAGATATTAAGCAGACTTTAAAATGATGCCTGATCCTGGTTAAGCTGCATTGTACAGTAAAACCCCTACTTACGCAAAAAGTCCATTCCATAGGCTTTTGCTTAAATCGGTTTTTTATGTAACTTGAAGCAAACCCATAGGAAAAATTATTTTTTATGTAACTCGAAGCAAACCCATAGGAAAAATGAAATTTTTATGTAAATCAAAGCAAACCCATAGGGAAATTAATGTTTACATAACTCGAAGCAAACCCATAAGAAAAATGAATTTTTATGTAACTTGAAGCAAACCCATAGGAAATCATGTTTCGTACATGTATGTAAATTGGGGCATTTATGTATATCAGGACATGGTTTTAGCACAAAATCATTATGTAAGTCAAATTTTATGTAACTCAGGGCATTTGTAAGTTGGGGTACTCTTCTAGTATTTCTTTGGTGGCATAGATGTAGTAATAATTTGCAGCCGTTTCACGAAATCCAAACTCTGCTATCCGTGGCTCCCTACCACTATGTTGAACCATTTACCTACAAGTGTAGAAAATCATCTTGTAACTTTTTTATCCCTTTCTGCCTTTGTTGAGGTTTATTTGAAAGGAAAAGTGCAAGGTATGGCGATGCCAGAACATATGCAAGCTGTATTCTGTATGACTCAGTTCCTCTTCCATAATTGACGCTCACTTTGTTGTCTTGTTGTGTAATCACAACTGAGGATCCACTTCAAGAAGAAATATAAGAGCAAATGAAGACCTTTATTAAGGTTCTGCTATTCCTTCTAGTAATAATATAGCCTAGGCTTCTCTGTGTATCCTTGTGTATTTTGGTTGTATTATACTAAAGGTCTCTTAATCTTTCACCATCACTTCTGGCTACAGGATTCGGGGAGTTGTAACCCAGTATTTCTAAGTATGTCTGATAAAAACCCAAGGCACCTCTGCTGTCAGTTGAAACAACTGGAAACCTAAAGCATTTGTTTAATTATGTGTAATTATGTGCAAGCTGCACTGTCCCAGGGTGCCCCCAGAAGGGAATAGTAAATGTCTTCTGTGTATTCTCTCTAAGAAACCCTGGAGAGAGTCACCATAAGTTTGAATTCACTTGATGCCACATGATGAAGCCAGAAGAAGCAGCAGCCAGATTCCTTCTTTGGCATGTTATACTCTGTAAATAATGAGTTGTGTACAGTATTACCTTCTGCAAATAAGTTGGCTTTGGGCTCAGATGCTACTCTTCTCATGCATTCTAAAGCCAGGTGGTTGCTCAGGATAGGCAAGTGGGAGGTATTCAGATTTTTATGTCTTCCCATAAGGAAGAAATAGTGAAAAGGAAGGATTATAATTGGGTTTGGTCATCTGACACCTTTGTTATGTTTGAACCACAGGTTTGCAAGCTCCCAACGTGGTGTTGAGGAATCCATCTGCCCGAGGCTGGAGTAACATACCTTTTATCACAGTGCCCCTCAGCCGAGCCCATGGCAAGTCCTTTGCTCACCGCAGTGAGTTAAAGCAAGCCAAGAGAATCGTGGTGAAGCTAGGGAGTGCTGTTGTAACTCGAGGAGATGAATGTGGCTTGGCACTTGGGCGACTGGCATCCATTGTTGAGCAGGTAACTACACTACGGGACTTGGGGGTTGGTTGGCCGCTTGTTCTCCTTAGTCTTAAACCAAAACCCTTAATCGGCTGGTGAGTTTTAAAGCTGTTAGTGCTTCCTGTCGTGCCTACCTGGGGCTAGGCAGAGCAGGAACTAATTCCATTTGAACATAAGAAGGCAAAACATCTCAAGCTTTTACCTGGAGTAACAGAACTTCAGAACTGTGTTTGTGGTATCCAGCAATGGTAGCAAATCCTTAAAGTGGAGAAGGAACTAGAGCAAGGAGTGTCTTATTTAAAGAGCAACAGATGTTATATATTATTAGCTCATACCTGTCAAGTATCCTGGATTGGCCGGGAAATCCCGTATTTCACCCCTCTTCAACAATCGTTCCCACAGCCATCCTGTATTTTGGCCGGCCAGGAAAGGGGTTACTGCGCATGTGTGCATCCGCAAAGGGGTTCTGTGCATGCGCAAAGGGGTTCTGTGCATGCGCAAAGGGGTTCAGTGCATGCACAAAAGAGGTTCTCCGCATGCACAAAGGAGTTGTTTCTGTGCATGCACACCCGTGCCGGAGGAGTTCCCGTATTTTCTGGAGCCGCGTGTGGTGGGTATGTATTAGCTACATTTAAATCACTCTTTTCCTCTAGTGAGGTCCATGGGGTGTCTTCCTCCCATAGTTTATCTTCACGGCTCCTTGGTTAGGCAAGCCAGGCTGAAACAGTTTGACTGGCTCAAGCTCATCCACCTCACTGGGAACTTGAACCTGGGCAACCCAGGTCTTAGTTGGGCATGCTAGCCACTGCACCACAGTTGCATTCTCTATACACTGATGCCCCCAGATGTATCCTACTTTGACAGTGTTGCAAACAAGCAGGGGTTCCAGACACATTAAACACAATATTCAGGCCTAGTCAGGAAAGGAATAACTATAACTCTTGAATAAACTTACCAGTCATGGAATAAAGGGACAGGTCTTGTCCTGGATCAGCAACTGGCTAAGGGACAGGAAACAGAGGGTAGCACTAAATGGACACTTCTCCAAGTGGAGGGAAGTAAAGAGTGGGGTCCCCCAAGGTTCAGTACTGGGACCCCTGCTTTTCAACCTCTTCATAAATGATCTAGAGGTAGGAGTAAAAAGCAAGGTAGCCAAATTTTCTGACGACACTAAATTATACAGGGTAGTGAAAACTGTGAGAGATTGTGAGGAGCTCCAGAGGGATCTCTTGACACTGGGGAAGTGGGCAAAACAGTGGCAAATGAGCTTCAACATTAGCAAGTGCAGAGTGATGCATGTTGGGGCAAAGAACCCCAATTACATTTATAAACTGATGGGGTCTGAACTCTCTGCGACAAACCAGGAAAGGGACCTTGGTGTCCTGGTGGAGAGCTCAATGAAGGTGTCAACTCAGTGTGCCTCAGCAGTGAAAAAAGCAAACTCAATGCTAGGGATCATTAGGAAGGGTATAGAAAATAAGTCAGCAAGTGTCATTTTGCCTCTTTATAAATCTATGGTGAGGCCCCATCTGGAATACTGTGTACAGTTCTGGTTGCCATACCTCCAGAAGGATATTATGGAGCTGGAAAAAGTGCAGAGGAGGGCAACCAGAATGATTAGGGGACTGGAACACCTTCCTTACCATCTGAGGCTGCAACGGTTGGGCCTCTTCACTCTTGAACGACGGCGTCTAAGAGGTGACCTGATTGAAGTTTATAAAATCATGCACGGTGTGGACAAAGTAGATAAGGAAAAACTGTTTTCCCTATCGCATAACACTAGAACTAGGGGACACTCCATGAAACTTTTGGGTACTAGTTCTCAAACAAATAAGAGAAAGTACTTTTTCACCCAGAGGATTACTGGTCTATGGAACTCCCTGCCAGAAGAAGTGGTGACAGCTGTCAGTCTTGACAGCTTTAAGAAAGGATTAGACAAGTTCATGGAGGACAAGAGTATCAATGGCTATAATTATGGATACTTAAGGACAACCTCCGGGTTGGAGAGATAGGCAGGATATCTCTCAATATCATTTCCAGGGAATCCTAAGCAGGTGAAGGCATCTGCTTAAGGAATACCCTGAAGGAAATGGTGAGCCACTGTGTGAGACAGAATGCTGGACTGGATGGGCTGTGGCCTGTTCCAGCAAGGCTGTTCTTATGTTCTTCTATATTTCAAAGCGCTCCAAACAGTATTCTGAGGTTTGACCCTGATGAATTGAGTTGGTCGTTTCCCAAACTATTGTGAGCAGCACCAAGTGACATGGGGAAAGTGTTTTTTATAACAGCTACGACAGCCTGTGGAGTTGGAGGGAGGGCAGAATGGTTTTAAAACCTACAGTGGGTTCCTTATTGTCTGCCTGCAGGTATCGATGCTGCAAAACCAAGGGCGAGAGATGATGATTGTCACTAGTGGGGCCGTGGCATTTGGGAAGCAACGGCTCCGCCATGAAATCTTGCTCTCACAGAGCGTGCGGCAGGCTCTTCACTCTGGCCAGAACCAGCTCAAGGATATGGTGAGTTGCTGGGAGAACCGCCAGGGTCCTGTTGGCAGTGCTGTGCATCATGCTGTAACATGCTGATGTGTTTTCCAATCTGTGCAGGCCATTCCAGTGCTAGAGGCTCGAGCTTGTGCCGCCGCTGGTCAGAGTGGACTGATGGCTCTGTACGAGGCCATGTTCACCCAGTACAGCATCTGTGCAGCCCAGGTAAGATACTTTGCTACAAGCTCTAATAGAGACCTCATACATATCTCTTGGCTCCTTACATCTGGAAGACCCTCTTCCATGCTAGTTCTGGGGTTTCACATTTGAGCCTATCTGGGCTTGGAGTTCTTCAGGCAGATGTTTCTTTTAAGTTTCATCATTCTCAAAGGCAGATGTAGTCAGGAAATGAGAGCAGGGCCTTCTGAGTGGTTGCTCCGAGGCTGTGATCCTTCCTTACCAGGGAGATTAGGCAGACCCCTAACTTGTTGTTCTTTCATCAGCAGACAAAAACAATTTTGTTCAGGCAAGCTTTGGGCAAATAGCTACTTCCTTTTGGCTTTGAATGGGTGCCTATTGATGTGTTTGGAAATGGCTTTTAATCCAGTTGGTGTTTGAATAATGAAATTATTTGAATTATATTTAATAGAATAACTTCTGATGTTTCAATCTGTAGCTTTTCAGTTCATTATATTTTGAGCCTCTCAGCTTTAGGAGAAAGGTGGGCTATTAATAAATAACACAATTTCCCAGGAGTTCTAGTCCCATAATGCAAACCTTTCCTTTTTCTTTGGCCTACCTCCGTACACATGTTATATAATTAGATGCGTATGATGGACTTTCAGATTCTACAACAGTTATGTGAACCTTGGCACTCCAGCTATTCTTGGACTTCAATTCCCAGAAGAGCAAGTCCCCGTGAATCCACACAAATGTGTTTACTGCATGTATGTGTGCAGTAGACCCATTCGTGTGGATTCACAGGGACCTGGTCTTCTGGGAATTGAAGTCAAAGAACAGCACCTATGCGAAGTAAACCCAATCATGTGGATTCACAGGGACTTGGGCTTCTGAGAGTTGAAGTCCAAGAACAGCGCATATGTGCAGTAAACCCATTCGTGTGGATTCACAGAGACTGAGGATTCTAGGAATTCAAGTCCAAGAACAGCTGGAGTGCCAAGGTTAACCATCATGGTTCTACAACAATTCATGTGATTTCTGTTCCTGGAAGGGATTGTACCTAATTCCCCTTTCATTTGCCTTGGTTTGACTTAGTAGAATGTACTGTACATTTGCTTGATGAAAGAATTTGGAAACTTTAGTAGTTTGACTCTGTTTATCCATTTGTGTGCTTTATGGCTTTGATCAAACCGAAAATGACAGTGGATAATTTTTGTCAGAGCAGTTCTTTTCTTCCTTCCAGATTCTGGTCACTAACCTGGATTTCCATGATGAGCAGAAGCGCCGGAACTTAAACGGGACCTTGCATGAATTGCTACGGATGAACATTGTCCCCATCATCAACACCAATGACGCTGTGGTTCCTCCCCCCGAGCCGAACAGTGATCTTCAGGGGGTAAACGTGGGTAGTGCATGGCAGTGGGTGGTTGGCGCTTTCTCGCTTTGTACCTGCTAACACACTAAGTCTGGGCTGTGGTGCACGCTAACACTATCGTAATGCTGGATTCTCCAAGCTGACTGGTAGAGCATGGGGGTGAGTAGAATTCTGTGGTGCTGGAGCACCTGCATACCTGTCAAGTATCCCGGATTGGCCGGGATTTCCCGTATTCTGGCGCTCGTTCCTCCCCTTTCCCGCTGCCGTCCTGTATTTTGAATGGCGGGGAAAGGGGTTAGTGTGCACGTAAGCATGCTCAGAACCCGTTTGCACATACACAAACATGTCCTGCATGCACGCATGCGCAGAAATTTTCCATATTTTTGGGAGCTGCGTTTGGCAGGTATGCGCCTGTCTTTGCTTGTGGATGCAGTGCATTAGGCGGGAATGTTGGGTGCTGCTTGTAAGTTGATGCTGATTGTGCGACATCTCATCATACAACACGGTAGCTGTGTTTGTGCCTTTGTGAGGAGCTGGTTGCAGATATGGTAGCTCACTCTCCTGGTCAGTATTACAGACTTCTATGTGTGTTGCAGGTAATCAGTGTGAAGGACAATGACAGTTTAGCAGCACGGCTGGCAGTGGAGATGAAGACCGACCTCTTGATCATTCTTTCGGACGTTGAAGGTACAGGTCCCTTTTCATTGCTCAACTGAATCGGCTGTGCAGTCTTATTAGAATTCTGATTCAGGAACAGACAGTCCAAAGCACCATCTCCTCTGCTCGTTCTCTTGGGTCAGGGCACTTAGCAGGGTTCATAAAGTGCACAGATCAGGCCTGAAAGAGAGAAGGAGCAATTACCTGCCTCCTGCTAGTGAGAGGGATGGAGGCATGGAATATGTTAATTTACGTGGAGTGCTACAGTAAACAGTAGCCATTACTCTCTGTCGCCCTATTTCCATGTATGTTCACCCATCGCTTGATCATCCAAACAATGTAGGTTGATGGGATGGGAGCGGGTGGAATGGGACAGAGACAAGGAGAATAGGAGTAAGGGGGAAGTATAGGAGTATGTAAGTATGGAATAGGGTGCAAAATACATAGTTTGGAAGTACTAGATTGCGGACTGTCATGGAGGGATGTCTGTATGCTAGAAGCAAACTGAAATGTTATACTTGACTATGTAAGTTGACAGATATGTGATACAAAGCCCTTGTCTGGATACACCTTAAAATACCATTTGTACAAAGCTTCCCTCTTCTATGTCATTTCCTCTGCCTAGCAGAAGGTCAAGACCTGAGTACTGCTTCTATTGCTTCTTTTCCATCTTTTCCTTTTAGGACTCTTTGATAGCCCCCCAGGATCAGATGATGCAAAGCTCATTGACATATTTTATCCTGGAGACCAGCAGTCAGTGACCTTTGGCAACAAATCACGGGTGGGAATGGGAGGCATGGAGGCCAAGGTTGGTCAAAGTTTGTTGTGCGTTTCCTTGTTTCGAATTATGTAGTGGGGAAAAGAGAATGGTCCTTAGCAATTGATTGAGATCTTTGTTAACATTTCTCGTAATAGCTCAGTGTGATTCCCAGGAAGAACAAAATCATACTTGTGCGTTTCCATGGTTTCTCATGAGAGAAAGTACAAATATAAGCTGATGTCTCTGTGTTGAATGCCTTGAAAAGGTAAAGGTCTCCTGTGCTTGAAAGCCAGTCTGATTCTAGAGTTCATTGCTCCATTTATAGCCAAAGACCCAGCACTCTCCTCATTTGCAGACATTTCTCTGGAAATGTGGCAGGCATGACCATACCAGTAAAGTGATGCCGGAGAAAATACGGGAACTGCTCCGGGCCAGGTGCACATGCGCAGCAAAAAACCCTTTGCACATGGGCAGAACCCCTTTGCACATGTGCAGAACCACTTTGCGCATGCACAGAATGGGCACACATGTGCAGTAACCCCTTTCCTCCCCGGCCAAAATACGGGATGGCCTCAGGAAGGGCCGATGAAGAGGACTGAAATACGGGAAATCCCCGCCAATATGGGATACTTGACAGGTATGGGCATGACTAGACACCGAAGTGCATGGAACGCTGCAACCTTCCCACCAAAGCGGTACCTATTTATCTACTTGCAATTTCTTGCTTTTCAACTGCTAGGTTGGCAGGAGCTGGGACAGAGACAGGAGATCACTCCGTTGTACAGCACTCAGGTCTCTAACTGCTGACCTGCTGACCTTCCAATCATCAAGTTCAGCATCTTAATTTAATTTACAGTAAATTAATTTAATGCCGCCCAATCAGGAAGCCTGACTCAGGGTGGCTCATATATATATAAAGTCACCACTTAGCCACCACAGTCCCTTAATGCCTTGTGCCATACAGGTGCATTTTACTTCTGCTTCCAGGAAAGGCAAGAGCCAAACGAATTGTTGATCTGGCCCATGGGCTGTAGTTTGGGCACCCCTGGTTTAAGCAGAGAAAATGGCAGCCTAAAAATCTATCTCATCCTGTTGCAAAACAGATTGCAAGGCATGTTTTACTTCCGCTTCCGGTGGGAGGATCCATGTGACTGGCCCACTGACCCACATGACCGACCCACGGCCCGAAAAGTTTGGGCACCCCTGTTTTAATCCTTGAGTAGTTCTAAGCTTATACTAGTAGTTACAGAAACCCATTGCTTTAGATTGTCTAAGCTTATACCAGTAGTTACAGAAACCCATTGCTTTAGATTGCTAACAAAGATCACAATCATTGCACATTGTTTTTTTAAAAAATATATGTTTTCCTATGTAGGTGAAAGCTGCCATGTGGGCTCTGCAAGGAGGGACTTCAGTCGTGATTGCCAACGGAACTCATCCCAAGATCTCTGGCCACGTCATCACAGACATTGTAGAAGGGAAGAAAGTTGGCACCTTTTTTTCAGATGTGAAACCTGCAGGTACGTTGGAAGTTGTCAGGACTGTAAGTAGCAGGGATACTGGTAACGAGGATCTCTCCCAGAAATTAGGGTTGGTGGTGGTGTTGGTTTTGTCCCCGGGAGCCAAATTCCATTACAGGAAGGCTATTCGGCTGTATAGCAGCAGGAGATGTAGTTTAAAGTTAAGATTCAGTGGTGTGTGTGTGTGTGTGTGTGTGTGTGTGTGTGTGTGTGTGTGTGTGTGTGTGTGTGTGTGTGTGTGTGTGTGTGTGTAAAATGCAATTTTAAAATGTGTGCCCCAAATATTTCTAAAGGTACTCCTTGGAGGGCACATTAGCTGCAATTGATACAGTTGTAATTAATTATAAATTTTTCTTTTTTTTAAAAAAAAAAGGGCCGACTGTAGAGCAACAGGCCGAAATGGCTCGGGCAGGAGGTAGGAGTCTGGCAGCGCTACAACCAGAACAGGTACCTGCCCACACACCTCTCTGTTTTACGTTAAAGCCTTCAAAAGCTTTAATAAATTTTAATAAGTGCAGAAGAATAGCAGTAGCCTCGTAAGGAGACCAGGTCTTGCAATAATGAACAGGTGTGAAAATTTCCAATAGCAATTATTTAGAGCTAAGCTTCCTTTTACGATTCTTAAGACTGATTAATATGTTAATATTAATATGTTAATAATCAGCCATGGTTCTGATCTTTTAGCACAGGGGTGCCCAAACTACGGCCCTGGTGCTGGATCTGGCCCATGATGCCAATTCATCTGGCCCCCAGGCCGTAGTGACCAGCCCCCTGAACCATGTGGCCGGCCCAAAACGTTTGGGCACCCCTGTTTTAGCAGCTCAAACCTGCTTGTTTACTGCTTGCCTGGAATAGCAGTACAAAGAGATTCTTAGGCTTCTAGTGGAGCATTTGCGTCACTAAACTGTTCAGGCTCATCTTATGTCAGAGACGTGAAGGGGTTCTATAGCACAGGCAACCTGGGGAACGATGGCAGAGTAAACTGGGTTCTAGATCATAGGTGCCCAAACTATGGCCCGGGGGCTGGATCTGGCCCCCGATGCCAGTTCATCTGGCCCACGAAGCCCTCATTGCTCCTGGAAGCAGAAGTAAAACGCACCCATAGGGCATGTTTTACTTCCGCTTCCAGGAGCAATGAGTGCTTCGTGGCCGGATGAATTGGTGTCAGGGGCCAGATCCAGCCCACAGGCCATAGTGACTGCTCCCTGAACCACATGACCAGCCCACGGCCCAAAAAGTTTGGGCACCCTTGTCCTAGATGAATGTACTCATCCAACAGCATACATGCAGGCTAGCCTAAGAACCATAAGCCAAGGGTCATGCAATGCAACTAGAAATTGAATTGTGAGGTGGAAGGAGCCAACTGTGCCATTGGTATCATTATAATAGTGAGAGACCATGTGACATGTACAGAAGAGTGTGATGGTTGCTTGTGTGCCTTACTACAGAGAGCAGACATTATCTATCATCTTGCTGACCTTCTGACAGATCAGCGGGAAGAGATTCTTGCAGCCAACAAAAAGGATTTGGAAGATGCTGAGAGCAAAGGTAATGTGTGCAGAACAAGGAGGTTTGAAAAGACTCTATCAGGAGTGGGAGGTAGAAACAATCCTCCATTGGTTAAAGGCAGTGATTCTCAACCTGCAGCCCGTGGGCTGGATGTGGCCTGTGGCACCATTTCATGTGGCGCACCACTGCCTCCACCACACCAGGAAGTGCGATGTGGTGGAGGAAGGGCAAAATGGCTGTCCAGCCCCCAAAGTTGTCTGAGGAAGCATGACTTGGCCCCCAGCTTTAAAAGGTTGAGAACAACTGGTCAAAGGAATGATGCAGGTCATACCTAAGGCTGACATATCTTGTTTCTGACAAATTGTAAAGATCAGACAATGAAATGACAGAAACGTGCCAGAAATCTTATGCCAGTTTTCCCTGAAAGGCTGAGATGTATCTGTGATTTCCACTTTCCTATGAATCATCTGTCCCTCTCTGGGCTCAATTACTATTAAAGTCCCTTCTAGCTCTATGATTTGTCAAAAGAAATGAGTAGGCATTCAGTTTATCATATAATTGTATATAATACATAGGGAATACACAACATGCAAGCTCCATGTGTTGCCCCCAGTGATATTTCCCTAAATCCCTGATCATTATCTGAGCAGCCCTGAGGGGGAAAAACTGGCCATTACTCAGACTGAAGATAGGTGGTGGTTTTTGCCTATACATGAACACTAATTATCTTCAGTGGGAACACTGTCTCCAACCTAGAAAATAATGAGTACTGTACAGTGTAACTGCAGAGCTGGAAAATCAGCATTCTGTGTGGAGATTTCTGAAGTAAGGGGAGGTGAATCCCTCATAAACATCACAGTAATATCAAGGTCAGGGATTCTCAACCTGCAGCCTGTGGGTCGGATGCGGCCTACAGCACCATTTCATGTGGCCCACCACCACCTCCACCACACCAGGAAGTACCATGTGGTGAAGGAAGGGCAAAATGGCCGTCTGGCCCCCGACACTATCTGAGGGAGCATGACCTGGCCCCCGGCTTAATAATAATAATAATAATAATAATAATAATAATAATAATAATAATAATAATAATAATAATAATAATAATAATAATAATAATAATAATAATAATAAACTCCAATTTATATCCCGCTTTCCTCAGCCCGATGGGCAACCCAAAGTGGCTTACAGAATAGATACAATATATAATTTAGACAACAAAACACTCAGCAGTCACAACGAAAATACAGCATATATATATGATATATAAGATAAGCACAAGCACAATATACAAAAAATCCATCAGGACAACACCCCATACAGCAAGGTTCACAAAAAACAGTCACAACCAAGATCACCGTAGTCACATGAGGCAGGGCTCGGAGGGAGAGGGGCACACACCTGTAGAACTCCTGCACTAGATTCTGGTGAATAGGAATAGAAACATCCAGCAATGTTCATGGAAGTAAAAGCAACATACCTGTATGTTTGTGCACATCACCCTGGGCAATCTCAGAAGCAACTCTCAGGGCCAAAAATCATGAGCCCCTGTCCTAAAATGAAAAAATATCCCAGATGGGTGGGGTATAAATGTAATAAATAATAATAAATATAATAATATAAACCAATCTCTTGAGTTACCAGATAAAGGGTCACAACGTTCTGTAGGTCATTTTGTCCAGTCAGAAAATGCTTAACCAACCAAGGTCAGCCTGTATGCAGAGTTGTGGCTCATAGATCTGCAGCACGAGAGGGACATGAATTGTGTCCAGTGGCCTATTTCATCAAACATCCTGTTGTCAGAGTGACTCAACAAGTAGATGCCCATTAAAACAGAACAGCAGTTCAATAGCGTGTTCTTGTTACAAGAGCATTGGTGGTTATGATAAAACCTCTAAATATTATGTTTTAATACTATCTATTTAAACCAGGAGTTCTCAACCTTTTTAAGCCAGGGGTCGGGTCATGCTCCCTCAGACAGCTTTGGGGGCCAGATGGACATTTTGCCCTTCCTCCACCACATGGCACTTCCTGGTGTGGTGCCCCCCCCACATGAAATGGTGCCACGGGCCCACTGGTTGAAAATCCCTGATTTAAACTTATGAAGATATTTTTTTTCACTCCACCACACTTATGAATGTAGTTGATTAGATCAGCTAAAACCGTGGGGGGGGGGGGGATTTTTACCCACTAAAACCACCTCCCATTATGCCCCACTATGCCGCGGAACCGCCACCAGGCATTACTTTGCGGGGAGCAAACTGGCTGTTAAAAACCCTCCTCCAATTTGGCTACTCACCCTTCTCCTCTATGCTTCTGGCTGCCCTCTTCTCAGTCTCTCCACATGTCTAAGTTCCAACATGACCCCAGCCGCATAATTGGACATTGCAACCCAGGTAGTCTCCCTGCTCAACATCACGCCGATGATGTCTTCCGGAGACAACTGTTGTCGAAGATGCCTCTGAAAAATTTCCCGTTCTGCATCAAAGCGTGGACAGTGAAAAAACACGTGCTTCCGCGTCTTCCTGCACGGGTTGGCAGATGGGGCACGAAGGAGAGGAAAGCTGCAGATGCTTGGAAAGAAGATCACAGAACTCTTGGAATTTGTGAAGCCGAGGCACAATGTCCACGGCAAAATAAAGCATATGGTGAGCCTGACTCACACGTGTTATGACCAGCTTGACGACATGGAGGATGAGGCGCTCACGCTGGAGAGACCAGAGAGACCGGAGACCATGTCAGCAGATACCCAGACGTCTCCGGGATTGAGAACCAATATACACAATGAGGCGTCCAGGAACAATGGCCAAAAGCGACCTAAGTCATCGCGTGGGAAGGACAACCCACCGCCCAGAGATGCTTCGACACTGACCTTGAATGTGATGACACTGAGCGGAGGTGAGTGCATTGGTGATACTGGTGAGACCCAATATCTGAAGGTATCACTGGTGGGGATAAACCAGGCACCGAGCACATTGGGCATAAGTTCAGCTCCGCAAACTGATTGGACAGTGGTAGCGAAGACAAAATCAAGATCTAAGAAGCCGCGGCCATCACGTCCTGACGTAGTAATTGTGAAGGCGAAGGAGGGAGGTCCTTTGTACGCCATATGCTGCGGCAATTGAAGGAGGTGGGAGAGAATGTGATGAAGGTGAGGAGGAACGTGGCTGGAAATCGGCTCTTGGAGCTGAGGAAGTCTGCCGCAACCACCCAGGTGGTAAACACCATTACCCGGAAGCTCGGCAAGTCAGCGAGCGTAGTGAGTTGAAAGGATGAGTGTGTGTGTGTAATTGGACTGCACTTCCTTTTTTGTATTTTGACCTTATGGGGCCATGATGTCAGCTAAAGATTGGCCTTGGATTATTTGAGCTGTTGTCTCTTAACGCTTCTGATGTAATAACATGAATCTCAACTTGTGCTTCGTTTTCAGACAGGCTGCCCCAGCCTCTCTTAAAGAGGCTCAGTCTGTCAGCCTCCAAGTTGAATAGCTTGGCTATCGGACTGCGTCAGATTGCAGCCTCATCGCAGGACAGCGTGGGCCGTGTCCTTAGACGAACCCGAGTAGCAAAGGATTTGGAACTGGAGCAGGTGACTGTGCCTATCGGGGTCTTACTGGTGATTTTTGAATCCCGGCCTGATTGTCTTCCTCAGGTAAGTGAGAAGGATGAACTACGGGATGACAATATTTATTAATTTGGTTTATTATGGAATGAAAAGAGCTCTTTTTATGGACTTCAGGGTCAGCTGAGGCGGGAAATAGGTCATATCAAACTGTTGTCCTGGCAATGCATGTTTATGATTGGTAATTTAGAGTTGCTGAGGGTGGATAAGAGTTTTGTAAGGTAAAGGTTCCCCTTGCTCGAAAGCCAGTTGTATCTGACTCTCGGGTTCAGTGCTCATCTCTGTTTATAGCCAAAGACCCAGCGCTGTCTGAGTTTGCAGACATTTCTGTGAACTTGTGGCAGGCATGACGAGACGTACACAGAACACTGTTTACCTTCCCACCGAAGTGGTACCTATTTATCTACTTGCAATTTCTGGCTTTCGAACTGCTAGTTTGGCAGGAGCTGGGAACAGAGATGTGCACTCACTCCATTGTGCAGCACTCAGATCTCGAACTGCTGACCTCCCTACCTTCCAGTCACCAAGTTCAGCCTCTTAACCACTAAGCCACTGTAGTCCCTAAGAGTTTTGTAGAAAGCTTAATTTCATGTACAGTAGTTATTTTCTGTCCTCTTAAAATGTTGGCAAGACAACTGCTTTGGGTTTGTGGGTTGTTGTTGTTTTGCATCAGTAGTTTAGTTAAGCCAGTAATCACCAGAATTGCAACCTTGGCAGTCTGTGCTGAACTGCAAATCCCACATGCAGCTCTGCACATGTTGGCTGGGGAAATTGGGATTTATCGTACTAGACATCTGGAGGTAACCAGAGATAGGTAAGGCTGCTATAAAAGATAAAAAGGTCTCCTACTGTTGTAAATGAATTTGCTAATGCTGGTCTTGCCCCTTTTTCATCCCCACCCCCATAGGTATCTGCTTTGGCTATTGCCAGTGGAAATGGCTTGTTGCTTAAAGGAGGGAAAGAGGCATCACGCAGTAATCAAATCCTTCACCAGCTAGCTCAAGAAGCTCTTTCCATCCATGGTGTGAAGGATGCAGTGCAACTGGTGAGTTCCTTGAGGGGAGGAGCAGCTTTAGAAGGGGGAATGTGATTATGCTAGTACAGTACCAGAATAATATATTATCTTTGAGCAGGAGGGGAGAGAGAGAGAAAGAAACTGTGTGTTGATTTGTTTATTTAAAATATTTTTACCTTGCCTTTCTTCTATAAAGGACCCAAGGCATCTTGCATCATGTGTGTGTGTGTTTGTTTGTTTGAATTAGGGCAGGTGGAAATCTTCAAAATACGCTGTGGAGCCCTTGCTTCACAGTGTGTGGGATTTTTACCCACTAAAACCACCTCCCATTACGCCTGCTACCCCTCGGAAACCGCCGTCAGGCATTACTTCGCGGGGGGCAGGCTGGCTGTTAAAACCCTCCTCCAATTTGTCTACTTGCCCTCTTCCTCTATGCCTCTGGCTGCCCTCTTCTCAGTCTCTCCACATGTCTAAGTTCCAACATGACCCCAGCTGCATAATTAGACATCGCAACCCAGGTAGTCTCCCTGCTCAGCATCTCACCAATGATGTCTTCCGGAGACAACTGTTGTCGAAGATGCTTCTGTAGAATTTCCTGTTCTGCATCAAAGCACGGACAGTGAAAAAACACGTGCTCTGCGTCTTCCTGCACAGGCTGGCAGACGGGGCACAAAGCATCATCATCCAGCCTAAATCGGTGTTGGTAGGCTCTGAGGCAGCTATGCCCCATCAACATCTGCGTGAGATAATAATCCACCTCTCCATGCTGTCTTGTTGACCACGCCTTGATGTCCAGGATGAGACTATGAATCCACTGTCCCTTGGTCAATGTATCCCAGATCTGCTGCCATTGCGCTGTCCTCTCTGTCCTGGCTTCCGTGGCAGTTGTGCGTAGTTCCGTCACCCAATTTTATCTCCTTCGCCGGTAAATCTCCTCTCCCATCAGATGGATTGGCATCATATTGACAATGATACACACGGCATCATACGAGACAGTTTAAAATGCCCGAGCATATCACTGAGTGTCAGGCAGCGGTTAACTAACCTGACAACCCTGAGGACTAATGGCCTTGGGTGGTGAATTCCACAGGGAAGGGTGATGGTCCCCAAATGGATTAAATCCCACTTGAATCCATCTTGATGGAGGGCAGCAGCTTCATCCATACTGACCTGGGGCTGAGGAGGACTTTGCCTGCCAAAAGGGCTCAAGACCAGAAAGTGACTTGTGGAAATGGTTCAGTGGTACGGTGGTCACGCTGCGATGCAGAAGGCAGATGAAGGGTCACTGCATTATATTCTCAGGACAGTCTTCATGGCTGATTGCCATGAGGATCGCATATATACGGAATTGGATACAGAAGTAGTAGAATTAGTCAAATAGTGCATAAAAACAATACTGTACTAAATACACATTTAAAAGCAAAAGGCAAAAGCAATCCCTATTTAAGAACCCTCTTAGACAGCCAGTCACTGATGGAAAACCTGCCTGAAGACCAGAGTTGCCTGTCGATTGGGCGGCAATATAAGTTGAATTAAATAAACAAACAAACAAATAAGGTATTTGCCTGCTTCTAGAAGGACAGCAAAGATGGAGGCAGCTTGGCATCCCTTGGGAGGGAATTCCAGAGTCTGGGAGCAGCAGCCGTGGAGGCTTTTTCCATGCATGTCCCCACCAAATGCACCTGTTAAGGTAGTGGTATAGAAAGGCCTCCCCAGAAGACTTCACCACCCATGCAGCTTCATAAGGAGACGTGATCTTTAAATAGCCTGGACCCATGCCTTTTAGTGCTTTATAGGTTAAAAACAGCACTTTGAATTGTGCTTGGAAACAGATCAGCAGCCAGTGGTGCTCCTGAAACAGTGAGGTAAATTGGGTTCATGCAATACAAACAGTCCTTCTAGACTGGACAAGGATCTTGGAAATATTCATCATCCAAAACTCAGCTCCATTCAGGGCTTTTCCTCACGTGTTTTCTTCTCCTGTAACAGTGATGGTGAACCTTGGCACTCCAGGTGTTCTTGGACTTCAATTCCCAGAAGCCCAAGTCTCTGTGAATCCACACAAATGGGTTTACTTGGGCTTCTGGAAATTGAAGTCAAAGAACACCTGGAGTGCCAAGGCTTGTCCAAAATGGACAACGAGCTGCTTGTTCTTGGTAGTACACAGAAACATAATTTATTTATTACGGAATGAGCTCCCGTCTTTGTCCCAGCTCCTGCCAACCTAGCGGTTCGAAAGCAAGAAATTGCAAGTAGATAAATAGGGGCCATTTTGGTGGGAAGGTAACAGCGCTCCGTGCGCTCCGGCAGAAGCAGACAGTGCTGGCTCTTCAGTTTTGAAACAGAAATGAGCACTGAACCCTAGAGTCGGATATGACTGGCTTTCGAGCAAGGGAAACCTTTACCTTTATTTATTTATTTAATTTTGAATTTATATTGCCGCACCCTCGCCGGAGCGACTCCGTGCGGCTCACAACAAGGCATAAAACATAAAAACATCCATAAAAATCACTTTAAAAACCAACCCATTAAAAACCCGCCTCATCTGAAAAGGAGGGACAAATTATTTTAAACGTGCTAATGGGCAGAGGCCACCTCCCTGTCAATGACCCTCACCTGCCTTGCCAGGGCCCCAAACAACAGGGCCCTTTCCTAGGCATGTCTCGGAGCTGATGGGCTTGCAGTCTCATAACATATGGAGAGCCACAAATTTCCCACCACAACTCTTAATTATGTACGATATTTATTTGTTTAAAAGTTCTCTTTTTTTTAAAAAAAAAATGTTGGCTGCCTTGGTCCTTGCAGGTGAACACCAGGGAAGAGGTGGAAGACTTGTGCCGTTTAGAGAAGCTGATAGATTTGATCATTCCTCGTGGCTCATCTCAGTTGGTGCGAGACATCCAGAAAGCTGCCAAAGGGATCCCTGTGATGGGGCACAGCGAAGGAATTTGTCATGTGTATGTGGACTTGGATGCCAGTGTTGAGAAGGTCACCAGAATAGGTAAGAGGGCAGAAATCTTGCTTTTATCTGGGTTGGTCTGAGCAAAGGTTACGGTGGCAGAGAGGATGAACGGTCAGCAGGGGTTCAAATTTACCTGCTTCTTTTAGATCAGGGGTGCCCAAACTACGGCCAGGGGACCATATCCGGCCCCTGACACCAATTCATCCAGCCCATGGTGGCCTCATCACTCCCGGAAGCAGAAGTAAAACGCGCCCATACGGGCGTGATTTGCTTCCGGGAGCGACAAGGGTTCTGCAGTCTGGATGAATTTGTGTCAGGCCATATCTGGCCCCCAGGTCTTAGTGACCAGCTCCCTGAACCATGTGACCGACCCGCAGCCCGAAAAGTTTGGGCTCCCCTGTTTTAGATGCTCAACGGCTTTTGGCCACATACCCTTCTGTTTTAACCATTTGTCTGTCCTTTCTCCAGTGAGAGACTCAAAATGCGAATACCCAGCAGCATGCAACGCCCTGGAGACACTGCTGATACACCGTGACTTGCTGAGAACGCCCGTGTTTGACCAAATCATTGACATGTTGCGAGTGGAACAGGCAAGTGAAATATGGTTGCCTCAGGTGGCGTGAATGGGAGAAGTGAGCTGGCAAGAATTTTTCTGCAGTGAGCTGCTTGCACAGACTAACACAGCTACCACGTCAAACATTTCCAGCCTAAACATAAGCATCTTTTTTTAACTGAAGAAAGGACATCACAATTTCACTGGCTGAATATACTTTGGGAAGCAATTTTTTCAAACCTTTTGTGGGGACTGATTGGGGGTGAGGGAGATCGTAGGCTATGTATTCTGCATTGCTGCCCCTAGGATTTCCCACCGAGGGTTTTTCTTTCATTCATTCATTCATTTTTCAAATTTCTATTGCCGCCCAACTCAGCAACGACTCTGGGTGGCTAACAACAATTAAAAGCAACATCAAACCAATTAAAAAGCCCTTTAAAACCTCATTAAAAATTCTAAATAATTTACCCAAATAATTATTACCCAAATAATTTCCCCCAGTCTCACCTGGTCAGTGTCAGGACTTGAACTTGGAGCCTTCTGCAGGCCAAGGTGTGCATCCTTGAGTTACGGTCCTTCCCCGTATGGCTTGGGTTGCTTTTTGTGTGTGTAGAACATATTGGTTAGAGGAAAATGTTCTGAAGCACTCCTTGATGTTCCATTAGGTGAAGGTTCATGCTGGCCCCAAATTTGCTTCCTACCTGACATTCAGCCCCTCAGAGGTGAAATCGCTCCGTACGGAATATGGAGACCTGGAGTGCTGCATCGAAGTTGTGGACAGTGTGCAGGATGCTATTGAACATATCCACAAATATGGGAGTTCCCATACGGACGTCATCATCACAGATAATGGTTTGTCTCCAGAGTGGCTGTTCTTAGGGCTGCCTTTCGCAGCCTGGTGCCCAGCCTAACACATCTCACAGGCTATCTGAGCGCATTAAACTGTATGTGTCTCAGACCTGTAGGAAGGCTTCTGACTTTTCATCAGAACAGGGCAGTTTCATCCCTTTGAATATTGGGGCTAGGCCTTAAAATCTTTAAATCTTTTTAAGAAACAGGAAGTGATTGGGCTGGTCACCTCCAGTTTTTTTGGGGAAAGCCTTTGAAGGCTTATGGCAGCTCCCTGGCTTCTAGGGGGTGCAGTCTGCATTTTGGGTCCTGAAAATGGATGTGGTGTGTTCTGGGAGGTCTAGATCAGGAGGCTGCACTGGTCTCTCTAAGGCAGGGGTTCTCAACCTTTTTATGCCATGCATCTGACCACACTCCCTGAACAGCTGAGTGAGCCAGACCACACACCCCAGAAATGGAAGCGGGTGCATTTATGGCTGTTGTAAATGTGTTTACGACAACTGTAAATGCACCCACTTCCGCATTTATGATAGCCGCGGTTGCATTTACAGCTGACGTAACTGCATTTACGACTGCCGTGGGCGCATTTACAACTAAGTAAATGTTTCCACTTCTGGGTACAGCAGCGGTGGGCCACATGAAATGGTGCTGTGGACCAGGGCTAGCATGTGGACCATAGTTTGGGAACTGCTCTAAGTGAAGCATATATAGCCCCAGGCTGTGCTTTCCCATCTGTTTATTAGGGGTTCTGCAGTTGTATTGGTTCATATGGAGTTTCCTAAATTAAACAGGTACCTGCTGAAACAGAATTGTTTTCTTAAGTTTGGGTTATAAAATGCAGTAGGCTGAGACCTTTCTCCTCCTACCATTCTCAGAAAAAACAGCTGACTTCTTCCTTCAACACGTGGATAGCGCTTGTGTCTTCTGGAACGCGAGTACTCGTTTCTCAGATGGATATCGCTTTGGTCTAGGTAAGGGGACATTGGGATGAAACTAGACTGTTTGCCTGAGACTGAAACAGTTTCAACTCAAGAGGAGATGGAGAGCTTGGCTTTTCACTGCAGGCTCATTCATTAATAATATGCAGAGGGGTTGCTTAAGCTAATTGTTGAGGTACCAGGGGCATGTTGGTTGTGTCATGAGCCTGATCACAGACCCCCACACCTGTCTACACAATCCCTGTGTCAAAACCAATAGGGTTTCGACCTAACTGTTACAGAATTAGAATAGTTTAGGCCAGGGGTTCTCAAACCTGGCTCTCCAGGTGTTCTCGGACTTCAATTACCAGAAGCCCAAGTCAGCACTCCTGCTGATCAGGGCTTCTGGGAATTGAAGTCCAAGAACAGCTGGCGTGCCAACGTTCACCCTCACTGGCTCTAGGCCATTTTAAAAAGAAAATCTCCTTTCCTAAAGGTGGTGTTGCTGTCTGAAGTTAGAAGCAGAGATTAATCTAGGACGGGGGTGCCCAAACTTTTTGGGGTGTGGGCCGGTCATGTGGTTCCTCCCACCGGAAATGAAAGTAAAACGCGCCTTGCAATCTGTTTTGCAACAGAATGAGATAGATTTTAAGCTGCCATTTTCTCTGCTTAAACCAGGGGGTGCCCAGACTACAGCCCATGGGCCAAATCTGGCCCCCAACACCAATTCATCCAGCCCACACCACCCTACAGGCACGTTTTACTTCCACTTCTGGGAGTGACGAGGGCGGTGTGGGCCAGATAAATTGGCATTGGGGCCGGATCCAGCCCACGGGCTGTAGTTTGGGCACCACTGATCTAGGACAAGAGCATATATTACAAGAGGTGTGGGAGGCAAAGACACCCTTTTAAAACTGTGTTGCAAGAGGTATTATAGGTAGTTATTAACAACAGTACAGCTGCTTCTGCCAGTAATCAGTAACAATCAGCAGATGGGTAAAACTTGCATTTATGAGCACAATGCACAGGCAATTTAGTTCAAGGTGGTAATTCTAAGGGAAGGAAACTTTGATATGAATGACTTGCTGAATATAAAGGAGCTTGTTCCTGCACATTTAATTTTTACAATGCTGTGTCAGAAAAGGATCCCACAGTGCTCTCAAGTTTGGTTTATTGGCCAGGACCTCAAATGTAGAGCATGAAGTCTTTGGGGGAGAACATGGTCTGGCAATCGTAACTTATGATAATAAATCAGATAATAATATTTTCCCTGATCATCTTCTTGCTGCCTTGTGTGTACTTCTTCCATGCTTTCTATGTAGGGGCTGAGGTCGGCATCAGCACATCACGGATCCACGCCCGTGGGCCGGTGGGCATTGAGGGCCTGTTGACTACGAAGTGGTTGCTAAGAGGGGAGAACCACATAGTGTCCGACTTCTCAGAGCAAGGGAGCATGAAATACCTTCATGAAAATCTCCCGGTCCCTCAAAGCCAGAGGAACACCAACTGAACACTCAGGTGGAGAGTGTGATATTTATGGACACTGTTACGCTTTCGGAACCTAGTCTTTGTGGATGTTCACTTTCAGGCATATAGCGTTTTCCACACTCTAGGATTTCTGAACATTCATAGGACTGGTGGTAAGTGGTGACTTGTAGGCCATGGTTTGCCCCACGTGAGTTTTCCCACTCATTCTCCGTAGACAAAAACAGGTGCAGAAATTTCAAGTACCCTCGCTCTCGTGAGGATCCCTGTGTACTTTTAGAGAAGAGAAAACAACTTTGGCCCTCCTTTCTACACTCCAGATGGCAAGGAAGTTTGGAGCTGGTAATCGACCTATTTGTTAATCTAGATCTCACTTCTTATTTCATTCCAGAAATGTGTGAGGGTTCCCTACCCCCTTCATGGTTTTCTTGCTTTGAGGAAAAAAAATAAGATAGAAACTGTTGATCTTTTTTGCTACCTTTGGTGATTTGAAATCTGTAAGAGGTTGCTACAAAAGTGCTTTACCACTTCAGATTTATTTAACTTATTTTGTCATCTTAAATACCTTCCATTAATTAATAAAAGGAATAAATTCATCCAAACTGTGCTTTTCATGCACAGTTTCTTTTCATTGCTGGTTGCATGGTAGAATGATGGGGCCACACTCACACACAGAGAGAATTATTGTATAATTACAACTGTTTTCACAATGACCCTTTTCTGAATATTTGTACCAAATATTTTTTTTGTTCGTGCATTTTATATGAACTTTATTTCCCCTGAGAAAATATTTTTCAAACTTGTTTTTTTTCCAAATAAAAACCTCTTTGCAAAATCATTCAGACTTGACATGTTTTTTCCCCCATAGTGGCAAACAAGATACACGTTCAATTGCAGGTACACCCCTGGGATGTAGTAATAGGGTTTGCAATTGTGTAGCTGCACTTGCCTTGTACCAATTTAGCAGTGATGTTAGTGTTACATCATTTGTTCCATGCGCAAAATGCTTTATGGCACTTCCAAGCTCGCATCAACATGGCAAATTAAGCAGCCATTTCCCTCCTTCTACAAATCAGAACATACACACTCACATACTGACTTATCCCTGTTAGTGAGTCCCCCATTGAAGCATGAAATCAGACTACCTTGAGTCGGGCTGATATTTCATCAGGATCGATCCTACTGAATCAGAGTGACTCCCCACAGATGACCAATTTGGGAGTAGGGCAACAGGGATAGCTTCCCAGTTCTTCCTCCTCATGTGTCCAGCTGTTCTCTTTTTCTGTGTGTATATGCTACAAAAACATCCTACTTTCCACAGGTAGGTACAGTAATGAAAGTTCAACTAATCTAGTCAATGTCTGTCCATGGACCAGGGAAAGTGCCACTTTCTTTTGTGCTTTCAGCAGATGGCATAGAGCCATGATGGCGAACCTTGGCATTCCAGATGTTCTTGGACTTCAATTCCCAGAAGCCCAAGCCCCCTGTGAATCCACACGAATTGCAGTAAACTCATTCGTGTGGAATTGAAGTCCAAGAACATCTGGAGAGCTAAGGTTCACCATCACGGGCATAGAGAATACAATCTGGTATCTGTAGTATGAGGAATGGCACTTTGAAAAAAGAGCAGATGTAGGTATTTGTTTCATAAATAGTATCGTGTAGACTATATTCTGCTTGTTTCATGATAGCGTATGCCATAATAAAGCTGCTAGTCCTTTAAATTGGGGGTTCCCAACCTAAGGCCTGCGGGCTTGATCCAGCTCCCGACACCATTTCATGTGGCCCCACCACCCATCCAAGGGCATTTGAGAAACAAAATGGCCGCCCCTTTGAAGCTGTTGGGACAAAATGGCCACACCCATCGTGCAGGCATGGCAAAATTGCCATCCAGCCCTTGAAGCTAACAGAGTGTAACCTGACCCCTGGCTTGAAAAAGGTTGGGAATCCCTGCTTTAAATGGAATACAAGACTCCTTCATATGTTTGGTTCAAGACATGTTTCCCCATTAGAATGACACATGTATACAAATTTTTTAATTTCCACAAAGGAAAAAAAACTTACAAGCAGGCTTCACGAAATTATTTTGCTTGCTGTTCATCAGAGCATGTATGAGTCCTTTCATAATGGCTTAATCTTTCCCTTGCGGATATGGTCATTTTATCGTTCATTCAAATTCATCCCCCCCCCCCCCCCAACACTACTCTGTTAGCCATTCATTGTTGCAGCCAGCTTTCTAAAGAACATGGACCATTTGTTTGAACTGACAGGTAAAAGAAGCGCCAAAGGCAGTACAGAACTACAGCTTGGTTTCCCTAAAATTAACATCCAATGTAAGAATATTAGAACAGCTCTTTCTGCAAACAGTACTAGGACAGTCTGTCATGCAATCCTTTAGATTAGAAGCGGAACAAATATAGCACAGCATGCAGATGGTTACAGAGCAAGGCATTCCCTGGCAGTCTGACAGCAGAGCACTATGGGGAGCTGGGACTTACACAGCCCCTCGGCTCCCGTTCTCCTAAGATCTCCTCAGGCAACGCTTGACCCGCTCGCCCGCCCCCCCGGCCCCCCCCCCCTGGTCCAATGCTGGCTCTTTGTAAGGTCACAGACTCCTTGTTCATTAGCAATTCTAGGTCAGCTTGCAATGAGGGCCTGCTTGCGCAAGAGAACATTTCCCTGTGTATCAATGTCTCTAGGCAGCAGCCGTTTCCCAGCTCCCCGCAAGTCCAAACCCTGAGAATCTCGGTCTTCGACGACCCTTCTGAGGACTTGTATGCCTATTTTGAATGGTGCAGTGATGCCATACAGGGGACAGTCCAGAAAGGAGGGAAGTGCTTAGTGTACTGTAAGAACGGTCGCAGCAGATCTGCCGCCATCTGCACTGCCTACTTGATGAGACACCAAAATCTCAGCCTGACGGATGCTTTTGAGGTACTGTGTGAGCATGCTGGGGGGTGGGGGACCCACAACTGGTCTTATATAGCTCTGTTCTTTATACTGTTGAGAAGAAGGGCTTGTATTTTTGGTCGGTAACAATAAAAAGTATGTGAGGGACTGTTTTCGTTTTTAAGATGTACACTTGATCTTGGCCAAAAGGCTGAGAGGCCAAGAAGATAAGAATATTTGAGCATTTCAATGATTCTGTAAAAAAAAATTCTTTTGGAAGAAAACCAACCACTGATGTAAATTTTGAAGCACCACTCATCACAATAGTCTAATGTTGGGGTGCCCAAACTTTTCAAGCCACGGACCGGTCACGTGGTTCAGTGGGCCGGTCACGTGGTTCCTCCCACCGGAAGCGGAAATAAAACGCACCTTGCAATCTGTTTTGCAACAGGATGAAATAGATTTTAAGCTGCCATTTTCTCTCCTTATACCAGGGGTGTCCAAACTACGCCCTGGGGGCCAGATCCAGCCCACAGGATGTAGTTTAGACACCCCTGATCTAATGAGAGGTATCCATCTTCCTTCAAGCAGCACTGGAAAATGTGTTTATGTTTTATACCTCTTGGGGAAATCCCTCTCCTCTCCTACCCCCGTCATTGCTGGGATTGTAGTTGTGAAAACTAGAGCATCAAGGAAGAAGGCTAAGAGGGTGGGTGTGGTGGTGGATGGTGCCATCTTCCAAGCCAATCAAGTGGCCCTGATACTTTTGAGTAATGACACTGAAATCAGAATAAAAACAAGAAACACAGTTCAACTGCCTGGGTCACCTCACAAGCAAGTAAGGCAGGTGAAGGCTGCAATTTGTTTTGTTGCTAATGCCATTGTTCTTAAAATTTCTCTATCCCTAGGGATGACCATACTATGATACCTCATACTATGATACCTCAACTTGGTTCCACAAGTTTGGACTTTATATGGATTTGGACTTTGTATGAGGCATGCAAAATTCTAGCTGCGATGCCTCATACAACGTCCAAACCCTTGCTGCGATGCCTCGTACAACGTCGTTTCCATAGAGATACATTGTACTGTAACAGCACAGACTTCAGGGCAAAGTCAAGGAAACAGACAGGAAACTGACAGAACTTTAAGAAAACATTGTCTAAAGGCTAAATACATTACAAAAACATGTCAAACAACCCTGATTGTCCAAGAACCTGAAGAATGCTGCAAAAATCCCAGGAATGCTTCTAAAAATTCTGATGAAAAATTTAAAAAAATCCAAAATCACGCTCAAAACCACTCCTAAACATTCTTCACCTCATGCAAAACCCACAAGAGCAATGCACACATGTGTCCTGCCAGGCACAATGCAACCTGGGAAAAACCCCAATGCCTCATACAAAGTCGCACAACTTTGTATGAGGCAACTTTTTTCAAGGAATTAGGCGATGTTTTATGAATCCGATGTTGTATGAAGCGGACTTTGTATGAGGTATTACTGTACTACTAAAATATTTTAAGATGTCAGGCTGAGGAATTAAAAACATCCATTAAACAAAACTGGACTGCTTTTTATAGGAATGTTGCTGGTTCCTCGGTGGCCACATTTTATTAACAATACTCAGACATGTTAGAAATTGGGTGTGCTGTTCTCTAATTTTATTGACAATCTGCTCTTTGAAGAATTAACCACTCATTACTTTCCCCTATAACCATTGTTTTGGATGGAAGATAAACTGTAACTTCTCTCTCTCCCAAATTCGAAGATGGCTATGCATAAAGTGTCCAGTAACTAGTCCCTCTGTGAGTCAGATTTTCGTTGTGCTTCAGCTTTCAAAAATATACGTATTTTCAGATGACAGTAGGGTTTTTAAAAGTGTGTGTACTGTGTATCAGCAAGGGTGGGGAGAAGAGAGTCCCACTCTGAATCTACTTTCAAGTCTGTTAAAATATGATTGTCATGCCATTCTACTATGAACATAGTTTTCTGGGGTATTTCCTCTGTAACTGACTCCAATAAAACAGGTAGTCCTGCTAACCTAATATGTCAAATGGAGACTCAGGTTATCTTGCATTAGGATAAGCACACAGACTTTTCCCAATAAAGTTGCACTGCTTCTAAGCGAGGAATCAGCACTGGGTCCAACGGCACCCTTCCATTCAATGGCCTACTGCTTCAGATATGGATACATAGCTAGCTAGCTACTTATGCCCAAAGCCTCCATGAATTTCTCTACTTTTTTTAAATAAAAAAAAGCTGTTAAAGCTGGCATCCATCAGAATTCCATGTGTGCAGTGAATTTCACAGTTTAACTATACTCTGTGTGAAGAAATGTTTTCTTTACTTTGTCCTCAGTTTCCCACCATTCAGCAGCAGTAAACCACTCCAGGTTCTAGCAGAGCAAAAATTGTCTCTATCCACTTTTTCTACTCAATGAATAATTTTGTACTTTATCATGTCTCCCCTTGCTTGCTCACATTTTCCCCTAAGCCAAACAGCCTAAAATGTCCAAACGTCCTAACCTTCCTTCCTAGAGGAGTTGCTCCAGTCGCTATAATTTGAATTGCCTTTTCCTTACCTTTCTAGCTCTACAATATCCCCCTTAATGTGCTCATTATCAATGGCAGAGACTGAACCTGCAACCTTCTGCCTGCAAAAAAATATGCATCTCAGCACTGAGCTATGGCTCTTTGTCATAACAAGGACATGTTGTTGTCTTCAAAATTCTAGATTTAAAGTACGAGGATGGAGAAGACTGTGTATGATGCAAAGTGTGTTTTCGTTTCCCTTCCATGCAGATTGTCAAGACTGCCAGGCCAGTAGCAGAGCCTAATCCAGGATTTTGGTCTCAGCTACAGAAATATGAAGAATATTTACAAACAAAGCATCAGATGGAACCTTCTCAAAAAAGAACACTGCAATAAATATAATCTGAGTTCAGTGCTTAGCTTGGAGAAGATGTTTCAAAGTGCAGAAGAGCTTCCGGGAGTGATGAGGGCAGCATGGGCCGGATGAATTAACATTGGGGGCCAGATCTGGCCTGTAGGCCGTAGTTTGGGCACCCCTGCTCTATGGCTAGGAAGCCCTTGTAAGGGTTGCCATGCTTTGCAGTTGACTTAACAACACACAAATATTAATTGAGAGCATTTTACTCATGAGTGGGCATATTATTCCCAAAATAACAGTGTCTGGTGGAAACAATGTTTTTCTTACGAGATTCTCTCTGCTTAGAAATAGGCTCAGCTGGTTGGTTTTTGTTAATCACCAAAAAGCGGATTCCATAAAATTCATCAAAAAGCTGATTAACAGAATGGAGGGCACTGTTTTTAATACAACATCTGGTACATTCAAGCATACTTAACTTCTTGCACACTAGAGGTTTCCCCATCCGTCCTCCCTTGCCTCCTGTCGTTTCTTCACACAAAAGAAAGCACCTTCTTGATTTTTCTGTTCAAAATTACACTCTCTTTTTGAACTTGATTTCTTTTCTTTTAAAGTGTCTTTTGGGGTTTTTCTGTATCTGGTTTTTTTGTGTAAATTGTCACTCAGCTCTTAGTGATGTGAATTCTAGATGCTGAATGATGAAAAAGAGGTAACATGGGAAACAAACCTAATGTTAATAAAGATGTAAACTTGCACATATCCACAATTCAGATATGTAGTATTCCACATATTATTCATTCGTAGGCAGCTGCTACAAAACTGTAACAAAGTTCTTACACAAAATTTCATTCTTGGATCCTGAAAAGATTCCTTTTTTTGGGCTACAACTCCCATTGTCTCCCAACCCACACAACCAGTTGCAATGTTGACTTAGAGAGCCTAGATGTTGTAATCCAAAAGCGCAATGTTTGCAAGCTCTGAACATTCTTGACCAATGAGAGTTCTGTCATAATGTGCAAACTAGAAAGCCCATAGTACAAATCTCACCCAGCCGTGCCAAAGTCCTTAAGCAAACCTCAACTCTCCTCCCCCATCACCAACACAGAGATTAACATATTGAGCTATTGTAAGCATCACTGTGACAATATTTGCACAAGGCTCTTTGGACATTTAAAGGATGCAATCCTTTGCTCACTTACCTGGCAGTAAGCCCCACTGAACTCACTGGAATCTACTTCTAAACATGCACAGAATTGCACTGCAAAGCAATTCATAAATGCTATCATTTTCAAAGTTCTTTTTAAAAAAACAATTCAATTTGGCCAATCTTTATTTGGACATTCCTTAAATATAACTTGTAAAGATACAGTTATATGCTAACCACATTGGAGAGCTCTAAGTACATTGATTCCTACACTGATCATATGTTTGTAACATTCCAATACAATGAGAAACAACACATTCAATACACTAGGAAGGAAGGAAAAGACGTAATCACCCCCTGCATTTGGGAGCTATGCCAAGGACTGTTAACTATCCATTTTGGCACCTGAGGCACCTGATAGCATCTCCTACCAATTCTACTTTAAGGCATTGGAAATGAAAAGGAGGGGGAGGAGAATGTGCTAAGCATTCCCAATTAAATAGAAAGCTGAGGCAACATTTTTCCATAACATTCACCAGTAGATTTGCCTCTAGACTTTAGTGCTGTTTAAACTTTGGCAGCCTGAGACAAGACTCTCAGTTGCCTTATCTTGGGGCTTGATCAGATGGGTAATTTTCCTGCTATTTGGGGTGCTGTAGGGTTAGTCTGATTTTTTCCATGGTGATCCTATGACAATCACACAGGAGCAGACCACTCAACCTGCAGAGAGCCCCTACCTGCACCTCTTTGAGCCTTGTCAGGGTATTTTTCTCTTTTATGTGTGTGTAGGTGCACACTAGTTTAGTTCTGTTCCCAGCATGTGTGATTGTTAGGAATTGAGTCTTACATGTATCAAAAGCTCCTGGTTTCAATGTCTGATATTGTGAAGTGGCTTAATAAGCAAACCACTTCAGGATATCAGCACATTGAAGACTTCTTTTGCTCCTCTGTGGAAGGGCAGGGGAAGTAAAATTATTATTATTTTAATCTGCTAACCCATTTTTGATGGGTCACTAAGATTTTCTTTTATTACTTGCCTTTGTGCAACGTACTATTGAAACTATGCTGCAGGCAGTTTCTCAATCGGTCCTACTTACAAGGCATTTTTTAAAAAAAAATCAATTTAATTTAAGTGTTTCAGTGCATGAGCAATGATTAATAGAATGTTTCAATGCCTCAGCAATGGTCTCTACATACCTGTCAAGTTTTGGGAAATTTCTGTCAAATAAGGAAAATTTCCCGGCCAAAACAGGAAACTGGACAGCTATGCTTATCCTGTGCTGGCCTCCAGTCTAATTGCAGTCTAACTAATATGGGATGATGGCGGGAGAGAGTATAAAATATGGGGGTTGACAGAAATTTCCCAAAACTTGACAGATATGGCTCTAGCAGATTAAAAAGTTTTAATTTCACTTCACTGAAGTATTCAATTTGCCGATATCCTGAAGTAGCTTGCTTATTAAGCCACTTCAAAATACCAGAAATAGAGTCAATGGAGGTTGATATGCCGTTAGGATGCAAGGTTTGCAATAAATGGTAGAGTAGACCCTCACATAACAACGTTGCTTGGTTCCCCAAGTAGCGTCGCTATAGGGGAAACGTGCGGTTTTCAATGGCAGCTGTGCCATCTAGCGGCAAAAAACTGTCATTATCTGCACAACGATGTTAAAAAATGTTGTTAAACCGCACAACGACGGTTTTTCGTCGTTGTGCGGATAGTCACGTGGCGAGTGACGCTATTCGAGGGTCCACTGTATAGTGCTTCTCCCATCAACCTCAAGTGGCCCTAGTAGGCAATATCAGCCCACATCAAAAGAGCCACTATGTGGATGTGCCACATAGTTATAAGTTCTTGTCTTGTCTTTTCTCCTAGCCTTATGCTCACAAAGCTACTTTTCTTGACATTGTGCTCTAGAGTATTCCACAAAGGAAGGTTTACACATATCATAATGTTCATTACCAAGATGAAACACTCCTGTCTATAACAAAACATAGGGTAGAAAGAAGGTTTTGTTATGAGATGAAACAATACATGAACACATCTAAGCATATTCTTTGGCAGATGTAACTTCTTCAGATTGTTTGGTGTAAATACAGGGTTGATTGGCACTAGGAGCAGCAGTGTAGTCATACTGGTCTCTGTAATTAAAAATAAATGTAAATGTACTGCAGCAGTCTTTCTTTCTCCATGTTTTATCTATTACTCAAAAATCTAAATGCAATATAAAATGTTTCTTTGGCCTGTAAAGATCAAAAAAGAAACAAATGAAGAAACACCCATATAGTAGGTGGAAATCTTTAAGTTTATCATGAGTACCACTACATGTATTATGCCTCTAACTGGGTTAACATATCGTCCAGAGCCCTAGCAAACCTCAAAATTCCACATGCAGGTGATTCTGGAAGCTGTGGTAAAAGTTTTAGCCCCTGCACAATCAAGCTGTATATAGTATATTCCTTGGTATGTTTTGGTGTTGAGTCTTTCAAACCAGACTGATCAATTAGTAGAGATCATTCTTGCCAGAGGTGAGGCATGATATTAGGCAATTTACAAACCAGTTCTATTTATGTGCAATTAGACATCAGTCTACCTACTTCAGTGAACTGTCTGTGTTTCATGTACTGTATATTTTCAAAATGCTTAAATATAATGTAAAGAACATATATGGGATATGTTATCAAACAAATAATGCCGTTTGAACCATAAAATAGTGCCTGACTGGAATGAAGTTTGACATGTATGGGTTTTGTTCTTTAAAATAATGGTTAAACTACCTTGGTTTTCCTCTCTCTTTTCCTTTGCTTGCTGCACATGTCAGGAAGACCCCACCAAGCATAAAAAGGAGGGAACCAGCCCAGCCTAGGTACAAGGCATATCCCAGTTCATATCTGGAATAAAGAAGATTTAAAAGGAATATTTTAGTGTATGGGACCGAAGACAATGAAACAGCCGAACGGTTGGCTTAACACAGGTTTATTGCATGATGATCCAGGGGAACATGAGGTAATGGCGGATGGGTAGCTCAATATATACGGTGGCTATACATTTTGAATGTGGCTCCTCGACAGTCTATTGGTTACTGTCCGCGTGACGTCATGGATGGTCACGCCCTTCTTGTCCAGGTGTAGGTGATGGCGGGAATCTTCCCGCGCTGTTGTTTGCTGGTGAGTCCGGGCCAAGAGAGCTTGAACGCTCGCTATTGCCACCAGGTGGTCATTAGCTCGCATCCTATTGTAAGGGCTACAGTTAAGCAGCTGTTGGTTATATTGTTACACAAGCATGGTTACATTGGATACACGTGAATGGATACATTGTAAAAGGTACAGTACAGAACACAACATCCCTCCCCCCTAGGATGGGACGAAGTCCCTCAGCCAAGATGGCTTATTGCAAACGCGTTTGGGCCGCGATGAGGGCTGACCTGCCCCAGGGGCGCTACTGCTTCCTCGTTCCCTGGTCCCTTGTCCTGAAACGGGAGAGGGAGACTTGTTAGCGGCTTGCCGTGGTTTGGCGGTTTTGGGGGAAGGGAAAAACTCCATTGTGGGCAGACCGGAGACACTCGGGGCTAACGAAAAACCCCTCTTCTCGCTTGGACGGGTGGGGGACCACTCCGCAAAACTTCCCCGGTTCTGAAAATCAAAATCTAACTCTGTTGGTGTATCCGTATTTGTGGGGAGATCCCGCGGAATATCTATGAGATCGGCTTCCCTTCTCTCTGCTGACCGATCCCGCAGGATATCTACGAGGACAGATTCCCTTTCTTCCCCTCTTGGTGGGGACTCATGGCCCCCCCTTTCCTCCCCCTTGGGCTGAACGGGTGAGGGAGAACCCTAACGCTGAATCCTGTTTCCCGCGGTCCGTGCCCTGCTCGTCGGGGACCCTGCGCCGGAGCTGGTCTGCGTGCCGCCTCCAGAGTAGACCTGTGCTGGTCTCGACGCGGTACGAAACGGGACCAGTCTGCTCTAAGATGACGCCCGGTACCCAGGCCGGACCCGCGCTGGCGTAATTCCGGCAATACACGGGGGCGCCCACGTCGAAACTCTTTGTGTCCTCTATCCCAATGTTCTTCCCCTTGTCCTCTACTCTCGTGGGGTCTAGCCTAGTTAGTATGGTGGTCAGTTTCCTGCGCATAAGCAGCTCCGCGGGGGAGTATCCTGACGCTAGGGGAGTCACTCTGTAACCTAGCAGGAACTGGCACACTTGATGGTTTAGGTCCCCGGGCCCCATGCGCCGCAGCGCGTCCTTGGTGGTACGCACAAGGCGCTCTACTTGGCCGTTTGTGGCAGGGTGGAAAGGAGCGGAGGTGATGTGCCGAATGGCGTTGATTTCCGTGAATGCCCTGAACTCAGAGGACGTGAAGCAACTTGCGTTGTCGCTTACGAGGGTGTCGGGTAAACCGAACGTGGAAAAAACCCTCCGCAAATGCTTTATGGTTGTGGCCGTGGACGTGCTTGTAACCGGGATGACCTCCAACCACTTGGAGAAGGCATCCACCACAAGGAGAAAAAGCGTCCCACGGAACGGGCCAGCAAAATCTACATGAATCCGGGACCACGGCCCCTTCGCCGCGTCCTACTCCCTGTGAGGCAGGCGGGCTTCTTCTGGCCTGGAGCTTTGGCAGGGTTCACAAGTGCCGACCATGTGCTCGATGTCGGCGTCTAGCTGGGGCCACCAGAAATAGCTCCGTGCCAGGGCTTTGGAGCGCACAATTCCAGGGTGGCTGACGTGCAGGAGTTTGAGTACCCGCGGTCGTAAGGACGCAGGGATCACTACTCGCTGGCCCCACAGAAGGCACCCCCTCTCAAGGGACAACTCTAACTTCTTTCGAAAAAATGGGTCGAACTCCGCTGCCGGGGAGGACGCTGGCCACCCTTTCTGCACCCAGGAGCTAACCCTTGCTAAAATGTCGTCCTTGCCGGTCGCTTTGGCGATGTCGGCGGGCAGTATTGGTGGCGAGTCGAGGACCTCTATCATCAGCACCTGGTGGTCTGGCTCCTCCCCGCCCACGTGGCTGCTATCCTGGGGAAGAGGGGACCTCGATAGAGCGTCCGCATGGCTGATCTCCCTCCCGGGCCTGTACACTAACGCGTGCTGATACGCGTTAAGAAAAATGGCCCACCTAAGCATCCTTGGGGACAGGATCTGTGGCGTGGGCTTATCTGCGGTAAAAATGCCTAGCAGGGGCTTGTGATCGGTCACGATTGTGAAGGGGCGGCCGTACAGGAAGTCATGGAACTTTTTGGTCCCTGCGATTATCGCTAACGCTTCCCTGTCTGTCTGGGCGTAGTTTCTCTCCGCTTGGGACAGGGACCTGGAATAGAACGCTATCGGGGCCTCCCTCCCATTTTCCAGCACGTGGCACAGCACCGCCCCCACCCCCACCGGGGATGCGTCACAGATCAGGACCACCGGGTGCTTGGGGTTGAAATGGGTTAGAATGGCATCAGACGCCAGAAGCTGCTTTAGCTCACTAAATGCCCTCTCTTGCTGGTCGCCCCACTTCCATGCCTCGTCCTTTTTAAGCAATCTGTGCAACGGTTCGGCCACGGCTGCTTTCCGGGGAAGGAAGGAGTGATAAAAGTTCAGCAGCCCTAGGAACGACTGCAACTCGGGCTTGGAGGTGGGGCGAGGGGCTTGCTTGATGGCGGCTACCTTAGACTTGGATGGCCTTATTCCCTCAGGAGTGACACGGAACCCTAGGAATTCGACCTCGGTCGCGAAGAAGACGCATTTGTCTTTTCGCAGTCTCAACCCCGCTTTTTCGAATATCACCAGGACCTTGCCCAACCTCTTTGCCAATTCGGCCCGACTCCCCCCCCCCCGTTATCAATACGTCATCAAAATAAGGTAACACCCCCTCGAGCCCCTTCAGGAGGCGTTCCACGAGTGATTGGAAAATTCCAGGCGCCGAGTTTACGCTGAATTGAAGGCGCGTCACCTGGAACGCCCCCTTATGGGTGACTATAGTTTGGGCAGCAGCGGCGGCTGGGGTCACCGAGAGCTGCTGGTAGGCTTGTGCTAAGTCGAGCTTAGCGAAACACTTTCCCCCATGTAACCTGGCCAGCAAATGGCTGACTACCGGCACCGGATACGCATTAGGGCGAATTGCCTTGTTGATGGTGCACTTGTAATCAGCGCATATGCGCACCTCCCCGTTGGCCTTTAGTGCTGTTACAATTGGAGTTTCCCACTCCGCAGAATCAACAGGAACAAGAATCCCCTGGCCCACCAATTTGTCCAGTTCCGCCTCTATTTTGTCCTTGAGCGCGAATGGCACCCGGCGCGGTTTGAGTCTTATTGGGCGGACCTCAGGGTCTAGGTCGAAGGCTACTGGGGGTCCCTTAAATTTCCCAAGTCCCTTTTTGAAGACTTCGGGGTGTGCGTCGCACACCTCCTGAATCGGGTCAGTCCCAACGACAACGGCATGCACCCCCCCAATGAACAAACCCAGGGGCTGGAACCATTGAGTCCCGAGGAGGCTGCAATTCCCCCCTTTAAGAACAACTAGGGGGAGAGTTGCGGCGTGTTTCTTGAATTGGACCTGAAATTTTCCAACCCCCAACACCGGAATGCAGTTCCCTTGCACGTCCCGTAGCGTGGACCTCAAAGCTTTGAGTTTGGGCCGCACGTGGTGGGCAATTTTCAGAAACTCCTTCTGGGGAATGATGGAATATGAGGACCCCGAGTCAATTTCCATCCTAATGGGGGGCCCTTGTACTAGTACCTCAACAAAGTAACGGGGGTGTCCTGCGGACACACTGAACACCGGTGCGTCGTCCTCGCTGTCGTCGGCGATGCAGCCCACGCCGTCTCGCTTCCTTGTGGCCTGGGTGCCGTCCTTGGGTCTCGTTGCGCTGTCTCTCGAGCTCTTCCGGGCCTCGCGCTGTTTCCTGCAGACTTTGGCGATGTGCCCGCGGCGGCCGCAGTTGTGACACTCGGCCTTTCTGAAGGGGCATTTGGCGCGGTCGTGGTTCGCTCTGCAGCCGTCGCAACGCCGGCCTTCCTTCCGGACCTTCCGGACGTCCTCGTCGTCGCTGCTCTCCGCGGACGACTTCGAAACTTGCCGGGCCGCGTGCACCGGATCGTGCACCGAAGTCTCTGCCTTGCCTGTCCTTGGCCGCCAGTCCTGGAGCTCCTGGACCCCGGCCTTCGTAGCTTCCGCGGCTTGTGCCTCCTTCAGGACCTCCTGCAACGTGGGGGGTGGCTCCCGGTTCATCAATGTGCGCTGAGTTTCGGCATCGCTCAGGCCGCACAGCACGCAGTCTCTTAGTGTGATTTCTGCGTTCTCCCATTTGCATGGGCCGGCCGCCAGTCGCAGGGCCGCTGCGAAGTCGGCGACCATTTCCCCGGGCGCTTGGACTCGCCTCCAAAACGCGCTCCGAGCGGGGAACATCGCCGTCGAGGGCCGGAAGTACTCGCGCAGCATGTGCATGAGCTCCTTCACCTTGAATTCACTCGCCCTCTTCGGCGCGATCAGGTCCACCAAGACCCTCTTGGTGTCTGGCCCCAGCATCCTGGTGAAGATGGACCTTTTCTTTGCCTCATCCGTGACTTCGGATTCCACCAGGGCTCCCTGGAAGTCCATCTCGAAGATGTCCCAGTCTGCCGGTCTCCTGATTTCGAAACCGGCGCATGTCTTGGTCCCGTGGGCAGCCATAATCCCACCTTCGTCGCCAATTTAGTGTATGGGACCGAAGACAATGAAACAGCCGAACGGTTGGCTTAACACAGGTTTATTGCATGATGATCCAGGGGAACATGAGGTAATGGCGGATGGGTAGCTCAATATATACGGTGGCTATACATTTTGAATGTGGCTCCTCGACAGTCTATTGGTTACTGTCCGCGTGACGTCATGGACGGTCACGCCCTTCTTGTCCAGGTGTAGGTGATGGCGGGAATCTTCCCGCGCTGTTGTTTGCTGGTGAGTCCGGGCCAAGAGAGCTTGAACGCTCGCTATTGCCACCAGGTGGTCATTAGCTCGCGTCCTATTGTAAGGGCTACAGTTAAGCAGCTGTTGGTTATATTGTTACACAAGCATGGTTACATTGGATACACGTGAATGGATACATTGTAAAAGGTACAGTACAGAACACAACAAATATCATACAGTTCATTTGGGCTAAATTTGTTTGGACATATATTTGTAAGCATACACCTTAGGTTTACCTAAACATACACTAGAAAATTTAAAATAACTGACTCAATAAAGGAAGCAACAGCTTGATTTTGTAAGACCTGCAATCAAAGGACATTTTGGGGGTCATGAACTCAGAGGGCCGCCATAGATAAAAATGGACTCGATGGCAAGTGACATCATACAGTTGAATCAGATATTTCTTTTGTTGATTATTAAACTAGTGTAATGTTGTTATTCAGACTATTATTGTAAAGATCCCAGAAAGATGTTCTGTATAATATGCAGAGAGATGAAGTTATGTGAGATAAACATGGGATTCTATTTATTTACTTGTTTGTTGTATTTATAGGCTACCTCTCTCCCAATGAGGGACTCAAGGTGGCTGGCAATGTTAAATCCTTTTCTCTCCTCTATATCAGTGATGGCAAACCTTTTAGAGACCAAGTGCTCAAACTCACTTTCGTCACAGACTCAACAGGCTGCCATCCGTGCCACACCCTCACGTCGCATGTGAGCTGCCCGTCTTACCCCAGACAGGGAGGGAGGAAGTGTTCACATTGGGCTGCTGTGCAGAAGGGTCGGGTGAACTCTGTGCTGGGGCAACGGCAGGCATGCCCACAGAGAGGGCTCTGAGTGCATCTTCTGGCACGTTTGCATAGATTCACTCCACTGCTCTATATGGATCAGAGTTGAACTAGGCACTACAGAAAGCTCTCTGTGAATGCTAGTATTTTTAAATGCTATAAAACATCTGATTAAAATGTATGAGCTTTTCACATCAAATTAGTTTTATTTGTTTTGTGATTGGTAATCAGGAGCAAGGCTGAAACACTAATGCACTTAAGAACATAACATAAGAACAGCCTTGCTGGAACAGGCCACAGCCCATCCAGTCCAGCATTCTGTCTCACACAGTGGCTCACCATTTCCTTCGGGGTATTCCCAAGCAGATGCCTGCTTAGGATTCCCTGGAAATGATATTGAGAGATATCCTGCCTATCTCTCCAACCCGGAGGTTGTCCTTAAGTATCCATAATTATAGCCATTGATACTCTTGTCCTCCATGAACTTGTCTAATCCTTTCTTAAAGCTGTCAAGACTGACAGCTGTCACCACTTCTTCTGGCAGGGAGTTCCATAGACCAGTAATCCTCTGGGTGAAAAAGTACTTTCTCTTATTTGTTTGAGAACTAGTACCCAAAAGTTCCTTCTAATGACCTTCTAACTATAGCATCTGACCCAGACTTTAATTCTCCAGGAGAGGCAAAGATTCTACTCCCACTTAATCATATTTCAAGCAAATCCAAAAGAGGTAGGTTGGGAACTGGGAAAACCAAAAGCTGCAGAATGTTTATGAGCTAAAAATGCCTGTCAGTTATTAAGTATGTTCATATTTGTGAAGAGAAGTGCACCAGGGCAAATAAGAAATCAAACTGTTTCATTTCCACCTACATTAAAATGGACAGCATGGTAATATTATTTAATACAGTATGTCCTCTCAACATATATTGCAAATATCAAGACGAGCTAAAACTGCACAGAGATCTATTAACTTACTTGGGTCCACCATAAATTGAAACAAAGAACTGATCTGTGATCCTTGATGCATACCATGAAATAGGAACCATTGATGATAGACCTGGAGATACAATAAATAGATTCATTCAATAGCTTGATAGCCTTGCCTTACCAGGAATAAATATAAAGTATATACATGCCTGTATATATAATTGGGTTGTCTCCTGGTTGATGCAAAAAGTAGTCAAGAGTTTTAGATAAGTGGTTGATAAAATCTGCAGGACACCATGTGAGATGTTTGGTCAAATAAGGGACTGTGGTGGGTCAGTGGTTAAGAAGCTCACCTTGTTTGCTGGAAGGTCAGCAAGTCAGCAGTTCAAGACCCAAGTACTGCATGATGGACTGAGCACCCATCCCTGTCCTAGCTCCTGCAAAACTAGCAATTCGAAAGCAAAAAATTGCAAGTAGATAAATAGGGACCACTTCAGTGGGAAAAGATCTTGGGGACATGAAAGGAGCCACATTCGGGCGTCCCCTGAGCGTAGTTCCTCCAGCAAAAATTCTTTCAACCCAGAAAGCACCTTTGTGTGTTTCTGACACCATTTTTAAAAGCATACATTTTTGTCTTATTTTCTGCAAATATATAAATGACTGCCACCTTACATTTCTATGCATGTCAATATAATTTTAAAAAATGAGTTTGCAAATTACTTACACTTTTTCATACATTATATAAAAACCAATATGTTAAAACTGTGAGAGATTGTGAGGAGCTCCAGAGGGATCTCTCGACATTGGGGGAGTGGGCAAAACAGTGGCAAATGAGTTTCAACATTAGTAAGTGCAGAGTGATGCATGTTGGGGCAAAAAACCCCAATTACATTTATAAACTGATGGGGTCTGAACTCTCTGCGACAAACCAGGAAAGGGACCTTGGTGTCCTGGTGGACAGCTCAATGAAGGTGTCAACCCAGTGTGCCTCAGCAGTGAAAAAAGCAAACTCAATGCTAGGGGTCATTAGGAAAGTTATAGAAAATAGATCAGCAAGTGTCATTTTGCCTCTTTATAAATCTATGGTGAGGCCCCACCTGGAATACTGTGTACAGTTCTGGTCGCCATACCTCCAGAAGGATATTATGGAGCTGGAAAAAGTGCAGAGGAGGGCAACCAGAATGATTAGGGGACTGGAACACCTTCCTTACCATCTGAGGCTGCAACGGTTGGGCCTCTTCACTCTTGAACGACGACGTCTAAGAGGTGACCTGATTGAAGTTTATAAAATCATGCACGGTGTGGACAAAGTAGATAAGGAAAAACTGTTTTCCCTATCGCATAACACTAGAACTAGGGGACACTTGATGAAACTTTTGGGTACTAGTTCTCAAACAAATAAGAGAAAGTACTTTTTCACCCAGAGGATTACTGGTCTATGGAACTCCCTGCCAGAAGAAGTGGTGACAGCTGTCAGTCTTGACAGCTTTAAGAAAGGATTAGACAAGTTCATGGAGGACAAGGGTATCAATGGCTATAATTATGGATACTTAAGGACAACCTGCGGGTTGGAGAGATAGGCAGGATATCTCTCAATATCATTTCCAGGGAATCCTAAGCAGGTGAATACCTTGGGAATACCCTGAAGGAAATGGTGAGCCACTGTGTGAGACAGAATGCTGGACTGGATGGGCTGCGGCCTGTTCCAGCAAGGCTGTTCTTATGTTCTTATGTTCCTATGTTAATATTTTTGGATAAAAGGAACCATTACAAATGAATTATGTGTGATTTATTATTAACTTTATCTTCATCTGCCTTGATTTTACTAAAAAAAAATACTGAAAGGCAGGTTTAAAATATATTAAATACAAACAGAGTATTACACAAAGTAGGATTTACTATCCAATTCTGTGCATGCATAGACATTTATTTCAGCTAGGTCATGCTAAAACCCACAGACTCAAGTAAGTGATGAGGAAAACTGGGACACAGATCAAGTCGCTCATAAGAGGAACATAACATAGCATTCTATCTACAACTCCGATTCAGCTTTAGCTATTCCTTACCAAAACTGGGAGTTGGACATACTATTTTAAACTATAGAGCATCCAAAAATTTAATTACTAAAGTAGAGCACTGTGAAGTATATATACTGTACTTCTTTCTGTTTTACCTAAAGAAATCTGTGACACCCAATGTGTTTTCTTCAAAATTTTGTTAGAATGAGACTTCTTATAGGGTGAAGTCTATAAGAAGGCCCTCTCTTGAGGAAGCAACTGCTTGAGGTCTCCACAAATCTGGGAGATTTGGGGCTAATTTTTCTGTTTCTCTGAAGTCATCACAATTATATATAGGCCGTCATTACAGATGAAAACAAGTTAGTTTTGGCGAGCTATATGTTTGAGATGGAGACTTACATGTTTGAGAAATCAGATAACAAAAGAAACCCATGCTGAAGACTTGAGGAACATCAAGTAAATAAAGTAAGATCATGTGGAAATATTATGAAGATGGATTAACATCAAAAGCTATCTGTTGGATCGGGGCCCGATGTGGGCCGGAGGGTCCCGGAGGAGACTGGTCAAGCAAGACATGTGAGGCAAGATGGAGCGAAGACCAGTGTTTATTGATGACAAATCAGAACCTTTTATGCCTGCCTGATCTGGCTGCATGCATACGTTACGCGTAGCGATACAGAGGAAGCCCTGAGTCTGCACATCATGTTTACACAAGTTAATTAGGGAAGTCTTCACCGGGGGAAGTTTCTTATCTAGCTAATTAACTACCAGGGACATGCATTGTTCCTCGCTATCGGGAGCAAACAAGTGGCCGAAGTTGACTCTCAGGCTTTAGGGCTTCTGCGGATGCGAGATTACCCATTACATGCCTATCGAGTTAACCATCTGCGATCTTTAGCTCTCTATTGTCCTAGCTGCCTGTCAGGTCAGCAATAGGTGAATCAAACTATATCTAATATTCCGCTCCCCAATTTCTGTCCCCTCGAAACCAACAGCTCGAAGGAGTTTTCTCCCATAACTGGGGTTCTGTCAGGGACAGCTGAGCCAATTGTGTGCGCGGAATCCACAGCTATCTATTTGTTCAATTATTAGTGGTCCAAAAAGGTATCACCTACAATCATATTTGCTGCATGTAACAAATAAATGGCCTTCTCTTTTACCCCTTGAGTTCTTTGGCTCTGCAACCATCCCCTGTCAGGCATTAGTTCCTTTCTTGAATTGTTCTATGGTCAACCAGTGTTGCTTAATTTGTGAGAAGTTATTGAATTAATGTGTTCTTGTTTTCCAAGTGCTGCACGATAGATCTTGCGGACATGAAGGGAGCCTCATTCAGGCATCTCCTGAGCAGAGTTTCTCCAGCAAAAATCCTTTCAACCCAGAGTAATTTCTAACATGAAATTTATTTATTTTGAAGATTGAACTAGATGGTTTTGGGTTCCTTCCTTCCAGCCAATTCCATTGTATTTACAAGTATATTTGCTATATGGTTTACTGATCTCTTACCTCCTAAAAAGAAAATCACACCACCCGTCATGGCAGTCTTTGTTTTTGTGTCTTGGCTATTGGATCCAAGTTCAGTACATTTTAGACCAAGCAATGTCAGCAGAGTACCACAACCCCCCAAGATGAGGGAAGTGATCATCAGGGCTCGGCATGCTTGAATATAAGCTGCAAGGGAAGGAAATTGACCAAAGATGTTCAATTCAAGTAAATGTTAAACATGCTGTGCTAGATTAATCAAAAGGGCTCCTCCTCCCACTTCCACAGGACTGACATAGGAAAGTTAACAAAAAAGGGTTAATGGTTTGATTAACCATTTATCAATATTGACAGCAACAAATGTATAACAACCTTCCTGAGGTTTTCAAGGTATGTAAGATGTTTAAAGGGGACTGCAGTGGCTCATGTGGCTAAGACGCTGACTGGGATGCGGAAGGTCAGCAGTTCGATTCCCGAGTACTGCAGGATGGAATGAGCTCCCATCTTTGTCCCAGCTCCTGCCAACCTAGCAGTTCGAAAGCAAGAAATTGCAAGTAGATAAATAGGGACCACTTTGGTGGGAAGGCAACAGTGTTCTGTGGCTCTGGTGTCTAGTCATGCCTGCCACATGACCACAGAAATGTCTGCAGAAGCAGACAGAGCTGGCTCTTCGGCTTTGAAACAGAGATGAGCACTGAATCCTAGAGTTGGATATGACTGGCTTTCGAGCAAGGGAAACTAAGATGTTTAAAGAGTGGCTTTACTCTTTAAAGTTCCACTCCCGCCTATAAGTCTCCATATTTGACCAGGCATTTGAACTCAGGTCTCTTGAGTCCTAGCTTGACACTCTATGCACATGGGTTCTCCAATTAATCATTAACTATCTGAATATCTGCTTCCATAAGAATTTACTAACAGTCTCTTGTGTCTTGTTCCCGTGGGAAGCCATATCCCATCCTCGTCGCCAATTTGGTGTTCAGGGAAGCAAGACGATAGAAGCAGCCGTATTCTGGCTAACACAACTTTATTGCATGAAGTACAGTTCGAACACGAGGTAATGGTGGCAATACAACTCCTTTTATACAGTCACTGTACATTTGAATATGGGTACATGGTAGCCTATTGGCTACTGTCGGCGTGACGTCATCCGGAGTCCCGCCCTCCTTGTCCAGGTGTATGCGTGGCGGGAAGGTTTCCCGCGGCTGGTCATGATTGGGGAATTTGTACCGTGTGAGTTGAATGCTCGCTGCTCCCATCTCTGGTAGCAAGCTCGCATTCCAATAGCAGCTGGATACAATGTGTTCTTTACAATTGGCTTGATTATACATTTCCTGTAGAACCGGTTACATTTAACTTAAAGGCATAACGTAGCAGTTACATTCCATACTATTCCATACACAACACCCCTCCCCCCTAGGATGGGTCGAAGTCCCTCAACCAATGTGGTTTCCCGCATGTGCGTTTGAGCACTCTCGACCTCAATGACTCGGGAATGACCACCCGCTGGCCCCATAGAAGGCAGCCCCTTTCTGTGGAAAGCTCATCCCTTTTTCTAACATAAGCCGTGAATTAGCGCGAGGGCCCCAAACACACATGCGGGAAACCACAGGATTGGGTACTCCTGCATTAGGGTATCTAGTCTGCACATTCAAGACTGTCCAAAGGAAAAATCATAATATTAGATACAAGAATCAACTTACTGTCTACACTTAGAAAGGAGAATCTCTCGCAGTGAAGGGAACCAAAGGAAGCAGTTGTACATCTCATCCAGAGACCTTCATAAATCCAATTTGCAGTAATTAATGCTGTCGCTGAACCAGTAAATTTCCAGACACTGGACACAGTGGCAGTAAGTAAAAATATGAGACCTAAAAAAGTCAAAACCAGCACAGAGCTCTGACATGCTAATAATCCCATTCTTTAATGAGTTAATTCTTGAAGAAGTTTCCTCTTCAAATTGTATTCAGAAGCCTGTTTCAAGCTGCAGTGTTCTAGCAGTAGAAATAAAACAACAGTACATTAGTTATTGGAATAGTTTTTATAATAAGAAATAAAGTCATTCCCGCAAAAATAAAACTTTATACAACATAAAGGTAAGGGGTTTTTAATACATTGTTCAAATGTACAGTGTGGATTCATTTCAATACATTTACATTCATTTAATGTACAAGTTTCAAATGTATTTGAAAGCCAAATAATTCAACTAAAATAATAAAATCACTTATTATTTATGTATATTATATAGATTCAAAAGTCCAGTGTACACAATATAGATTGATTGGTAGATACTGTACTTACTTTCAAGAATCTTCTTTCTGGGGCTTTCTCTCTCCTGCAGCCCTTTAGTCTGGTGTTGTGTCAGCAGACTTTGAGAACTGGTTGCCAGACTGAAGATTGAGCATTTTGTAATGCTTTAGGACTTTCCCTCTCAATTTAAACATCAAAGCTTTCCAGCCAGTTCATTGACTTTATTGAGCAAACGAACCCAGTGTGGCTCCAAACCAATATCCCTGGGTTGGCAACATGCAGCCTGTGAGCCAGCACCAGTTTTAAAGAGGGCACATGGGGCAATTCTACCATTTGAAGAGACTAGCACATCAGATCTTCCCCATTTTTATATATGAATTGGCCAGCAGTGAGCTCTAGAGGCATTTCCCAGTCAATAAACCCACTCTTCCCTGTTAAGTCAAATTTTCCATTTACAAAACCCCACTGTATTTATTACATGATTTTTTAAAAAAAAACATATGTGCAAATTAGATTCTTTGGACTTCTTTAGTCCTACATCCTTTGGATGCCAAACAAATCTGGAAAACAGTTCTCAGACACAAGGAGATTGTCCACTTCTGCTATACAGGTGAAACTCGGAAAATTAGAGTATCATGCTCTAATTTAGAGTAAATGTCCATTCATTTCACTTAAAAGGTGAAACAAATATATGAGATAGACTCACTACATGCAAAGCGAGAGATGTCATGCCTTAATTCGTTATTGTATTTATGATTATCGCTTTATTGTTGTTTTGATTGTATGAATTATGTTGTTTTTTATATCTTGTATTTTTTATGACTTTTGTATGAAATATGTTATTGATATGTATTACTTTGCTTATGTCGAAAAAAGCGGTATATAAATTAAATTTCAATTTGATTTGATTCGATAATTGTGATGATCATGGCATACAGTGTACATGAGACTGTGTGATGGTTATGAGGTACATTAGATTGGGGGGTTGGGGTTTTCATAAGCTGTAAGCCATAAGCATCCATGCTATAACAAAGTAAGGCTTGAACTATCTCGCTTTGCATGTAATGAATCTATCTCATATATTTGTTTCACCTTTTAAGTTGCATTTCTGAACTGAATGAACATTTGCACGATACAGTATTGTAATTTTCCGAGTCTCACCTGTAGATACTTAACTCAAACACCATTGAATTCATAGCAATGTACCATTTTTGCCGGTGTATAAGACGCATATGAGTATAAGACGTACCCCATTATTAACAAAATATCCCACTATAGGCCACTATATACAGTACAAGACACACTCCATTTTTCGTGTATTTTAAGGGGGCGGAAGTGGGTCTTATATGCCAGCAAATACGGTACTTTTATCAAATTTAGAACAGAAGAGAAAGAATAACAGTCTCAGATCCTGAAAACCTAGCAATTTGAAAGCATGTACTAGATTGCAATCTATTTTCCAGAGCTAGCACTTAACAATTATCTAGTATTGTACTCAACATTTTTCTGAGATTTTAATTTTTATGGAGTTTTGCTCCTCTCAATCTAGCCCTTTTTCATTATATTTTGGTTTTAGATGTGTTAATTTTAGCTTTGTATGTTATTACATGCTGGTGGTACATGCTGAAACGAATAAAGACAGACTTAAAAAATCAAACATTGCAAGCTTTCGTGACTCAAAGGTCACTTCATCCAGGCAAACTTCGGGGCATGTTCTGGCCTAGAAACGGAAGAAGGGAAAAGTTTGCTAAAATGTGTATCAATAGACCATGTCTCTACTTTGACCCATGAGGATTGAGAACTTCCCCCAGGAATGTGTTGCTGCTAAATATTCTCCCTTAGGATGCTGTTATTTGCTCTGCTTTTTTTTTTAATTAAGCAAAGTGCTGGAGGGCATTTTTGCAACAACACATGGGAGATAATTAACCCCCCAGCCTTTTGTGTATTCCTGATTAGTGACCTTACAACTGCTTTTTATAAACAAGATGCTGCCAGTCAAAATGCATGCTTGAATTAAATGATTGAAGTCATCAGCTAGTTACACTGAAGAAAAAAAACATACTCAAAAAGTGATATGTGGATATTGTTATTACCAAACCCAGATGAAATCCATACATATATGTTTAAGAGAGCAAATAACACAAGGAGTTCTAGAACATGCCTGTTGTGTATTGAATGTAGCGTGTTGAATGTAATTGTAACCACATGAATGGGTACAGGTAACACTGTAACCTTCTGTATGAGGACGCGAGCTAGTGGCCACCGGGGGCAATAGCGAGCGCCCAGCTCTCATGGTTCACATTACTCAAATGCCTTCAGCTGCGCGGGAAAGATTCCCGTGCTCACCTCACCTGGACAAGAAAGGCGTGACCAAGGATGATGTCACTTGGACAGCAGCCAATGCCTGTGAAGAGCCAGATTCAAGTAGATAGCCACCGTATAAAAGGAGCTGTTTGTCCGCCATTACCTCATGTTCCCTCTGACCACCAATGCAATAAAGATGTGTTAAGCCAATCCTTCGGCTGTTCCTTTGTCTTGGTTCTCATATACTAAATTGGCGACGAAGGTGGGATATGGATTCCCACGGGGACAAGACAATATCACAGAAGCCAGTTTTCGACGTGACCCATCCCGAGTGATGGGACTGGTTTGAAATGCATTTCAAGAGTACGGTGGCGTATGCGGGCATCACCGACGCTGGGAAGAAGAAGGGTCTTCTCATCACGATGCTCGGGTTCCACGCCGTGCAAGCACTGATGGATCTGGTGGCACCACGAGAGGTGGACCAGGTTTCGGTGACGGAAATTCTGGGGGTTCTGCGGAACCATTTCAAGCCCAAGGTATCCTTCTTCTCTGCCAGGGCCACTTTCGCGAGGAGGGACCAAAAGCCGGGACAAGAACCAGGAGGACACAGACGAGGGGGCATGGCCGAGTCAAGCATAACGGCCGCACGGCCAAAACGCACATGCGGGAAACCAGTTTGGTTAAGGGACTTTGTCCCATCTTAGGGGGGAGGGATGTTGTGTATTGAATGTAGCGTGTTGAATGTAATTGTAACCACATGAATGGGTACAGGTAACACTGTAACCTTCTGTATGAGGACGCGAGCTAGTGGCCACCGGGGGCAATAGCGAGCGCGCAGCTCTCATGGTTCACATTACTCAAATGCCTTCAGCTGCGCGGGAAAGATTCCCGCGCTCACCTCACCTGGACAAGAAAGGCGTGACCAAGGATGACGTCACTTGGACAGCAGCCAATGCCTGTCGAAGAGCCAGATTCAAGTAGATAGCCACCGTATAAAAGGAGCTGTTTGTCCGCCATTACCTCATGTTCCCTCTGACCACCAATGCAATAAAGATGTGTTAAGCCAATCCTTCGGCTGTTCCTTTGTCTTGGTTCTCATATACTAAAATGCCTGTCTTTTCAAGCTAAGCCATTATGGGTTTTAAAATATTTATTTTGGAGATCCTTTGGAGAAGCTTTGACAGTTCATCAGTGGTGTATATACAGTGATACCTCATACCTCCAAACTTGGTTCCACAAGTTTGGACTTTATACGGATTTGGACTTTGTATGAGGCATGCAAAATCCTAGCCGCGATGCCTCATACAACGTCCAAACCCTTGCCGCGATGCCTCGTACAACGTCGTTTCCATAGAGATACATTGTACTGTAACAGCACAGACTTCAGGGCAAAGTCAAGGAAACTAACAGAACTTTAAGAAAACATTGTCTAAAGGCTAAATACATTACAAAAACATGTCAAACAACCCTGATTGTCCAAAAACCTGAAGAATGCTGCAAAAATCCCAGGAATGCTTCTAAAAATTCTGATGAAAAATTTTTAAAAATCCAAAATCACGCTCAAAACCACTCCTAAACATTCTTTGCCTTGTGCAAAACCCACAAGAGCAATGCATACATGTGTCCTGCCTTTTATACTGCCCAGGCACAATGCAAACTGGGAGAAACTGAATGCCTCATACAAAGTCGAGCGACTTTGTATGAGATAACTTATTTCAAGAAATCAGGTGATGTTGTATGAATTCGATGTTGTATGAAGCAGACTTTGTATAAGGGACAGGAAACAGAAAAATTTTGACCTTTAAAGCCCTATATGGTAGTGGGCCAGGTTACCTAAGAGACCGCATCGCCCTGAGGACGTCTGTCCGTCCAACCAGAGCGGACCGGAGGGGCTCTCTAATTGTTCCATCAGCCAGAGGGGCTCGCCTCTCTGGCACAAGGAGGAGGGCCTTCTCCGTGTCTGCACCGGCCCTCTGGAACCTCCTGCCAACAGAATTACGTCTTCGGACGGAGTTGCTGCCTTTCAGAAGGGATCTTAAAACCTGGCTGGCAGGTCAAGTGTGGGGTGCGGGTGGAAGGGTAACCACCATGGGGTGATTGGTGTAGAGGAACTCTTCCCCATGGTGCCTTTTCGATCCTGCAGCCCTTGCTTTTTAGGGGGTGGGTAGTCTTAACTTTTTTTTACAGTTTTAACTGTTTTTAGGATTATTATTGTATTTGTGAATATTGTCTGTAAACTCCTTGGGTTGCCCTGGGGTTACTTTTTATGTTGTTAGCCGCCCAGAGTCGGCCTTGTGTTGAGTGGGCGGGATATAAATTGAATAAATAAATAAATAAATAAATAAATAAAAACAGAGGGTAGCACTAAATGGACACTTCTCCAAGTGGAGGGAAGTCAAAAGTGGGGTCCCCCAAGGTTCAGTACTGGGACCCCTGCTTTTCAACCTCTTCATAAATGATCTAGGTAAAGGTAAAGGTAAAGGTTTCCCTTGCTCGAAAGCCAGTCGTATCCGACTCTAGGGTGCAGTGCTCATCTCTGTTTCTAAGCCGAAGAGCCAGCGCTGTCTGCTCCTGCAGACGTTTCTGTGGTCATGTGGCAGGCATGACTAGACACCGGAGCGCACGGAACGCTGTTACCTTCCCACCAAAGTGGTCCCTATTTATCTACTTGCAATTTCTTGCTTTCGAACTGCTAGGTTGGCAGGAGCTGGGATGAAGACGGGAGCTCATTTCCGTCCTGCAGTACTCGGGAATCGAACTGCTGACCTTCCGCTTCCCAGTCAGCGTCTTAGCGACTTGAGCTAGAGGTAGGAGTAAAAAGCAAGGTAGCCAAATTTGCTGACGACACTAAATTATACAGGGTAGTGAAAACTGTGAGAGATTGTGAGGAGCTCCAGAGGGATCTCTTGACACTGGGGGAGTGGGCAAAACAGTGGCAAATGAGCTTCAACATTAGTAAGTGCAGAGTGATGCATGTTGGGGCAAAGAACCCCAATTACATTTATAAACTGATGGGGTCTGAACTCTCTGCGACAAACCAGGAAAGGGACCTTGGTGTCCTGGTGGACAACTCAGTGAAGGTGTCAACCCAGTATGTCTCAGCAGTGAAAAAAGCAAACTCAATGCTAGGGATCATTAGGAAGGGTATAGAAAATAAGTCAGCAAGTGTCATTTTGCCTCTTTATAAATCTATGGTGAGGCCCCATCTGGAATACTGTGTACAGTTCTGGTCGCCATATCTCCAGAAGGATATTATGGAGCTGGAGAAAGTACAGAGGAGGGCAACCAAAATGATTAGGGGACTGGAACACCTTCCTTACCATCTGAGGCTGCAACGGTTGGGCCTCTTCACTCTTGAACGACGACGTCTAAGAGGTGACCTGATTGAAGTTTATAAAATCATGCACGGTGTGGACAAAGTAGATAAGGAAAAACTGTTTTCCCTATCGCACACTAGAACTAGGGGACACTCGATGAAACTTTTGGGTACTAGTTCTCAAACAAATAAGAGAACGTACTTTTTTACCCAGAGGATTACTGGTCTATGGAACTCCCTGCCAGAAGAAGTGGTGACAGCTGTCAGTCTTGACAGCTTTAAGAAAGGATTAGACAAGTTCATGGAGAACAAGGGTATCAATGGCTATAATTATGGATACTTAAGGACAACCTCGGGGTTGGAGAGATAGGCAGGATATCTCTCAATGCCATTTCCAGGGAATCCTAAGCAGGTGAAGGCATCTCCTTGGGAATAATACCCTGAAGCAAATGGTGAGCCACTGTGTGAGACAGAATGCTGGACTGGATGGGCTGCGGCCTGTTCCAGCAAGGCATGTTCTTATGTATTACTATACTGTATATCTATGTAAGCCGCCCTGAGTCGGGCTCGCCTGAGTGGGTGGCGAATAAATTTAAAAATTAAATTAAATTAAATTAAATCCACAGCGACGTAGACCGTATATGGCAGCCCAATATTCTTTTACGGACGTTCCCGAAAATAAACTCGTTCAAAATGGTGGCACAAGATTTTCGGCGGCAGAAGAACGGGACGAAAGAAATAGCGTTTTAACGCTTTTATTATTTTTATTTTTTAATGAAGCAAAGCACTGGAACGCCACCCTTTCACCTCCGCCTCCCCTCCCCGCTAGCCTTCCCAACTAGTTCCCACCCACAGTGACGTCATCTGCTGGCATCACTCATTCTACCTCCATGTCCCGTTTTCAAGATGGCGGAAGGAAGTGCCTCCCCTAACCCGGAAGTAGTAGTTTAGCAAGGGCGAAGATGGCGTGGGGCTGCTGTGCCCGTGTCTGGGCTAGGCAAGAGTGGTCGTCGGGATGTGGAAATCGGACACGCAGGTACGACGACGAAGTTCGTGGGGTTTTTTTTTTTAAAAATGTAAATAGGGTAAGGGATACGGAAGTTGCGGGGGATGAGTCTGAGGTTGGGGATGCTGAGAAGGAGAGTCTGGACTGGGTCTATGACTTCTAGGCGTGTGGGATGCGGAGTTGTGATTCTTGTACTGGGCTTTCCTCAACATCAGTTTAAAAACAGGGGGGGGAGGGCAATATTTATTGCTTTCAAGAACCGTGGTTGCGCAGTGGTTAAACTGCTGTGCTGAAGGCAAAAAGTTGTGGATTCGATCCTGACGGGCACTAGGTCGACTCAGCCTTTTATCCTTCCGAGGTCTTTTAAACGAGGACCCAGCATATTGGGGGGGGGGGGGGGGAGGGAATTAACTTGTGAACTGCCCATGGGGTGGTAAAGGTAAAATGTTCTCTTTTGCACGCCCCTCTCCCCATCACTGCCGCTCCCACCCATTGCTTAGTGCAGGAGTTCTCAACCTTTTTAAGCCAGGGGCCAGATCACGCTCCCTCAGACAGCTTCAGGTGCTGGGCGGTCATTTTGCCCTTCCTCCACCACATGGCACTTCCTGGTGTGGTGGAGGCAGTTGGGGGCCCACGTGAATGGTGTCGTGGGCCGCATCCAGGCCACAGGTTGAAAATCCCTGGCTTAGTGGTTAAGATGCAGAGCTGGAGACTGGAAGGGCAGGTTTTGATACCCAAGAGCTGCACTTGGGGACATAAAAGGAGCCTCATTGGGGCGTCCCCTAAAAATCCTTTCAACAAAGAGTAATCTCTGACACAAAATTATTATCACTGGTTCCACATTGCCTTATTTCACTGATAAAGCACCATTTCAAGCCATAGTATGTGACTGTGTCAAGGTAAAGGTAAAGGTCACCCTTGCTCAAAAGCCAGTTGTGCCCGACTCTAGAGTGCGATGCTCACCTCCAGCCAAAGAGCCAGCCAGCACTGTCTGCATGTACAGATGTTTCCATGGTCATGTGACAGACATGACTATAGACACCAGAGCAAACAGAATGCTGTTACCTTTTTCATGAAAGCAGCGCCTATTTATCCACTTGCAATTTCTTGCTTTCAAACTGCTAGGTTTTCAGGATCTGAGACTGTTATTCTTTCTCTTCTGTCCTAAATTTGATTGGGGTCTGGGGGCTGCAGTGTCATAGACATTTGGCAGCTGTTTTAGACTTTCGTGACATGTTGACCCTGGGAGAGAAAGAGGGAGGTAGAGGCTGGGCCGTTCACATGGCTTCTCTTCTCCTTCATCCTGTGGGAAAGTCCTGGTTAGTAAGAGAGAGCCCTTCCTTCTCCCTGCAGTTGGAGCAGCTGCTCGATTGGCAGTGGATGCCTCTGGACCAGATGATTTTTCGGGAGAGGGAGGTTGTGCAAGAAACATGAGGAAACTGGAATGACTGTCCTGGGAGGTTTTGAGTGGACTGCCCACAAAAGAAGTGTAGGGAGATGGACAAGCATCCTAGAGGATGAGGAAGATGTGGGAACTAGTGGTTTCTGGAAAAATAGCAGTGGGAGATAAGAGCATCCCCTCTTGTTTTCTGGCAGACCATTTTGAGGAGTGGGGATCCAGGAACTGGGAACATGTGTGAGTCAAACCTTTAAGGACAGGTCAGTGATGGCTAACCTTGGCACTCCAGCTGTTCTTGAACTTAAGTTCCCAGAAGCCGTGATCAGCAGGAGTGCTGACTTGGACTTCTGGGAAATGAAGTCCAAGAGCATCTGGAGTGCCAAGGTTATCCACTGGGATAAGTGATAGTGAGACAAAGGAATAGCCTGGGCTGGAAGCATTCATTGATATCCCCTCCTGGTTTTCTTCTTCTTGCATGATCTTTTTGCTCAGGGTCTCTGAGCAGAGGATGAAACCATCTGTTACCAAATATACTAGACTACATAGCCTGTAATACCATTTAAAACTGTATGTATCCCAACTGTACCTCCTTGGCAGGGGCTGGACTCAGTGATTCATAGGGTCTTTTCTATCTCTGCAGTTCCATGGATACAAGAGTGCAAATGTGTGTATATTCATACATGTCATAATTGTCTTCTGAAAGTAAACTATCTAAGCTGCAAAATAAATTTGACACACAAGATTGAAAAAGTGTGTTCTGGGTAGATAAAAGCATAATCTGAAGAAATCCAAAGTGTAAACGTAGCCAAGAGTTAGTTTTCAGTTATCTTTGTCCAAATTCTTCCTAGTTATTCTGGGATGCTGAGAATGAATTTATTTTGTGTTCATATCTTTTTTCTCCAATCTTGACCAGGTTTATTCAGTATACATATACACAACAGAGGAGTGGATTCAGAAGACCAGCACAGAAGAGTGATCCCCACAGGACAAACACGGGAGCTGCTACAAAATCAAGAAAAAGTGGCTTGTCTCCGGGAGTTCAGAACCCCATCTCCCACACATCTTCCAGTTCAGCAAAGAAGCTTGTAAAGCCATTCATCTTTACTATTGGGGTAATTAATTGTTTGATGTTACATACAACTGGCCACTGTTGACATTGGGCAACCAAAAAATAGCTTGAGAGCTAAGCTGCAACATTTCTAGACAGAACAGTCTTTGTATTGAGGTAGGATTTTTAGTAGATTAGATTCATTGTAGTATTATAACAGATGAGGATGTGTGAAAATTCTTCATTGTATGGAACTGGAGAAGTCACTGGAATGTTGTACCTTAGAGACACCTCTATAAATCTTTAAAGACCCTAAAATATGAGTGAATAAAGAGCTACTCCTGGGAAAAAGAGGGGGAAATGTATATAAAGCAAAAATATAGAGAAATAAAGGGCTACTGACCTGTTCCCAAGCAAATTAAACTGAATAGTCAGAATCCTGTTCATGTAACTTTATGTGGCAGAAGTTGGTAACATTATTAATTTGCACTGATAAAATGTACGGTAATTGAAATTATTTACATGCTTTTGCTCCCTACCTTTTAGGTTCCAAGGCTCCCTGGGGCTCTCTTTAGCTCTGGAAAAGCTTTTGGAAGCCTTGAGAGTATAAAGCACATTGTCAACCTGTAATCTGAATTTGCTCACTTCCAACTGTAACTTTTAACGTCGAAGACTGTATTTCTCAATGGGGAGTTTTCATGTTTTTGAAAACACAGCAGCAGACAGCAAGTTCTTATTGAACAATTTAAGACAAATATATAATTTTTAAGAATAATCTCATAAATAAATAAAGCAGGCAAAGGCAACACATCAAAGCATCCTGAACTCACCGGGATATCTAAAACAGTTAGCTCTCTAAGGAAACTGCACTCCCTTATCAAGATCTAGTTGCAATTTACTCATCTGTTTTAAAAAGATAGATTGTGTATAAAGGCACATCACCAGATCTAGCCACTAGAGTTCATTGCTTGCAATATAAAATGTAGGGTTCATTGTTATGTGCAGTTTCAGGTATCCATGGTAGGTCTCAGAATATATTCTCCTGTGGATGGGCTGAGCTGTATTATCAATTGCCTCTTAGTTCATACTCATGGAGATTGCTGCATAATCAGTTGTGCATTTTCCTGGTAATCTTACTATTTTTGGTACAGCCTACAGCTATTGTTTCCCTAATTTTAGGGAATTATGTGGTAGCCTTGATTAATTATATTCTTAACATTCTATAGTTTTCTGGCTGTGCTTTTGGATCAGCTGCCATTTGGCAATATGAGGATATTCATGCCAGGGTCCAGAACTATCTTGAAGAGGCTCAAGCAGACTGGATGGATAGAATGCGACCACAGAAAGGGATGAACTTCAGAAAGCAGGTACATGGCACTTACTGCAAATACTGAAAAAAAATGTGCATTTTCTTTATGTAACAGTGCATGAAACCCAGATGTTGTGCACTAACATTACAGTAAAATATTACTGTTAGGGAAAAGAGTATGGGAAAAGATTTATACAGTAAAACACCAACATATGTATGACTCGATTTATGTAAAATTCAAGTTACGTAAGGGTTACTGCCGCCATTTTGATCTCTAAAAATCAAGTTTTTAGAAATCAAAATGGTGGTGCACACCATTTTGAACTCTAAAATTCCACCCTGCGCTGGAAGTCACCTTTGCAGCAGTGGAGGCAGCAGAGGAAGTGGTGGCGATTGTGTCACTCCAGTATAGCATATCTGTGCAGCCGTGCTCCCTGTCCAAGGTTTCTGCAGGGTTCCAGTTTTGCTGGGACAAGCTTCAGAGGTAAACCGCTTCCTTCCCCTCTTCATCCAAGGCTTCTGTGGGGCTCATTTCCCTCTGAAGCATGCCTCCAGCCAAACCAGAGCCCTGCAGAAGCCTTGGATGAAGAGGGGAAGGGAGCGGATTACCTCTAAAGCTCATCCCAGCAAAACTGGAGCGCCACAAGCCGCACAGGGAGTGCGGCCACACAGATATACCCCCTGTGCTCTACCGGAGCGGTAATACCAGCGGGGGCAGCAGCCGCAACGGCCGTTCCCTCTCCCCTGACGGGCTGGAGGAAGCAGCAGCATGCAAAAGGTATGGAGAGCACTACGTTTAAATTGCGTTTTTTTAAATACACACACACACACACTCTGTATTTTTCAATGCATCCCTATGGGGATGCCTCGAGTTATGTTAATTGCTATGGAACTGACTTTTTACGTAACTCTGGGTTCTACTGTATGTCATATGTTCAGTATTGGGAGAGAGAGAAAAGTGTATATTAAATTTCGATGACTTAACATCACATGTACAAGAGCAGTATCACTTTGGTTCTTTACTCCAGTAGTCTGCTCTTCATGCAATCAGCTGCATGTCTGTTTCTGCAACTAGTGTATAACCAGGCACACAAAGAAAGGGGAGAAGCATATTTACATGATTCTCCTTCTGTTGTGCATTTCCTCAATGGGTTTCTAGCCATTATAGAGGAAGAAGGGAGGAAACATTTGACTTTCTTTATGGAAATATCAAACATGAAGATATTATGGATAATTCTTCATCTTTTATTATAAAACAATATAGTCAAGTTTCTTGTGCTTTTTGCATACTACCTTTCAATGCTCTCTCATGGTTGGTAGTTACAGATTTTGAATGTGTATATTAATGGTTGATTCCCGGATAAAGTGAGGCGTGTGGAAGTGAAAACTAATGCTGTCTATTTCATTGGCTGTGGGCTAATCAATGGCAAGAGGCAAAGCTGTTAGAAGTACAGTATACGAATAAAGAATATATTTTCTTTCAAAATTTAATGTACATATGAAAATGCCACAAGAATAGATTTTCAGACAACAAAGTTATATTTTGTTTCTTTTGTGATGTAACAGAACTGCTAAAATTACTTTGTGTTTGGTGCAATGAGTAATTTTTCTTTATTGTTACTCATGGGGAAAGTAGTGTTACTGCTTACGTTAATCAGAGGAGTTGGCTGGAAAGCATTCTTGCTATTTTAAATTTAAATGAAGATTCTTTGCTTCTACCTACTAGTACTTCTCTTTTTCACAGTAGACTCGACCAATGCAATATTGTAGCCACTCCAGGAGGCATGACAGGCAACATTTAGTTTCTTATGTACGGTGCTGTATATGAAACTGAAGAGCTGAAAGAGACCCAATAAATCAACTAGTCTAGCTCCTGTCAAGAAGGCACAGTGGGAAATCAAACCCCCAACCTCTGGCTTTACAGCCAGATAGATCACCCTTGCTCGAAAGCCAGTCATATCTGACTCTAGAGTTCATTGCTCATCTCTGTTTATAGCCAAAAAGCCAGCGCTATCTGCGTCCGCAGACGTTTCTGTGGACATGTGGCAGGCATGCCTAGACACCGGAGTGCACAGAACGCTGTTTACCTTCCCACCAAAGTGATCCCTATTTATCTACTTGCAATTTATTGCTTTCGAACTGCTGGGTTGGCTGGAGCTGGGACGCAGACGGGAGCTCATTCCATCATGCAGTACTCGGGTCTTGAACTGTTGACCTGCCGCCTTCCAGTCAATGTCTTAACCACTTGAGCTACTGCAGTTCCTTATAGCCAGATATCTTCTTCCTAAAAAGGTCTGGAGCAGAATGTTTTTTTTTTTAACTTGACTTCTGAAACATTTTGATATAATGAAAGATGTTAAAAACATAAAATAGAGAAATGGTTTTTAATTTCTACCCAAATCAAATGTGTAGAATGACTTTGCTCATTCTTTTTCAGATAAACCTGTGGTGGAATAGTCTGAGCAGTGGGCAACGGGCTGTGTCAGGTTTGTGTTAGCTTACAAGTATTAGACATTCTCAGGAAGAGAAATATGGCAAAACAGGTATAGTATGTCACTAGTTGGCTTTCATACCATGCTTACAAGTTGACAGACCTAAGTAACTCTTGACTGCCTGTGTATATCATATCCATCTCTATACAGTTAAACTTTGATGTAAAGTTATATAAATGTTATATTTGTGTGAACACCCATTTTATACTCAGAATTATACCTTTTTAGGGATAATGAAATGAGCCGGTACCTATTACCTTCTGTAGGGTTTGTCTGTAGGGGAACCCTGGTGGCTCAGTGGTTAAGCAGCTGTACTACAGCTCAAACTGCTGACACTGTGAGTTTGATTCTGATGGGGCTCAAGGTTGATCTGCAATCGGTAAAATGAGTACCCAACATGTTGCTTTGTGAACTGCTCAGAGTGCCTTAAGCACTATGGGGTGGTAAGTGTAATTGCACTGTGATGAGACCTGTCTACAAGAGATGACATTTCCTGCATGGGAACTTGTTTTATCTGGAATTTACATGTATTTGGTGCAGCCATATTATCCTGAGTGTGAAACAACTGTTTAATTAAAGCAAGAAAACGCAAGCTCTTTTAAAAGCAAAAAATAATTTCCATATGTAAATAAATAATTCATTTTATTCCAGACCATGCTCTCCAGAGTTTTCATCAATCATTAGAAAGAAAGATCAAGATTTTATTGCAATTTATTAATAATCTGTCAATGATCTTTTTACAGTTTCATTAAATAGAAAATATAGTTAGAAATAGTTCTTAATTGCTTGTATGAGCCGTATTAATGAATAGATAATATTTTATAATATCTGAGCAGTTTATAGCAATGCTGTAGGAAAATGAAATAACATCTCAAGCATATAATATTTGTGATAGTTCAGAATAACTTTTGGCTGAGAAAAAGCTGAAGTAGAATGGTGTGTTTTTAGTGAATGCTTAAAACATGTTGCTGTCTGGCATACTGCAAAGAGTGGATGCCATCTTATAGAAAACCTGTCTTTGTGTCACCACCAAATCTAAATTTATAAGGCATATATTTCAGTGGCTTGTGAACTGGGTGAAATATAGTATTCTATCTAATTTTGGGTGTTTTGAATAAGTTTATTCTCAGAATGAATGATTTCTGCTTAAATTCCCATGAGATACAATTGTTTTAAAGTTGCGCATGTTGTGAATTTGAATGTTCTTGTTTGTACTTTGTCCCTAAACCTTTTTTTTTGTGGTTAAATTTATAGGCATTATAGCTGCAAATGTCTTTGTATTCTGTTTATGGCGGGTACCTTCTTTGCAGCGGATAATGATCACATATTTCACATCTAATCCAGCTTCTCGTAAGTGTAATAACAGTAAATGCAAAATTATATGAATTGCATCTGTCTTGGATTTTGAACATGTTTAAATTTTATTTTTCACATTTATTGTTTACATTTCAGTTCAAGCAGGAAATAAACAGTTTAGTTTAGTCCAGAGCAGCCAGCAAGCAGTTCAGCAGACATCTCTTTTCCTTATCAAGTTAGAAAAACAATTCTTGATAATAATAAAAAGCTGGTGTCTCAGGAGTTGTAGCAACTCCATAAAAATATCTTCAGGATCAATGGATTAAAAAAAATAAGCTTGGCTAAAAAGACTTTAGATCAGGGGTGCCCAAACTTTTTGCACTGGGGACCCCTGCTTTAGATCAAGAACTATGTAGAAACTGTAGAAAAAGGAGCTAGGTTTATCTATACCTATAAAATGGTACGTTAACCATTGGAATGTGACAAAGGATGTTTAGCCAGGCCCCACTAGCCCGGTCCAAGCCTCCGTACACTCGCCTGAACGGGGTTCGCAGGTAACTGTCGGGTTGAAATTTGCGCCAGGGGGGCAGGAGCCCCCCTGACACAAACAAAAAAAAGGAACTTCAATTCCCAACTTTCCTTGCGCCGCGCCGCACCAGAGCCAATCAGGCTGAGCGGCGCGGGCAAAAAGAATGTTCGGAAATGCGCCGCAGCCAATCAAAAATAAGCCGCAGGAAAAAAACCGTTGCACTACCTAACATCGCACACACCAAACTACAAGCCCCATCGTCCTGCGCGCCATGAGCGTGCAGAACGCTGAGGCAGCTGCCGTGCGAAAAATAAAAGTTTAAAAAAACCCTGCCGCCGCTGCCCTTCCTTTCCACGGGCCAGCCATCGAGCATGGCCCGTGGAAAAGACCCCCCACCCGGCCTTTCCTTTCCACGGGCCAGGCTTCGAGCATGGCCCGCAAAAAAAAGACTCACCCCTGCCTTTTCTTTCCACGGGCCAGGCATTGAGCCTGGCCCGCAGAAAAGAAAGACCCCACTCGGCCCGCAAAAAAAAAGACCCCCCACCCGGCCTTTCCACAGTCCAGGCTTCAAGCCTGGCCCGTGAAAAAAAAGATACCCCCCTCGCCCCTGCCTTTCCTTTCCACGGGCCAGGCATTGAGCCTGGCCCGCAGAAAAGAAAGACCCCCCCCCTCGCCCCTAAAAAAGTAAACACAAACCAAAAACACTCAAAAACACTCAAAATCAAAATTCAAAAAGACAAAAAGGAAACACAAAAACAGCCAAACACAAACAAGAGAAAAAAACACAGACCCCCCCCAAAAAAAAACCACCCCCCAAAAATAAATAAAATAGTAAAACCAGAGAGCTTACCCGGAGACGTCTTCACTCCATGACAACTGGAACTAAACTGAGAAAATAAAGAGAATACTTACTGGAAGAAGAAACGACACCCAGAGGACAGTAGAGAAAAATTGTAGAGTACAAGAAAAGCTCACCAGCCCCACCCAGTGGCCACAAGAGAAAAAACATTCAAAAATATTGAAAATAATAAATACTTCCCAAATTAATGAAATAAGTAATCAAATCATTCAAAAATAGTCACACTAATCACAAAAAAATTGAAAAAAAGAAGAAGAAAGAAAGACATAAGGTTTCACCCAAAAAAATCAAAGCAAAACATCTAAACACAGTATGGAAACATTGATTAAAAAACATATTCTTACAGATTTTAAAAATTAGTATACTATTTAAAAAAATTCACATAGTAACACATTATTTGGTTAAATACAATAATTATAAAAAATTATATCCTTTCCTCTTTTGGAAAAAAAAACAAATTTTTTAAAAAATCACAGTTTCTAACAGCCCATGCGTAAAAATAAAAATTTAAAAAACCACAATCAAAAACTAACCTCATTTGCATAAAAATAAAACAAAACCCTTCCAAAACCATTTTAAAGAGCCCGGCACTGAGGAAGCCGGCGTGCCAAAAAACAAAACACTGGGAGCGCAAGTCCGCCGCAGGCGGATGCAGCGCCTCAAAGCCACAAATTCACAAAACCTTTCAACACCATTTAAAACAGCCCGGCACCATTTGTTCAAGAAAAAAAATGAAACCCTTTACTATTCAACACAATTTTAAAAAGCAAAGCAGCAACAAGTAAGAATGTAGTGTGTGAGGAATCTGTGCTGGACCACAACACAAAAAGAGCCTCCTTGAAGTTTGTGTTATTTTTTAACCACAATCGGGTGTACCCTGGTAATGGCAACCTTATGTTGCCAGCTAAACTTTCGCACACTAGGTCAGGCAAAGGGAACTACAGAATGAACTCATCAAAAAGTGGATTCATTTTGGAAGTTTCACATCTGACTTAGACATGGAAGAAGAAAAAGAAGCCACTCTGACTAGGGTCATCATTTAGAACTGTGATAGCGAACCTTGGCACTCCAGATGTACTTGGACTTCAATTTACAGAAGCCCAAGCCCCCTGTGAATCCACACAAATGGGTTTACTGCGCTTCGTTTGGCCCGCACTGTCCTCGTCGCTCCCGGAAGCGGAAGTAAAACGCGCCCATACGGTTAAGGCTCTTCTGGGTTAACCCTTCCTCAGTCCGGGCGCGTTTTACTTCCGCTTCCAGGAGCGACGAGGGTAGCGTGGGCCGGACAAATCCCAATAAACCCATGCGTGTGGATTCACGGGGCTTGGGCTTCTTGGAATTGAAGTCCAAGAATATCTGGAGTGCCAAGGTTCGCCATCATGGATTTAGAATAGAGTATCTGGAAGGCAGCAGGTTTCCCATTTCTATCTTAAAACCTTTACATCTGACTCAGAAACCTGTTTTAAAAGACACACCTTTTCTCCAGCAATTCTCTTCAGTAGTAGTAATGCTATTCATTTAACTCAGTTTCTGAACAGTTCTACATGTAATCTTAGTAAAAACTGAGTGCAAAGAAGTCTAATCACACCTTTCTTCCTCTCCCATCCAGGAGTTTCATGTTCTCCGATGGTGCTGTCTGTGTTTAGTCATTTCTCATTTGTGCACATGGCAGTCAACATGTATGTTTTGTGGAGCTTCTCAAGCAGCATAGTCTCTCTTCTGGGGCGAGAGCAATTCATGGCATTGTACTTCTCTGCCGGTAATACATCTCAAACACCAGTCTTTGTTGAATATCTGTTTCTTGGCTGTTCAAATGACTTAAAATGTGATTTTTTTACAGTTAGCCTTCTGATCTGAGGTTACTTACATAACATTAACACTATTTCAGTTTATTGGGTGTTTTTAAAGGGAGGGGGTTGCATATACAATGGAAGATGAGTCTCATTCACATTTAGTAAATGTGGGGAGAAGGGAATTTTTGCAGGTCTATGTTCTGTTAATTTGTTAGGACGAGCTGCTCTTAGTAACATTTTTACATACTGCAAAAATATATATAAAAAATAAACATAGGTGGGATCCTAGATCTGCAAAGGTGAATGAGTTCCTTCCTGCTTTGGGCAGATTGATTAGGGTAGCAAATTGCAAGATCTTTTAAGTAAGAGGCATAAAGAAGGAGCATGTTAATGAGAGAGCTTAATCTTGCTTCATAAGTACAGACAGGCAAAACAAGTAAGGAAAATTGTGAAAATCCAGAGTATGTTTTAAAGTCCTAGTCAGTTGAAGTAGAATTGAAGTGAAATGCCTATGAAACATGTTGTTCTTTATGCTCTAAGTTGAGCCAATTTTGATAGCAAGATAGGTACATGTTTTACTCTGGGAAGAGTTTCTTACTGTGTTAAAATTGTATTTTCTCATACTGTGGTCCATTATCTGGAAAAAAATGAGTCCAGTACTTTCAGGAATATTAAAAATGTTTTGTGCCATTCAGTAACTTGTATTTCTAATATTTTTACATTTTTATAGGGGTTGTCTCCACATTCACCAGTTATGTCTTCAAAACAGCCACAGGAAGGATTGGACCATCACTTGGAGCTGTGAGTTCTTCTTGAATACAAATGAATCTAGTGTTCTTCAGAAGTTCTTTATAAACATACAATAAAACCTTGAGATACGAAATTAATTGGTTTATAAAGGTTCTTTGTATCTCAAAAAAAATGTATCTCAAAACGTGGTTTCCCATAGGATAATGCATTGAAAAGCAAATAAACTCTTCATAAAGTGCACTTTGAATTTTTTTGCTGCGTTTTGGCCACTTTATAAAGAGATTTGAACAGATAAAATACTTTTTTTTGTTTTTTCTGAGCTCCGGAACTGATTATTTTGTTTTTCGTTGCATATTTGACACATTTCTGACAGCGCCCTCTAGATGCCCAGCTCTGGTAATTGCCAGCTCAGTACCCACCAATCAGCTGTTGCAGAGGGGGGAATTTTCAGCACTTCCTGGTCACAAGGATTGCTTCTAGCAGTGCCAAAATGCAACAAAAAATTCCAAAAACAGAGCAGAAATGCTCCAAACACTCTCCCACTACCGTGGGAAGCGTTGGAAACCCCTCCCCCCAAAACCCCTTTCATATCTTGAAAAAATTCATCTCAAAGTAAAATTTTCCATGAGTTCCTTTTGTATCATGGTTTTTTTGTAAGTCGAGCTGTTCGTAACTCGAGATTTTACTGTAGTTTCCTCTACTTTAAGAAGAGTCAAGATACCCTTGAATAGAAGTGTAGTGGGGAATTACATAGTACTTATCTTAATAAAATCTGAGGATTTTTAAAAATAAGCTACACCTTAGGAAAAATATAATATTGCCAGAAGCAACATGCACCAATGAGGACTTAAGTTTGGCCAATGACAATGCCAAAAAAGTGTCTTCATTTTGGCAGTCCAGGGTTTGATCGGGACATGAAAGAAGAAGAAGAAATTCTGATTAGACACTTATACTTTTTTAAATTTTTACAATTTGTATATTCTGATTGAAATCCTATTGCATAATGTATGCCTGCAGAAGGGTGATTGCCTCACTATCAAGGGGAAACTCTCAGAAATTAAAAACATTCTATTTCTGTCCTGCTTTTCTAACTCCTGGGTAATCCATGTTATTACATGGAAGCTGTAGGAGCTACAGAACAGCTGAAAATGGCCCCTTGCTGTTAACGTTGTCATTATTCCAGAGATGTAGCCTGTGCAATAGGATTTCAGCTTGTATCTCTAATATTAGATAAGCCATTCCACGAAGTGAATATTTCCATAGTGCTTGGCTTCTTAGATTTTAAGATGGCAGCAATAAAAGGAAGAACTAGTTTGATTAGTTATGACTTTTAATTCAGTCCCAGTTTTAATTCAGTCCCAGTTGTAAACACTTTTTATGAAACAGCATTCCCCTGACTTCAGTTGATCTTCTAACTAGTATTATTTAGAATTGCAGTTCTAACTGCCTCAATCTTCTGCATACTTATTTTCAAGTAATTCCCACTGAGTTCAATAGTATTTCCCAATAAAATTGCTAATTTATTGTAGTTTCATCCAAGGATTTGATGTTTTATAAGCTTTACTGTATTTGTAAGTTAGACTGACTTCTGAGTAAAATATGAGGTCAGATATGAAGCTACAATGTTGAGTGAGCTTGTTAAGTCTTCAAGTTTTGGTATGTTAAAGTAACTTTGTATAGTTTTCCTGATGAATGAGATGTATGCATAAATTTCTATCTTCAACCATTTTGAAGAAAAAACTTATCTGGGCAAGAAATACCTTCTGGTTGGAGTCCTGTTGATTTTCACGCAAGGGTTGCATAACTTGCCACAGCTAGTTGTGATTAATTAAGAAGGTGCTGAGGTATATATCTGGGTTTCATAGCTGGGCACGTGACCAAGCACGTGATCAAGATGTATCTTTGCACCTCCTTGCTTAGTCACATTAGAGTACACAAACCTTATGTGAATTGCAATAGGATTCTGGCCACTGACTGCCATATTTACTTTATTTATTTATTATTTATTATTTGTTCAATTTCTACCCTGGCCAAATAGCCAAGGCCGACTCAGGGCGGCTAACAAACACAGGATAAAACAGCAGATAAAACAATTCTCTTCCCAAATGGCTGTGGAATTTTCTTAATGGCTTCTATACTTTGGTACTTGCTGCATTCATATATAGGCAATTGCTAATGGTAGAGTTAATCTAACCATTTTCACAACTTTTTATAAAAAGTACTATTCATTTCTTGAACCTCAGAGGGAAGATAAGCAGTATTTTTCTGAGACTGATTTCTGATTGATCTCATTGCTCATCTGAAATGCATGGTTCTGCATTTTAATGGTAAATTGTAAAGTAGCTGATGTTTGACATTAACTATCTTAATTTCTATTTTAATGTGATTCTAGTCAGGTGCTCTAATGACGATCCTTGCAGCAGTTTGCACAAAGATGCCAGAAGCCAGACTAGCTATAATATTTCTTCCAATGTTCACATTTACAGCTGGAAATGTAAGTGTTTTTGAAAAAATAAAAAGAACCCATCTCTTATTCATTGCTATTTGTCGGTTACCGAAGCATGTTTCTATATGTGTTTGCATTTCAGAGCTCATCATAATTTTAGTTTATATTTTTGTTTAAGCACCCCCCAAAAAAAACCCAGATTATCTACTATCTAAAATATCTTGTGCTCTTTTCACAGTACAGTTTGTTGATAATTGAAATATTTATTGCTGAATTTAATTTCTGAATCTTGATTATGTTACAAACGCAATAAATATATAGAATTACAAAATATATCTCATTGAAATTAGTGAAATTTGTTAAAAGATTGAGCCTGAATCCAGCAACAGAGATGTGCAAGTGCTTGGCTTTGTGTGTGAGAATTTTTTGTTGTATTAGAATATTGTCAATACTGTATTTATTATTTGCTTTCTTCTAGGCTTTGAAAGCCATTATCGCACTAGATAGTGCAGGACTTGTTTTCAGATGGAAGTTTTTCGATCATGCAGCTCATCTCGGTGGAGCTTTGTTTGGCATGTAAGTCCTTACATTACGGTGCAACGGTGAGAGTGCAACACACATGTAGTCTTTTTCCTGCTTAAGACAGTTCAGTGCAGGGGTGCCCAAACTTTTTGGGCTGTGGGCCGGTCATGTGTTTCAGCTGGCTGGGCACATGGTTCCTCCCACTGGAAGTGGAAGTAAAAGGCACCTTGCAATCTGTTTTGCAACAGGATGAGATTTATCCAGCCCCCGACACCAATTCATCCGGCCCAGTTTTACTACCGCTTCTGGGAGCGATGAGGGTGGTGCAGGCCGGATGAATTGGCATTGGTTGGTGGATCTGGCCCATGGGCTGTAGTTTGGGCACCCCTGGTTCAAAGCAACATGTTCTCACTTTCTTACCGCTGAGAACTATGTTCACTGAACAATTTCATGAGTCTTGTGCAAGTGTTTTGTTACATCAATCTTTATTACGGGCCAAGACCAGCATAGTACAACAAAAATAAGAGAAGTTGCTTCGGCGAGTAGGGTGGCATACAAGTCTGATAAATGACATGAAATGAAATATCAGGAGACAGAAGTTAAAATGAGGATAAAAGGGGCATTTCTGCTCAGAGTTTAGGAGTAGTGAATTAGTATGTAAAATTAATAGTGTTGCAACTGTTACTAAGCTTATGATGTAGCACTAGTGGTTTATTTAGCTGAAGGACATTGTGAGGGTATTTCAACTCAGATTATGTTTTGATTTCTTCCAGATGGTATGCCATGTATGGGAATCAGCTTATATGGAATAACAGAGAACCGGTGGTGAAAGCTTGGCATACAGTGAGGACATGGAATCCAAAGAAGTGAAGTGGGACTTAAGCCTGCTGCCTAAGATACTTGTACACAACTGCTGTCCTACTCTGAGAAAGGGAAGTGGCTTGGTTGTTGCATTATTACACAGCAGATATTGGGATCCTTAGTTTGTAAGGAGTAGTCTACACTTGACCATAAGTATGTCTGATGAGAAATATAAAAGTATTGGGAAAAATAAAGATTTATATATGACGGCTTTATTAAGTGAGTCTGTGTCGTTTCCTCAAGATATATGGAACTAAAATAAACTTGGACGGCTTGCCTTCAGGTTTAAATTTATTTTTAATTGATAGGTAAGACCCTATAGGAACTGTGATGGCTTCGTGGTTAAGACACTGAATTTGACTGGAAGGTTGGCAGGTCAGCAGTGCAAGACCCAAGTGCTACATGATGGAGTGAGCTCCTGTCACTGTCCTGGCTCCTGCCAACCTAACATAAAAACAAAGAAATTGCAAGCAGATATCTTTCAGTGAGAAAGATAAAGTGTCCTGTGCACTCTCCATGGAAAAGTCTGCAGGCACAGATAGCACTGGCTCTTTGGCTATAAACAGAGATGAGCACCAAACTCTAGAGTTGGATACGACTGGCTTTCGAGCAAGGGCATCTAAGACTTTATTAGTTCTTCTGAGAAACAGGCTTGGTGCCACAGTGGTTTGGCTCATCAATTGCTTTGCTCCTATTGATCAGAATGGTGGGCTGGGGTTTGGGAACTATGAAAATTCAGTAAGTGACCTTCAACCTGTCACTTTCTTAGCCTGTTCTACACCAGATAGTAGTATTGAGAATAATGAAAGAATTTGGGGAACTGTGTACTCTGACTTAAGCCCACTGGAGAAAATACGGGATAAAGATGTAACATAAAACAATAAAACTTGCCGTCTATGTTTGGTACAGGCCACAAGACCTGTTTACACAATCCTAGGCATATCTGGAATTTGTAATGGGGGTTTGTGTGTTTTTAGTTAGTTTTAATGTTGTCTATTGCTGTGAGAAGCCCAGAGTCATTGTCGAGTTGGGTGGCATTAAGGTAAAGGTTTCCCTTGCTCGAAAGCCAGTCGTATCCGACTCTAGGGTGCAGTGCTCATCTCTGTTTCTAAGCCGAAGAGCCAGCGCTGTCTGCTTCTGCAGACGTTTCCGTGGTCATGTGGCAGGCATGACTAGACACCGGAGCGCACGGAACACTGTTACCTTCCCACCGAAGTGGTCCCTATTTATCTACTTGCAATTTCTTGCTTTCGAACTGCTAGGTTGGCAGGAGCTCATTTCCGTCCTGCAGTACTCGGGAATCGAACTGCTGACCTTCCGCTTCCCAGTCAGCGTCTTAGCAACTTGAGCCACTGCAGTATGATAAATAAAATAAATAAATAAATAGAAGTATGATAAATAAATAAATCTCTTGTTGAATAGAAAGAGCCATTTCTCCATTACTCTAGAGCTCCAACCCTTGCAAAGAAAATGATGGGGAGCTAGCACTATATTGTCAGTAAGACTGCACCTGTGTTGGTCTGAAGCTATATGGATGATATAGCCTGCCTCCCACAGATTTTGTTAAAACGACTGCCTGACCAATCTGGCTCAGGTTGCAAGAACAATTGGCTCCACTGCTACCTAGGTAGGCTTAGTGTGAAGCACAAGCAGGATACTCTGGCTGGGAAGGAGAGCATTAATCTGTCCCTGGATAATTTTGAGGAATACTCTTCCCTTAGGGAAGAAATGACTTAAAACATGATGCTTAGAGGCATGATAGCCAGTGTCTCAAAATATTTGATGACAAAAAGTAAAACCACACACGTCAGGATCCTAGGAATTGGAACAATCATGGGTACGTTGTGTTGCTTGTGAAGATAAGGCTTCCTTGTGATATGTCATTTTGTGCTGGAGACAGGTTTGTGTGTTGTTGGTTTTTTTACAACATCTAACTAGTCAAACCCAATCCTAAAATGGCCAGGCCAATCCTTAAAACAAGATGTGGTCGTACTTTCCCATTATACACTGTCACAGAGTAAAGCACCTCATGTTAAATACAAATTATATAGGATATAGTACAGCTGGGGGAAGGGGGGGAGAGATAAGCAACTTGTTCCAAAACCTGGGAGACACTTTAAATAGAAACACACCCATCTATATTTGATTATAAAATCTGATTTTATTAAGCCATCAGTGACCTAAATAGTAATTCATCAAACATGGAGAGATTTATTGACAAAATCGAAGGGAAAACAAAAAGGGGAGAAGGAGCAAATGCCAAAATTTGTGGCACCTTAAATACTATCAGGTTTGTTTCAATGTGAACTTTCATGGAACAAAATCTGTGTCATCAGATACATGGATAGGCTGATAAAATCCTGTTATGCAGATTTACACAGCATAAGGCTGATATTGCCCGCAGTATTTTTCAGAAACATTTCTGATTCCCATCCTTGAGGCTCACATTGGATCCCTTTCACTTTGAGGAAGCTGCTGGGGGGCTGCAGAAGAAGGCTGGAGTCTTTCATTCCTTTTAAAATATATTTTTAAAAATTTCAGAACATATAGGTGAAACTCAGAAAATTAGAATATCGTGCAAATGTTAATTCAGTTCAGTAATGCAAATTAAAAGGTGAAACAAATATCATATGAGATAAGACTCATTACATGCAAAGCGAGATAGTTCAAGCCTTACTTTGTTATAATATTGATGCTTATGGTTTATAGTTTATGAAAACCCCAAAACCCCCCCCCCCCCAATCTCATGTAGCTCATAATCATCACATAATCTCATGTACGCTGTATGCCATGAGCATCACAATTGTAACAAATTAAGGCACAACATATTTCACTTTGCATGTAGTGAGTCTATGTCATATATTTGTTTCACCTTTTAAGTGAAATGAACGAACATTTGCGCGATATTCTAATTTTCCGAGTTTCACCTGTAAAGTAAAAAAGAAATACATATATAAAAAAGGCAAAACAAAATTTGCATTAATTATTCATCCTTGTTTATATTAGAAGAATAAACAACAAAAACATATTTAACAATTGACACAAACACCCTCCACCTTTGGGACCTCTTCTAATCCATCTGCAGTATCACGAATCTCTATTTTAACTTTTATTTCTATCTCTATTTCCAAAAACTAATACTTTCTTGAAAGTGTTAGTTTTTGGAGTCTTTCAATTTCAAAAGCTACCACTGATGAGTTTCCAGAAAATTTTAATTTCCAAGCAGGATTTCAGCCATTTGTCCTTAAAACTTGTCTATTTAAGTGTGAGTGCTACTGGCAAACAATGCAGTTTCCTTCTGGACCACCTTGTTTATTTTGAATCTAACCCAATATGCAGCTTGTCAAGAGTTAGACACTTCCTATTCTCATACTTGTCAAGCGCGGCTCTGGACAATTTCGGGACCTGCGCAGAACCCTTCTATGCAGGTCCCTTCTGTGCATGCGTAGAAGTTTTCTACGCATGTGCAGGTTTCTGTGCAGAACCCTTCTACGCATGCGTAGAAGATTTCTACGCATGCGTAGAAGCCTGCGCAGAACCCTTCTGCGCATGCGTAGAAGGGTTATACGCATGCGTAGAAGGGTTCTGTGCAGAAGGGGATACGCAGTAACTACTTTCCCCCACTGTCAAATTACGGGATGGCGGCGGCTCCGGGCGGGAAAGTAGCAAAAGCGGCGCTGAATTACGGGAAATCCTGGCCAATATGGGATACTTGACAGGTATGCCTATTCTCCCTGTGCTTCCTACCCCAAGATGCTGTTTTCCCACACACACCGTGCCCTTCATGTCTTTTATGATTCATAGATCCTTTTCTATTATGATGTTTACTTACTGTTTCACTTTGCTCACTACTTCCCTCCACTTACTGGGTAACTGGACCAATATCCTCCTTTCGCATAAAAAAGTTGCAGTTTGAGTAGCCACATTTGACTATGGAAGAACTGACTCACCAAATCCCTATTGATTTTATTGATCCCTGTAGTGTGATTTAATACATGGGTACGCAGAAAGACCCTCCTCGAAGACTGGGATTTTTGAATCACAATCGAGCATACCCTGGTAACAGCAACCTTGTGTTGACGGCTAACCTTTCTCACACTATGTCAGTCGAAAGGAACTGTAGAATGAACTCACCAAAAGGTGCCTTCATTTTGGCAGTTTCATGTCTGGCTTAGGCACGGGAGAAGAAGATTTACTACACTAAGCTGGTGATTTTGGCCATCATCTTTTGATATTATAAAGTACCTGTACAGTAACAGGATGTCTTATTGTTCAGAAGAAGGTCATTTAGGACATCTTTTTGCAGGAAATGTCTGTGAATAGGAAGCAGTATAGGTTCTGGTGAAAAATCCTTATCCAAGGAGAGCAATTTTATTTTAATACTAGCAGAGGTTGCCCGGCGTTGCCGGGCTGTTTTAAATGGTGCAGGACACAACATAAGAATTACCATGCAACACAAACAATATATACATTTAGCATGATGAAACCAGGTAGGTTATTATTATTATTAATAAGCACAGTATATTTAAATTTATTGTTATTCAACTTAGCATGTATTAATTGTCTTCACAGAAGTTGGAAAGTAAAGCTATTAAGTTGTCTGAAGAAGGGAAGTTCCCACGAAAGAGTTGTTTAACCGGTCAACTTTTACAACATAGAATTACTGGAAGACTGTGAACTATTATAAATTGTGATATTAAAATCAACAATATATTATTATTCCTTGTGCCTCAAACGGATTTTTCCTGCTTTATCATGAATATGAACCGTTTGACCCCCCCTTTTTTTTAGTGTGGCATATGCACCACACTGTATGTTTCTGTACTTTTGCTATGTATTTCTGCTTGTAGTCTTTCCATTTGTATTGTTGACCCTGCTGTCCTATGAAAACGAAGCCTGTGCATCCTATGAAAGTGAAAGTCTATAGTCCAAGTTGAATGCCTCTTCTATATGCAGGAAGGATTTTGCTCATCAAACACAAGATTCTTATACAACAAAACTGAAATCCAGATGATCTTTGTTGACAAAAAGCATTGCACTCTCTCTTGTAGTGTTCCGAATGTTTCCCTGCTAGCAAGCTGTATCACTGCTCACAGAACAAGATCACTGCCAGATTTTATTCTGCTTCCCTATCTCTGGATCCTACCCATGTGACTCGGTTGTGTATCATCAAGGGCCTGCATGCCTCTATTTTATAGAATCAAATTGCATTTTAAGCAGGAATACAATCGGACACTTATTTGATGAGCGATATGCTCTGTAATTTTTCATCACTTGACTGAACGCAAGCCATGTTAGAAATGCTATCTTATTGTCCTGTTCCTCTTAATGATGTTGAATTTTAATTATTTAGTAGATCATTGTCATTGATTATATTGCAGTAATCACAGTCTTAGTCATTTAGTAAGATACTAACAAATCTATCACAGATTTTATGTAAACATTATGTCACCACTATGCTCAATGGGACTTATAACTGTAAAATGATATACAGTATAGAATACCTAAGTGAGTAGAATACTGTACGCAGTTGCAGGACCAGTCAGGAATTTGATTCTCTGCTGTGTACTGTCTGAAAAGGAGACAACCTGTGTAGTGTTTGGCAGACTACACAGTTACAAGAGCACCCCAAGAGAAGGGAATACAATAGTAGCAATAGCAATAACACTTATATACCTCACCATAGAGCGCTTAGTGCACTCTCTGGGCGGGTCACAAGTAAATCAGCATTTTGCTCCCAACAAGTTGGGTATTCATTTTACTGACCTTGGAAGGATGGAAAGGCTAAGTCAACTTTGACCTCTGTCAGAATTGAACTAACGTTTTGGCTGCAGGACAGCAATTTAACCACTCTGCTTTCTTTGATTCAAAAGAAAAATGTCTGATGAGCTTCTTTGCTTTGCACTGGGATGTTATCTCCTATAATCAGTGATGGCGAACCTTGGCACTCCAGGTGTTTTTGGACTTGGATTCCCAGAAGCCCAAGTCAGCACTCCTGCTGATCAGGGCTTCTGGGAATTGAAGTTCAAGAACACCTAGAGCCATGATGGTGAACCTTGGCACTCCAAATGTTCTTGGACTTCAATTCCCAGAAGCCCCCGTGAATCCACACGAATGGATTTACTACGATTCATCCGGCCTACGCCACCATCATTTCTCCTGGAAGCGGAAGTACCCGTATGGTTAAGACTCTTCCGGGTTAACCCTTCCTCCGTATGGGCGCGTTTTACTTCCGCTTCCAGGAGCGACGAGGGCGGCGTGGGCCGGATGAATCACAGTAAATCCATTCATGTGGATTCACAGGGGCTTTTGGGAATTGAAGTCCAAGTACATCTTGAGTGCCAAGGTTCGCCATTACTGTCCTATATCCTTAAGCATAAATGCAGTTATGTGCATTCAGCAAATCATGCACACACAGGCCCTGTGTACTTTTACCCTGTGGGGTACTTTGGTGTATGTAAACCAAGACACAGGACACAGCCTCGGGCTGGGTTAACTCAGGTTTATTGCATCGTGGACAGAGGGAACATAAGGTAATGGCGGATCGATAGCTCTTTATATACAGTAGTAATACATTTGAACGTGGTGCCATAGTAGCCCATTGGCTACTGCCTGCGTGACGTCATTGCTAGTCACGCCCTTCTTGTCCAGGTGTAGGTGGTGGCGGGAAAGCTTCCCGCGCTGTTGCCTTTGATGATTCTGACCAAGAGAGCTTGGACGCTCGCTGCTGCCAGCTGGTGGTCATCAGCTCGCGTCCTCATGCAGGGTTCATATGATACAGCTGAAGGTTACATTGTTGCTATAGGCAAGGTTACATTGGTTCAGATACATTGTAATCCATGTGGAAGGTAAAACCCTTAGAACACAACATCCCTCCCCCCTAGGACGAGACAATGTCTCGAGCCCATGCTTCTAGACACTCCCCCCCTAGGAGACAAAATCTTTCAGCCAAGATGGCTTGTTTCGAACACGCTGGGGTCTCGATGCGGGCTGCCTCTCCCCGGGTTTGCTACCTTCTCTTTGTCCCCTGGTTTCCTGTCCTGTAATTTGAGAGGGAGACTCGTTAGTGATCTGCCGCGGCTCCGCGGCGTTGTTGGGAGGTGTGCTCTTACTTAGGGAGGAACCGGGGGCACTGGGGACTAACGAAAAACCCCTCTTCTCGCTTGGATGGGTGGGGGAACACTCCTGAAAACCCCCCCGGTTTGCTAAATCAAAACCAAAATTCCATTCGGGGGCAGCGGTCGCGAACTCCTCTCCCCCTTCCCCGGCCTCTGACGGAACTGGCTTATCAAAAGGATATGAGTCGGGGCCGCTGCTTCTTCCTTCCCCCCTTGCTTGGGACTGTTGTCCGCTGCTGTCTCCCCCTTGGGTTACGCGGGTGGGGGAGAACCCTAACGCTGAATCTTGTTGGAAATCCTCACTGACTGGCCCACTGACTCGGTGCCTCAGTTGGTCTGCGTGCCTCCTCCAGAGGAGACCGGTGTGGGTTTCGACCCGGTACGACACTGGCCCCGTCTGTTCTACAACCGTCCCCGGCACCCAGGCTGGCCCCGCGCTGGCATAGTTCCTGCAATGCACAGGGTCGCCGGCGGCGAAACCTTTCGAGACTGCCAGCCCCACGTTTTTTCCCTTGTCCTCAATTCTTGTGGGGTCCAGCCTGGACAGGAGTGTAGTCAGTTTCCGCCGCATCAATAGTTCTGCCGGCGAGTAACCTGACGCTAAGGGGGTCACCCTATACGCTAATAAGAACTGACATACTTGGTGGTTCAGGTCCCCAGGGCCCATGCGCCGAAGCGCTTCCTTTGTTGTACGCACCAACCGTTCCACTTGGCCATTCGTGGCCGGGTGAAACGGCGCGGACGTGACATGCCGAATGGCATTCGCCTCCATGAATGCCCCGAACTCTGAGGAGGTGAAGCAACTCGCGTTATCGCTGACTAAAGTGTCGGGTAAACCGAACGTTGAAAAAACTCTCCGTAGTTGGTTAATTGTAGTGGTGGAGGACGTGCTCTTTACAGGAATGACCTCCAGCCACTTTGAGAATGCATCCACCACCAGGAGAAACATGGTTCCTCGGAAAGGGCCAGCGAAATCTACGTGCACTCTGGACCATGGCCCCCTCGCTGTGTCCCATTCCCTATGCGGGAGGCGGGCCGCCTCTGGTCGGGACCCCTGGCACGCCTCACAAGTGCCTACCATGTGCTCAATGTCCTCGTCCAGCTGTGGCCACCAAAAGTAACTGCGGGCCAGCGCTTTTGAGCGAACGATGCCCGGGTGGCTGACGTGCAGCAGTTTGAGAACCCTCGGCCGCATGGGTGTCGGGACCACCACCCGTTGGCCCCACAACAGGCACCCCCTTTCTATGGACAACTCTAGCTTCTTCCGAAAGAATGGGTCGAATTCCTTGCTTGGGGACGATGTTGGCCACCCTTTCTGCACCCATGAGCTGACTTTCTCCAGCGTCCTGTCCTTGCTTGTCGCCCTAGCTATATCAGCCGGTACTATTGGGGGTTCGTCTAAAACCTCGATTAGCAACACCTGGCGGTCTCTTCCTATTCTGGCTTTTTGGTCGTCCGACAAAGGCAAAGGAGATCTCGAAAGCGCATCAGCATGGCTGATCTCCTTTCCGGGCCGGTACTCCAACTCGTGTTGGTATGCGTTAAGAAAAATGGCCCATCGCAACATCCTCGGAGATAGTATCTGTGGCGTTGGCTTGCCTGCCGTGAAGATCCCTAACAGGGGCTTGTGATCCGTCACGATTGTGAACGGGCGGCCATACAGAAAATCGTGAAACTTTTTGGTCCCCGCTACTATTGCTAATGCCTCCCTGTCGGTTTGTGCGTAATTTCGCTCTGCTTGGGACAGGGACCTTGAATAAAACGCAACTGGGGCCTCCCGCCCGTCATCCAACACGTGGCACAGCACCGCCCCCACTCCCACCGGTGATGCATCACAGACTAAGACCACCGGCCGTTTGGGGTCGAAGTGCGTAAGGATTGCATCCGATGTTAACAGTTGCTTTAGTTCGTTGAACGCCTTCTCGTGCTCGTCACCCCACATCCATGTCTCCTCTTTTTTCAGTAACCGATGAAGCGGTTCGGCCACGGAGGCTTTCCGCGGGAGGAATGTATGGTAAAAATTGAGGAGCCCCAGGAATGACTGTAGTTCGGTTTTGGATGTGGGGCGAGGGGCCTTCTTAATGGCTGCTACTTTGGACTTGGACGGCTTAATCCCCTCGGGTGTGATCCGAAATCCTAAAAACTCGACCTCGGTTTCGAAAAAAACACATTTGTCCTTCCTCAGTCTCAGCCCCGCTTTCTCGAACACAGTTAGCACTTTATCCAATCTCCTGGCTAGTTCGGCCTCACTCCCCCCTGTTATCAATACGTCATCAAAATACGGCAACACCCCCTCCAGCCCCTTCAGGAGGCGTTCCACAAGCGACTGAAAAAGACCGGGTGCCGAGTTCACGCCGAACTGTAAACGCGACACCTGGAACGCTCCTTTATGTGTGACTATCGTTTGTGCCGCGGCCGTGGCGGGAGTTACGGGGAGTTGTTGATAGGCTTGTGCCAAATCGAGCTTAGCGAAACACTTTCCCCCATTTAGCCTGGCCAAAAGATGGCTGACCACTGGCACCGGATATGCATTAGGGCGAATCGCCTTGTTAATGGTACACTTATAATCAGCGCAAATGCGCACCTCCCCGTTAGCCTTCAGAGCTGTTACAATTGGAGTTTCCCACTCCGCGGAATCAACAGGAATAAGAATCCCCTGGCCCACCAATTTGTCCAGTTCCGCCTCTATCTTGTCCTTTAGTGCGAAAGGCACCCTGCGCGGTTTGAGTCTTATCGGGCGGACCTCCGGGTCCAGGTCGAAGGCTACAGGGGGTCCCTTGAATTTTCCCAGTCCTTTTTCAAAAACGGCGGGGTGCGCGTCACACACCGCTTGTATCGGATCCGCGCCCACGGCATGCACCCCCCCTATGAACAAACCCAAGGGCTGAAACCACTGCGTCCCTAGGAGGCTACAATTCCCCCCTTTGAGAACGACTAGAGGGAGTTCTGCGGAATGTCTTTTATAACGAACCCGAAATTTTCCGACCCCCAGCACTGGAATGCTGTTCCCTTGTACGTCCCGTAGCGTGGACCTCAGAGTCTTAAGTTTGGGCCGCGCTTGGGGGTCGATCTTCAAGAACTCTTTCTGGGGAATTATGGAATAATAGGACCCCGAGTCAATCTCCATCCTAACAGGGGCCCCTTGTACTATTACCTCAATGAAGTAATGGTTTTGTCCCGCGGACACGCTGAACACGGGGGCGTCGTCCTCACTGCCGTCCGAGACGCGACCCACGCCGTCCTGCTTCCTCGTGGTTCGGGCGCCATCTTGGGGTCTCGCTGGATGGTCCGGTCTGGCCGAACGGTCTTTCGACTGCCTCCGGCCCTCTTTCCGATTTCTGCATGCCCTGGCGATGTGCCCGCGCCGGCCACAGCTGTAACATTCGGCTTTCCTGAAAGGGCACTTCGCACGCTCGTGGGCCGCCCCACAACCATCGCAGCGGCGCCCCCCTTTCCGGACCTTCTGTACCTCTTCGCCGTCGCTGCCATCTGTGGAGGATCTCGAGGTTCGCCGGGTCGCGTGCACCGGCTGTCCTGACTTGCCGCGCACCGAGCTTTCCGCTTTGCTGGCCCTAGGGCGCCACTCACGCCACTCGTGTATTTCGTCCACTCCCGCATTCGTGGACTCCGCGGATTCCGCGGTCTCTACGACCTCGGCCAGCGTGGGTGGCGGCTCCCTGTTCATCAGGCGGCGCTGCACTTCCTTGTCCTTCAGGCCACACAGCACGACGTCCCTCATGATCATCTCCAGGTTGTCCCACTTGCAGGGAACGGCGGCTACCCTCAGGGCCTCCACGAACGCCTCTACCGACTCATCCGGCGCTTGGACTCGCCTCCAAAACGCACTCCTCGCAGGAAACATTGCCTTCGAGGGTTGGAAACGCTCACGCAGCAACTTCAGTATGTCGTCGGTTTTGAAGTCATCCAACGTCTTCGGTTCGATCATGCCCACCAGCGTCCGCTTGGTCTCTACACCCAGCATCCGGGTGAGGATGGCCCTCTTCCTTTCCTCGTCGTCTTTGACTTTGAGTTCCACCAAGGCCGCCTTGAAATCCATGTTAAAGATGGTCCAGTCTTGCGGCTTGATAATATTGAACCCGCTCTGTGTCCTGGCGCTTTGGGAATCCATCATCCCACCTTCGTCGCCAATTTGGTGTATGTAAACCAAGACACAGGACACAGCCTCGGGCTGGGTTAACTCAGGTTTATTGCATCGTGGACAGAGGGAACATAAGGTAATGGCGGATCGATAGCTCTTTATATACAGTAGTAATACATTTGAACGTGGTGCCATAGTAGCCCATTGGCTACTGCCTGCGTGACGTCATTGCTAGTCACGCCCTTCTTGTCCAGGTGTAGGTGGTGGCGGGAAAGCTTCCCGCGCTGTTGCCTTTGATGATTCTGACCAAGAGAGCTTGGACGCTCGCTGCTGCCAGCTGGTGGTCATCAGCTCGCGTCCTCATGCAGGGTTCATATGATACAGCTGAAGGTTACATTGTTGCTATAGGCAAGGTTACATTGGTTCAGATACATTGTAATCCATGTGGAAGGTAAAACCCTTAGAACACAACAGGTACTGAACTGAGTTCTTAATTCTCCCTTTGCTTAGAAAGTACACTGCTGCACTAGATATGCTGCTTCCATAAGGCAAGCGAAGGAGAGCCTGGAGAAAGACGAATGCTGATCGCAGCACTTTCCAAGCGCCTGATGCTGCCTTTCTATGGTCCATGCAGGCCTTCTACTGAGCATCGCTTCTGAAACAGGCAGACTAAAACCTTTCTCTTTTGCTCCGAGTCACGACGGCATCTGGTCTCATCTTCACCACCCTCTGGTTCGCAGCAGCCTTGCGCAAACGGTGGACTCCGATCCCTCCTTAGCACCCCTTGCCATGCGCAGGAAGGGGCGCCTGGTGAGTGGGTGGGTGAGCGGGACACACGACCCTTCTTCCTCTACTGGGGCTGGTGGCGGCGATGAAAGGGGCAAACGGGGGCATTTCCTAGAGAGCGGGAGGGATGGAGGGAGGAAGCGGGGATGGATGGCTGCCAAGCTCCCCGCCTGGTGCCTGGTGGTGGTGTTGCCCATCCTCCCCCTCCGATCGGGCTTTGGGCATGCTTGGCAGATGCTCCCGCATTAAGCGCCTTCTGTCAGCCGGTGTGTGTGTGTGAGTGAGTGTGTGTGTGTGTGTGTCCGCGTGGGATGGGGGAGTGGGAGGAAATAAAAGTGGGAAGGAGGCGCTGGCATTTTTTTTTTGGGGGGGGGGATGTGGGAGACTAAGTGGTGCCCCCCCACCACCACCACCACGCGGGGAAGCCAAAGCAAAGCAATCACACTTCTGTACCGCCCCATAATGGAGCGCTTAGTGCACCCTCGGGGTGGTTTTGCAGGTAATTTTGCCACGAACGTTCTGGATCCTAATTTTAGGATGAAAGAGGTTGCGTCGACCACGAGCCCCGGCTCAGGATCGAACGCACAACCTTTTGATTGTAAGTGGTCTCCCTTGCTCGAAAGCCACTCGTATCCGACTCTAGAGGGGCGACGGCGCGGCGCTCATGCATCTCCGTTTACAGCCAAAGCGCCAGATCGGAGGCTGCCTCTGCGGACGTTTCCATGGAAGATAGCTAGACAGGGGACGCTGTTACCTTCCCCGCCGAAGCGGTACCTAGTTATCTATCTACTTGCAATAATGTCTTGCTTTCTAACCGCTAGGAGCTAAGAAAGAGGCGGGGGCTCACACCGTCGCGCAGCACTCGGGTCTCTCGAGCGGCCGACCTTCCATTTCGTCAAGTTCAGCGTCTTAACCACACGAAGCGAAGCCACCGCAGCCGGTGGTGGTTGCAGTACAGTAAGCTTAACGACTGCTGCGCCACCAGGGCTTCTTCGCGGTCGTTGCGGGCGGGCCTCCCCTCCCTCCCTCCCTGGCGAGGGAAGCCCCCCCCCCCCCTGCGCTCTGTCCCACACCCGCCCTACTCCTTGCCTGCCTGGCACTACCACCACTACTCTCTCGTCTCCTCCATCATGGCGTGGCCCTGCATCAGCCGCGTGTGCTGCCTGGCGCGCTTCTGGGACCAGATGGACAAGTCGGACCTGGCCGTGCCGCTCACCATCCACAACTACTCCGACCTCGACGAGGCGGCCGAGGAGGAGGAGGCAGGCGGAGGAGGCGCCCCGTCGCAGCAGCAGCAGCAGCAGCAGCAGCAGCTCCGGGTCCCAACAGGTGGCAACGGCCCCACTGGCCGGGCCCCCCGCGCCCGTGGGGGCCCCCCCGTGGGGCTGCCCGCCTCGGCGTCCGCCCCTTCCCTAGTCCTGCAGGAGAGCCTGGGCGCCGTCCAGAGGCCGTCTAAGAAGGCGCCCCCGCTCCCGCCGCGCCACAAAGAGCCCTTCGCCACAGAGACTCAGTACCGGCAGGATTTCCGCGCTTGGCCGGTGCGGAAAAGGGACGCCTTGCCGTGGGTCGGGGAGCCCCGTCGGGGGGAGGTGACCGGGGCCGCCCCGTCTTCCCCAGCGGGGCTCCCGGGGGCCGCCCAGGTCTACATCTTGCCGATGGCCGGGCAGCTGCAGGAGTCCGGGACTAGTCGGTACAGCTACAAGCAGCAGCAGGCGTGGCCCTCCTCTTTCTCGCCCCCTGCTGGCGTCCTCGAGACCACCACCTCCTACAGGTAGGCCACCTGGGGTGTTGGAGGAGTCAGTCGCCCCCTCTCTGCGGGGGCCCCACTTGGAGAGGGGCCACGATCTCAGCCCTAAGGTCGGTAAAGGGAAAGGTCGCCCTTGCTCGAAAAAAAGCCAGTCGCATCCGACTCCAGGGCTCAGGGCTCATCATCTCTGTGTATAGCCAAAGATGCTGTCTGTATCTGCATGTGGCAGGCATGGCTAGACACCAGAGTGCACAGAACGGCTGTTCAACCTTTCCCACCCAACCTGTTTGTCTACTTGCAATTTCTTGCTTTTGAACTACTCTGTAAGAGGTTGGCAGTAGCTGGGGCATAGAGTGTCGGAATGGCTGGCCACAAGAAAGACATGCGGAGGCAACGTCCAGCCCTGACCAGTCAGGGGTACATATTTATTACCCTGCCTTGGGGTTATGACACGTGCCTAGGGCACTCGTGCCGCCCCTATACAGAAGGCCTGCATATGTGGCATTTTTCAGTGGTCAGCTACAATACCAGCTCTAGGAAGTTGCCCTGTGGTTAATGGACAGCCCACAGTTAATTGCCTTGGGCTGGCAAAATCCATTGTTCCTGCCCTAATCTCCGGGTCTATGTGTATTGACTCCGGGTATCTAACTTGTCCTCTGATTGCCTTGGCTTGTTTGCCCTGCTCTATATGCCCTCAGCCTAGGTTATGATTCATCTCTAACTAGCCCACGTTATCTTCCCAATTTCCTCTCCAGCAGAACCCCGGTGATTCCCGGGTCTGAGAGGTTTAATTGCCAATTATTCCCACGGGCAACCCACAATAGAGACAGGAGCTCACTCTGTGGTACAGCATCATTCGGGTCTCAAACTCCTTGACCGGCCGACCTTCCAGCCACTGCAGTTCCCTTTTCCCCCAGAGTGAAAGGCTGATTGCAAATGAGAGGAAAAGGTGGTGTTGCCTGAGCATGGGCAGGGTACTCTTGCCCCATTGTCACCATGGGGATGCCCTTGAATATCTTGTGCTTGGCATACACTTCCCTGCTTGCAGGTGTGTGGGCAATTTGGTTGGTGAGGTTTTACACATCCTGCTTGCCTATTGTATTTCTGCCCCATGTTTTGTCCAGGGAGATCTTTCCTTTCCTCCACCAATTATGAGACCTGGTGGTGCAGTGGTTAAACTGCTGTACTACAGCCAGAACATTGTGAGTTCAATCCTGACCAGGGCTCAAGGTGGACTCAGCTTTCCAAGGCCAGTAAAATGAGGACCCAGCATGTTGTGAGCAAAACAAACTACTCTGTGAACTGCCCAGAGAGTGTTATTGCTATTGCTATAAGTGTTATTGCTGTTACAGCCCTCTGAAGTAAGGACAGGCTGAGAGGCTCAGGGACTGGCCCAAAGTGACCTAGTGTGCTTTCTGACTGTGGGGTTTGGACCTCCTGGGCACCAATCCTCACTGTCCTATGATAGGACATGCCATGGGCCTACTGCATATCTGTCAAGTGCTACGGGACCTGTGCAGAAGGCTTCTGTGCAGAACCCTTCTACACATGCGCAGAAGGCTTCTGCGCATCCCCTTCTGTGCAGAACCCTTCTGTGCATCCCCTTCTGCGCAGAACCCTTCTGTGCATGCGTAGAAGGGTTCTGTGCAGAAGGGGATGCACAGCAACTACTTTCCCCCTCCATCAAATTACGGGATGGCGGCGGGTCTGGGCGGGAAAGTAGAAAAAGCGGCGCTGAATTATGGGCAATCCAGGCCAATACGGGATACTTGACAGGTATGTCTACGTGTGAAAATTGGAATTCAGGAAAGTATCTGGTGCATGTAGACACAGCAGCACTCATGCATGGACCTGGCCCTTCTCCAGTATGGCTGATTGTTACACAAAGTTGCTTTCTATGAAAGGAGCATGTTGTGCATTAAGCAGGTTGACACCAGAACCTGGTTTGAGACCAGGACCGATGTGATGATTTTCCAGAGCTAATAATAATAAATTATCTTCTTCTAACCGATCTAATGGAAAGAGCCCAGGTGCACTATTGTATTTACTATAACTGCTGTATGCAAAAACCGAATTGCAGAAAATGCTATTTCTTCGTTTGGGCACATTTTCAGGTTCCCCACCTTGACAGCAAAATATGAAGAGCCCAAAGATCCTCTCTGTTATTTCTGCTTGTTTTCTTCTCCCTTAAAGTGCTTTTGGTTATCCCAAGCAAGAATCTTTTGCTATAAAACATGAACACCCAATAGTCAGGATTGTCATCTCTCAACTAAGATTATCTACAGAGCCTTTGAAAAGTCCTGGTATGACCCAGATCCTCCCCTTTTAATTGCAGACAGGATTCCTTTATCCCGGCACATTGGTTCCCCTCTTCCTGCTAAGGCAATATTTTAGATTATGTAGTTATCTGGAAATCTGGCTCTCTTCCTTCCTCCTAAATCCAAAACCCAACAGCCTTATTTAGATTTGTTTTTTAATTTTGACTCAGCTTGTTCTCGGGTAGGACAGCTGTCCGCGCACAGCATGACTTTTTAGGCTGGTCAAGAAATTCATAGGTTGCTTTTGGTGCATTGATTTTGCTATCCATTAAAAATTTCCACAACAACCATTATTTAACTAGTAAAGGTCTCCAGATATTATTATGGGTACGAGAAGGATAGAAGATTTTCCAGAGGCATAAGAACATAAGAACAGCCTTGCTGGAACAGGCCACAGCCCATCCAGTCCAGCATTCTGTCTCACACAGTGGCTCACCATTTCCTTCAGGGTATTCCCAAGCAGATGCCTTCACCTGCTTAGGATTCCCTGGAAATGATATTGAGAGATATCCTGCCTATCTCTCCAACCCGGAGGTTGTCCTTAAGTATCCATAATTATAGCCATTGATACTCTGAATACAGTATGTCTGTAGATGGGTTAAGGAGGTGGCCGTACATTTTGATTCTAGTGTGAAACCCATGTAGAATTCCTGTCCTGTCATAGTTGACAGTGCCCGTGGGGTGAGCTGCGGGCAGCAGAGCAGCGCACAGTGGCCTGTTAGAGGGTTGGCACCTGGGGAGATGTCTCCCTTGCTTGTGAGAATGAAAACAGGCAAGCAGGTCTTGGCTTTGGTGAACAACTCAAATAGGTTTACTCGGAAGCAGGTGATGCAAAAGTATATACAGTGCAGAAACAAACGGTAAATACAGTCTCTCATGTTTCCCGGTTGGCTCCACTGGGAAACTACAGATATGCAAAAGATATATACAAGTTTCTACACAACTTAGAGGCAGTCCAAAAGAAGCTGTGGTCAGCAAGCAAACAGCCTTGCAGCTTACCCCTGAGTAGTCTTTCTCTGCAGTCAAACAGACAAGTCAAGCAAGAGCCTTCCCTCGGGGCAGTTCAGAGGTTTAGTCCTTGTAGTGTGCTCTTGGACCTGCAGAAGTCCTGGTCCAGGCTGTTGGCAGAAGGCAGAAGAAGCTGGGCATCAGAGTTCCGGCATGGCAAGCCTGGTAGCCCAGGTACAGCATTGAAGCCAGTTTTAGCACAAGGGCCAGGCTGAGGCTTGGAGCTGAGGTCTGTGACTTCGCTCAGGCATAAATACATTGGCCACAGATCTCTCTAGAAACACCACAACACCTGTGTGCTGTTACAGCAAAGTCTTAAAGCACCACAGGCATTATATGCCTTGTAACCCAGTTGGGGTACTAGGCAAAGACTTACATCCCCAACAAGAGTTGTGTTCATAATATTTTATGGCAAGTTTGCTTTTGCTTATACAACATTGCAAGCTGTTTATACAGCCTGTTAACTTTTTTCTTCATTTTGGATGACCTAGGATTGTTGGTGAGAGAGGAAGGGAACTTTTTAAATGAATAGAATGTACACCTGCAGTTTATCACTTCCAGCATCATAAACATATGTTCCAGGCTAACCTCTTCTGGACAGCAGTGATTGAATAATGTAGAGTGTTACATAGCTTGCTTTCATCCTACAAACTCATTCTAGGCATGAGTATCGCCCATGGACTGGAGCAAAAAGATCAAGGCCCACCAAGACAACACAAGGATTTGTTATTCCAGAGGATCATTTTGCACAAGAATCTAGCTACAAGGCAGACTTTAAGGTAAATATACTTTGCAGAGTTTGAGATGTGGAGATGACAACCACCGTGAGTAGGATGCAGGGATATATCATGCTTCAGAAGAATAGCAAAAGAATAGCTATATGCAGTATTTCCCAACTTTTGGTTTTTGGACTTCAATTCTCAGAAGTCTTAAGTCAACCCCCAAAACACTGATCAGCCAATGGACTGACTTAGGTTTCTAGGAACTGAAGTCCCCCTGTGGGGCGTGGGCTCCATGTTGGGAAACACTGGCTATATGTATACAAGGACAGCCATCCTGAACACAGCAAGAGAAATTTCCACAATTTACTTAGTCCTTTGATGTGCATTCTGCATGATGGTGCCTGCCTTAGTCTCCTGGGTTTATTTTGTGCATATTTTATATGGCTGCATATCTTCAAGAGGACCATTTACTAATATAACGCTGGTCCAGGATTATAGGCCCGTTGCATCATTATTGTTGCACTGTCTAGTACAGTATGTTTATTCTGACAGAAGGCCAAAACAAACCTTCTTAAAAAGAAATAACTACAAACTAGTATCTTACACAATTCATAAAGAATTCTTTAAACCAGACAAGTTTATAAAAACCTGTGTAGACAAAACACAACTTAAAAACTTGATAAGAATGCAATAAATTCTGGATCGTACTCTAAAAGCATAATCCATTTGGCTCTAATTCTGCTTGCCAAGAGGCCAAACAAGGCAATATGTCTCATAATCCCTGTTTCCTTGCCATTTAAAAGTTATTTTTGCTATAGGCGTAGAACTATTTTTCTATAATAGAAGAAAGCTGTCACATTCTAATTTCTGGGGGAAAAAGCTCAACCTCTCCAGTATCAGAGCTACACGGCCAACCTTCAGGACTAATCTCTTAGTAGTGCCCTTCAACCACCTTTGTAGCCATTGATTGGCATGTTAATGCAGACTGGAAAAAAAATCAATTTTAGAAGGTGGCAGATTAATTTAATCAAGTAGTCTCCAGTCTAAAATCTTTCTGAAGACTCTATCCAGGAGACTTCCTAATGAGATGCCAGAACTTACTTCATTTGACTATTTAAAACAAATGGTCTCCTGTTTGATTTTAATCAAGGATTTGTACCCACAAACCTCAGGCAACTAAATTAGCCTGAGTTAACACAGAAGGCAGGTGTAAGATGGCTATGCCAGTGATGGGGGAACTTACATCCTTGGAACTAGAACTCCCAGAATTTCCAAGCTAGGATAGGCTATAGCAGGGGTTCCCAACCTTTTTACGCCATGGGCCTGACCATACACCCTGGGCACACCTCCTGGAAGCAGAAGTAAATGTGTTTGCTTCTGTGTTTATGACAGCCGCAGGCACATTTACAGCTGAAATAACCATGTTTGCTCATGTGTGGGCGTGTTTTACGGCTGTCGTAAATGGGCCCTTTTCCACTTCCGTGTGCAGCGGCAGCGGTGGGCCACATGAAATGGTGCTGTGGGCCAGGTTCAGCCCGTGGGCCATAAGTTGGGATCCCCTGGGCTATAGATTCAGAAAAAGAAATGGTATAGTACTTTGCTAAGTTAAGATAATAGCACCACCACTTGTGGATGTGTGACAGATGATGTCATCCAAGTGTTGCATCCTAGTGTTGCATTCAGCTGGTCTCCTGTATGAGAAAGGGATCCTTACACATCATTCATTGCATGGATAAGGTCTTAGCAGCATCGAGTGTGTGAGGATGGAAGTAACTTTCAAATCAGCAGAGAGAAAGTGTTTTTAAAATGTATCTTCTATTAGCTGACATCCTAGTGAGTTACTACATAGTAGTGCCAGAGAGGAAGTGTATTCATGAAGGACTTTCATAGGAGCATTGTACAATCAGCTAGTATGGAAACCATGAGACCATTTGTGCCGTTGACTTGACCAATCCTTTTTGCCTGGGTGTAGCACCTGGGAGAGTTATGCCTGTGTAACTCTGTGTCCTGAAGTGGCACACAGGATCCCGGATGTTGTCTTAATTTTTTTGTTTTGTAAACTACCTCTAACAGGCTTTGCTTTGAAAAGCTTCACAAAATATAAGTAACATAAAAATGTAAAACTTGAGTTAGACCACTCTCTTTTTCTTTCTTTCATGAAACATTGAGGAATTTTTTCCCCTCAACCTGATATAATTTAAAGCAGGGGTGCCCAAACTTTTTGGGCTGTGGGCCAGTCATATGGTTCAGTGGGCCAGTCACGTGGTTCCTCCCACCTGAAGCGGAAGTAAAACACGCCTTGCAATCTGTTTTGCAACAGATAAGTTTACAACAGGATAAGATAGATTTTAGGCTGCCATTTTCTCTGCTTAAACCAGGAGTGCCCAAACTACGGCTCACAGGCTGGATCTGGCCCCCAACACCAATTCATCTGGCCCACTCCACCCTCGTCGCTCCCAGAAGTGGAAGTAAAACACGCCTGTGTGGATGTGTTTTACTTCTGCTTCTGGGAGTGACAAGAGTGGCATGGCCCAGATGAATTAGTATTGGGGGCCAGATCCAGCCCGTGGGCCATAGTTTGGGCACCTCTGATTTAAAGGAGGAAAACAAAGCCCAAACAGCATATGCCATATTTTTACAATGCATGTACATTGCCCTATTAAAAGGGTTGGCCTCTTTCTAACAGCTCAGTATATAACCTGGCTGCAGATCCAACGATAAAGTTTGGATGACCTCTGAATAGTAAGAGGTGCTTGAATATTTCCTGCATAGAGGATGCCTTGGCAATATTAATTTAAAAGGCAATTGGCGTCTGCAATGCGATTTACATATGATGTTGGTTCTAATCCTATGACTTTTCTTTTCCTCTCCAGATTCCAGAAGTGAAGGCTAAGTTTTCTCCCAACCCTTCTGCTGTCTTCCAGGCACCGTCTCGCATCCTCAATGTATGAATTTGGATTATACCCATTTCCCATCCAGGCAGCTTGAATGTTAAGTTTATAAAAATGTACAGCTATGCAACTTTCCTGAGTGATATTAGAAGAAGAGGAAGGATACTAAAGAGCAGCTGCAGTAATTATCTGAATTTATGTATTTATTATGAGCATGTAAATCATAAAGCATTTGAGTTGGAGACGAGAGAATGACCTAGTTTCATAGCCTGACTGGCTTAAAATATCAACTTTGGCCATCAAAATGCAGCATTTTAAGCAATGTACTTTTCTCTAAGGAGACAGATAGGTGGGGCAGGCGTATAATACACCACCTCAACCAATTATTATTTTTAGCCACATTTGACGAGGGGTCAGTTAACAAGACTCCAGGTGGCATTGGAGCACTGCTGTTTCTTTTCAACCTGAGAACCCACCTCAAAATCTATCTCATGTTGTTTCAGGAATGTTGATGTTCCATGTTGCTGAGAGTCATGCAGGTTGAAGAGTGTGACTATTGACCAATTTGCCTCTGAACTTGGTACTCCACACAAATGCTGACTGGATTTTGGGGGTATCCTGGGGGTAAGAAAGACTCACAAAGAGGACCCGAGGTGAGTCATGGCGAACCTTGGCACTCCAGGCGTTCTTGAACTTCAATTCCCAGAAGCCCAATTCTCTGTTAATCCACACAAATGCGTTCAAACAGTCAACCCATTTGTGTGGATTCATAGAGACTTGGGCTTCTGGAATTGAAGTTTAAGAACACCTGGGGTGCCAAGGTTCATCATCACGGCTCTTGGTGCTTACCTCAATTGTATACTTCTGCAGATTGTTTTCCTGCCATTGAAATCTTTGATAGGGGCTGTATGGGTTGACCAGAATTGCTTTTCTTTTGTGGGAAAACACTCCTAGTCTCAGCAGTCATTCCCTTATATCGTGCTTCATTTCTTCCTCGGCTGGTCGAATCCTTTTAAAAATTATTTTTAAGAGGGTCCATTCTGCAGCCACTCGAGGAAAAGCACAAGCTCCTCAAAAGACATGAAGGACTCATTTGGTCACCTTCGTGCACATCTGCATCACAATATTTCAAGGAGAAAGAGGTCTAGATTTTGCTTTGGAATTGGAGCTCAAGATTTAATCCAGAACTGTTCTATACCACCAAATTAGTAGGCCAAAGGAAACCTCCCTTCTGCCCAAAAGCAAAATTATGTGATGGGAAAGCTGGATGTTTTAAAAGGGAGAATATTTCATTATTTATTCTTGGCCTGCTTCGCAGAGCCTTGAGATGGTTTATATTAAAGCATCACAATAAAATTTGATAAAAATTACAGCTGAAAATGCAGCTAATAACTAAAGAGCCCTAGTGGTGCAGTGGTTAAACTGCTGTACTGCAGCCAGAACATTGTGAGTTTGATCCTAACCAAGACTCGAAGTGGACTCAGCCTTCCATCCTTCCAAAGTTTGCAAAATGAGTCCCCAGCATGTTGGGGGCAAAAGGCTAATTAACATGAACCACCCAGAGAGTGTACTAAACGCAATGGGGTGGTGTAGAAGTGTCATTGCTATTGCTAAAAGATTGCAGCACCATGCACATTCCCTGAGTTGAATATCCAGCTCTATCTGATCCTGTCAGGCCTACTATAGCCCTGAAATATCTGCCCAAAGAAGTGGGTCTCACATTTACAGGCAGTGAGATGCATTTCCACATTTCTCTTGGAAATGCATTCCACAACCTTGATGCAGTTGTCTTGAAGGCCACCATCCTCTCTTTCAGGGCTTTGCTGGTCAGGCTCTTCAATTCTGAGAAGAAGAAAAAACTGGGATGCAGGGTAAAAATGCTTCAACATTCTTGACAAAGTACCAGCTTTTTGGGGAAACTGGTAGCACTATATTTTAGTGCAATGCACTGCAATTAACAAGAGATCAAAGCAATTATAAATTCAAGTTGTAATAGTGCTATATAATATGTATATAAGTACTGTACATATATAACTGATGAGTTTTCTCACAGACAATGCAAGTATTTATTTATTTGATGTTTTGAGTATGCAAGGTAGATTTATTCCCTTGGAACGCCTCAATTATTGCTTGCATATCAGTAATGCTAGTGCTAGAGAAATGAATGTTACCTAGCGGCTATTATATAATGCAGATTTTAAAGATAGGCATTTATAAATATCCTTACTCTACAGTTTTCTGTAGTATTCTTGGCACAAAAATAATTTTTGCCTACGCTCTTTTACTAAACCATTTCTTAGTGCTTGTTCAGTTTCTCATAGATTGTATACATTTTTTTAAAAAAAAGATACAGGTTGTCTAACTGCCACCATAGTGTTTTTCCACATCTGACATAATTTTTTCTGCCTATAGTTTTGGTAACTAATTTATTGTTCTCCTACCAGTCCACTAACACAGACTATGATGGACATTTGGCCCTCTTCTTGTGCATTCTGGGCCTTCAATCTTGTTCAACTTGGGCACTGGGATGGCCCCATATGTAGTAGGAGTCTTGTGGTCATGTTTTGAACTGGAGTCTCTTGGAGATTGGCATCTGGGTACTGATAATTGACATTTGTCCATTAGAATTAGTATATGGCTAACATACAATCCACCTCCCATTCCTTAATCAAAGCCTGAGCGAGAAATTACAAAATTAGGTGTAATCTCAAAAAGGTTTCATGTTTTCAGGTCTTAGTGGTTGCTAGGATTGACTGTAGTCAAGAGGGTCTGAGCATTGTCACTTCCAAAAATAACATTCCCAAGCTCTGGAGACAAGTAGTTAGGCAGTTTTCTTTGGCAGTTAGGCATGTCTCACTTTATTATATTCATCTGCCAGGATCTGAAGAATTAGTTTTGTCATATTCAAGAACTTGAACATGCCTGTATCTTTTCCTGAAACCAGGTTTTTTATATGTTCTGTTTCAAAACCAGTTTTCCATATAGTACAATGCTTGCTGTGGGAGATATATAATTCCAAAGCCCTAATATCTGCCTGCCAGGCATAATTTTTGAACTTTGTTCATCATCTTGTTTGTAAGAGGGTGTCGATTGGAACCAGTGGCCTTTCAGCTGATCTTCAGTGTACAACTGCAAGCCCCAAGTAGCAATTGCGGGGTGGCCCTACAATGTTTATTACAGGTGAAACTCAGAAAATTAGAATATCGCGCAAATGTTCATTCAGTTCAGTAATGCAACTTAAAAGCTGAAACAAATATATGAGATAAGACTCATTGCATGCAAAGTGACATAGTTCAAGCCTTACTTTGTTATAATATTGATGCTTATGGTTTACATCTTATGAAAACCCCAACTCCCCAATCTCATGTACCCCATAATCATCACATAATCTCATGTATGCTGTATGCCATGATCATAATTATAACAAATTAAGGCATGGCATCTCTTGCTGTGCATGTAGTGAGTCTATCTCATATATTTGTTTCATCTTTTAAGTGAAATGAATTCACACGATATTCTAATTTTCAGAGTTTCACTTGTAGTATTCATGACAGTATTCCCAACCTAATCTGTATCAGCAGAGTTTAGGGTGGGGCACAATCAATATTAGATTAAAAGACTAATAAAAAATTAAACCAAGATTACAATTTAAAGTAGGGGTTCCCGACCTAAGGCCCATGGGCCGGATGTGGCTCACAGTGCCATTTCATGTGACCCCCAAGGACATTCAAGAAACAAAATGGCTGCCCCGTTGAAGATGTTGGGACAAAATGGCCATCCCATCGTGCAGGCAGGACAAAATGGCCACCCAGCCCTGGAAGCTGACTGAAAGAGCATGACCGGGCCCCTGGCCTGAAAAGATTGGGAACCCCTGATTTAAAGAAAGTAAAGCCCAGCAAACTAGAAATCGTGCCATGGTGTCCCTAGGTGTCAGCCAGCTCAGGCAGCTGATCGGGGGAGCAGAAGAAAGTTTTTTTGTGGGAGACACCAGAGCTATCTGTCTGTCACCAAAGTTATCCTGCTGCCTGCTGGTTTAATGAAAGATGTTGTCTCATTGCCAGTGTTGAAGAAATACAGAACTGACAGGCCTGTCAGCTTTTCTTTCCATGAAATCGTGTGGAGGCATTATATATAAGCTTCAACTCTGGCAACAAAATATTTTATGGCAACTCTGTGTACTAATCCAACACATCCGGGGGGCACGAGTTTAGTTAAGGCTTGATGTAGATGGTAACAGACAGTACTGCTTCCTTCAAACCTGTGTTGGGGGCCATTTGGTGCTAAGAACCCCCTGGCGGCGCAGTGATTAAATTGCTTTACTACAACCAAAATGTTGTGAGTTTGATCCTGAGGGAATCAGGGTTGACTCAGCCTTCCATCCTTCCAAAGTTGGTAAATGAGTACCCAGCGTGTTTGAGGCAAAAAGCTAATTAATCTGTGAGCCATCCACAGAGTGCACTAAATGCTATGGGACAGTATATAAATGTAATTGCTATTGCTATTATTTCTGGGATGGCTACACAGATAAAACTTGGAGTTGGGTGAGAATTGTGATTTGGCAGAATGTTTTTAAAATATGCTTTTTTGCATGTTGAATGTTCCTGAGTAAAAAAAAAAAAACACCTATTGATTTTGCTTGATTGGTCTGTATCTGATTATCTTTAAAAAAATAACAACAGAGTTTTAACTAGTCCTGTAATTTGCAATCTAGACTTTTACTAAACAAAAAACAAAGAGGGGAAAAAAACACACTGCCTATTTGGTTTTGGTTGTTCATTTAATATATTTCTTAAAAAAGAAAAACAGTCAACAACAAAGCAGCTGATACACAGTTTGTATTTTATGGAGTCAAAGACAATTTAATAAAAATGTATTTTGGCTACAGGTTCTGGGTGTTAAAGTGTTTTGATGGATGGGTATACATATTTAGTAAGAATTGTGTTTGTAGATTGTCATCGACTTCACATGCAGGCCCTAGTTGAGAGAATCAAGACTAGGACTCTGCACACTCACTACTGTTCTCATGGAATACTCCCTCATCTCAACCTTTCCTTTCACCTAAAATAAGCTTTTAGAACAAATTGCCTGAATGAAACTGAACTTGACGCTTCCAAATATCCATATGCAGCAATCTCCCCGACAGTTCTCACCATGGTAGATGATCTGCAGGTGGCATACCAGCATTACATGCACTGTCCAAACTTCGAAACTGTTGAAAACCCAGATCCACAAAGGAAATGTGGCTCTAGTCATGATTTGTTCATTTCTTCCTGTCTGAGACTTTTTCACCTGAGATGCCAAATGTCATTTCTTAAAGTCTTTCAGAGCTTGGGAAACTTTCTTTAGCCTCTCTATGCTGCTGGGGCATTCAGGGACCTTTAACAGTGTTTCTCATGGTTGGAGACAGCACCACCAGCACTTGACTCCATTTGTTGTCAGTCAGGCTGGACCACAGTATTGTAGAATTGGTGTGAGGAGAAAGGAGACGAGAGGAGTACCACATCAGCTGCATAGAACAGAGCTGACAGGTTCGTCTGCTGAATTTGGAGGGTGAGAATTTATCACCAATTGTATGACTCTTTTCATTGGTGCTGCTGGGAGTACACTTGGGATATTCGATGTGAAACACGCACTCTCCTTCCAGTTTAAAATCAAATGGTGATTTATGCAAGGATAGGTAATTTGAACCCAGAGTGCCACATCCAACCTTCTCCTCATTAATATGCTTGCTAAATGGTCCCAGATTTTGTATTTTTTTAATCTTTATTTTGAAAGGTTGAAAGACCTCTTCTCAGGTTTGGTTACTGGCAATAAACACTTTAAGCTAGTATTTTGGCTCTACATTCTTGCCTTCGGCCCCACTTGTTACTCAAATGTAGCCTCTCCCTGCCCCTGAACACATCCTTTAGACTAAATGATGTTCTTTATTCTTCATGCCTCTTGCACAGTAAGCAGTTAAGTATATTGCTTGTTTTCTACTGCATGACCTCATCATGAAAGCAACACCTGACAAGCTGGATGCCCATTAAAGTAAGAATGTGAAACACGGCCCTATACATGTTGGATTACAACTCCCATGATCCATGAACACATTGGCTATGCTGGGTAGGAATGCTCGGTGTAGCAGTCCAACACCACCTGGAAAACCATATATTCCATCCTTGCATTGTAGTCTTGTCTGTAACACAATACTTGTGTGAGGAAAACCCCACAATGTGGAATGTTATCTATGAAGACCTGAAAGTGTTTCTCATGGTTGAAGACAAGATTTCTCCCCCCTGACCTCACACTAGATGAAAATCTGGAAACCTCAAAGATGTTTTTCAACTAGTGTTTCCCAATGTAGGGCTCAGTCCCCACAGTGGGACTTCAATTCCCAGAAGCCTAAGTCAGTAAATTGGCTGATCAGTGCTTTGGGGAATTGGCATAGGCTTCTGGGAATTGAAGTCTAAAAACCAAAGGTTGGGAAACACTACTAAACACCAGTACTGTATATACAAGAAGGAGATGTTATGACAGATGGGGAGCAAACAAGCATTAACTTTCACTAGAAGCTAAAGTGATTAAACTGAGATTATCATACTTCCTATGTTAGACAAGATTTAACTGAAAAGATAATGTTTCCATAGAAAAGGTAAACAGGAGAGTAAAACTGGACATTGAATGAATCAGTAAGTAAAGTAATGATCTTTAGTTTGCAAGACCAAAAAATGGGTGTTAATGATAATAATTAATGGAATTAATTGGTAGTATTGCTGTATGTAAAAAATGACTTGGTAGCATGTAACAGCCCCTGCAGTTTTCAATGTGTATAAGTGAATTAAAAATGCGTAATTATTACACAAGGTGCTTGATTTGAATGTTTCACTAATATCAAACCAGGAAGCAGTCCTTAGATTCCTCAACATAACTCCTTCCTTATCTTTCTGTCCTGGTAGTATTGGTTACTGTGGCAACAGGCATTCGACAAGCCTCACTGTTGACAACTGACCTCCTTCTACTATCGACATTTCATAAGCTACAGGGTTTTTTTTAAACCCGCAAATTCCTTTATGTTGAAAGGGAAAAGCACATTTTACTTCACACCAAGTTATCTCTTCACTGAAAGGAGGACTACATACTGTATTACCATATATACTCAAGTATAAGCCAAATTTTGACCAGAAAACCCAGGAAAATAGATTGACCCGAGTATAAGCCGAGGGTGGGAAATGCAGCAGCTAGTGAGTTTCAATAATCAAAATACTGTACATAAAAATATGGTAAAATTAATTAAATTGTTGGCACATCTCAATCCAGCATTGACCTGAGAATAAGCCAAGCCCCCTTTTAGGGGTTCATTTTTAGGGCTAAAAACTCTGCTTATACTTGAGTATATACAGTATCTTAGTCAAGGAGTGCAGGGATCTTTTATACTGTACACACATCTTGATAATGGGCTGGGTTTTGTTACAGGTGCACAAATATTGGAATTTCCTCTGGAGTTTACCATAGCATTTTCCCTTTCCCTGCAAACTCTGGGATTTTTTTTTACTTCAAAGAGAAACCTTATCTCAGAGCAATTAAGGAGATTGTCCTAATGAGTTTTACTCTGCACAGGCCTTTTCATCCTCATCAAATTCTTATTCCCTTTCCCCCAAACCCAATACTTGGATATCTAGGGATGTACGATTATACCTTTTATAGAATTACTTGTTCAGATCAATCAAACCCACTCCTAACAGTACTCTTTTGCTGGTAAATGATGAGTATCCAGAGTAAGGTAAAGGTCACCCTTGCTCAAAAGCTAGTCATATCCGACTATAGGGCTCAGCACTCATCTCTGTTTACAGCCAAAGAGCCAGCACTGTGTGTCTGTAGATGGTTCCATGATCGTGTGGTAGGCATGACTAGATACCAGAGTGCATGCAATACTGTTGCTTTCCCACCTAAGTAATACCTATTTATCTATTTGCAATTCCTTGCTTTCGAACTGCTAGGTTGGCAGGATGGAACTTACTCCATCGTGTAGCAGGTCTCGAACTGCTGACCTGCCGATCTTCCGTTCAGCAAGTTCAACATCTTAACCACTAAGCCACCACAGTCCTGTATCCACAGTAGGCAAGCGTAATTCAGAAGTGCCCCTTCAAACCTTTTCTTGGTTAGCAAAGATGGTACTGGATGTAGAACCCTTTTGGGCACCCTTTACCTGAATAGATGACTTTCAATTTTATCTCATAAAGTCCGTTTTTTAAACTTGTAAAAAAGAAAACACTTGAAGTCAGGATTTTGCTTTGAGATAGGGTCTCTCTAAACTGCCTGCATGAAAAGAGTGCTGTGTAAACATAGCAGCTGACAATCATCTGCCTCACTCTCCCCCTCACCGCACACCACAAGTACAAAGAATCACAAAGGGGGGGGGGGGGGGGGGGGGGAGGCCAGCCTGCCATGTTTTACAAGGAAAATTTATTGTAAATGTATATTACACAATTTATACATTATAATACAGATGATATGGAGTGTTTAGAATAAGAAACCCTTTGGACATCTGCTGTCTTCACCTGAAAAGGATTACTTCGCTTCAGCAAATGCAGTCTGTATGCATGGAAACAGGCTCCTTTTTAAACGCCAGCTTTGCCAAGACATATTAGCCATTCTAAAATAAAAGCTAGACAATCACACATTCCTTTCCCGACAAAGGAAAGGTTTGTCCAAATCAAAGAAATGTGAAGCACGTTACATTTTGATGGGATAGATCTTCCATTGAGAGACTGTCACTTTATCAAGATAGTAACCTTTGTTAAATAAATATTGGTTTCAAAAATACTATATTTCAGATTTTTGTAAAATAAAGCTTAACTGCAAAAAAAAAGTAATGGTAAACATTCCAAGTCTGGGAAAGATAGTGTGTGTGTGTGTGTGAGAGAGAGATTAAATCTCTCAGAATCCCATAGCCAACAAAACCAGGCTTTTAGGATGTACAGTAATACCCCGGTTAATGTGTGCACCACACAGCGTTAAAACCGGATGTTGGAGAATTTGAGAGAAACCTTTGCACCGCACAATGGTAAGATAATGTGCGATGCAAGTTTTCCTCAAATTCCCCAACGAATTTGGAGACCAGCCCTTTGGGCTTTGGGGCAGAGATCTCCGGAGATCTGCTGGGGGGGGGGGGGGGGGGGGCTCCGTAGACCCAAGCGTCGGATTGCTGGTTTCCTCTGGGTGAGAGTGTGTGTGTGCACTCTCTCACCTCAAGGAAACCAGCGATCAGACGCTCAGACTGCCGGTTTCCTTGTGGGGGAGACCGGGCGCGCACGCCTTCAACCCAAGGAAACCGATGCTCAGACCACCGGAGAGTCAAACCCCAAAGTCAGAGACCAGTCCTGCCGACTTTGGGGCTTGGCTCGATCCACCTGCCTCTTTGGAAAAGGCAGCAAGGATTCCACGCATGGAATCCCTGCTGCCTTTTCCAAAGAGTCAGGGGGATCGACCCCCCTGTTCCCTTTCCTCTTCGGAAAGGAAATCGGACTTTTTAAAAACGTTGTGCAATCCATGTATTGCACAATGTTAAAAACCGGATAACGCTAAGACTTGTGGGACCAAATTTTAGCGTTATCTGAGGTATTACTGTATAGCTAAAAATTAGGAGGGTTTTAGGACGTATAGCACAACAATAACTCTTAGATTCTATAGAAATGTTACCAGTTGTTGTTAGGAAGGTCAGTTAAATGATAAGTCAATTTTACATGTACAGTAATACCTCATACAAAGTCCGCTTCATACATCAGATTCATACAACATCGCCTAATTCCTTGAAAAAAGTGTTTAGGAGTGGTTTTGAGCGTGATTTTGGATTTTTTCATCAGAATTTTTAGAAGCATTCCTGGAATTTTTGCAGCATTCTTCAGGTTCTTGGATAATCAGGGTTGTTTGACAAGTTTTTTGTAATGTTTTTAGCCTTTAGACAATGATTTCTTAAAGTTCTGCCAGTTTCCTGTCTGTTTCCTTGACTTTGCCCTGAAGTCTGTGCTGTTACAATACAATGTATCTCTATGGAAACGACGTTGTATGAGGCATCGCGGCTAGGATTTGGACGTTGTATGAGGCATCACGGCTAGGATTTTGCAAGCCTCATACAAAGTCCAAATCCGTATTAAGTCCAAACTTGTGGAACCAAGTTTGGACGTTGTATGAGGTATCACTGTACCGATTATGTAGGCTTCTTTCCATATTTATCTTCCTCAAAAGTAAACACCAGAGAGCATAATATAAATGGGGGCAGGGGCACATAGCCCTTCCATTATTTACTTCTAAGTAAAACAAACACGAAATAAAGAAGTTAAGAAATAGACCATACGTAGTCAGCATCCACATGGGTAAATGGACTTTTTTCTTTTCAGATATATTTGTTCATTCAGCATTTAAAATGCTATGCTTTCCTATCCCCTTTAACAATACTAAGAGTCATACCTGTGGAAACTGACTAATCTTGAAAGAAACACTTTCTCATAGTCAAAGTACAATGTTCCAACTGCTTACTTCACTGTGGGCTAAATAATTCTGAATGTAAAGAATTCAGATTGGGATTTGGAGTAGTTCCTCACAAGGTGAGATATTAAAATCAGCAAACAAGATTATTATTTTTTAAAAAATTAAGGAAAATACTAGAAAGGGTAATCATAAATGACTTGACAGCATGTAATTATTATCATCAAGGAATTAGGGTGGGGAGGTTCGTTGCAAAGTATACAGTGGTAGCCACAGGAAAAAAAGAAAACATTATTTCTTGCAACATAAAAGATAAACTAGGTAAGTGACATGCGGCCACTTTCTTGTAAGGTTTGATTTCATATTATTAATCATTTTATGTAAGCAAGTGTTTAGCCCTCTGAACAGGCTTCAAACAGTCTATCCTATAGTGTTCATTGTGTCCAGCCATAATGATATAAACACCTGCTGCCTTTCTTTAAAGCCATCTAAGACAATAATTGGTAAGATTGAGAAAATCCTAGCAAAATTCTTAACTACCTCTTCTGTTTTTGTGCACCCTGCTACATAATGTTGTACAAATACAAAAATACTGGAAATTTCTGTTCTCATCACAAGGTGTTCAGTGTGTCACCTGGACTTTAAACTGGCAAATCTTAACTGTGGTTAATGGTCAGAAGAGATATCTACAAACTATAAGCTGAAGTTGGCCTTTCCCACCAACTGCAGTTAACGATTATCCACAGTTTATCAGAATTCATGCAGCATGCAAACTTCTGTTAGTTAAGACAAAATACATTGTTTCCCAATATTAAAAACTACAGAATGTCCCTCTGTAGCAGTTACTTGGGCACTTGAGCAGGAAGAGGCTCTTGCATTTCTGTCCCGTTGTGTGTCCAGTTGGCTACTGTGGATTGGCTACAGAACTTGATAGACTTCTAGTTTGATTCAACTTTAATTTTTACATTTTTATGAACAGAAAGCTCATCTCCTTGAGGCTGTGTCTTGGGAAGAGAGATCAGGAGAGCACATGAAGCAGGATACCAAATTTAGACCATTCTTGTAATATATTATGATCTAGCAATATGTCCCAACAAGACCATTGCCTATAGCTGTGAATTTCATCTAAGCATTAGAGACAGCTACAGGGGTGGGATTCAGTAGGTTCGCCCCAGTTTGCCAGAACCAGTAGCAGAAATTCTGGCTGACCCCGCCCTTCCAAATTTTGAAATATAGTCCTAATTCAGGTGCAATGCAGGGCTTTCCCCTGGCCACTCCCACCATACCATGCCCACAGAGTAGGCGGTAATTTTTTTAAAAAAATCCCACAACTGGACAGCTAGCTTTTGATGGAATCTGTAGTTACCATATTTTTTGGACCATAAGACACACCTGACCATAAGACGCACCCAGTTTTCAGAGCAGGAAAACAAAACAAAACAAAAATTAATACTGTATTTTGCACCAGCAACCAGTGGTGGCGCTGCAGGGGATATGGGCAGGCCAGGCCAATTGCACTGAGGAAGGAAGTGATACTCTAGCCTAGCCTCTTGCTCTCCTTTCAACCAGGAAGCATGTTTTTCCCATCCATTTTGTCCACATGGAGTAGAGACAAAGGCATCAAGGTAAGTGAAACCCTTTCTTTTTAAGCACAGATTTGGTTTCCCACTTAAATGCATTGGGAACATACAAACAGAAAACGTTTTACTACAAGAAATTTATTTCCAATGCATATAAATGGGAAATTGCGATTTTCGCCCTCTAGTGGCCACTTGTTTTTCATGTTTCCCCCCCCTGCTCGAACAGCTGGATAGCTGAGAGGCAGCAGTACTAGTCTTCGGCCAGCTGCGGCTCTTGTAAAATATCCTTTTACGACAGCCACAGCTGGCCAAAGACCAGCATTTAGACTGTAAGACGCACCCTCATTTTCTCCCCACTTTGGGGGGAGAAAAAGTGTGTCTTATGGTCCAAAAAATACGGTACTTCGTTACCTCACTGAAGCACTGCATAATTCCATGCTGAACCAGGACCCTAGTACAGCTTTTCCAAAACATATGTTCCACAGAACACTGGTGGGCTTCAATTCCCAGAAGCCTAAGTCAGTACATTGGCTGATCAGTGCTTTGGGGAACTGATTTAGGCTTCTGGGAATTGAAGTCCAAAAACCAAAGATTGGGAAACACTGCCCTAGTAATTTAGGCCATGCATAACTATTGTCACAAATTCACTTAAGAAGAAATGTTTAATGAAATTTAAAACTGAGCTGCCTGATTTAATTGAATACTTGCTCCTATGACAGCTGAATTTTGAACAGATTTTAGGAAGTCCAAAAATGTTTATACTTTTCTGGAAAAGGATTGGTTTTTTTTAAAAAAAAATCAACTTAATTAATTTGTAGTATTCAAGATCACCAATCTCTAACACCAAACATACGTGTCTACATGAAGTAGAGCTGCATTAACATTTTCCTTCTAGCATTCATGCTACATTTCATTTCTGATCACTGTTCTTCATTCAATATTCCCATGTGCTTGTTTGTAAGGAAGTCCAGAAAGGGAATGTTGCAGATAGCTTGGTGAATATTCATCACTGTGATTTCTCTTGGCATCCTACAGAGAAAATATACCACTGGAATGTAAGTACTCAAGCAAGATGTATTTGGTTAAGTAAACAGTAATAATATACACAAGAACAGAGGTTTTGAAGACCTAAAAATGGATAGTTTGCTTAGCTCAGTGTTTCTCAACCTTTGGCTTTTGGACTTCAATTCCCAGAAGCCTAAGTCAGTCCATCGGCTGATCAGTGCTTTAGGAAATTGACTTAGGCTTCTGGGAATTGAAGTCCAAAAACCAAAGGTTGAGAAATACTGTAACTAAAGGAGTCTGAAATCCACACTTGAAGCAAAACATGTGATCTAGTGCTGTTCACTTCTGGACCTAGGCAAGCCCAAGATTTTTCTTCTTCTCTGAACACCAATCACCATTTAAAAGTTTTTATTTCACTCATGCCTCCATCAGAGCAAATGAATGAACAAAAAAGGATTTTGCAGTGTAATATAGAAAAGCAGGCCCAGATGATGTTAAGGTTTGATACAGTTAAGCATAAAATCTTCTTGGGCACATAGAACTAGAGTTAAGCATGTCTCATTACAGTCCAGTAACCTTTTGGAGACAGGCTATCATAATTATCATGTATTTACTTGAAACATTGTATTTATTGTATTTTGAACATTGTATCCTATATGTAAGGCCCTTGGGTTGTCATGGGGTCATTTATATGTTGTTAGCCGCCCTGAGTCGGCCATGTGTTGAGTAGGGCGGGGTATAAGTGGAATAAACATAAACATCTGGCATGACCGAATCATTCCAGATTTATGGTCTGCAGATAATCAGGGCTGTGCTCAACAAACACAAGCATTTAATCTATAGGCTTTGGAAGCAATGGCTGTGGGCTGGTATGACTCCCCAAACTTCTGATTTCCCCTTTTGCTGACTTGCAGCTGTCATGTTCTGTGCACAGTTCTAGTTAGACTGGAACTGTGATGGGATTGGAAAAGTGCAGGAGCAGCAGTAACTCATGCATGTCTTGCTTCTTATCCTGTGATCCTACTCCAGCCCACCAAATGTTGTCTGAAGGGGCTGCCATGTGAGTTCAATGAGGAGAATCACTCTTTCCGTGTACACATATATCCATCCATATTCCAACTGCATTCTGGCCAGCTCATCAGACAGCTGCTTGGTAGGCTGGAGCATAATTAGAATAGGGAAGAAAGGACATGGTGTGTGTGTGGGTCAATCTTGCATGTCACCTCTAGATTGAAATAATGTCCTTTTTTCCGTACTATGGAGAATAGTTTATTTAAAATATTTTTAGCCCACCTTTCTCCTAAAAAGGATACAAGTGGCTTGCCTCAAAAAAATTATTAAAAACTGTTGAGTATTCTAGTGCAACTCCAGCATGCAGTGAATACTAACACACTAACCAGAGAAACAGGAAATACTAGCCTGACCTAAAGGAACTTGTTTTGCATTGTTTGTTTCTAATTACATTTAGAAAGCTTCTTTCCTGCCTCAGGGGTCACCTGACCTTATTTGCATGTCTTAAGGCCTTTGTTTGCTCTGGTCTTCTCTCTTTCACTTTCTGACTTCAGAAGAGGAAGAATGTCCTTTTGAGTTGCCTCCATCTTTCAGGCCACATAGCCGGAAGAAATACTACTTTTACTTACTTCTTTCTAAACTAACTTACCTGGACTTGCTGCCACATTATTTATCTAATACAACATCATCAAGACCCCTGAGCATATGTATCTGACCTTGTTTTGTGAGTAAATGATATTTTTCTTTCTCGTCAGTATCTAGTTCAAGTGTGTTTATTAGCTGGGCTAAAAAGGGGGGCAACTGGGAGATTTGCATTTAAACGAAGGTCTAAAACCTGCAAACAGACTGAAAACAGACTGCTCCCTGTAGATCTCGAAGTAAAAAAAAGACCCATGCTTCATTTGCAAAACAGAAGAGACTGCTAAACAAGTATACCTGTTGCGAGGAGCTGCTTGGCAGCCAACAGCCAACGCTTCTCTTAGTATGTCACTTGCCAGCTGTTCTGTAGCCTGTTATCCAGGAAGTTTCAGAAATACAAAATGGAAAGGAATGGTTTTAATTATTAAAATTTTTAAAAAGACTTAATTAAGAGCACTTCACTTCTCAGAATGCTGTGCACTAACAACCACCAATAATGCCCCAAAATTCTACTTTGTAAATTATGCTTTTGTAATGATAATGGTGGCTGAGTGGATCTTCTTCATCTCCTTTTGCCTTATCCAAATCCAAATCCAGTATAGGTGACTGTCATGGCATTCAGTCAGCCATGAAGTCTGTCCTGAGAATATAATGCAGTGGCCTTTCATCTGCCTTCTGCATCGCAGCATGATACCCACAGCATGATACCCAGTTCTCTGAGTCATTTTCTGGTCCTGAGCCCTTTTGTCATGCAAATTCCTCATCAGCCCCAGGCCAATATTGATGTTGGTGCTTCCCTCCCTCAAGATGGATTCAAGTGGGATTTAATCCACTTGGGGACCATCATCCTTCCCTGTGGACTTCGCCACCCAAGGCCGTTAGGCAGTAATGCACTGCAGCAGGTTCTGTCAGAAATTTCCACAGGCCACGCCCACCTCCATAGCCCATAATGCAGGATGTTTGGCCATGCCCACAGATTTGGCCCCACCCATAGATATGGCCAGCCCTCAGAGTAGGTAGTAATTTTTTTTGCAGTGCATCACTATTGTTAGGGTTGTCAGGTTAGTTAACTGCCACCTGACACTTGGCATTGGATAGCTCAGTAAATTAGGCAGAGTCAGAGGGTGGGAGCTCCGTTCCCCACTGGGCATCCCAGAAGAGTCGGCCTATGTGGGGCCAAGCTGCACAGCCCCAGGGTACCTCCAGAAGATGGCGGTAAACCACTTTCAAGTACTATCTACCTGGAAAACCCTGAAAAGAATCAGTGAATCATAGAACAACTGAATTGGAAGGGGCCTTTTAGGCCATTGAGTTCAACCCCCTGCTCAATGCAGGAATCTGAATCAAAGCAGATATGACAGATGGTTGTCCAATTCCCACTGCTTCCAGTGTTGGAGACGCCATAAGTCAGAACTGACTTAATAGCATGCAATTATTTTTAAGAATGATGCCATCATCAGCTAGGGGAGATTTTCTAATTAGATTTCCTGCTTCCACCCTGGGCTGGCATGAATCATCTGCAACAACACTGATTAAATGAACCAATAGCAATAACATTTATGTAGCTCCCCATACTGCTTAGTGCACTTTCTGGGAGGTTCACAAGGTAATTAGCATTTTGCCCCAACATGCTTGGTACTCATTTTACGGACCCCAGAAGGAAGAATCACCCATGAGTCCCGTCAGGATCAAACTTACAATGTCAGAAGTTTTGGCTGCAATACAGCAATTTAACCATTGCACCACCTGGGCTCTTAAAGAAGGAACTATTTATTTACCCAAAAAACAAACCCCAAACCTTCCCTGCAGGTGAAGTCACCTTTACGCAGGTGTAATTTACAGAAAAAATATTTCGGTCTGTTATATTTGCTTAATGAAACATCCCACTAATTCTGGAAAATGGGGGAAAGATGTTGTAACCATTAGGAATCTGAGTACGTAGCCACATAGAATGTGCAGTTTGGTGATGTAAAATTTCCGGAAATTTTGAAGCTTGGAAAAAAAACCCGTTTTTTTCAGGAGGGAAACGGAAATTTTCGGAAAAATTGAAAAAATTGCTACATTACCACTTCTTTTTTCTTTTCCAGATTGAAAGTCGTTCTGTTACTTTAGAAACATAAAATATAACTATGGAACCTAGGACTTGCTCCTCACAGAAATTAGAATAATCTGATACCATACATATTTTTTTAAAAATGTTTTTAAAAATATTTGAACCCGGCTTTATCTTAAAATATTTTATTCATCATGTTAAAATAAAACATTCCATAATATATTTTAAATTTTTTCAATTTTTCAGGAAAAAAACCCCAAAAAGGCTTCAGAAAAAAACTGGGGAAAAATTGTTTCCCCCCTGAAATTTTTCGGTTTTTCCCCGGGCCTGCACATCTCTATGTAAAGTTCCAATATCTCATTTAAACCACTTAGATGAGGTGTTGGAATGTAAATTTTATTTTGTTGAATTAGAAAGAATTTCAAAACAGCTTACCTTTAAAATCATATCTTCTACTACCGATGCATAAATATTCTTATGAATCTCTACAGGCTGTAAGGAAATTCCTATCTATAAAATGAAGAGGATGAATAAAATATTACGACTCTTCATATGAAAACATTACAAACCATGCATATACATGTTTTCTTGAGAAGCTGGTGGAAGATGTCTGGAAGTGAGGTTACATGTATCTGCTCTGAGTTCAGCAGGACTTGCTCCTGAGTAAATATTCAAGAACTGTAGGCTCAAGAGGATGAAATCGTGTTGTGCAGGGTGCTGGAAGCTCTGCCATTGGCAGGTGAGAAGATGTCCACCTGCATCAGCATAACTATTCATGCTTAATTGTCTATAATAAAATATATCTGTGTAAATTATCATCTTGCTGTGAATGAAATAAATGCTGTGACTGCAGAAAGTTTGCTGTTTTCAAGCCATATAGATCCAAAAGATGCCTTAGAACTGGGACTTGGAAATAGAGTTTGTAGCTGACTAATCAATCCCATTGGTAGAGATTGCTATACAAGTTATTTCTGATGCTTAATAAGTTACATTGACATCTCTTTTTAGATAATTGTTGGACAATGCAATCAAGTGCCCATTGTATTTTATGCAGTGGAATGTACTTACAGTTCACATCACTACACAACAGGATTTTGGCAATGCTGGTTTTTTATTCTGAAATTCTACTGTTGCATTCTGTCTATAGATAAAGGTTGCACTTGCTCGAAAGCCGGTCATATTTGACTCTAGGGTTCAGTCCCCATCTACATTTATAGCCAAAGAGCCCGTGCTGTCTGTGTCTACAGACATTTCCATGGACATGTGGCAGACATGACTAGACACTGGAGCACATGGAACACTGTTACTTTCCCCACCAAAATGGTACCTATGTATCATTTGCTTTTGAACGGCTAGGTTGGCAGGAGTTGGGACAGAAATGGAAGCTCACTCTGTCGTGCAGCGCTAGCGTCTTGAACTGCTGACCTGCCGACTTTCCAGTCGCCAAGTTCAGCATCTTAACCACTAAGCCACCAGAGTCCTTTTTATTCTGTCTATAAGTTCATGTAAGTACATTTGCCCTGGTGAAGCCTTTGGGAGCCATGGGATGGGAGGAACTTTACCTGCCACAAATTGCTCCTGGATTACCACTGGCAGACAGACCCAATCCCTGCAGTCATTATCCAGCATTGATTTTTCAAAATTAAAGGCTTCGTGTTGTGGGGCTCCCAAAAGCTTCCTTAGAGCAAGGTGAGCCCATAAAGTCTTAAAACCTAAAATGGGGGCGTAGGAGGGTTTTTAACTCAAACTAAATTTCACTTGTGCCAACTGTGTCATTTTGCCCCAATAACTTGCAAAAGGAGGCAACAATTTCAGATTTAGAGTTCAAAATTACTGACTACTAAGAAAGTGACTAAATGAAAAGAATAAGGAAAAAAGAGTTGATTAAACCTCAGTTCTGCTTATGGTGTGAAAGAATTCCCTACTGGTTTGAGGAAAGGAGATCTGTGGCAAGACACATCATATGGATCAAGGGATTAAACAGAGAGCCCTTTGCTGAATCTTACTACTTTTCAAGCTAATCAGACATTTATAGCTGAGAAAGTGCTGAAGGAAGTCTAGAAATCCTCACTGATAAGGCAACCGAGAAACACTGTTATTTTAAATTAAGCTCCTAGCTTTGATTGAAGGTCTGATGTATTTTATTAGTGTATGACTGTGGGGCAAGTCACCCTTAAAAAGGACACTGCAGGCAATATTCTTCAAGTGTTGTATCTGATTCCAAATATTGGGTATCCTCATGGTGATCAGCCATGAAGATTGGCCTGAGAATACAGTGGAATCTCATTCAACAATCGCCCCATATAGCAACGAAATTGCATAACAATTAGGTTTTGGGGGGGAAATGGTGTCCCACATACTGTAACAATTTTCCCTATGGAAAAAAATCGTACAACAATTTTTCAATGGGAAAAACCACTTAGCAAAAAAAAATCATTGTATGATGCATCCCATAGGGAAAATCGCTATACTATGCATGTATCGTACAGCAATTGTTTCGTACAACGAGCCCCATGGAACGGATTAAAATCGTTGTATGAGGTACCACTGTATAATGAAGTGTCCTTCTATTTACATTCCGCATTATAGCGTGACCCCCATACCACGGATCCAGTTCCGCAATTCACTTTCTGATCCTAAGCCCTTTTAGCACGCAAAGTCCTCAGCCCCAGGCCAGTATGGATGAAGCTGCTGCCCTCCATCAAGATGGATTCAAGTGGGATTTAATCCAATTGGGGATCATCACCCTTCCCTGGGGTCTTCGCCACCCAAGGCTGCTAGTCCTCAAGGTTGTCAGGTTAATTAACCAACATTTGATGATTGGCGTTGAATCACTGGTCTACTTTACTGCCATAGCAGGATAACCTGGCCAGATAGCAGCAGGCAACCTAGGGCTACCAATCCACCCAATCTTGCAAAAAAGGAAACTAAGGGTAATGTGATCATACAGATTATATCACTATGAGCTCAAGGTAGTGTTTCACCAAGGGTTGAAAAGCAATTCCGCCTACCTCTTGCCCTGCTGTGCGCACAAACTCTGATGTGGGCTGGGGTGCCAAGTAGAACTTTGCCTCCTCTTGTTTCTCCTCTGTTTCTTTTTTAATATTGATCTTCAGAGGCTCGGTAATGTTGAGAATGTCGACTTCCTCATCATTGTCTGGCTCCTGTTTGAGGAAGCGCTCAAGCTCTTCAAGCTTTCCACACAACTCTTCCCCAGTTGTGTACGTAGACAAGCATTCTTTTCCAGGAAGCATCCAAGGAGACAAGAAGGAGATTTGCAAATAAGCCAACATCTAGTGACAGATAATTGAGACTGTGAGTGGTGTAGTGGTTAAGATGCTGAACGTCACGACCGGAAGGTCGGCAGTTCGAGACCCGAGTGCTGCACAATGGAGTGAGCTTCCATGTCTGTCCCAGCTCCTGCCAACCTAGCAGCTCGAAGGCAAGAAATTACAAGTAGATAAATAGATACCACTTCGGTGGGAAGGTAAACAGCATTCTGTGCACTCCGGCATTTAGTCTTGCCTGCCACATGTCCATGGAAATGTCTACAGACACAGACCCTACTGGCTCTTTGGCTATAAACAGAGATGAGCACCGGACCCTAGAGTCGGATATGACTGGGTTTTAAGCAAGGGTGACCTTTACCTAGTGACAGAGATATGCTAAGGGGAAAAGTGGTGGAAATGCCAGTTTGACCATTTAAAATCCCTTGACACTTGAAGTGGTAAAAGAAAAATAGGAAAACAAAGAAGACCATTTAAAAAGCAGCAATTAAAGCAGTGTTTCCCAACCTTTGTTTTTTTGGACTTCAATTCCCAGAAGCCTAAGTCAGTACACTGGCTGATTAGTGCTTTGGGGAATTGGCTTAGGCTTCTGGGAACTGAAGTCCAAAAATACGAAGGTTGAGAAACACTGAATTAAAGGAAAGTTGAGTTTCACCTACCAGTGATAACTTTCATTCTTCGAGTATATAGTTTGTGAATATACACTATTGGGTTATGCGCCTGCGCAGAACATCGATCAGAGGCTTTAAAGCTGATTGGTCAAAAGTTCTGGCGGTAAGACTGCCCACCGTACTGCCCACCCTTAGGCGCCAGTTCGCCATTTTACCTCAGTTCCATACTTAAGCCAAGCACAGGATAAACCAAATGATCTCATCCATGCTGCTCAAGAGGGGAGGCAGGGTGGGTAGTGTGTATTCACAAACTATATACTCAAAGAACGAAAGTTATCACTGGTAAGTGAAACCCAACTTTCTCCTTCGTATAGTTTGTGAATCCCCACTATTGGGAGATTAGCAAGCTCACACTTACTTGGTCGGTGGGCAGTCAGATAAGATGAATCCATGATGAAGTACGTCAGTCAGGTAGGATGGATCCTCAAGGACGAGGGGCCTGGAGCCCTCTGGCAAGGACAACACGACCTAGTCTGGTGTCCGCAGTGGCTCTGGTGTCCATCCTGTAGTGTTGGACAAATGTGGAAGGCCTGGACCAGGTGGCAGCCTTACAGATGTCCTCAAGCGGGGTGCCCTCCAAAAAGGCAGTGAAGGTAGCAACCACTCTGGTAGAATGCACCCTAACGTGTGGAGGAGGTGGCAAAGAGGCAGACTTGTAGGCCAGGTAGATGGTTGATGTAATCCATTTGGAGAATTTCTGAGAAGTGATGGGTTCACCTTTAGACTTTCCCCCATAGGCAACAAAAAGACGCTGTGACTTACGGAACTCACGGGTCCTGCTGATGTAAAACAATAAAGCTCGTTTCACATCAAGCGTGTGCCAAGTCCTTTCTTGAGCGTTGTTGGGGTTTGGAAAGAAAGTTGATAAAGATATAGTCTGAGCCATGTGAAACGGGGAGACTATCTTTGGTAAGAAGGTGATGTCGGTGTGGAGCACCACGCGGTCATTGTAGAATTTGATAAACGGGGCATCCGCCCGCAAAGCAACCAGCTCACCAGCTCGTCTAGCAGATGTGATAGCCACAAGAAATGCAGTCTTCCAAGTGAGGAGACGAACGTCCGTAGTGGCCATCGGCTCGAAGGGAGTCTTAGTGAGGGCATTCAAGATGGTAGATAATAACCATTGCGAGGACGGAGTCTTAACAGGAGGGAAAGTGTTTCATAGACCTTTGAGGAAATGCTTCACCGTTTGGTCGCGGATGGCACCAGAGGCAGGTGATCCAGCTGGAGAGTGGGCTACTACTGCTGTCAGATGGACCCTGATGGAAGCAATGCTGAGACCTGACTCCGCCAAATGGAGGAGGTATTCTATGACGTGTTACAGACCAACGTTGAGTGGAGGTACCTGTTGAAAATCCAGGAAGGCACGAAATCGCCTGTACTTGGAGGCATAGGACTTCCTCGCAGAGGCACGCCTTGCTAGTTCCAAGATCGTGGACAATCTGGGATTATTCTCCACGCGGTGAGGTGGAGATTGGGCAAGTCTGAGTGGTGAAGTTGTCCCTGCTCCATTTGTAGAAAAGTAGGAGAATCCGGTAGTGTGAGAGACTGCGACGACATATGCAAGAGAAGTGGATACCAGGGTTGACGCTGCCACGCTAGAGCGATGAGAATTGCATGCGACCGTTGTTGGTTCATTCTGGTGAGGACCTTCTGAACCAGAGGAAACGGGGGGAAAGGCATAGAGGTAGTCCTGATCCCACTGTTTCATGAAGGCGTCTCCCTCAGAGTTCATTCCGATGCCCACCCTGGAACAGTATCTGGGACACTTGCGGTTGTCCAGTTCCCACTCGTGAGTCATCGAGGTGAGGCAACTCAGGCGGTCGGCCAGCACATTCAGCTTGCCCTGGATGTTGACTCCAATTGGAAAGATGTGGCGTTCGAGACACCATTCCCAAAGTTGCACCGCCAGATAAAGCAACGTAGAGGACCTTGTCCCTCCTTGCTTATTCAGATACGTAATCACGGTGGTATTGTCTGAAGCAATCTGGATCGCCTTGCCGCACAACAATGTCTCGAAGGACCGCATGGCAAGAAACTCCAGGTAGTTGATGTGGTGGACGACCTCGTGCCGAGACCAGGTGTTGTTGACTGTTAAGAGTCCCGCAACCAGCTCCCCAGCCAAGGTTGCTTGTGTTGGTCAAAATTTGGAGAAAGCTGTGGAGGATAAAAGTTCTTGCCCGTAGCCACGTTGAGAGGTATGGTCCACCACGCCAGCTGGTCCACCAGTTCCAGAGATGGAAACAACCATTTGGACTGACTCTCCATGAGAGGATCAAGCTCGTGGAGAAGCCAGGACTGCAGAGACCAGAACTTCAGTTGGGTGTGAGGAATCTCTGCCATGGTGGAAGCCATTAAACCCAGGAGTCATTGAGTCTTCTTCGCTCTGATGAAGGGTTTGGTACGGAAGACGCTTACTACCTGAGCAATGTCCAGTAAGCATTTTTGTGGGGCAAACGCCCTGACTGCAAGCGAGTCCAGAACTGCTCCAATGTAGTCCACTCGCTGTGAAGGATCCAACTTCAACTCGGAGAAGTTGATCTTGAGGCCAAGACTCTCCATGAGATGAACGGCGTACTCCATGTCCCAAATGGCTGACGACCTGGTGTGGGAGACTATCATCCAGTCATCGATGTACAGGAAGACACTGATCCCCTTCTGGTGGAGGAAGGCAGCAACCAGAGCCATGCACTTGGCGAAGACTCATGGTGCTGTGGCCAGACCGAACGGTAGGCAACGGTACTGGTACACGGAGTCTCCTATCCGTAAGCGGAGGAACCGTCTGTGCTCCTTGAGGATGCTGACGTGGAAGTAAGCATCCTTGAGGTCTATCACCGTAAACCAGTCCCATTTGTTGATGAGGGGAAGGACAGTTTGGAGTGTCACCATCCAGAACTTCCTGGTGTGGATGAACTTGTTGAGGCGACGCAAGTCCAGGATCGGGCGGAGGACTCCATCTTTCTTCTGGACAACGAAGTACCTCGAGTAGAAACCATTGTTCCAATTGGTTGGTGGTACCAGCTCGATGGCCCCCTTGAAGAGAAGGGTTGTAACTTCTTCCGCCAGCTGAAGAGATGGGGTGGTGAAACGGAGTTTTCCTACCCGAGGCATCCGGTCGAACTCGATGGCGTAATCAGCGGACAAGATCTTCAAGACCCACCGGTCATTCGTGACGTCGGATCACACCTTGAGGAAGTTCCAAAGGGGGAGGTACGGGAGATGGAGCAAGAGAGTCTTGGCCAGAGGGAAGTCAAACACAAGACTTTGACTTGCCCTCGTTGCGTTTTCCTTGGCCATAAGGCTGGAAACGTTGCCTCCCTTGTTGCCTCCGGGGATAATAGAAACCAGGCTTGGGGTGATCGGCAGGTCCACCCTGTTGCTTGTGCTGCTGCGGATTACCACGGTAGCAGCTGGTAAACGGCTGATACCTGGATTTGGAAGGCTGGGACGAAGCGGTGAGACTCAAGAACTTGGCTGTTGAGTTGGTCTGCCTCAACTCGTTGAGCACCTTGTCTGTGTCTTGACCAAAGAGGCCCTGGCTATCAAATGGGAACTCCTCAATGAGCTTCTTCATTGAGTCATCCAAGGTAGTTCCCCGTAGCCAGGCATGCCGCCGCAGGAGAATTGCCGATGACATATCCTTGGCCGCGTAGTCGTTGATATGGTGCACCGTCCTCATTTGCTGCTCCGCCAGGAAATCGCCCTCATCGCACAGACTGTCGAGTTCCCTTTGGAGATCGGATGGCAGCTTAGCAGCAAGCGTCTTGGTGCGCTCCCAAAGATGGGACTGAGAGGCCCATAGCTGCTGAATAGTTTGTGGGCTGGAGGAACAGCAACCCATTCGCATAAAACTTCCGGTCCATCACATCGAGTTTCTTCCCCTCAGGTGTCGACGGTACTGGGAAACCGCTGACTGCAGTTTTATGCTGGAAGGCCTTCACCACCAGAGAATTGGGTAGTGGGTGTGTTGAAGAAATTCGACGTCCTCATCCAGGACTCGGTACATCCCATCAAGCCTGGACGAAATGGAGTGGGCTGAAACGGGCTTCTTCCAGGTGGCCTTTGCAGATGTTAACATGGAAGGGAGCATTGTGATGTGGACGGGTCGGATGGTTTTTTTGTCCAACTTGGCCATCATCTGATCCTCACCTTCCAACGGCGGCTGGTCGACCCGTATGTTAAGGGCAGTTCCTAAATGGGTGAGCATTGCCGTGAGGGATTTTTGGTCCTCTCCTTTGAGCGGATCAACAGCACCAATTACTTGGTTGGGCGTCTTCTCCGCATCCACATTCCCCTCCTCCTCCTCCGAAGACGAGCTGGAATCATGGAGGATGAGGGGGGGGACTCTGGAAGCCACATCGGGACTGTGCCAGTACGGCCTGGGCGGGTCGACGGGCTGGGCGCTCATCGCTTCGACGTCTGGACCGTGCCAATCCGTTATGTCTGGGCCAGCGGAGCGACTGCTCAACCCTCAGGAGGGTGGCGGAGTGACAGCAGGGTCAGAATCCTTGGGGCGTGCGGTGGTCAATCCCAGAGCCACAGACACCGCAGGAATGGTGGCCTTAAACTGTTCGGCAAACGATTTTGCCATGACCTCAAACATTGACTTGAAGAGGTCCATCTGGCCAGCAGTGACGGTAGCTGTGGGTGACGAAACCGTGGGAGCAATGATGGGAGACGAAATGGTAGCCGAAATGGTGGCTGCCGGGGCGTCTACCGTTGGCCTGGGAGACACAGAAACTTGCTACGTTGTGGAACGGCCCCTCTCACCAAGAGGCAGCGAAGGAGAAAGAAGTATAGGGCGAGCTGGTGCACCAGCCCTGGGGCCCTTGTTCGGTGACTCTGAGGAGGAATGGCCGCCCCAAGCAGAGGATCCAGGAGACGGACACCTCGCTACAGAGAACGGTGGAGAAGGCCGGGGAGAAATCAGCGGACGAGGAGTAGGAGGCAAAGAGCGGCGAACCTCACTCTTGTGTTTCTTCTTCTTCTCCCCATTCTTATCCTCCTTCTTCTTCTTCTGGATGAGAGTTGAAGAAGAAGAAGACTTAAGAGCACATTCGGGCGGCAGAGCACTTGTACAGGCAGATGTAGAAGCCGCTGCAGCGGGAGCCAGGGCGAGCTCCATTAGGTGCACCTTGAGTCTGTTGCTCCGATTTTGGACCGCAAGGCGGGTGAAGTTTTTACAATGCGTACAAGACTGACTCTGGTGCGATTCGTCCAAACAAAACACACTGGCTGTGGCCGTCCGAAGTCGGGAACTTCTTGTGGCAAGAAGTGCACTGCTTGAAAGCCGCAGAGGCCATGAAAATATTCCTCCAGAGAAGGCAAGGAGAACGAAGAACGTTCGAGAAGAATGCCCCGAAGGGCCGGCCTACCGCCACCCCCTTGAGGGGGGAACCGGCGACCAGATCAAAAAAAGTGACTGAGTCCTACTAGAAGAAACAGCACTGGGGTGGCAATCCTGCCCTAAGGACAAGATCACCAGAAATTTTTTGTTGGAAAATCGTCTTTTCCGTAGAAATTACAAGGAAAATTGAGGAAGCTCTCAATGATCGTCCTGCTGCTGAGGCGGAAAGAAGAGAACTGAGGTAAAATGGCGAACTGGCGCCTAAGGATGGACGGTACGGTGGCCGGTCTTACCGCCAAAACTTTTGACCAATCAGCTTTAAAGCCTCTGATCGATGTTCTGCGCAGGCGCATAACCCAATAGTGGGGATTCACAAACTATACGAAGGAGAAGGGACATTTTCCAGCAGGTAAGAAATCACTGTTTTCCCCAACCTTATCCACACCTCACACAGGATCACACATTACATATCTGTGTACACATAACATGCTACAACTACTGCAATGTTCCCACTTCAAAATCAGCCTTGTCTTATCCACGGACACCCTTCCAGACTGCTCCAATTTAAAACTTGGGCAGTTCAAAAGCTCTGAATTTACTTCAACTTCCTCCCAACCCAGTAGAAATTACCACTTTTAGCTTTTATCTTTCCCAACAAGACAGGATTAGTTTTGTGGTTTCTTCCTCCAGCCAGAGTACCAGCTTGCCAGGTCTGGATTGCCCCAATACATCAACAATGGACCAAAGTTTTGTGGTTTGCTTAGCTCAGGGGTTCCCAACCTAAGGCCCGTGGGACAGCTCTAGCCCACAGTGCCATTTCATGTGGCCCCCACCCCTCCAAAGGCATTTGAGAAACAAAATGGCCACTCCTTTGAAGCTGTTGAGACAAAATGGCCACCCCCTATTGTGCAGGCAGGGCAAAATGGCCATCCGGCCCGGCCTTCAAAGCTGACGGAGAACGTGACCTGGCCCCTGGCTTGAAAAGGTTGGGAACCCCTGGCTTAGCTGCTCTCTCTCAGATAATGGGAACAAGGGACAGCCTGTGTGTTAGCACTGCTCAAACAGCCAAAGGGTTCCTGCAATTTCTAGATTTAATAAAATGTCCAAATGCGTCAAATGTAGGTGGGAGTGGAGAGAAAGAGAGGGAGGAAGGAAGGAAACTGGCAGCCTTGAACTATTTTTTTCTTTTTAAAATAGCAATATATGTGTTTGCTCATATGTTTCACCTACCTGAAAATAAAATAAAGATCTCACAAAGAGTTGCAGAACTCCCCTATGTGATGAACTTGGACTTTAGTAATAGCACAGACTTACTTAACAGTCACTTATAAGGGTCTTAGATACATATGGGAAATAAGCCTTCATTTTTTACCAAGTTCAAAATTCAATTGAAACAGGGCCCACAGCAAACAAGAAAAACAGCCCTACAGATTGAACTGCAACAGTACACTGAAACACACATGCTATTCTGGAAACATTTCACCTGTCTTCAATATTAGCCTTATCAATAATATAAAAATAATAATTTTAGAACTGCAGAGTTAGAAGAGAACCTATGAATCATCAAGTCCAGCCCATTAAGGAGGCAAACTCCAAACCTCTGGCTATGCAGCCAGATACCTAAACCATTGAGCTTATGTTTGGACTTCTGTATGAGAACAAGGAGCAGGAGGGGGTTAGGAGAAAAGAGAAAGAGCTTCTGTTTTCCTCTCTTTTTATCATATGTTATGGAGAAGTATCTGTTTTATTCATTTAGACTTCGTCTATGACTCCATAATTCAACCCAAAGGCAAAATGAGCAGAGGAGGAGCTCTGATTCCCAACGGTCATGGAGGTGGAAGAGTCCATGCCAGATGGACTGGCTGTGGAGACGCACCTTGTTAATATCCTCAAGGCTGTGGCAGTCCATTGCAGTCCCGGTGTCAAATCCTGCATGTCTCATTTCATATGTGCCGCAGGAGATGGCTCCATGATCACAGTGTGTGGGTCACTTCATGGTAAACTGGGATCCACTTTAAACAAATTCACGCCAATGGCATTTTTACTGCTTCAGGGGGGAAAATGTATTCTCGGATACGAGTTGCAGACGACAATGACTCTATAAATGTGACTGAAGGAATGAAGGAAGGAAGACTACCTAATCTGTCTGATATTATACTCATCATGTTGTATCAAAATCAGATTAGACTTGATTTTTATGCTGCCACATTTTTCTCAGAACCAAATTGGCTTTAGGAGCTATAAGGAGGAAAGTGTGAGGAAGAAAACCTTTCATATAACTCCTGAAAAGAGTGGGGTGGGAAATCAACCACTGAAATGTACACCATATGAGGATGTAAAATCAGACTCCTTACCTGGTTCACTGTCTATCTGTGTCAGTACATCTTCGATGGAATCTTCATTTCTAAGAGCTTCTGGATCAGGTGGTGTATAGCCATGAGAACGACACCAATGGACAACTTGTTTTGTTTTTAGAGGGGTAATGTTGTGAAATTTGGGCTGTTTCTCTATGATTTCTTGGAGAATTTTCCTTATTGTTATAGCTCGTTGCCACTACAAGGGAGGAAAGGGATAAAACAACACCAAGAGTCCCATAAATTAGAATGTGACCTTTTTGTAGCCTGTTGCAGCAAAGCATTGTACTGTGGATCAGCTTTTATGGACTAGAGGCTATTCTATCAGATTTACGATGAGAGCAAAGAAATCAGGGAAACAGGTTCCTAACAGTCTGTTGTCAGAGAGCATGGCAATTAGTGGTCCACTTGGAAAGCTGTTGTGTTGCACTCTTAAATCAGCATTTTTAAGACCCATGCTTTCTTTTGACAAGCATAAAAAGCTCAGGTTTCACTTGAATACTGCTTTGCCCAATAATCTCATTTGAAATTTGACATCAAATCATTTTAAAATTAGAAGACTAATACAATCCATGTTTTAATGGGTGGTGCAGAAACATATGCCCAGTACCAAAAAAAAACAAACAACAAATAAAATTATTCCTCCATTTTCATATTTTCCAAATAAAAAAGTATAGTATAATATCAGCTTAAATCCTATTGGTATTGCATAAGATTTGTGTAACTTCCCACAGCTTACTATGGATAACTTTATCAGTCACGCGCCTGATCACAAAACCAAGATGCATCTTGCCCATTAGCAACAATTAGCTGTGCCAATTTATACAGTTCTTATATTAACACCAATAGCATTCCAGCTGCAGAATAGTTTCCCCCTCAAATTGCAGGGATCTCCTGTGAAATCCTGATATAGTAAAGGTAGCTAGTTTTAATATAATACAGATGGAAAAACAAAATCTTGATTACAAGCATAACATGAAAAAAAATCAACACAACAAAACAATAAAGAGTTTGAAAGCCTAGGATTGCCACTTAGAATCCTCTTTCTCGAGCCCCACTCCCCAGAAATGGGGACTCTGCTAATGCCTGAAAATGCATTTAGGAATCAGCATCCTAAAAACATATATGACCAGCATCTCTAACTCTACATCCAGACCTGCTATTACGTTTGCTATTAGACAAACGTAATAGCTCTCAGAATATATCTGACTTTTAGCCTTTCTAAAGGCTCAGAATCTAAAGCTGTTTGCGGAGTCGCAGAGTCAATTCTATCTATTATTTCAGCTTGCTACATCTGGGAACAATGCAAGTGTTGTCTGGTTTTCCTCCCTACATTCCTTCTTTCTACACAGAACAGAAGGGTCATTTTTGTCAAAAAGGGAACAGAAACTGAAAAACAAGTAAGAAGCACAAGCGACAATTCATAGCAGTTCTGTGGTCTGAAAACCAACTGAGCAGGTCCATCCTCCTGTACCATGCTACAAAAAAACAAAACAAAAAAAACCCCAAACAAACAAACTAATGGGAAAATAAAAGTGAAGGTGAACACAATCCCATTGATACTGATGCTGCACATCTGCCTTTCAGTTCAGTCAGGCTTTCATGTCCTGCCATTTGAAAAGCCACATAGAGGAAGAGACTGAAAACAGAAGTGGTATCTGGTTAACTATCCAAAATCCTCTTGTGGATTTACACCATCATAAATATAATGGTGTTGACTGTGGTGGTGAATTGCCACTCATATAATTACTTGTTACTCACATTTCTTGTTGTGTGTCTGGAATTCAAGCAGCAAGTTGTTAATTAGGAGCAATTCACAAAGATTTACATCATTACACTTATGCCAGCGTAGATCTACAGTAGGATTCTGACCACTGTTTACCATCCCATCCCTCTTACAAAGATCAAAAGGCAACACATAACATGTCCCCTCATTTTACCCTCATAATGGAGTACACAGAAAGAGCCTCCTTGAAGGTTGTGGTATTTTTTGAACCACAATTGAGCATACCCTGGTAATGGCAACCTTGTGTTGCTAGCTAGTCTTTCTCACACTAGGTCTGGTGGAAGCAACTCTAGAATGAACTCGCCAAAAGGTGCCTTCATTTTGGCAGTTTCATGTCTGGCCTAGACAGGAAAGAAGAAGACCCTCAGAACAACCCTATGAGATAAGTTAGCAAGATGGACAGCCTTTAACTGGCTAAGTGACCTTGGGAAGTCATAGCTAAGTAGGGATTTGAATCTAACACTTTGCAGTCCTAGTTCCATATTCTAACTGCTACAGCAAGATATCCTTCAGTTGCCCCTGTGCGATTGGGATATCTGAATCTGAACAATGTTGTCACTGACAACTGGAACTCATATTTCGTAAAGATAAAAACAACTGGGAGCTTCAATGTACAGTGGAACCTCATACAACAATTGCCCCGTATAGCAACAAAACCGCATAACAATTAGGTTGGGGGGGGGGGAGAAATGGTGTCCCGCATAACAATTTTCCCTATGGAAAAAATCTTACAATTTTTAAATGGGAAAAACCACGTAACAAAAAAATGGTTGTACGATGCATCCATAGGGAAAATCGCTATACGGTGCATGTATCGTATAGCAATTGTTTCATACACCGAGCCCTGTGGAACAGATTAAAATCACTGTATGAAGTACCACTGTACTTCTATTTTATTAAGCCAAATATCAAGTAATAACTGCATATAAAATGAGAGGTGACTTCATTTCACTTTTATGTTTGAGAAAGAGGACTTGATCTATGAAAGCTCAATTGAAATATAACAGTCTTTAAGTGCCACAATGTTTTTGTCTTTTGTTTTGCTTTACTTCACAAGTAACATAAGGCTCTTAGAAGTTATTTTAAACATCAAATCACCGCCCAAGAGTCACAGATTTTCAGTCAGATGTTTCTCTGAGGTTTAAGCTAAGTTTTAGAAAACACATTAAGAAGATTACCTCAGCAGCTCTCCGTTTTCCAATATTCCAGCCATAAAACTGCTCCACAGAACTGGCGCAGAAAAAATTGCCATCTTCAGCTTAAAGGCAAGGAAAAAAAGTTTTAGTGGCAAAGAAAATAAATTCATTATGCAACCAGAGGTTGAGAGTTCAATTCTTCAATGTGGCTCCCAGGAGTAGAGTCAGCCTGTGTGGGCAAGCCGCACAGGTCCAAGTGGCCCTCCTCACAAGAAAGAAATGGCAAACCACTTCTGTGTATTTTCTACCTAAAAAGCCCCATATAGGGTCACCATAAATCAAAATTTTACTTGACAGCATATTATTATTACTATTATTAATAATAATGTTGGATACAAATAATAATAACAAAATTAACAGTTCAAGCCCTAACTAAGGACCTAAGAACTGTTAAGGTAACATCTAACTACATCTAACTATATATGCAGTTCCTAGTAGAGTTATTTTTTGGAGAGTTAGGATGTTCAAGTGCAATAGAGTCAAAATTTCTAAATATCTAAGGCAGGGGTTCTCAACCTTTTGAACCTACGGGCCGGCCCACACTCCCTCATACAGCTGAACGGGCCAGACTGGTGATTCCCCCCTCCGTAAACACTGCCGTAAAACATGTCTGCAGCTGTCATAAATGTGTTTACAAAAGCTGTAAATGTGGACATAGTTGTTTCTGCTGCTTCCGGTGGTGGCAGCAAGGGCGGCAGACCACATGAAATGCTGCTGCAGGCTGGATCTGGCCCATGGCCTGTAGGTTGAGAACCCCTGATCTAAGGAGACACCAAGGGTTCCAATCACTATGCGTATAACAGATTTCTTGCTTCAATTTGCAAATCATGATATTTTGTGATTTTCTCCAGTTGTCTGTCTTCAATTCGTGCATCATCACCATCATCATCATTGCAGAATAGCTTCACAAAAAAGGCTACAATCCCTTTATCTGCACATGGTATAGAACACAAGCGAACCTGCGCATTTCTGAACTCTTGCTATTGTTCAGCTTCCCAAAGGACAAAGGTGTAGCTAATATGAAAATGAAAAGGGACCACAGAAACAAGGGCTCTAATGGCTCCAGAATAAAAGCCAACCAGCAGTATCATGATATATCAATCATCTTATTGGTTAAATGAGACAGGGAATAATTCCCCAGTGCCAATCAGATGTAAAACCATGAGAAGCAGTATATGGAACTCTCCTGGTAGAAAAAGTTACAGAAATAATGTGGGAGCAGGAAAGGGGAAAGAAGTGTTTTCCAAAAACGAAACCTCATTTTTTGAGCCATGAGGCAGCAACAATTACACAACATTTTTTTAAAAAAGAAGTATTACATTAATTTAAGGCAGCCCATATGACTGAATTCTCCTGTTCCTGCTGTTTTTGCTTTTCCCCTTGATTCATGCACATCAGTTGCCAAGGAAACACTACTGGTGCTAACAATGTGGGCACCATGCAGATAGGCAACCCAAGTGCATTTTTTACAAAGATATCTTTTTTAGGTATTGATTTAATTTTCAAGAAATAACCCAGTATGATACCTCAAATTTAAATGACAGGGAAGGCCCATCAACGATAGAAGGAAATCCCCAGTATTTCTGATTATGAAAGACCTCTGTCAGAGACTCCCGACAGCTGATAACAGATGGAAAAAGCCAGGCTATATGGACGGATGGTGGTGACTCTGTGTAAGGAAGTTCTATATGTCCATATAATGTGGCAATACCTTTATATCAGGGTCCCCAAACTTTTTTGCACAACAGACTGGTTTCCACGGGGGTGGGGGTGGTGGGATTGGATGGTGCAGGCGCATATTAAAATATGATGAAGTGCACAGGCAGTGAGAGGAGCCCCGCTGTAGCTTTTTAAAAAAGGAGAAGGTGCCCAGCCGCCTGCCAGCCACACCATTCAACTTGGGCAGTTTGATATCATACCGCACACAGGTGGCTGGGAGGAGAAGCACTGCTGTAGCTAAGCAACGTGGAGAAAGGGCCCAGCCACTTGCCTATCCACTGTGTCTGAAGCCTGTGCTCTCGCTTCATTTGCCGAGCAGACCGGGCGGAGCATGTTGAGGGCAGAAGGCTGCCATCAAGGGTTCCCAGCGCCACCTACTCCTGTGGCCTGGGTTGGGACAGCCCGTGGCCTGTGTAACAGAATGAAGTATACCCTGTGCTTTATTTTCATTCAATATGGTGATTTCAGATCAGGGGGAGAGAGAAAATATGTAAACATCCTTGCCTCATGAGTTGCCGCGTGGCTATGGTGAAATGAAACCTAATGTGTAATTGACATGTCTTGCTGTAAGATCATTGGTTGGATTCCCTAAGGCGGAGGGCCAAAGGTGGACCCTGTGGGAGGAGATATAACCCAGAGACTCAAGCACACACACATGCAGGCACAGAGACATTCTCTTGGATGCTGTGCTTTTAAACTGCAAAAATATACAGATTTGAGAAAGGAGGGGAGCTGTGGGCTATTCCTTGAACATGCAGATTGCTTTATTTCTATTTTGAAATGCTTTCTAAGCTTTTGATGGACTGTATCTTGCTATGCTTTCAAAATACTTCTAAAATACCTGAAGAGACTTGGAGTGAATACTTGGCTTGACGCTACCTTATCTGCACGTATCGAGCTGCCTGGGTTGTCCAGCCAGGGAGCTGCAACTCAGAAGAACAGTAGGGCCTACTCGAGGGTAAGGCACCGTATTGTTACAGCCTGGTACCGGTCTGTGGCCCGGTGATTGGGGACCCCTGCTTTTTATGACAGCATTTGTCTTTAATTTTAGCATTAATGTGTTAATAAATAATATTTTCCTTGAATTTCTTACTTCGTTCAGCAATCAATGGAACTTTCTTCACAATTGCTGTCAAAAGTTGCTGAAGGTTGTCTAAATATTCTGTCCTGTAAAGAATAAGACATTAGTCTTAAACGTAGGTCAGCAAAACGTAGGTCCTGCTAGCCAGTGGCTCCTTATGGATGTGTCCAGTTAGCATAATTTATATGTTTGAAGAACTACTTACAATGCACCCAGATCAGATGATTATAACAAATATAGGATCCAGATAAGCAAGACAACTTGGTTCTATGACCATGTGCATATGCACATCAATGCAACTTTTTGTGTATACCCCACAGACAATGTATACATTGAGATATACCCATCAAGGCCCTGGCCCAAGATCTATTATGAATACAACAGAGCTCTCTGCCAATAAATTAAGATATTTCACTTGGAGGATTCTGATCCTTCAACAGGGCTCTTTGTACCAGTCTAATGTGTTAAAATGAGCTGCTTCTCAATTCATGAAATACAAGCAATCTAAAATGCGACACCCAATGTTTATTACAACAACACTCTACAGTCAACCATCTTGGTTAGATCCCTGTTGCAAAACATATGGCTTTAGTTTGGCAAGAATAATTACCCAATGGCGTAGTTTCCAAGTTCAGAACTTTCTTCTGCTTTTACTGTCACCCGAATGTCTTGAGAGGTCAGAGAACTGCAACTCTGTAGTGTAGAATCAGACTCTAGCTTAACTTTGGAAGATTAAAAAAATAAAAGAATATTTTTAAAGGCAACAGTAAAAAAAAAGGATAATTTAACAAGCCCAGTGCTTCAGAAAAAAAAATCGGGGGTGGGGGAGGGAAGTGCAATTATATGTGGATTTACAGGAGAAGACTAAAGTCTTAATATAGCAACTTTCTTTTAAGCAATCAATACTTTCTTCAGGGATTTTGTTGCTGTTGTACAGCAATCAGCTTTGAGTTCTGATCCTTTCTTGCTCTACTACACTATTTGTGGAATTATTCAATTAACCCTAATAGTTTTAAAATGTCTACTTTCCCCAGGAAATAATAATAGAAATCCAAATAATAGGGAAAAAATAAACTAAGAGTAAAATGAGAGGGGGAATTAAAATTAATACTAACCTTTAGAATCTAGGAACATGTTTTGGAAGGAAACATTCACTAAAGCTCTAAATTTCTATCCTTTTTTGTGGGAGAAATTAATCTAAAATACCTGCTTGCTACGCATTAAAAGCTTATAAGCCCTATGGCTGGTCGCAAAAGTTGACATGCTTCATAAAACATTTATAACTTATTTAGAGATGCTGGAACACACTTTTTTGGTAGATCACATTTATGGCAAAGTCAAGAAACTAAAAAGTCTAATCTAGTAACCGAGTCCTACTCTGGCATATTTGATAGGATTTATTTACAAAGCTTATACTCAGTGGCATATTCCCGTGTATGCATTTGGACGTTAAAATATTAGATCAGTACATCTTTATATCTTCTACGCTTGTCTTCATTTGATGGTGCTCCAGCAGAAATTCCAACAGGGATCTGACTCTAGCTGCATCAGCCAAGGCTGTAGCCCAGGGGTGCCCAAACTATGGCCCACGGGCCAGAACCGACCCCCAACACCAATTCATCTGGCCCACACCACCCTTGCTGCTCCCGGAAGTGGAAGTAAAACGTGACTGTGCATGTGCAGATCTTTTACTTCCGCTTCTGGTGGGAGGAACCACGTGACTGGCCTGCCGCCCGAAGTTTGGGCACCCCTGCTGTAGCCAATAATGAGGTAACTTCATATGGAAGCCTTATCCATTCAAAGATAATTATCTCCTTCACTGTAACCTCTTATTGTATCAACATTAATTAATTCATTCATTCTACCTTTTGGCACAGTCACTGCAGAAGGGCTTGGAACAGGTGCTGGGGCTGTAGTCACTGGTGTAAGAGCAGACACTTTGCTGGAAGAAAGTGACTGTATCACTAAGAGAGAAAAGAGAAACACTGGTAATGTGTGGAAGATGAATGCTTTTTGGGGGTTAGCATATTACACTGGTATTGATCAATTATTTTATTAATACTTTCTGGAAAACTGCAGGGCAATTGCAACATGGTACTTTGAGGGAAAACTCTACATGAATTTTAAAATCTGGTTTCCTCTCCTATCCAAACCCCCATTGTCTTTACAAGTTTGTGTATTTTAGTTGATTTTAGTAAGGATATTCCCTGACCATTAATCTCTGTATTTTGAAATCTGTCATTGAGTTCAACAGACATATTTACTACATCGGAAATAGAAAATATTGCACATGTTCTGTTTAGTTGTCAATTATATGCCACAATAAGTATCTAGTATTTACAAACATTACTAGACAGAACAAAATACTGAGACCCTAATAAAAGATTAACTTCCTTCAGGGCACAAATAAATATGTAAATATTAGAACTGTCAAGTTTTTAGTTGGGACTATTCAAAGAGAAGACGTTTTATTGATCAGAAATAGGTCAATCTTAAACAGAAATCAACCCTAACTGCTCCTTGGAAAGCCAAATATTGAAGATGAAGCTAAAGTACTTTGGACATTAAATGAGAAGAGAGGGTTCACTTAAGAAAGCCTTGATGCTGGGAAAGGTCAAGGGCAAAAGAAAGGGGTGGCAGAGAATGAGATGGCAAAATGGTATTGTTGACGCAATGGGCTCAGAGCTGGGTGGGTTGAGGAGTATGGCGGAGGATAGGGTGCATGGCGTGCAGTGGTCCATGGGGTCGCGAAGGGTCAGCATCGACTGTGCAACTGAACAACAAAGGGGTTGCATGCAAAAGTGATGGATTTTATTGAGTAAATTTTATCTAATTTTATTGTGATTGTATCATTCTACTCTTAATCTGTTTTTGTAATAATATTTTATCTAATGTATTTTATCACATTTTAACCTGATATGGTCATATGACTAATCAGTTAATAAAGGATACTGGATACTACATATAAGGAATCCAAAGCCTTCTGTACCAATTATTCTCTTCACAAACTTCACAATTTACCTTTGTTCACAGGCATCAGTATAGTCTGGAGTCCTCCGGAACCCGCACTCACGCCAAGCTGTTTGAGCTGATTTGGCACCGTCAAAACTGCTTGCTGAGGGCTATTTTGACTGGACTGGATCTTTAACAACCCTAAAATCATAACATTAGTTAGGCAGAGCTTTTCCTCCTTTTGTCAAAAAAAGAAAAAAGAGCCAATGAAAATAGGCTTCTTCTGTTTTCTCAGAGCTGTGAGCTTTTACAAAAGTACAGACAGATGTATGGGTTCATGATCAAATACAACCCATGCATATTAGAGAACAAAACAAAAGCAAAAAGAATTAAAAAAAAAAAAACAAAAACCTTGCAGCATATCAAGAGCCTAACTGTCATATTTTAAGGTCAGCTTTCATGGATCATACCCAGTTCCTTGGACACTAGGCCTGATCCACGAAGGCTTGTATTAAAATATAGTGGAGCTCCTGACAATGTCCAAACTTGGTTCCACAAGTCTGGACTTTAACCAGATTTGGACATTATGAGGACCAGCACCAGATATTGCTTTAAAAAAAGCCGCTTTTCCCCAAGCCAAGCCCTGGCATTGTCCCCTATATTTATACCCCGGGGTATAAATATAATAAATAAATAAATAAATAAATTTTGACAGTTTCATGTCTGTCCTAGAAATGAAAGAAGAATATAATGCATTTTTCATTCTTTTAAAATAGTTGAACAATCTATTGTTTTTAGTTATCTTTTAAATATTTGTTTACATGTGCATCCCCATCTGGGAGGAATTCCCAATCTGTGCAGCTCACAACCTTAAAACAACTCAATACAGGAAAAGGAAATGACATTTAATAATGTACACAAATGTACATGTAAGCTTCCTTAAGTTTTTTGGAGAAAGGTGTAGTAAAAATATTTTAAAAACCATATTTGTTGGAGTATAAGGCCCACTCCCCGCCCTTAAAATACACTGGAAAAATGGATTGAGTCTTGTACTGTATATAGTGGCCTATAGCCTGTTATTTTGATAATAACGGGGTGTGTCTTATAATCTGGTGCATCTTATATACCGGCAAATACAGTAAATCACAACGGCTCCATTAAACCTTTTTTTAAAGACAGCTTGTTGCAGGTAGCTATGTCACCTGTAATTTCCAAGCTATTATCAGAGGTTCCTCAGTTCCATTTTAAAACCCTGAAGGGCCAAGATCCAGATTAATCCTAACACTGCTAATTCCTATTAGGAATGAGGTTTGCCTAACATCTGCACACAGTAGTGATGAGCTTTAAATCCTGTTTTAGCACTCAGAATTGCAACAGTACACTCCAGCGTTAAGATGATGATAGCAAGACCCAAGAGAGGGCTTATTACCTGATACACCTGTTTTGCCAGAAATTGGAGCTGGGGCAGTCACCCAAGAAGCTATGCTTACAACAGCAGGTGCGTTTGTTTTGCTTGGCACAGCTGATGCTGTTTGCCCAGGATGGACAGGAACTGGTTGCTGTTGCCCAGATGCCTTCACTACAAGGCTTGCAGCCGGAGATGAGCTAGAACTGGCATTGTCACCTTGCTGGGTTTAAAAAGTAGAAGAAAAGAAGTTTAACACACTTGTAATTGTATTTATTGTAACTGTGATATTTTGCTTTTTGTTAGCCGCCCAGAGTCGCACTGCAAGTGGGCGACATACAAGTTGAATAATTGAATTGAATTGAATTTTGCTGTATTGAAAGAGAGTACAGAGCAGGGATTCCAAACCTGCAGCCCGTGGGCCAGATGCAGCCTGCGGCACCATTTTATGTGGCCACCCACCGCCTACACCACACCAGGAAATGTCATGTGGTGGAGGAAGGGAAAAATGGCTGTCTGGCCCCCGAAGCTGTCTGAGGGAGCGTGATTTGGCCCCCGGCTTAAAAAGGTTGAGAACTCCTGGTATAGAGCAAAAGCAGACAGCATCTAATGATTCAAATTCCAAATTCATGCACTTCACATATTTAGCGCATGTATATATGATACTTTGACAAACCTAAATTCACAAATCTTCATTTGCCAAAGTAGCTATAGGAAATCTCTAAGTGAAAAAACAAATCTATCTCACTACGGTGCACAGTCTGAAGAAGACCATTAATGGGTAATAAGCTAGCTTCTGTCTGCAATTTTGGAAAGACTAGTGGGATTCTCTTGTGCACTACCTGTCACATACCTGTCAAGTATCTCTGACTGGCCGGGAAATCCCGTATTTTGGTGTGCGTTCCTCCTCTTTCCCGGCACCATCCTGTATTTAGAATGGTGGGGAAAGGGGTTACTGCGCACGCGCAGAACCCATCTGCACATGCACAAACGTGTTCTGTGTATGCACTAATGGGTTCTGCACATGCGTAATGGAGTTTTTCCTGCGCATGCGCACCAGGGCCGGAGCAGTTCCCATATTTTCCAGAGCAGTGCTTGACGGGCATGCTGTCATCCAAATGGGATGAATTATATACAAATTGGGTGAGTATTCAACTCCTCCCCACTTGAAACAGGAACCCCGTGACATCACAAGATGTCCCTGATCCCAGGGAACTGCCATTCAGCTATGGAAGCAAAGGGCCTGCTGTCTAGTTAAGACTAGCAATAGAGTACTGGCAAGTAAGTTTAAAATGTAAGTGTGCTTAAAAAATTAAAACACTATAAACAAGTTACAAACATAATTACATGATTCTGTTTTTAACACTACTTTCTTCTATAATGTACAGTACACTTCTTTGTAATGATGTAAATTCTAACTGTTTTACTTGCAAGAACAAGAAATCAAACCATTTTTCCTCTTTGTCTCTGAGATGGCAAGGTATTTTCTCTAAGAATCTGTGATGTTGGTGAGGACAATTTTTACTCTAACTCCGTGAGTATGGGAATGTTGGTTGATCAATTGTAACCCGTTCAATAACAGTTTCAGAGGAGTTGACTTTATCAAATCCCCACTGATTCAATGGAGTTACTCTAGTGTAGTGATGTCAAACCTTTTAGAGATTGAGTGCCCATACTCAACAGGCGCTGCATGGGGCGGGGTGAACTCTGTGCTGGGAGGTGGGAGGAAGTGCTCCCATCGGGCTGCTGGGCAGAGGGGTGAACTCTGTGCTGGGCTGACGGTGTGCATGCCCACAGATTGGGCATGTGCCATAGGTTCGCCACCACTGCTCTAGTGTGACTTGCTATACTAGGCAACAGGATTTCAGCTACTGTTTCATCAAGAGTGAATAGTTTTGTGAACATTATTTACATTCTTGGTCTCATAAGAGTTCCACTTGTTACATATGTTGACCAACCCTGGACCTCACCTGAGCAACTCCATTTGATGGAAGTGTCACAGCTGAAGTTGTTGCTGCAGTGATCACCCCGCCAGAAACTCTTAGCACAGTGGTGCCCGGCTTTGAGAGTTGAGATGATGATGGTAAGGATTTCAACATGTTATCCGACATTTTCATTAACGAAGCTTGACAACTGGAAGCTGCCTTTGAATGTAAACATGTTTTAAGTGGAAAGGTACCCTTTCATAAAACAAATCTGCTTTAATATGTGGCTAAAGACAATTAAAATTAAAAGGCATTCCTCATATCTAGTCTCTTTAAAATTTTGACCATATGGAATACCAAGAAATGGGTTTTATTGTACAGAGCAAAACATTAAAAAGTCCTTTTTTTGGTCTTACACAATCCCAATGCCAGCATAGCCAATGGCTCAAAGAAATCTTTCTACAGGCCATACTTGTGGCAAGAAGTATCCTGAGAGACATATTTTAAAAAGTGACTTCTCCACTTTTTGCACAATGCTCAAGTGGCTAAGATGCTGACTGGAAGGCGAAAGGTCAGTAGTTCGATACCCGAATACTGCAGGATGGAATGAGCTCCCATCTTTGTCCCAGCTCCTGCCAACTTAGCAGTTCGAAAGCAAGAAATTGCAAGTAGAACGGAGTTTGGACTTTATCCGAGGTTCTACTGTACTGGTCTTTGTTTACTTTCTCTGATAGTTGTGTGCTAACTATCCTGCTTAAGTACAGCAAACCATGCAAAAATACATAGGGGGCTGACAGAAAAGTTTAGCAAATAAAATCTGTTCTGACTGCTAACATATACCCCCCCACACACAATGATTTTAAGGATGAAGATTCAAAGCCCATGTAAATATCGAAAGCAAAATTCTTATGAGTAATTTACCAAATTTACTATCTTGTTACATCTAGAATATCTTGGGTCTTTAAAAAAACCAGGTACAAAACAAGTCAAGCAACATTAGACAATTCTGACAAAAATGGCAGCACCAAAGGAAGAAGTAAAGCCTGTTATTTATGCAACTGAATGCATCTTTTTTTGAACAACAGTTCTTCCCAAGGCTATGATAAAAGTGTTCCTTCTATTTCTGCAGTCAGACTACATAGATATATAGCAAATGAAATATCTATTTTTCTTAAATGTAACTTAGCTACAGGAAGCTGCCAAGCAGGGTCAAGGAACAACTGTAGTGAGGAAATTTTTCAACGCTTTCCTCAACACTCATTTCTCTCTGACACTTCTCTCTCTCTCCAGGTATTATTCCATTTGGAGAGACAACTTGGTGTTAATATTTTTTTTTGTTTCAAATGGAAAATGGCCCAAAACATTATGCAGTCCCTCCTGTTGCCACGTTGCTGCTTAATTCGGCAGCTTTCTGTGGTACTTTTAATGTGAAACAGATTAATTCTACTAGGAGAATTTAAAAGGTACCATATTTTTGGACCATAAGACGCACCCAGTTTTCAGAGCAGGAAAACAAAACAAAAAAAAATTTAATACTGTATTTTGCACCACGAGCCAGTGGTGGCGCTGCAGGGGAAATGGGCAGGCAGGCCAACTGCACTGAGAAGTAAGTGATACTCTAGCCTAGCCTCTTTCTATCCTTTCAACCAGGAAGCATGTTTTCCCCATCTATTTTGGAGTAGAGTCAAAGGCATCAAGGTAAGTGAAACCCTTTCTTTTTAAGCACAGGTTTGGTTTCCCACTTAAATGCATTGGGAATATACAAACAGAAAACTTTTGAATACAAGAAATTTATTTCCAATGCATTTAAATGGGAAATTGCGATTTTCGCCCTCTAGTGGCCACTTGTTTTTCATATGTTTCCCCCCCTGCCCGAACAGCTGAGAGGCGGCAGTAGTAGTCTTCAGCCAGGTCAGCTGTGGCTGCTGTAAAATATCCTTTTACAACAGCCACAGCTGGCCGAAGACCAGCATTTGGACGATAAGACGCAACCTCATTTTCTCCCACTTTTGGGGGAGAAAAAGTGCATCTTATGGTCCAAAAAATATGGTATGTGCTGTGTAATTGTTACTCTAGCCCTCGGAATTATAAAAAATTATTGGCAACTAGAAATAATCATGTACAGTAAAACCCCGACTTACAAATGCCTCCAGTTACATAAAATTCGACTTACATAATGATTTTGTGTTAAAACAATGTCCCGATTTATATGATTTCCTGTGGGTTTGCTTCGAGTTATGTAAAAATTCATTTCCCTATGGGTTTGCTTCGATTTACAGAAAAAAATCATTTTTCCTATGGGTTTGCTTCGAGTTACATACAAAACCAATTTAAGCAAAAGCCTACGGAACAGACTTTTTTTGTAAGTAGGGATTTTACTGCAATAAATAAAGTTTTAAAATCTATATAAACGTTTCTTTAGAATTTTCATTCTATATACAGTGGTACCTCATACAACGATTTTAATCCGTTCCATGGGGCTCGTTGTACAAAAAAATTGCAATATGATGCATGCATCGTATAGTGATTTTTCCTATGGGATGCATCGTACAAAGATTTTTTTTGCTAAGTGGTTTTCCCCATTGGAAAATTGTTGTATGATTTTTTTTCCATAGGGAAAATTGTTATATGGGACGCCATTCTCCCCCCCAAAAAAACAACAACAACAAAAAACCTAATTGTTATATGATTTCGTTGCTATACAGAACGATTATTGTATGAGGTTCCATTGTGTGTGTGTGTGTGTGTGTGTGTGTGTGTGTGTGTGTGTGTGTGTGTGTGTGTGTGTGTGTGTGTGTGTGTGTGTGTGTGTGCAACAGTTAACAAGGTATAAAAGTATTATTCTCCAAACCAGTGTTTCCCAATCTTTGTTTTTTGGACTTCAATTACCAGACGCCTACGTCAACTCCCCAAAGCACTGGTCAGCCAATGTACTGGCTTAGGCTTCTGGGAATTGAAGTCCACCAGTGTTCTGCAGAGCATAGTTTGGAAAATTTTGCTCCAGACAATACCACCTGTATGTACGGCGCTTTACAGAACACAAGCAGTTTATAATTTAAAAACTGACCTATGGGAAACAACTTAAGTAGCAGGGGAAGAGGAGGGAAGCAAGCATGAACAGGCAAACAAAACATAGCTATTTCCATTGTATTTAACGGAGGCAAGTTAAATCAGAACTTGATGAAGTTAAATCCTTGGAGTTCAGCTCCTAGAATCCTACAGCTAATGTAGTGATTCCAAATAAAATCTGTTAGTCTTTAAGGCACCACAGAACTCTTTGTTGTAGTCCAAAACATCCCTTTCCCAACTCTGGACGTAAGATCCAGCTTAAACATTGAAACCTTCAAGTTCACTGTTCTCATTCCTTGGTTCATCATTCTGATGACGTTAACTGTGTCATAACTTTGTGACATTTCCTAGGACAAAAATACCTCTGAAACTGAAATAACACCTTCAGGAACAGCTAAATGCTTGGTATGCCTAGGGCATTTCTGATTTTTTTTTAATGTGACAACACGCCCCCAAGCCGCTTCTGAGAGTCTCCAAGCAATTAGCTGTGCTGCAGGAAAGAGTTCCTGATTAAGATGTACCTAAGTCCAATCCCTTTCACAGCCATGCAGATCAACTGATTTGTACAGTTGTTAGGATTCCAATCCAACGAGCCTTTGCAGTTACCTGTGTAAATAAAGTAGCAGTTTTGTGTCCTGTTATTACTTTCAAAGCCTGGTGTCCTTGCGAAGATGATGCTCCGGCAGCTACACTGCTTTGGACAACAGTTCCCGATGCTGCTTGCTTTGCTGAACTCTGGTGAGATGGTTGTCCAACTAAAAATGTGCCCTTAGGTCAAAGAAGCAAATGGTTATAGTGAAAGCCCAAACCTTCTTAGCGAGGTGTGAAAAGGTGCAGCCTTGCAGCGCTATTTGGCAACTTATGTTATAAATTGAATTGGCAATGCTCACCACCATTTTGCACACCACCTCATAGTCCTGTGATGGTGAACCTTGGCACTCCAGATATTCATGGACTTCAATTCCCAGAAGCGCAAGCCCCCTGTGAATCCACACGAATGAGTTTACTGTGATTCATCCGGCCTGCGCTGCCCTCATCGCTCCCGGAAGCGGAAGTACTGGATGAATCGCAACAAACCCATTCGTGTGGATTCACAGGGGGCTTGCGCTTTTGGGAATTGAAGTCCATGAACATCTGGAGTTCCAAGGTTCACCATCACTGTCACAGTCCCTTCTCCTTTCTGTTTCTTCTCTTCAAGGAGAGTTTTTGACACTCTCCCACAAAGTCTTACAAGCCTTTATGAGGCATGAGGATAAGGTAATCGTCTCCTGCCCTCTACAGAATTGTCAGTCACCATTAAAGTTTGGAAAGAACTGTGTAGTAGTAGTAGTAGTAGTAGATGAAACTGTAGGTACTAAACTACAGCAGAGAGAGAGAGAGCATACTTGCCAGCAATATGTCACCCATCACATGGGTTGGAGGGGAAGAGCCAACTGTAGCTCCTGAATACAGGAGTCTATCCCACCCTGCTCTATACACATGCACCAGTAAGAAGAGGTCTTACCATAAATTACAGGATTGGTTTTTTTTTTTTCAGATCAAGTTTTTGAAACAAGCAAACCTTTGTATTACTATCAGGGATAAACTCTACCACCTAGTTTTAACTTTAAAAATTCATAAATCTTTCCTTGTCAAGCTATTAATTCCCCCCAAACCACTCTCCCCATTAATATTTGTTTTAATCAAGACAAGTGCACAAAACCCCCAATTTTAAAATGTGTGGCACTTAAATACTAACTTTTATACTTCAGTGAGAGATTTTGTGATATACTGTACCTACTTCTTCCCACTTGGACACATACACTGAAATATAACTGTTAGTTTTTAAGGTGCCAAAATATTTTTGTTTGGACTAAATTTGATTGTACAGGCTAATAGAGCTATTGCTTTAAAAATGCTTCAATCAGCTGAGCCAAGCGATTGCTACTATAGTGAAAGATGCAATAATATTACCTTATTTTCTATTGTCACTATAGAAGTTGGGGAAAAAAATATGTGGATACTGTCCTTTCTAGAGGAAGCATAATCACTTAGGCTCATTTGCACCCGCATTCCTTTCAACTCAACATGAAATATACTTTAGATCAAGGGCTGGGAGTTTTGATGAGTTCAAGGGCCAATTTTCTTCTGAAGGAGGGAAGCACAGATTGCCCAAAAACCTAAATAATGAAACTAGAACTGGTTAGAAATACACTCCAGTATTTTTTTAAAAAAATTGATATTCTGTGATGCCATCCAAGGAAACAGGCTCTATGGCCTATTTGAGAAACAGTGATTATGACCAATGTGCCGCAATTCACCTATCTTGCTAGACAAAGAGGGCCAGGAGAGTTTTTGGGCCACAAATACAGGCTGCTGGTGGTGGTGGTGCACATGAAGTTCTAGAGAAGCACTTTGCCTGCTCCTACTCTACCTGTAACCATACATATCTAGTTAGTATCTAGTTCTAGATAAAACAGATACTGACATTGAAGGATTTGATAAAAATGGACAAATTGTTACTGCTGCAAAGATGGATAGGTCTGATGCACTTCACAGTCCTAAAATAACTGGAAGGTGACTGTTGTCTACCCTTTACTCCAGTGGTGGCGAATCTATAGCACACGTGCCAGAGGGGGCACTCATGAGCCCTCTGTGGACACGTTCTCCATCACCCCACAGAGTTTGCTCTGCCCAGCAGCCCAATGGGAATACTTCCTCTCCCCAGCATAGTTTGCCCCGCCCTTCTGCCCAGCAGCCCAATGGGAGTGCTTCCTCCCTCCCTCAGTAGAGTTCGCCCCCGCCCCTCTGCCCAGCAGCCCAATGGGAGCGCTTCCTCTGTCTCATTTGGGGGTAAGGAGGGCAGCTCACATGCGGAGTGAGTCTGTGGCGCAGACAGCAGCCTGCTGAGTCTGTGGCGAAGGTAAGTTTGGGCACTCAGTCTCTAAAAGGTTCACCATCACTGCTCTACTCCATAACCTTGTGACCCAGAGCTTCTTGTATTTTACCTAGGGTCCAGTCAGAGAAGAGATCTACAGGCTGCCTTGTGGACTAACCTGAGGTGTTTGCTTGAGGATGTACGAAGTGTAAGTGAGATGCTGAGATAACCCAGTGCTTGTGTTTTGAGTCCCTCCACTTCCACTTGTCGAAGAGCCTGACTGCTGATCTAGAACAAACAAGAGACAAATTTTTCACAAAGGGCAACCAGACCTAATTACACAATGCTTCAGTACGGCATTACATAAAACCACCGTCTTCTGGCTGCAGAGACAAAACAACGTCTTCCATTATTACTGGCTACAAAGCCACTAAATATAGCACATTTGTCTTCCTCTGGGTAACACTCACTGGCATTATTTGTAGCTCGCAGGATGGCTCCTTGAGGTATGAGCAGCAGTTTTCCTTTGCCAGAAGGGTTCTTGCTGTTTGTGGTAAGGTAGAGTTTAGTGCCAGGAGGCAAATTTGCCAAGTTGGCCAAGTTAGTGGCTGGTAACTGCAGGGTTGCCATTACTGGGACAAAAAGAAGAAACATGAGAGAGGTTTCCAGAGGCTGCCCTGTGCAAAATTCTAAAAAAAACCATTCATGACAGCCATATTTATTTACCGTATTTTCCGGCGTATAAGACGACTGTGCATATAAGACGACCCCCAACTTTTCCAGTTAAAATATAGAGTTTGGAATATACTTGCCGCATAAGACTACCTCTCTTCCAATGCACACCAAATAAAAATTAACCCACACTCAACCAAGACGCGCAGCCCTCCGAGTCGAATGGGCAGGTTCTGGTGGAGAGCCAATCCACGCTCACGTTCTCCTCCTCGAGGTACAGGAAGATGTGTGCAGCTTGCTTCCCCTTGCTTCATACTCCCCGCACAGAGCAGGGACTTGGCTGCGGCACCCCCCACCATATGCGCCGGACATATGAAGCAAGGGGAAACAAGCTGCAGTTAAGTACCTGTCCTATAAGATGACCCCCGAATTTGGCACAGATTTTTTGGGGTTAAAAAGTAGTCTTATACGCCAGAAAATACAGTATATCTCCAGAGAACTCTTCTGGAAATCATGTGCTAACTTTCATTATGCCTAAAAGAATATACCGTATTTGCCTGCATATAAGGTGCATTGGAGCATAAGACACACCCCGTTATTACCAAAATAGCCCACTATAACCACTATATACAGTACAAGACGGACTCCATTTTTTCAGTGTATTTTAAGGGTGGGGGAAAGTGATTCTTATATACCAGCAAATATGGTAATCTTTACCCTTGGACTAATAACACATGTATCACATCACCTAGAGGGGGAAAAAGAGAGAAAATGGCAGCTTTTTTGGATGACTATTCCACCTCAATTACAAGAATAAAGTTAAATTATCACTACTGAACTTCAGAATTACAGTTGCTGTTACTAATTCACTAGTCCCATTTAATGACTTCTGAAGGTGCAAAATCCAAAATTTAAAGTAAAAATAAATTTTACCTGAGCCTTGGGTTCCACTCTTTGGAACTCCGGTGGACGGGACCTGAGCCTTTGTCAAAGTTTGCACAGGCTGGGCAACAATGGTTCCACTGCCACCACTCACAATAGCCTTTGCTACTCCTTGGGTTGCAACCTGTTTTCCACCAACGACCTTCGCTACTGAAGGGCTGGATTTTGCCACTAATATCTGTCCACCCCCAATAGCCACAGCTTGCTTCACAGACGCAGGCAAAGCAGATCCGACTGGGACACTAACAATCTAAGATAAAAGAAAGCGTGTTGCTTACATGACAACGCCGTGTAGGAAACATTTCATCTAGCGGGCTACACAAATGGGGCTGAAATAGTCACTGTGTAGGAAAAGGTGTGGGATAAGTTATGTTAAAACATAAGGCTTGTTTAGAGAGGCAACACATAGCACCATACAGCTTATATCAGTTTTATTCTTTGGCATTTCCACAGCATTGCAGGTACTCACACTACAGGCAAATAATTGATTTATATTTCAGGGCAATTCTGTACGCACGCACGCACACAATCAAAGCAAAAGCAAAGCAATCACACTTGTATGTGATTAGGGCACTCTCTGGGCGGCTCACAAGTTAATTAGCATTTTGCCCCCAACATGTTGGGTACACATTTTACCGACCTTAGAAAGATGGAAGGCTGAGTCAACCTTGAGTCCTGGTCATGGTCGAACTCGCCACCTTTTGGTTGCAGGACAGCAGTTTAACCACTGCACCAGCTAGGCATGCTTATTGCCAGCATTGGGAAACCATGCTAAAACGTTCCCAGGAAGCACCCAGATCTTGATTTTTATTGCTGGTGTTACTTAGTTTTATCGTTGGCTCTTCACAATATTTTACTATCTTAGGTCAAAATCCAACTGAGGGAAACCAGGCAGAAGGATGATTATGGAGCAATTTCAGCAGGTCATCCTTCACATGCCCAGTTTTACAACCCAGCGATCATCATGTATGAAGGAGAGCCTGCTGGTGGGGAAGCTTCTGTAATCATCCTTACATGGGCACATACAGGTGAAACTTGGAAAATTAGAATATCATGCAAATGTTCATTCATTTCACTTAAAAGGTGAAACAAATATATGAGATAGACTCACTACATGCAAAGTGAGACATGTCATGCCTGAATTCGTTATAATTGTGATGATCATGGTGTACACCGTACATGAGATTATGTGATGATTATGGGGTACATGAGATTGGGGGGTTGGGGTTTTCATAAGCTGTAAGCCATAAGCATCAATATTATAACAAAGGCTTGAACTATTTTGCTTTGTATGCAATGAGTCTATCTCATATATTTGTTTCACCTTTTAAGTTGCATTACTGAACTGAATTAACATTTGCACAATATTCTAATTTTCCGAGTTTCACCTGTATGTGAATAAGATTGGTGCCTTCATTTTTAGCTAGTTTAAAATCTTGAGTCTCTTGGGTCTGTTTCTATTTGTTCATATAGTAGCATTTGTGAATTTACAGTCAAACAGATAGCAAATAGGCTTCTTGAGGAAATCGATCTTGTACCTTAGATGAAGTGGAACCTTCTCCCGTGCTCACAATCTGCTTTTGGGGTGACAAAGCAATCACATGGCCCCCTTTCACAGTGACATACTGCTGCACTGGCGTTTGAGAGGCGGTTACTGGAGTAGCCGGCTGCTGGGGCAGTTCTGCAGGTTCTTGCTTAATTATGACCTTCAAATCAATAAATAGACAGACAGACAGAAGTTATGAAAACACATGAAAGCCAGTCATATCTGACTCTAGGGTTCAGTGCTCACCTCTGTTTATAGGCAAAGAGCCAGTGCTGTATGAGTTTGCAGATGTTTCCATGGACAGGCATGCCTAGATGCCGTAGTGCATGGAACGCTGCTTTCCTTCCCACTGAAGTGGTCCCTATTTATCCACTTGCAATTTCTTGCTTTCAAACTGCTAGGTCGGCAGGAGCTGAGACAAAGACAGAAGCTCACTCCGTCGTGCAGGACCTGGGTCTCGGCCTGCTGACCTTCCAGTCATCAAGTTCAGTATCTTAACCACTACGCCACCAGTGGCCCTCACTTGATTACAGGTAAATTAATGTGGCCTTCCAACAGGAAAAGGTTCCCCACTCCTGCTTTAGGAGATGAGGTGGAAAAATGAAGAGAGAATGCAAAAAGAAAAGGGAGAAAAGAACAAAAAAAAATTATTGTGGGGTGGGGGAGGAAATGTACTGGAATCATACATAGGCTTCAGTACCAAAACTCCAAGGAGCAGGGAAGAAAGGAACTCAAAGTTCAGACCAGACATTTATAATGTTCTTTGGCAAGTCCCACCGTGAAATGGGGCCACCCCGGTTGCTATATGCTGCAAAGAGAATGGCCGACTCCTGGTACCTTTGTAAACGTTCCAGGTCCTCCTGTCACAGATTTAGGGCTTTGTACCTTGGAGTGACTCCCAATTGGACATAGTGGGGGCATGGTTGCAAAGAGCGGGTCCTCCTGCTGCAACGAAAACCAACAGTACAAGATTACTATGTTAGGCATTTTTCTTCCAAGCATTAAGATTTAATCACAGAAAATGGAACATTTGTAAGATAGGGAATATACCACAACTCATGTTGAGATCTTATGAAATATCTTTCACTTTGACTTAAACAACTTCAATATCTTAGTCCGGAACAATACATGCAACTGTTTTATTTTTTTAATGTGGAAAAAATATGTGGCATTACAGTGAGTTGATTGTTTTCATCTGATTAACTGGCTAATCCTACTCACACTAGGTCAGGTGAAAGGAACTACAGAATGAATTCACCAAGAAGATGGCTTCATTTTGGCAGTTTCATGTCTGACCTAGACAGGAAAGAAGAAGTGGTAGGAGTGTCCTATTTAACCAGGGATGTATTTTATAAAACACAAAAACCCAGCTTGCTAGATAAACTGATTACCAGAAATCTGAAGCTGGATTAGTGCCAATTTTTTATGCAGCTATTTGGGAGCCAGCTGTATTAAACCCAATAGGCTCACTCAGAAATGAAGAAGTACAGAAGTATGCTGCAAACAAGAATTTTAGCTCCTCCAAACTCCCCTAAAAGAATAAAATAACTAAGGGGGTGGGGGTGGGGAATCAAAATATTTTGTGTCAAAAATTCTCCATACTCATTTTCACAGAAAACTGTATCCCCTCATTACAACATGTGTGGGTAGTCATAACTCAAATTTTATTTGTTTGTTTATTATATTTATATATCGTCCATCTGGGTGTTTTCCTGACCCTGGACAGTGAACAATATTACAAGGTTATACATCAGGGGTGCCCAAACTTTTCGGGCTACAGGCCAGTCACGTGGTTCAGAGAGCCGGTCACTATGGCCCAGGGGCCGGATGCGGCACCCCTGTTATACATACACAACAACAACAATAGAAGAGGCAGTCAATTTTTTCAATTTCTTAAAAGCCAACACACACACCTCATATCCCCACACATCAGCACACTAACTACTCCTTCATTGTATTCCTGGGACAGAATAACCTTTGAAACAAGCTATACACCGTGACATACCATTATTCAGAGGGAATAATTTATTGGGAAAATATACAGATATCCCCATTGGCTAGAACAGAATCAGCTATCTTCTCTGCCTTTTCTTTAAGAATTCCTCTGGACACAATCAAGTATTATTGTTTCTCTCCCTACTTCCAGCAGCCAAAACAATAACATTTTATTCATTTGAACTACTGATTGCTTGCAGATGAGAGGGCTTTTAAAACAGCTGCATGTTGTATTTTTTAAAAAATAAATGGATGAATTTAAATTAGCTTTTAATTAAATTAAAACATACATTATGTTTGAATGCTATAATTTAAAGGCCAGTTTTCTCTTTAGGAGCTTTGACTGTGTGGCAGGAACGGTGTCACTGGCAGATTAAAGCAACCTAGAAAGTGTCCCCCCAATTTTGGGTGCATGTGACTGGCTCAATGTGTGTGAATTGTGCACATCCTAAAACGGAAAAAGGAGCCATTTAATGAACAGCAATCCACCCCTGCATGTGACATCACATAAGCTATGCTACCAGGGCCAAAGGATACTGGCCGCTATAATTTACTTAACTACCTTTTGGTATAATATTTTTAAATATGGTTATGTCTAACTTTTGAGTTCCAATTCTGGGAGAAAAGCAGGATATGGAATAAGTAAATTAAAATGCAGATAGATCAGGGATTCTCAACCTGCGGCCCATCAGCCAGATGTGGCCCACAACACCATTTCATGTGGCCCCCCCACTGCCTCCAACACACCAGGAAGTGCGAATGATCTGGGCCCCGGCTTTAAAAGGTTGAGAACTCCTGAGATAGATATTTAGACAAATAAACAAACAAACCTCAGTGGGTTTTTTCTGTTAGAGTAACATGCAAAATGAGTAGCAACAAGGTTCTTGTTCATAATAATAAATCCCCACATATCAGCCACCTTAACTTCAGAAAGGAAGATACTGTACAGTATTTTCTTTCAATGTTTGTCCTCAGTCCCCCCCCCACCCCAAAAATAAAGAATTACGCTGTGCTTATGAAACAATATATCAGATTTAAAATATTTGAGGTTTTGGTGGGTGACCTATGTTTCCTATCCTTTGGTTTTTTGGACTTTAATTCTCAGAAGCCTAAGTCAATTCCCCAAATCACTGATCATCCACTTAGGTTTCTACCAGTGTTCCGCGGAACATAGTTGGGGAAACCCTGAGTCCTAGGGACACTGCACATCACATCTGAAAGAGGATACAACATGATAGGATGAAGGAGCAGAGAAAGAATAAGTAACCTAAACTCTACAAAAGGAGATTAGCAACAGACACTACACCAGGGGTGCCCAAACTTTTTGGTCTGCAGGCCAGTCACGTGGTTCAGGGGGCTGGTCACTATGGCCCAGGGGCCAGATACAGCCCCAACACCGATTCATCTGGCTCACGAAGCCCTGGTCGCTCCCAGGCGTGTTTTACTTCCGTTTCTGGGAGCGACGAGGGCTTTGAGGGCTGGATGAATTGGCGTTGGGGCCGGATCCGGCCCATAGTTTGGGTACCCCTGCACTACACCAACACAATTGCAAGGAAACATGTCATAGAATACTGATTTAAGAAATAAAGGACAGAATACATTTTTTGGGCTGCTTTACAGGAGAAAGTAAAAACAATTAGAAAAACCTTACCTTGACAGAGGTTACAAAACTGTTTCCATGTATTTTTGAAACAGGATGCCCAGTCCCATGAGAGGCTTGAGAAATACCAGTCACCTTGCTTGTAGGGCTACCTATATGTTGGGAGATATAGTGGACATCAGGATAACACATTACTGGGCTTGCCTAGGTTGGTTTTATTATTGACTGTAGCTACAGGCAAAATACAGATGCCAGAATGGAAGAGCTTATTTCTCACTAGATAACAAGGGGAAGAGGTGAACAAGTGGCTGCTTACTGAAGGTAGTTCGGAGACAGAAGGAGCAATTACACAGAAATCTTAGAAATACAACGTATGTACAGTGGACATGGTTCACAAAAACTCACATTAAAATGTAACAGTTAGTCTTTAAAGTGATACAGCATTTTTGTTTTGTTTATTCTGATATGCCTGAAACACAGACTAACACGGCTACTATTCCAAAAAATGAACATACCTGTATACCTACATGCATATGTATATAAATATGCATATGTACTGGAGCCCTGGTAGTGCAGTGGTTAAACTGCTATACTGCAACCAAAAGGCTGCACGTTCGATCCTGGCCAGGAATCAAGGTAGACTCAGCCTTCCATCCTTCTGAGGTCAGTAAAGTGAGTACCCAGTGTGTTGGAGGCTAAATGCTAATTACTTTGTGAACTGCCCACTAACTGCTATGGGGCAGTATAGAAGTGTAATTGCTTTGCTTACTGTACATGTATATGTAAGTGAGCAAGACAATCACTTGTCTTTCTGGTCTCTAGCGATGACAGATAAGACAAGAATGAACCAACCAAATTTCTGTTGCTAAACTAGTTCAGGAATAGATTATGTATTCTAAATCCTAGACAAATCAAAGCAGAGCAGCAAAAGGTAGGGAGGGAAAGGATGCTTGCATCGACCTGTATTTTAAACACACCTGTACTTGTAGCTACTGCTCCAGTTGGTTGGGCAGACTTGTCGACAATAACATACGGGCTACTGACCACAGGGGTAGTTGCTCCTTGCTTCATGTGCACTGGAGTGGAGGTTGGGGTACGAGGCAATGGTGAAGGACTTGGCGTTGATATGGGAGACCCTAAAGAACAGAAGGGAATGTCCAACATAGCAATGCCAGTACATACTTTTCATATTAGTAAAGGTAAAGGTTGCCTTTGCTCGAAAGCCAATCTTATCCGACTCTAGGGTTCAGTGCTCATATTCACTTGCAGCCAAAGAGCCAGAGCTGTCTGACATTTCCATGGATATGTGGCAGGCATGCCTAAACACTGGAGTGCACAGAACACTGTTTCCCTTCCCACCAAAGTGGTATCCATTTATCTACTTGCAATTTCTTGCTTTCGAACTGCTAGGTTGGCAGGAGAGGGGACTGAGACGAGAGCTCACTCCATCGTGCAGTACTCGGGTCTCGAACCTTCCAGTCGTCAAGTTCAGCATCTTAACCTCTTGCGCCACTGCAGTCCCTTACTTTTCATATTACCAATATATAAAAATAAGGGTAAATAGGTGTAAATGTGGTGTAGCCGGGAACTGAGAGAGACCTGAGACAATTTGTAGTTAGCCACACGGAAGCTCACTATCATTCCTTTAACATTTCACAGGTCTCAAAAGCTGTTAGGGATGTGCTAAATGTGAAGTGACTTGACAGCAGATCAAAAACAACAAAGCAAGCAAGCAACAATTTGCAAAATCACAAATTATTTTTTTTTAAAAAGATACTGATGCAATTCTACTTCATGGGCAGCTGGTCTTTTCTCAACATACAAGGACACCTGAAAATGTAATATTTTTGCCATAACAGACCACCAAGTACAATGTACCTATATAGCAAGGGTGCCCAAACTATGGCCGGCGGGCGGTATTTTGGACACCCCTGGTTTAATTTTTTAATTTTTATTTATTTCTGGATTTGTATGGCCGCCTTTCTCGCCTAGGCGACCCAAGGCAGCTCACAACGTTGGTTAAAAACCATCCCCCATAAAATCAAAACCGAATGCTAAAACTGTTTAAAACATCTTATAAAAAACCCCTAAACTCCTTTAAAAGAGGGGCACCTAGGTAGGAGAGAAGAGCCCCACCCCCACCCCCGGCAGGGCTAAATAAGCCAGCAGGCCTGGGTTGTGGTGCTAGATGCACCCCACACCTACTGGCAAAGCCATATTTTTAAAGCTTTCCTAAAGCGGGGCAACTCCGCCTGAAGGCGTAATTCTGGTGGCAGGAGGTTCCAAAGGGTCGGGGCAGATACCGAGAAGACTCTCCTCCTGGTCCCAGTGAGGCATGCCTCCCGAGCTGATGGGACTACCAGGGAGCCCCTATGGTCCACCCTCGTAGGACGAGACGACAACCTTGGGGCAATGCAGTCTCTTATGTATCCTGGCCTTGGGGCAATGTGGTCTCTTAGGTATCTTCTCTTAAGCAAAGAAGACAGCAGCCTAAAATCTATCTCATCCTTTGGCAAAACATATCTGTTGCCAAACTGATTGCAAGGTGCATTTTACTTCTGCTTCCGGTGTGAGGACCCACATGATGCTGAACCATGTGACCGGCCCATGGCCCAAAAAGTTTGGGCACCCCTGCTATACAGCTACAGGATTCTTCGAGTGCTGTGTGTAGATAGTGTTATGTGAGTGCCACACTTGCCAAAAAGACATCTGGGAACATTTCTGACAGCATTTAGGGAGAAAAGAAAGAATGTGCTCAATAAAAGGTCAGCCAATGTATTGTTCTATCGCTGAGGAACACAGCATCGTTCTGCAAAGCCGTACCTGATACAATCTTGCAGCTCATGGTGATGGGCTGGAAAGACTTGCCTGGAGATTCAGCAGGACTTGGTATTCGGCCCTGGGGCACAATTTTGCAGCTGGCTGAAATAGGCTGAAAAGCTGAGTTGCCATGAGAGCCAAAAGGAATTTTTTGGGTTGTGAGCTTAGTGGGAGTCCGCTCTACAGACGATGTCAGGGAATAAAGGGCTGTATGTCTTTCAGCTTCGCTGCTGAAACCTGCTAGATAAATAAAGAGAAGAGAGGAAGGTGCTCTAAAGTTTTTCTCAGTAGATGAATCAAACGTTTAAACAGGAAGGTCATGAATAATTATTGTTCCATATTTCTGCTGCGTTTCTGAAGCAACCCTGAACTTTCCACTCGCCACCTTTTCCAAAATAGCAGGTGTTTTTATATTCACATTGGTGAGCCCTGGTGGCACAGTAGTTAAAAAACTGCTGTACTGCAACCAAAGGTTGTGAGTTCAATCCTGACCACAGACCAAGGTTGACTCAGCCTTCCATCCTTCCGAGGTTGGTAAAATGCGTATGTTGGAGGCAAAATGCTAATTAACTTTTGAACTGCCCAGAGAGCGCACTAAGCGCTGTGGGACTTTTGCTTTGCTTTAAGCGATATATCATATATGAAACAACATGTGTCCTTTCTTAAATCTGGATAGCTAGGATTTGCTCCCTACTCCCAGAAACTACACCAGGAGTTCTCAACCTTTTAAAGCCAGGGGTCGAGTCACACTCCCTCAGACAGCTTTGGGGGGCGGACGGCCATTTTGCCCTTCCTCCACCACATGGCACTTCCTGGTGTGGTGGAGGCGGTGGGGGGCCATATGAAATGGTGCCTTGGGCCACATCCAGCCCATGGGCCACAGCTGGCCTGTGGGTTGCAGGTTGAGAATCCCTGAACTACACTGATTCAAGATGCATTCTGCAATACAACTAAGGTTTAAAACTTTCCATAAACACACATACACTGACTCACACATTCTTCCACTGATACGCTCACTTTTTTTACCTTCGTCAACAGTCGCATCTGTACCAGATTCACACATTTGCTTTATCGGCGAAGATGCTTTCACAGGTGCTGGCATACTTAATGGCAAATGCAGGGAGTTGGGGGCATCAGAAAGATCAGAATCTGATGACTGCGAGAAGAGATGATCTTCTCTAAGTGAATGCCTATGCAACTCAACATCCACAACCTATCAAGAACAAGATATATGTTACTGTAAAGCAAATGATAATATGTACACTTCTGGGGTGAAAAAATCCCCCTAGAGCGCAGAATGTTTTGGACCCATGCTTTCAACCACGCTGCATCATTCAACAAATCTACCTGTTAACCACGCTGCATCCCTCGACAAATCTACCTGATGTGGGAGGGGAGGGGAATCATGCTAAAAACGGATGGTTTACAACCTAGGGCATGCGTGCCAGAGGAGGCACTCAGAGCGAGCCCTCTGTTAGCACTTGCACTGTCACCCCAGCACAGAGTTCACCCTGCCCCTTTGTTTGGACACTCGGTCTCTAAAAAGGTTCACCATCACTTGTTTACAAGAACATACTTTAGACCAGCGGTTCCCAACCTTGTGGCCCAAAATGTTCTTGATAAACACAAAAATAGGGCCAAACGGTGCAGATGCACTGTTTACTGCATTCTTGTAGTAAAAGATACTTCTGCCTCAAACGGTTTCTTTCTCTCATTTCCAAAATGTTCTTGGACTGCAGCTCCCAGAAACCTTCACCTTTGGCTGTGCTGGCCAAGATCCTGGGAATTCCTGTAGGAGCCAAAGTTGGGCACCCACTGCTTTAGACAAAGTGTATCAGTTGGAACTAGAAGGGATCAAACTCAATGCTCTAAACTATGGGCTGAGATCATGCCATTTCCCGCCTACCTAAAGAAAATTCTTGTCCCAATAGAGAATCACTGCCCTAAAGGTCTCCAGTGTGGCCATTTTCTTGAAGCACAAGAAATTGGGCAGAGCTTTTCTTTTTCAAAACTTCCTGTCAATTCTAATTCTGGGGGAAAAAATGTGGAAAAATCTTGGAAATCTACACAACATCTAGTTCTTTGGTCACTTGGAATAAAGCTGGGGAACAAATGACTCTCTAAAAGTTGCCAGCCCTAGCCTGAACAATTTATGGTGAGAGTTGAAGTACAGTATCGGGAATAACAGCAGACTCCCTTGTTCCCAACCAACAGTGAAAAGTAAGTGTAATGCCAATGTGGGGCACCAGTTATACACATCTGGTCGTCCAGCCAATCACCATCAGTCAATAGCAACAGCCAACTTAACATTGCATTTTCAACATGCAAACTGCCTAAGAGTCATTAACTCACCATTAATATTTCTTTGTTTTAACTTTTAACAATTATGTTTGTTGTTGTTCAGTCATAGTTGAATCCAACCCCTTGCGACCCCATGGACTATTTACCAATAAAATTCTAAGAAAAGGCTTTAAAACATCATACCGTTTCAGCCCCTAGCGTCTGCAGACCGGTGTATGTTCTATCCAACTGCATGAACAATCAGATACAGAAAAAATATTGCTGTTTTTGATATTAGAATTAGTAAATGCACATATACCACTTAACAAAGATTATAACTTTTCAACCTGTACATCTGCAGTTGTGTGTTGGAAACTTATGATACAGCATTTTCCAAAAACAAGGATGATACACACATGAATTCTATCTTTCCAGAAACTCTAACATTAAAATGTAGGGTATCCTTCATCAAAGTATCTTCTCATCTATTTTGCATTTCTTGATAAGATCAGATGCAGAGTTCGGTTTGTTTGGTTATTTATTTGATTTATATACTGCCCCAATAATGCAAGCACTCTACTCTCAGCCATTTACAGGTTAAAACTTAAACCACACAAAACAAAAATCAACAATATGGTGATTTAATAGTATAGGTCGAAAATTTAAGGCTGTTTTCCCCCGTGCAAGCTTAACATTATTGAAAGAGCTATATATTCATCAGCAACAAATTCCGGAAACAACAAACAGAAAGTTTTTTTAAAAACAACAACTCCAGAACATTTCCTCTCCTAATAATCTCACTAAGGCAAAATTCAAATAATTCACAATATTTTACAGAAAAAAATGACTTTTTAAAAACCTTGTAACTATTTTTGCTGCCCAGTTGCTTTGAACTGCAGAGGCACAACATGTTGTCTCTTATTAGCCCAACCACTGCTGTGGCAAATTCTGAGATAGTTTATGGCTATTTTTAAAAAGCAATTAAAACGCTTTACTTCAAGGAGGCTTTTCAGGATGTTGTCCCTTTGCCAATAAATTGTCAGTTGGTTTGAGTTCCTACGCCTTCAGATGCCAATTGATTTATTTTATTTTAGTTCAGTTTGTGACGTATTTGTCAGTTGTTTTTTGGATCTGCTGTGTGTTGTTGTTATTTGTTATATGTTTGTTCACTGCCCAGAGTGGGATACCACCAGTGGTGGGCTCCAAAAAATTTCACTACCACACTGTGGGCGTGGTATGGTGGCCGTGGCCAGGGGGAAAGCCCTGCTTTGCACCCAAACTAGGACTACTTTATTTCAAAACTTGGATGGGCATGGCCAGCCAGAATTTCTGCTACCTGTTCTGGCGAACTGGTGCGAATCTGCTGATGCCCACCACTGGATACCACCCAATGGGTGGTATAGAAATACAATTAATAATAATAGATGATGATGATGATGTACAACGGTGTTCATCCAATGCAAGTCATGGTGCAGTTTGCTGAAACTTGGCATTTTACTGCTTCAGACAGTCCTCAGCAAGTCAAGGTTTGTTAATTAGCCACAAACCAGCATTTGAACCTTTGATTCACTGCTGGCTAAAAAACTTTGGCTTGTTTAAACCATAGTTTTTTGTGACATCTAAACCTACAATTGTGATTTGTCCCTGTCACATTTTTCTAGCAGTTCCTCTAAAATGGGAGCTGGCAAAAGGCATGGAACTGGGAGAAAAACAAATGACATATTGGGAACACAAGACAGGGTTGAGCTTCCTACCATGCAATCCAGGGCTTATGCAACAAACCATAGTTAAGATAAACCATCATGTATGATTAAACAGATATGTATGCTATACAACAGTGCTCTTCTCCAGCTGCATGTTTCCATATCTGAAATAGCATTAGTTTGCCTCTGTATGGCTTAATTAAGATTTTTCTTTTCTTACTCAGTCTTTTTTATCTTCTTGAACCTCGAAGGAACAATCTAAAGCTCTACTAAATTTTCTTGTTGTCTCAGAATCTGTTGCAAGCAGAGGCACTGCATTCCCTTTACAAGTGCATTTCCAATATTAAGATTACCTTCAGATTGTGTATAATATCGATTCTTTTGTTCCTACTATCCTTAAAATGAATCTGTACCCGGACAGGGAACTCTCCCCAGCCCCTTCTGGTCAGGTGGAAAGGAGGCTCTCTAGGAACAAGGAAGACATGGTAAAGACCTTTGTTACTTTTAGAAGCGAATTTAACAAAAAGACAGAAAAGAGTGTAAAGAAACAGAATTCGATTCACATGGAGGATGCTTTTTGAGCTTGAGGCTGGAGGTGAAGAAAAAGCACAAGGCCTATGCTGGGAAGAACTACAGGAAAGAGTCACCACAACATTTGAAGTACTTAAAATACAGACGTACAGTACTAGTAAAAATTGAGACACTGCCAAACAAAATATATCTGAAGGATCCTCTGCTGTTGAACAAACTACTCGAACAGTTCAAACCCTTCTTCAGTCTGTCTGCTTGACTCCTTTAGCACACTCTCAGAGATAATTAGGTATCAAGCTGTTCCCAAAAGACTGCCATGTACAGTTAAACACATAACCAAATGCCATGCATAAAGAAAAGCTGCCATAAAAAGCTACAATTTTGAAGGAAGACGTTGCTTACTCCCGCATCCGTCCCTATTTTCCTGCTTCATGTGAATGTCCAACCTGCTTTTCATTGTGCTAAGGCAAGAGTTCCCAACCTAAGGCCCCATTTCATGTTGTCCCTCCATCCCCTCCAAGGGCATCCGAGAAACAAAATGACCACCCCTTTGAAGCTGTTGGGACAAAATGGCCACCTCCATCGTGTAGGCAGGGCACGAAGCTGACTGAGAGAGTGTGACCCAGCCCCCGGATTGAAAAGGTTGGGAACCCCTGTGCAAAGGCAACAATCACAAAGGAACTGTGGAGGACTTGGGGGGGGGGGGAATTCTGGGTGGAAACAACAGCTGAGGTGGAAAAGCTTCAGCCTGCTTTCCTCTATGTTTTTCCCTCTACCATTTAACAAAGGCTTCACTACCTGACTTCAACAAGATCATTAGGCTTGTAGCTAGGGTGAAGAAAAAACCAGACTTTCTTCACGAAATGATCGATGCTGGGCTCCCGTCGGGACCCTCGTACATATACCATCCATTTGTGAGTGGACTGATCGTTCTCTTCTCTCTTATCAGGAGGAATATACCTGGCAGAAAAAGGAAGGAAAAAAATCAAAACACCACAAACATCAATTTTATTTTAATGATTTTTTTATACCAAAGTTGCAGTTCTAAACTCCTGGGGAGAGAGTGGCTGATGGGTCACCGAGTGTCCCCACTGTCTGTGTTAAGAGATGGGGGAAAGTTACTTTTTTTGGACTAAAACTTCTATAATACACCAGTGAAGGGATACTAGCATCTGGCAGGTTTTTGTTTTGTTTTGTTTGCTGGCTTTTCCTGCCAGAAAAGCCTGTCAGACATATGTGTTTTCGTGTCAGAGATTACTCTGGGTTGAAATGATTTTTGCAGGGGATGCCCGAATGAGGCTCCTTTCATGTCCCCTATCGTGCAGCTCTCGGGGAATCAAACCCTGTGCTTTCGGTCCCCAAGCACAGTGCTTTTACCCACTGAGCCACTGGGGAGCCTGTCAGACAAGAGCTGGTGATGGGATGTGCCTTGAATCAGCCTCACCCAACCCAGTATCCTCTGCCCACTTCAGCCTTTCCTTTGTGCTTCAGGTGAGGCAAAGAGACAGAGGGATTCAAAGCACCCTCAGATCACCACCACTAACTGGGCTTCTTGCCCTCTCAATTCTCTTTCAAGAAATGCTGCCAGGGGTTGGATTTTACCTACTATAATACATAGTTTCATACAGTGGAACCTCGGCTAACAAACAGCTCGGTTAACATAAAACTTGCATAACAAAAGGAAACCCATAGAAAATAGTGGCTCGGTTTACAGAATTTTTTTAAAAACGAATTAATGGCTTTTAATGCATTCCTATGAGAAACCATGTTTTGGTTAATTTATTTTGGTTTTAAATGAATTCTTATGGGAAACTGCATTCAATGCATTCCTATGGGGAATTTGGTTAAAGTAACATTCGCTATAAGAAACATCCCGGAGAACGCATTAATTACGTTAACCGAGGTCCCACTGTTACTACACAACCTAGTAATATTGGCGGGGTACACAGAAAGAGCCTCCATGAAGACTGTGGTATTTTCACACCACAATTGGGTGTAACCTGGTAACGGCAATGCTGTGTTGCTGGCTAATCTTTCTCACACTAGATCAGAATGAACTCACCAAAAGGTGCCTTCATTTTGGCAGTTTTACGTCTGGCCTAGTCACAGAAGAAGTAATGCTGGCAGAGATATAATTAGAATAAAATACAGTTTAAGACAGAACAAAATATTCTTGCGCCACATATTATTTTTATCATTCTGCTTTTAACAATCCATATTTTCACTTTGTAAATCAAAAGAACGTACATTATAAGACAACTAATACTAACTTGGAGACATTGCCAACCACAATGGTTTTCTTCACAAACAGACGTGAATGTTCTGCATTGGAGAGACCAGTATTCCTGAGTCCTGCTTTGCGATCTTTTGCAATACCAGAAGTGCTCTGAAGACGAAACATTTTGAAATCCACTTAAGCACATAATTACTATAAACAAGAGCCTGACAAAGTAATGCTGGCTGAGGGCTTCCCGGAGTTATAGTACAAAAAGTAGTATTTCAAGTTGCTGCAAGCACTTTCCACATTCTAAAAATCTCCTCCTCCAACTCACGTACTCAAAGTACACACACATTTTAGGAAAGAACTTATGGAATGGCTGCATAAGGACATTTTCAAGCTAGCCCAGACAGGCAGAAGAAAACCTGATTCTATTCAAAATGAACAAAGAGTATCATGGCACCTTAAAAGCTGATGAAGCTATAATTAGCCTTCAAGGTGTCCCAAGATGCTGTGCCACTTTTGTAGTGCAAATAACTACCGTATTTTCCGGCGTATAAGACGACTGGGCATATAAGACGACCCCCAACTTTTCCAGTTAAAATATAGAGTTTGGAATATACTTGCCGTATAAGACTACCCCCCCCCCCCAATGCACACCAAATAAAAATTAACCCACACTCAACCCGAAGACGCGCAGCCCTCCGAATCGAATGGGCAGGTTCTGGTGGAGAGCCAATCCACGCTCACGTTCTCCTCCTCGAGGTACAGGAAGATGTGTGCAGCTTGCTTCCCCTTGCTCCATACTCCCCGCACAGAGCAGGGACTTGGCCACGGCACCCCCCACCATATGCGCCGGACATATGAAGCAAGGGGAAACAAGCTGCAGTTAAGTACCTGTCCTATAAGACGACCCCCGACTTTGGCACAGATTTTTCGGGGTTAAAAAGTAGTCTTATATGCCAGAAAATACAGTAATATTGCTTCTTCCACCTTTTAAATGCTTTTAAATGCTTTCATGCTAGAAGCTGAACTCTTTTGGCAAGAAGACTTTGCTCTGTCCTGGATGACAAAAACAGCATCCAGTGGCTGCAGATCAAAACTGGATAACTACACGCTGACAGAAATATTTTTGGTCTTACATGCTAAGTGCCTAAACAATGTCAAGTTAAAGAGACTCCAAAACTTGAAATCCGATTTTTATAAGTATTTTTGTAAGCAAGATCCTCTTATATTTTAAAACTCAAAATAGCTTGTGTGTAAATCCAGCACCATTAAGCAAACTATAGTACTATCTATTTTTGGCTTCTACCTCATCCCCTTTTGGTGTTAACTCTGCCTAACACCTGTAAGCAAAGGTAAAGGTCGCCCTTGCTCAAAAGCCAGTCATATATAAATATGAATATAAAATAAATAAATAAATAAATAAATAAATATCCGACTCTAGGGTTTGGTGTTCATCTCTGTTTCTAGCCAGAGCCAGCGTTTTCTGTATCTGCAGATGTTTCTGTGGACATGTGGCAGCCATGCCTCAACACCGGAGTGCACAGAACGCTGTTTAACTTCCCACCAAAGTGGTACCTATTTATCTACTTGCAATTTCTTGCTTTCGAACTGCTAGGTTGGCAGGAGCTGAGACAGACACGGGAGCTCATTCCGTCCTGCAGCACTCAAGTCTCAAACTGCTGACCTACCGCCCTCCAGTAATCAAGCTCAGTGTCTTAACCACTAAGCCACCTGTAAGTAGTCTTAGGTTATCTCAAAAGTAAGTCAGACTTCAACAGTGATGGGGGAGGGGGAGGAATCTAAGTTAATATACACTAAGGGTTCCCAAACTCTTTGCACCGCGGGTCGGTCACATGGTTGAGCGGGCCAGTCAGGTGGTTCCTACCACCAGAAGCAGAAGTAAAAAGCAAACCGCACATGCACAAAATGCTGCTGTAAATGCACCTGCAGCTGTCGTAAATGTGTTTATGACAACCGCAGGTGCATTTATGGCAGCGTTTTGCACATGCGCGGACAAGTTTTGCTTCCGCTTCCAGGAGCGGCACGGGCTGGATGATTTGGCGCTGTGGGTCATAGTTTGGCCATCTCCTGTAGATGTCTCTCTACAAGCAACCATTCCAACAGGGGAACAGCAATTCCCAGAAGCCTATGCCAGTATACTGGCTGATCAGTGCTTTAGGGAATTGACATACGTTTCTGGGAATTGAAGTCCAAAAAAACAAAGGTTGGGAAACACTTATCTAAAGCAATAAGCAAAAGTTTGAAAATAACTCACCAGCTGACAAATTAAGGAGACAAACCTTAGGGGTTTCAGAGGATTTGGATTAACTAATTTGCATTGCTAAATGGAATCAGCCACCAGAGGAATGTAACAGAAAACTGCAAACATGGAGCATGGCAGATAAAAAATTAATTCAACTGGCAGCAGTGCAAAACAAATGAGGACTTTATTATCTTGTCTCAGTTCTTCAGCCAGTGTAGAATGCCACTAAAACCTTTGGGTACAGATCCAACCCAAAAGTCAAACAGCTCTGCAAAGTTCACAGCTATGGCTGGCCTCCTCCAATTGGATTTTTTTTTTTTTGCCTAATACCAGGGGGATTAAATTTGTTCCCATTCATCTGAGAAGAACTGACTACTCTTAATGCATTCAAAAACAGCGTAGGTTGGAATGGGGAGAAAAATAATTTTTCTTGTCTTCTTTCTACTCTGAAGGTGTTAATAACTGCAAATGCTGTACTAACAAGGAGCCATGTAAAATTATGACGAATGAAACCAAAACCACAGCACAGCAGTTTTGAAATTATCTCTGGCCATACCGCTACATCAGCAGGAAACAGATAGCAAAAGGAATGAACGCTTAATCGACTCTTTTCTTTAAAGCAGTGCCAACAGAGCTTACCTCGCTGCAATCACAGAAACAAATTCTATGGCAGTGATGGCGAACCTATGGCACGTGTATCAGAGGGGGCACGCCCAGCCCTCTGTTAGCATGTGTGGCTGTCGCCCCAGCAGAGTTTGCTCCGCCCTTCTACCCAGCAGCCCAAGAGGAGCATTTCCTCCCTCACCCAGCAGAGTTTACCCCACCCCTCTGCCCAGCAGCCCAATGGGAGCGCTTCCTCCCTCCCCCAAGCATAGTTTGCCTTGCCCCTCTGCCCAGCTTCCTCCCTCCCCCAGCAGTTTGCCCCACCCCTCTGCCCTGCAGCCCAATGGGAGCGCTTTCTCCCTCCCCCCAGCACAGTCTGTCCCGCCCCTCTGCCCAGAAGCCCAATGGGAGCGCTTACTCCCTCCCCCAAGCACAGTTTGCCCTGCCCCTCTGTTTGGGCACTTGGTCTCTAAAAGGTTCGCCATCACTACTCTATGGGGTCTAGAAATCAGAGCAGAAACCAGGACTCTACCTCTGTGAGTATCTGGGGAAGACAAAGAACTTGCATTTCTCCCTCCCACCTTGTTTTTGACACATTGGTCTCAGTTTACCTGCCCAGAATTCTTGCTGAGTCTCTGGTCAAGCTTATTTGACAATCTTTCTTCTGCCTCCAGGTTGCTGCTGTCCTTTCCTGTCAAGTAGTCTGTGTGCTGAGACGATTCACTCTCTGAATGGTTAACTGACAGGGTTTCCGACCCCTGGTTGGCTGGTGATGATGATCTGGATGGAGATTCCAAAAATTTCTTGATGGACGGATGGTTAAAAACCATAGGATCACAGGTCTTGGCTCCCTGAAAAAACAACAACACAGTGGCTACATTTCAGATTTACTCAAAATTAAATTATGAGGAAAAGTAATATAAGAACACAAATAGTTGTGTTATTCCAGGACAGGTTATTTATCCAACCAGTTCCATATTTTCTACTTCAAGATTGGGGAGATTTCAGGTTTAGAGAACTAGAACTCCAGTATTTAGTGATTAGGACATGGTGCCAAAGACAAATGCACAGAACTCCCAAGTCCTTCTACTCAAACATGTATTTGTGGTTTCTCCAAGCTTTATAGCTTATAGGTCTCCACTGCTTGAAAGCCAGTCATACCCAAATATACGGTGTGGTGCTCATCGGTTTACAGCCAAAGAGCCAGTGGTGTCTGCGTCTGCAGATGTTTCTGTGGACATGTGGCAGGCATGACTAAACACCTGAGTGCACGAATGCTGTTTACTTTCCCACCGAAGTGGTCCCTATTTATCTACTTGCAATTTCTTGCTTTCAAACTGATGGGTTGGCAGGAGCTGGGGCAGAGACAGGAGCTCACTCCATTGGGCAGCACTCAAGTCTCGAACTGCTGGCTTGCCGACCTTCCAGTCATCAAGTTCAGCATCTTAACCATTAAGCCGCCAAGCTTACCTCATTTCAAACTTCGGGAAGAGAAGAAAGTCACTGTGTTGTTCCTACACTCAAACAATTAAACACATGTAATCTCTGCTGATCTACTGCAAATCAACAACATATCCATTTGCCAGTAGGCTCAGATGTGCCCACCCTCACTCCAGATGGTAGCACTTCTCCAGGGCCTCAGGGCCTTTCACATCACCTCCTAACAGCAGAGTTCAAAGACTGAGCCTATGACCTCTCACGCATGGAAACCACGTGCTTCCTTAGTGAGCTACAGGCCCCTGGCAGAGTAACAAAAGAAACAGCAGCAACAAGCAGATCAGATGGCATTTGGGTGCTCTGCAGGAAGCTGCTCACTCACACTGCTTTGGCGATTAACTCGGAATACACAATTAATTGATAACACTGTCTTTATGGAAAACATGGCTGGCTTATGGTAGATACGGCTTGTTCTCTCTTTATAACGACAAGTTAATTTATTTTTAAAGAAAAAAGTTGAGATATTAGCCAGAATTTTATTGGATTATAGGTAATGGTCACCCTCGACTGAAAGTCAGTAGTGTGCAACTCTAGGGTCCAGTGCTAATCTGTTTACAGCCAAAGAGCCAGCATAATCTGCATCTACAGATTTTTTGTGGACGTGTGGCAGGGTTCCAATTTACGGGGAAAAAACGACTTACGATTTTTTTTTGCAACCCGGGGTACAGATTTACGAAAAACCCGATTTACGAAATTTTTTAAAATGGCATGGCCGCCATTTTGGTATGTAAAAATCACATTTTCAGTGCCAAAATGGTGCCGGCGCCATTTTCTATGGGGATACCTCGAGTTACAAAAAAAAATCGAGTTACAAATGAGGCCAGGGAATGGAGTTTTTTTGTAAGTCGGGTTTTTACTGTACTTGCAATTTCATGCTTTTTAACTGCTACGTTGGCAGGAGCTGGGAGGTCGGGTCTCAAACTGACTTGCCAACCTTCCAATCATCAAGTTCAAAGTCTTAACCACTAAGTTACTACAGTCCCTAGTATTGGATTATACTATCATATTAACAGCAATTGTGCAAAGCATTAGGAGACAGTTTCCTAGCCATCAGGCATACCCTTAGTACTCTGGCAGTACAATGGGGTGTGCAATCGCATACACAATCAGATGTACTACTGGCATCCAACAAACTGAAAAAAAACCATACCATTAGACATTTCACGACAGGGTTATAGCTGTTATGCTTGATTTCTTTTAATCATTTCTTCTTTAACGCAAATTTAAAAATAAATTATACTGGTAATAAATACAATACATACAGTACTTGGTTTTATCGTCTACGAGCCAAATACGCACCATAGCAACAGACAATAAGTGCAGAGGGAGCACTAAGATCAAAGATTTCTGAAGCATACAGGGTGGACGAATGTGGTTTGTTTATAGGTTGACAGAGCGTTCCTCTGAGCTATCTAGCCAGGGTAAAATCAACACCCTCTCCCTTAAACACCTACAAAAGCGTAACCTGTCGACTCAAAAGTATTGGTACATGGATGAATCTGCCCCAGCTGAAAAGCCAAGATAATTTAAAGCCTTTGTGATGACCACCTGCAGACAGGCTATGAGAGTGACAACAACAAAATGGAGAGATTACACATTTCCCATCCTTGGTGTAAAACAAGGATTTGCAACCTACGGCCCGTGGGCCAGACCTGACCTGTGGCATCATTTCATGTGGCCCACCACCCTCGCTCCTGCCGCCACCAGCGGCGGAAGCGCCGAAAATGTGCCAAAAACACGAGAGAATATGTGTGAGAACACACAAAAAAGTTGAGAACCCCTGGTCTAAAAGGAGCATCCATTTCCCCGCAGATTCCAGAGAAGCAGCATTTTGAAATTGGAATAGTAAAGGTAAAGTTCGCCCTTGCTCGAGAGCCAGTCGTATCCGACTCTAGGGTTCAGTGCTCATCTCTGTTTACAACCAAAGAGCCAGCGTTCTGTGCACTCCGGTGTCTAGTCATGCTTACCACATGTCCATGGTAACATCTGCACGGAACACTGTATACCTTCCCACCGAAGTAGATAAATTACAAGTTTATCTACTTGTAATTTCTTGCTTTCGAAATGCTAGGTTGGCAGGAGCTGGGACAGAGATGGAAACTCACTCCGTCGTGCAGCACTCAGATCTTGAACTGCCAGTCATGAAGTTCAGCGTCTTAACCACTAAGCCACCGCAGCCCCACGAAATTGGAATGCCAGGAAACATAGAAGGGCATAAAACTATAGCTACACAATTTCATCTTTTAAACAGTGCTTGTACTATTTGTGCTGATTATCTGAATGACTATATTTTTATTTGCTTTTAGTGATACTTTTACCCACTTTGAATGCTATTATTTTAAAAATATAATGACTAATAAATGAGCAAACAAACAAATAAGCCAAAAATAAGAAAATTTAGGATAGGAAACGGGCAGGTGAATGCATCCCTTCTGCTTTGACAATTATTTGAAAGCTTTGTTACAAGAATATTTACCTCTCCAACTTTAAGGAGTCCAGCAGAAGCATAATAGTTTGCAACAATGCAGGCACGTAGTTTATCCATCATTCTTCTTGCCTCAACAAGGCGCTAGAAAAAGGGAATATGAAACCCCAGTTATGATGTGGTGTCTGCACAAATATTGCTTCTTCTTGCTATAAATAAATTATGTGAGATTTGTCTACCTGATCAATGACTTCAATCTCGTGTTCTTTATTCTTCATTTCTACCGAAAACTGTTCTTTAATAATTGCCTCAATCTTCTGTACTGCAGCATCCCGATGAGCTACAACAAAAGAGTGAATGAAGAGGAAGAAGATTCTTATATGGAAGAAAATTACAGCCATTCCAAACACTACATTATCCTACTTGTTTCTAGACGATGTCTGTCTTTAAAATGTCAGGATTTTTCATGAAGGGACCAAGGAAATGAATTATACAAAACACAGGTTTAAAAAAATTACCAAAATATACCAGAAGTTACAGCAGCATGAATCACATCTAACCAGCTGTGGAGGCCGGAGACATGGTTGCTCCCACTGCTTACATTTTCAGCGGTGGCAGCACTGGCAGCAATTGCACAGTTTTTCCGTTTTCTTGCATAGCCTCTGCCACTTCCCAGGGCAGTGAGAGGCTTTTCAGAGCATTTTCGCTGTTTTGGGATTTTTTCTCAGCTTCTCCGCTGCATTTTGACAGCTAAACCACTGCAGTTGGGCACTTCCTGGTGTGAACCCATGCATTGACGTAAGCTCCACTGGGCACCGGAAGTCCCCGACCGTTGCAGTTTAGCTGCCAAAACACAGTGGAGAAGCGGAGGAAAAAAAATACCCAAATGGAGCAAAAATGCTCCATAAAGCCTCCCACTGCCATGGAAAGCGGCGGAGGCTGTGCAAGAAGCCACAAAAGAGGCATGATTGCCGCCGCCAAAGTAAGTGATGTATTGGGATTTCCTGTGGTGGGGAGAGCTTCTGGAGGTGCTGGGATGGCCACCATGGGCCGTATTAATGATCTCCATGGGCCGTATTAGCCCTGTGGGGCGTAGGTTGGAAACCACTGCTGTAGATCATGTGAAAAGAGTGCTATACAGATAGCAAGTACAGTACTTTATTACCATTTCAAGTGGAATGCCAATATTGTAATTTGTTTATTTTTAAAAAAGAAACATGTTTTCCAATCTGTTAGCCAATCTCTTTCAATTTCACACAAATAAATACAATCACTAATACATGTTGGCATGGTAGAAAAAAAGAAGCAACCAATTTAACACAACATAAGCTTACCTGATTGTTCAGATTCTTTGTGACGTTTAGTTGTATGTACAACTGAGATCTCCTCATAGTCTGGATCCATCTCATCTATCGTCCTCTTGACTCCAGACATGTTTGGACTCGTAGCTGGAGGGAAGAAGTAACAGAATACCAAAAATTAAATCCAAATAGTTTGAAAGGCTTCTCATTGCTAAGGCACATTCAGAAAGGAAGCCAAATCTTTTGCTGAGAACAGCAGAAAAGAGTCTCAAACCATCTTCTCTGTTACTACTGAGTTTACAGTATATGATAGGGGGATGGGGAAATCACATATCCCCACCAAATGTTTGGGGATGATAGAAGTTGGAATTTCACAACAGCACTTGGAGAGGTGCAGGCTGCTCTTTTCTTGATCTATCTACAAAGTGGTTCAGCATTTTTATAACTAATCCTGAAATTTATTCAACAGAGTCTTGTGACGTAAAAAACAAAATAAATTTTAACACACGATACACGGACAAGAGAAACTGTGTTATCATTCATCATATGCAAGGTCGAACCATTATAAGTGATAATCACACAAAACATTCACACCTGTATTGCTGAAATGCTAAATATGACTGTACACATTTCTATTGGCTTTCCAGGGTGTAAAATAAAGCACTGAAAATCCTGCAGAGGATTTGAGCAGAGCCATGACTGGTTTAAGCAGGAGACAAACGGATTAACTTTGTTAGGTAAAGGGGTGAGTGAAGGGGTGATTCAAGTTTAAAGGCTCCAAAGTATGCAAAATCTTGCTGGGTATATACTAACTGGGAGTAAAGACCACTGCTGTTTTTGTTTGGTTTCAATTCCATCTCAATCCTTATTAAGAAAGACAATCATATTCCCATCAGTTGACTTCAATGGTAGAGAATTAATTTATGACAGAGGTTCGCAACCTATAGCCTGCAGGACAGCCCCAGCCTGTGGCACCATTTCATGTGGCCCACGGTGCCGGCGCTTCCGGAAGCGGACACATTTACAACAGCTGTAAATGCGCCCACGGCTGTTGTAAATGCATAAACACTGCAGTAAAATGTTTCTATAGCTGTCGTAAATGCATTTACAACAGCCGCAGGCACATTTTTCGGCAGTGTTCATGGGGGGGGGGGGGGAGTTGGGAGTTTGATTCTCCACTGTGCCTCATAGACAAGGGGCTGGACTGAATGGGTCCCTTCCAGGTCTGCAGTTATAAACCTCCATTTTTTGCCTCTTTTTCCTTAAGAAGAAGTGTGATTGACAAATGCAGATACTGTACGGACCATTACAGATGAACAAATATTTTACCTCAGATGTATGAGACAAACGAGGGTGATTTGCTGCTAACGTCACTGTGGCTCACCTGAAGACTTTGTGTCCTCAACCTTTTCACTTAGTCCTGTTAAATAAAAATTGTTTTCATCAATAAACACACTCCTTTGTTTAAACTCCATCTTCCAGCATATTCCATTGTGCAGAGCCAGCCATTCACTTTTGGCCTAACAGGAACTCCAAGCTTCTAATTTCATATCTTTGCAAGTGTGCAAACACAGAGTTGTGGTTCATGCTCCAAAGCAATGATGGGGGAGTGGTAAGGCATCCCACAGGGATTATGGATCCTCCATGGTGGAGATCAAAGTAAAATACAGCTTAGTCTGTACCAAGTGCTGCTCCAGAGTGTTGCTACCAAAGTGTAATTAATAAAATCATTCTGGCATGCTAGTTTGCCAGTAAGCAACCTTTAGTCCTTTCCTGGACTAAATTGCCGGATGACTAATGACAACTTTCTGATGGTGGTTAAAACAGAGTAAAACCCTAAAGAACTCAGCAATGGTTTCCAAAAACCATCACAGCAAAATCTAGCCCATCACATAAATACCCTCAAAAATAGTAGGGTGGCCTCCAAGACCATTCAAGTTGATGCCAATAAGGTCTTATGTCTGACGAAGTGGACTAGATCCATGAAAGCTCACATTTAAAAACAGGAACATAAGAACATTAAGAACAGCCTTGCTGGAACAGGCCACAGCCCATCCAGTTCAGCATTCTGTCTCACACAGTGGCTCACCATTTCCTTCAGGGTATTCACAAGGAGATGCCTTCACCTGCTTAGGATACCCTGGAAATTGCATTGAGAGATATCCTGCCTATCTCTCCAACCCGGAGGTTGTCCTTAAGTATCCATAATTATAGCCATTGATACCCTTGTCCTCCATGAACTTGTCTAATCCTTTCTTGAAGCTGTCAAGACTGAAAATCCTGCAGAGGAGTTAGTCTTTAAGATGCCACCATGTTGTTGTTTTCTTCGTCTTTTTGTTTTGTTTACTCTCCGATACGCTTGAAACACAAACAAACACTAGAATCAAACAAATAGTAAGGCTCTGGTCCTACACCACTGGATTGTAGATCACCGTGAGATCTTCCACTGTAGTCATCATAAAATGGGTTGCGGTGGCTCAGTGGTTAAGAAGCTGGCATGTCGGCAGTTCAAGACCTGGGTACTGCATGACGGATTGAGCGCCCGTCCCTGCCCCAGTACTTGGGGACATCTCGAGCGGAGTTTCTTCTGCAAAAATACTTTTAACCTAGAATAATTTCTGACATGGAATTACTATTACTGTACACTATTATCATAAAATCAGACTGCACGAAATTATTATTACTGTATATTATCAAAAAAATCAGACTGCAGGGCTATTTTCCTGATGACCCAATTCTAAGGGTGGGGTGGGGTGGGGGGGACCTAGGCATGCTTGAATCAGCTGAGATCAACAAAAGAGGCACGTGTGACTCTGCCAGATGAGAACTGGGCTGCACACACACGTGGAATCAAAAGTAAGTCCCACCGAAGTCAGCGTGGTGGTGGGGCACAAGCCAGGATCAGGAGAGATGGAAGTGCTCGACTTGGGAATCAAGTTCACCCAACAAACTGATGTGGGATCCTAGCTTCCAACTCCGGCTTGGGAGGATCTGGGTGCGCCCGGCGCACCGGTGTGCAAAGTTATAGTAAGGCAAGGCAACTCCAGCGGGGAGAGGCGAGCGGACCGGTCCGGCACCGAGAGACCCGCAGCTTGTTGCCGAAGGGGGCGCTCGCCCCCCTCCTCCCCGGATACACACGCGCCCCGCGCTCCTCCTCCTCCTCCTCTTCCCGGAGCTCCGGATCGCAAGGCGCAACTCACCGGCTCGCAATCAAGACACCCCCGGAAGAAGAAGAAGAAGGCCGTCCCCGCCGTCGCTGCTCTCTTGAGCACCAGGCACCACCAGCCAACCCCGGGCTCAGCAAGGCTCCCGCTTGCAGCGCGCAGCCGCCATCAGCGCCGTCCCACGGTCAGGGCGACGGAGGAGGGGCGCGGCCGCGCAGGCGGAGAGCGGGGAAGGGGCGGGCATTGCCAGGAGCCCGGGAGGGGCGCCTTCGCCGAGGCGGCCCTTTTTGCCCCTGCCTGCCTGGACCCGGCTGCTGTTGCTGCTGCTGCTGCTGTGGGTGTACAGTGCCCAAAACAGCCGAGTCAGGCTTTAAGGCCGCGATGGCGAACCTTGGCACTCCAAGTGCTCTTGGACTTCAATTCCCAGAAGCCCATGCACCCCCCTGAATCCACACAAATGGGTTTACTGCGATTCATCCTGCCCGCGCCGCCCTCGTCGCTCCCGGAAGTGGAAGTAAAACGCACCTGTACGGTTAAGACTCTTCCGGGTTAACCCTCTGTATGGGCGCGTTTTACTTCCGCTTCCGGGAGTGACGAGGGCAGCACAGGCCGGGTGAATCGCAGTGAACCCATCCGTGTGGATTCACAGGAGGCTTGGGCTTCCTGGAATTGAAGTCCAAAAACATCTGGAGTGCCAAGGTTCGCCAGCACGGCCTTAAGGTTTTGAAGTGGTCGCCCTGTTAGGCTGTGCAAACAGATCAGAGAGTGAAACCTCAGGGTGCCTCTGTACCTGAAGTGTATAAAGCAGGGGTGCCCAAACTTTTCAGGCTGTGGGCTGGACATGTGGTTCAGTGGGCCGGTCATGTGGTTCCTCCCACGGGAAGCGGAAGTAAAGTGTGTCTTGCAATCTGTGTTTTGCAACAAGATGAGATGGATTTTGGGATGCCATTTTCTCTGCTCAAACCAGGGTTGCCCAAACTATGGTCCCTGGGCCAGATCTGGCCCTGATGTCAATTCATCTGGTCCATGCCACCCTTGTCACTCACAGAAATGGAAGTAAAACACGCCTGTATGGGTGCGTTTTACTTCTGTTTCCGTGAGCAACGAGGGCAGTGCAGGCTGGATGTATTGGGGCCGGGGGCCGGATCAGGCCCACAGACCATAGTTTGAGCACCCCTGGTATAAATTGATGCCATGAGGTTTTACTCTCATGTCTGACAAAGTGGTCTTGATCCACAAAAGCTCACATTTAAATACTGTACAGTAGTCTTTAAGGTGCCACAATCTTTTTTCTCTTTTTTGCTTTGTTTACTCCCTGATAAAGCAAAGCAATTACACTTTTAGTGCTTAGTGCACTCTCTGGGCAGTATAAAAGTGTAATTAGCATTTCCCCCTTGCCATGCTGGGTACTCATTTTACCGACCTCGTGAGGATGGTCAATTCCTGTCAGGATCAAACTCACAGTGTTTGGACTGCAGTACAGCAGTTTAACCACTGCACCACCAGGGCTCTTCAGAGCAATCAAACCAAAAACGTGACATTTTAAAGACTAGCTCTTGTATTTTAATTGTAATTTTTGAAGTGATCTCCGTGTTAGTCTGTGCAAGCATATCAGAGAGTAAACAAAACAAAACAACACAAAAATACAAAATGTGGCACCTTAAAGACTACAGTGGACCCTCGCTTTAAAAGCGGTTCACTTAACACAAAATTTGCATAACAAAAGGAAATCTGTAAAAAATAGTGGCTCGGTCGACAATTTCCCCCAGAACGGATTAATTGGTTTTCAATACATTCCTATGTGAAACCGTGTTTTGGTTAACAAATTTTGGTTTTCAATGCACTCCTATGGAAAATTGCATTCAATGCATTCCTATGGGAAATTCGCTTTACAAATTTTTCATAGTACAAATGGTCTGGGAGAACGCTGTAATTGTTATATTTAAACATGGGCTTTTATGGATCAAGTCCACTTTGTCATCCATAAGAGTGAGACTTCATGGCATCAGTTTATACACATCTGTGTGGCTTTTTACATCCAGTAATAACAGAAGATCCCTGATTGGAGTTCATATTTATTATCGTGAAGTTAGATTCTGTTGACCTGTAAATGCTTAGTTAAAAGTTATCCTTGATTGAAAGCCAGTCGTATCCGACTCTAGGGTTCAGAGCTCAACTCTGTTTATAGCCAAGGGGTCAGTGCTGTCTGGAAGCATTTCTTTGTTCATGTGGCAGGCATGATTAGAAATCAGAGTGCACAAAATGTTGTTTACATTCCAACCAAAGTGATACCTATTTATCTACTTGCAATTTCTTGCTTTCGAACTGCTAGGTTGGCAGGGGCTGAGGCAGAGACGGGAGCTCACTCTGATGGGCAGCACTCTGGTCTCGAACTGCTAACCTGCCGACCTTCCAGTTGTCAAGTTCAGTGTCTTAACCACTAAGCCACCGCAGTCCTGTAGATGGATGCAAATTAAATATTGTGGCATTACAATCTGCTATTGCGTTAATTACGGATGTTGTGAGTGACCTAGCCCTGGAGTTCTCAACCTTTTAAAGCCGGGGACCGAGTCACACTCCCTCAGACAACTTTGGGCCAGACAGCCATTTTGCCCTTCCTCCACCACATGGCACTTCCTAGTGTGGTGGAGGTGGCTGCGGGTTGCATCCAGCTCACAGGCCGCAGGTTGAGAACCCCTGACCTAGCCAGAGGCCAAATACTTACTGCAATATTATCAAATTTAAAATGCCACAATTAACAGCTTGTTATATACTGTACTGTAATTTACCCATAAGAACATAAGAACAGCCTTGCTGGAACAGGCCACAGCCCATCCAGGCCAGCATTCTGTCTCACACAGTGGCTCACCATTTCCTTCAGGGTATTCCCAAGGAGATGCCTTCACCTGCTTAGGATTCCCTGGAAATGGCATTGAGAGATATCCTGCCTATCTCTTCAACCCCGAGGTTGTCCTTAAGTATCCATAATTATAGCCATTGATACCCTTGTCCTCCATGAACTTGTCTAATGGTACCACCATATGGTACCACCTTTACAGAACAAACTTCAGAAGGATAGTCAATGATTCCCAGGCCTCTTCATGGAACAAAGTAAGTACGTAACTCTTCATTCTATCCCTTGTCCTGGCACATTCTCCTTGAACTAAGCTCTCATATTTCAGTGGAAGTGCAGTGGGGCACCATCTTATATTGGAAGTAAAACCGATCATTCTTAAAAAGTATACAAATTGCTACTGTAATACATAGATAACATCTCTTTCAACCTGATTAGGTTGAAAGAAGAAAGTGCAAAAGCTGGCTTGAGACTCAATATCAAGAAAACCAAGATAATGGCAACAGGGCCCTATCAGTCCCTGGAAAATAGATGGGGAAGAAGTAGAAGCAGTGACAGATTTTACTTTCTTAGGATCTAAGGTCACTGCAGATGGTGACTGAAGTCATGAAATAAAAAGGTGACTGATTCTTGGGAGACAAGCAATGAGAAACCTGGGGAACATAGTGAAAAGTAGAGACATCACCATGCAAACAAAAATTCGTATAGTCAAAGCAATGGTATTCCCGGTGGTAATGTATGGGTGTGAGAGCTGTACCATTACGAAAGCTGAGCGCAGAAGAATAGATGCCTTTGAGACGTGGTGTTGGAGGAGAGTTTTGAGAGTCCTCTGGACAGCAAAGAGAACAAATAGGTCAATATTAGAAGAAATCAACCCTGACAGTTCATTGGAGGGACAAATAGTAAAGATGAAGCTAAAGTACTTTGGACATCAAATGAGAAGAGAGGATTCACTTGAGAAACCCTTGATGCTGGGAAAGGTGGAGGGCAAAAGAAGAATGGGGCGGCCAAAGATGAGATGGCTAGATGGTATTGTAGACACAGTGGGCACCCAGCTGGGCGGGTTGAGGAGGATGGTGGAGGACAGAGGTGCCTGGAGGACAATGGTCCATAGGGTCGCAAAGGGTCGGAATCGACTGTGCGACTGAACAACAAAATGTATATAAATTGTGTGTGTGTATCTGTATAGTATTTTTTTTAATTGGCAGCTGTCCTTGATTTTAAATTGCTAAATTCCATTATTTTTAAGGCTTTGTTGGCTACCCAGGAAGTGTTGCATGATCAAGGGATATCTAAGGGAGAGGGACATTTATGTAATATTAATTGAGTCTTTGGGGGAAGATCTTCTGTGGTCAATCTTGGGGACTGGAAATACTGGAGAAATCCTGCTAGGGAAGTTTTTCCAGCCGGGGCCATAGCAGCAACTACTGTGTGGCCACAGGGAGAAGATGGACACTCAAGTGTCTTGGGCTTCTGTTTCCACACAGTCAGTTGTTGCCTTTCTCTTTGAGTGAGTCAAGTTGCCTTGCAGAATCTTGTCCCCGGGCAATCCTTCTTCAAGGCTTAAGGGTGACAAAACTTGAAGACTAGAAAGGAATTGTTTAAATAGGCCAAGAGCCATTAGTTGTGCCACAATCGTTCAGGCTACTGTATGACACAGTTGTGTAACATGTATTGGATGACAAAAATAGAACCCTGTTTGTGCTAGATTTCTTCAGGTCAGTTTGTACCAGAGTTTCAACAAGTGCCTTTTTTGAACAACTTCCAGAATCCCCCCCCCCCCCCCAAGTAATGCATCTGGTTCATATACAATGTGATTATATGCCATCAAGTCTGTTTTGATTTATGGTGCTTGTCCCAAGTGGAAGTGTACATATTATCTGTGTTTTTGGACTATCTAGCTACCTACATTTTTGGACGTCACAAGATGGTGATGGGTAGCTGACTGGTGAACTGTCATGATCAGCACTTTCAAATCTATTGCTAAACCATTGGCTGATCCCCTGGAGCGGGGGTTCTCAACCTATGGCCTGTGGTGCCATTCCATCCAGTCTGCGCCCTCACACCCGCTGCCAGCCTTTCCCTCTCTGCTGCTTGGTGTGACCCTAACGCCAATCCATAGGAGGACGAATGTTGTAAGGTTTACAACATCTGCCATGCTATGGATTGGTATTAGGGACACGCCAAGCCAGTGGAGGGGAAAAGAATGGTGGTGACAGTGGAAAAAACAGAAGTGGCAGACACACATGGCTGGCCACCTCCTTCCTGGGTGCTGCTCTGGCTGAGCACAGTCAAGGACAGTCAAGAGCCCTCCTTCACCCATGGTAGGCCAGTAAGCAGGGAAGCTGTGGTGGCGGTGTGTGGGAATTTTTGCAGGCTGGATTGGTGGCATGTGGGGAGTGTATGTGGCAGCAATGATGGTGTGTGTGTGTGTGTGTTGGTGGCGTCAGCGTGGGAGGAAAGTGTTGGTGGGCTGGACTGGTTGTGTGTGCGAGAGTGTTGGCGGCATCAGCGTGGGGGGAAGTGTTGGTAGGCCAGACTGGTGTCCCGCCAGCCATCGCCAAAGGGGAGGGAATGGTGGGAGCTTGTGGTGGTCCCACCGCTGCCGCCAAAGGCAGTGGTGGTGGCAGCAGGGGACACACCAGTCCATCCCGCCAACAGTCTGAGGGATGAGATCCAGTGTATGCATGTACAATGTTACTTTAAATATTGAATATAACCAGTCCACAATCACAATGTATTTCAGCTGTTAAGGAACGCGAGCAAGCCGCCCATAGAGGGCAGCTGCGAGCGTTCAGTCTCACATGGTTCACATTCCCCAAATCACGAACAGCCGCGGGAACTTCCCCGCATGATCAAGAACTACAGAAGAAGAACTACAGAAGAGAGGCGTGACCTGGGCGAGGTCACGCCGGTAGCAGCCAATGAGGCTACCGTGCAGCAAGATTCAAATGTATTGTGTTACTGTATATAATGAGATGTACCTCCGCCATTACCACATGTTCATCCTGATCATCAACCAATAAACCTGTGTTAGTCCTCACTGCGACTCCTTCTTTGTCTTCCGTGCAAGACACTAAATTGGCGACGAGGATGGGATCGATGGCGAATCCCAAGGTCAAGCCGTACCAGTTCGATGTCAGCGAGCCCGAACAATGGGAGCTCTACGAGTGCTAGTTTCGGCATGCCATGGAAGCTGCAGGCGTCGACGACGACGCGAAGATGCGCTCCCACTTCCTGGCTCAGGTGGGGCCGGCCACGCTGCGGATCCTGATGACCCTGGTGGCCCCCCGGAAGGTGGACGAGGTGCCCATCGACCGTATCCTGGAGAGACTGCGTGAGCATTTCCAGCCGCCCGTCTCGATTTTCCCAGCCCGGGTCGCATTCCACAGGCGAGACCAGCGACCGGGCGAATCCGTGTCCGCCTATGCGGTGGCCCTCAGGCTTGCAGCGGTGCATTGCCAATGGGACGACCTCGACCAGGCCCTCCGTGACCGCATGCTGTGCGGTTTGAGGGATGAGGAGCTTCAGAGGAGGCTCATGACCCGCGACCACCGCCTCACGTTCAACGAGGTACTGCGGGAGGCCCAAGCAGCCGAGGAGGCCAGGAGCGGAGTCCGGCTGTTCAAGTTCCGAGGGGCCACATCCGAGAGGGCCAAGTCACCAGTGCAGACAGCCCGGCGGACACCAGCGAAGACGGCCTGGCGGGCCCCCAAGCCGCCTGCCGCCACACCAACGTCGTCCGAGGAGTCGTCCACGACAGCGGACCCCTACTCCAGCGAGGACGACGACGTCCAGAGGATCAAGAAGCGAGGTGAGAAGCGGCAGACCCGTGAGCGGCAGGACCGCCGCTGCGACGGTTGTGGGGCGGCCCACGACCGCACGAGGTGCCCGTTCCGGAAGGCCGAGTGCCACAACTGCGGCCGAAAGGGACACATCACCCGAGTATGCAGGCGCGGGCGAGTCGAGGACAAGGGCAGTTCCAGCCATTCCCAGACGCACCAACGAAAGGCGGCCGGCACCAGGAAGGTCTCAGCCGGCCACAGCGAGGAAGACGTGAACCGCGTGGGCCTGGAGCACCGGCGGTTCTTCATAGAGGTACTGTTGCAGGGGGTCCCAGTGAGGATGGAGATAGACTCGGGGTCATCTTATTCCATCCTGTCCCAAAAAGAGTTTATGCGCATTCCCCCAGAGAAGCGGCCCAAACTGCGGGCCATGAGATCCAATCTACGGGACGTGCAGGGAAATGGGATCCCGGTGTTGGGGGTGGGGAACTTCAAGGTGAAGTTCAAGAACTACTCCGAGAAACTGCCCCTAGTAGTCCTCAAGGGGGGGAGGTGCTGCCTTTTGGGAACGCAGTGGTTTGTTCCCCTGGGGATCGAACTGTCCGGCATTAACGCCATCGAGACTGACCCAATGCGGGACGTGTGCGACGCACACCCGGACGTGTTCAAGAAGGGGCTCGGGAAATACAAGGGGCCCCCGGTTTCCTTTGAGCTGGACCCAGAAATCCGGCCCATCCGCCTCAAGCCAAGGAGAGTGCCCTTCGCCCTCAAGGACAAGATTGAGGTGGAACTGGACAAATTGGTGGGGCAGGGGATTTTGGTTCCAGTTGACTCGGCGGAGTGGGAAACGCCGATTGTTACAGCCCTCAAGTCAAATGGGGAGGTCAGGATTTGTGCGGACTATAAATGTACGATAAATAAGGCCATTTTGCCAAATGCATACCCGGTGCCCGTGGTCAACCATTTGCTGGCCACGCTACATGGGGGGAGGTGTTTCGCCAAGCTAGATCTGGCCCAGGCGTACCAGCAGCTCTCTGTAACCCCGGCTGCTGCCTCCGCGCAAACGATCGTAACGCACAAGGGGGCGTTTAAGGTAACGCGCCTTCAGTTTGGCGTGAATTCGGCCCCCGGAATTTTCCAGTCTCTCGTGGAACGCCTTTTAAAGGGGCTTCCAGGCGTCCTCCCATACTTTGACGACGTGTTGATAACAGCGGGGAGCGAATTAGAGTTAGCCAAGAGGCTAGATGGGGTTCTCTCAGTGTTCGAGAGGGCAGGACTTCGATTGAGGAGGGACAAGTGCGTATTCTTCGCGAGGGAGGTAGAGTTTCTAGGGTTTAAGGTAACCCCGGACGGAATCAAACCCTCCGAGTCCAAGGTTGCGGCTGTGAGGGACGCCCCTCGCCCCACCGCGAAAAAACCCGGAGCTGCAGTCATTCCTAGGGCTCCTAAATTTCTATCACTCCTTCCTGCCTCGAAAGGCATCAGTCGCGGAGCCACTGCACGCGTTACTTAAGAAGGATGCGGTTTGGCGGTGGGGGGACAAGCAGGAGAGGGCATTCAAGGAGCTCAAGTCACTCCTATCTTCGGATGCTGTCCTGACCCACTTCGATCCGAAAAAGCCAGTGGTATTAGTCTGTGATGCGTCCCCGGTGGGGGTGGGGGCGGTCCTGTGCCACGTGTTGGAGAGCGGGAGGGAAGCCCCGGTAGCGTACTACTCAAGGTCCCTCTCGAAGGCAGAGCGCAATTACGCGCAAACAGATAGGGAGGCCCTAGCCATAATCGCGGGAACAAAGAAGTTCCACGATTTCCTATACGGCCGAGAGTTTACAGTGGTGACGGATCGCAAGCCGCTTTTGGGGATCCTCACTACCGGCAACCCCACCCCGCAAATATTATCCCCCAGGATGCTGCGTTGGGCCATTTTCCTCAACGCCTACCAGTATGAGCTGGTCTATCGCCCAGGGAAGGAGATCTCCCATGCGGACGCCCTGTCCCGATCCCCCCTCCCTAGTTTAGGGGACCCTGCATGCGAGGTGGAGCAGGAACACCAAGTCCTGCTGATTGAGTCTCTCGACTCACCCCCAATTGTCCCGGCCGACCTCGCCAAGGCCACGGCGGCCGACAAGATGCTGGCCCAAGTTAGTTCCTGGGTTAGGAAAGGGTGGCCCACTTCTCCCCCCGAGGAACAGTTCAAGCCATTTTTCAGGCGCAGAGTAGAGCTTTCCCTGGAAAGGGGCTGCTTACTCTGGGGCCAGCGGGTAGTTATCCCAGAGAAGCTGAGGGCCAAGGTGCTGAGGCTACTGCATACCAGCCACCCCGGGATCGTGCGCTCCAAGGCTCTGGCCAGGAGTTTCTTTTGGTGGCCCCAGATAGATGGGGACATAGAACGCTTAGTGGGCACGTGCGAGAGCTGCCAGAGCTCTCGGCCCGAGGAGTCCCGGTTACCCCATTGGGAATGGGATACGGCCCGCGGGCCATGGTCCCGGATACATGTCGACTTCGCTGGACCTTTCCGCGGGTCCATGTTTCTACTGGTAGTCGACTCCTACTCCAAGTGGTTGGAGGTAATTCCCATGAACAGCACTTCCTCTGCCGCAACCATTAAACAGTTGCGAAAGCTATTTGCCTGCTTTGGCCTGTCAGACGTCCTTGTGAGCGATAACGCTAGTACCTTCACGTCGGCAGAGTTCAAGACGTTTATGGAGAGGAACGCCGTCAGACACATAACCGCTGCCCCGTTTCACCCCGCCACAAATGGTCAAGTAGAGCGCCAAGTGCGCACTACGAAAGACGCACTGCGGCGCATGGGTCCCGGTGAGTTGAACCTGCATCTGTGCCAGTTCCTCATCTGCTACAGGACAACCCCTTTAGCGTCAGGCTTTTCCCCAGCCGAACTCCTCATGAGGAGGCGTCCGGTAACACTTTTTGACCGGATGGATCCGTCCAGGGTGGAGGATGAGGGGAGAAATATAAGCATAGGGGGAGAGAGCTCTAAAAGTTTTTCGGTAGGGGACCCGGTTCACTGCAGGAACTACGTGGCCTCGGGGCCAGCGTGGGTACCAGGGACGATTGTTGAGCAAACGGGGCCGGTATCCTACAGGGTCGAGACTAGTTCAGGTCTACTCTGGAGAAGGCACGCCGACCAACTCAGAAGGCGAGTCACTGGTGAGGGGGAATCAGCGTTAGGGTCCTCCCCCACCCGCATTACCCAAGGGGGAGACACAGAGGAGGATACTTTCAAAGTTTGACGATGATTATGAGTTGCAGTATCAGGGGGGTGTAGCGGAGTAGTCCCCCACCCGTCCTAGCGAGAAGAGGGGTTTCAGTTCAGCCCCTGGTACTTCCAGTCCCCCTAGCCCTTTTGTTTTAGAATATACCATAGCTCCTGCTCCCCGGAGACCAACACCCCCAAGACAGGCAACAGGGGCGAGTCCGCCCACCACAGTTTCTAGAACGCCCGGACAGGCAGCGGGGGGTGGCGAGGCCACGAGGGCCTCTTCGTCGGTCCCGAGATTCGTACTGGGGAGGTCCCCAAACTCCTCAAACGACAGGCAGGGATTCACTTCCCAACTATTCATTCCATTCCCGTCCCCCAATGCAAGGTTACCACAGACGCCACACCGAGCCAATAATGAGTCCCCCCTTTCCATTGCAGGGCAGGACTCCGCGGAGCCAGGAGCCGTCGGCTCCCCCGTGCTAAGTCAAGCGGCTGCACGCCCAAGGCGCACGTGCGGCAAACCACAATGGTTGAGGGACTTCGTCCCATCCTAGGGGGGAGGGATGTTGTGTATGCATGTACAATGTTACTTTAAATATTGAATATAACCAGTCCACAATCACAATGTATTTCAGCCCATAGAGGGCAGCTGCGAGCGTTCAGTCTCACATGGTTCACATTCCCCAAATCACGAACAGCCGCGGGAACTTCCCCGCATGATCAAGAACTACAGAAGAAGAACTACAGAAGAGAGGCGTGACCTGGGCGAGGTCACGCCGGTAGCAGCCAATGAGCTACCGTGCAGCAAGATTCAAATGTATTGTGTTACTGTATATAATGAGATGTACCTCCGCCATTACCACATGTTCATCCTGATCATCAACCAATAAACCTGTGTTAGTCCTCACTGCGACTCCTTCTTTGTCTTCCATGCAAGACACTAAATCCAGCCTCTGGCTTCAAAAGGTTGAGAATCCCTGCTTGGAGTGTTCTTCCCATTGCAAGTACTATAACCATTTACTCAGCTTTTGATTTCTTGAACAATTACTGTATTTGCAGGTGTATAAGACGCACCCAATTATTACCAAAATAGCCCACTATAGGCCACTATATACAGTATAAGATGCACTCCATTTTCCCAGTGTATTTTAAGGGGGGGGGGAATGGATCTTATACGCCAGCAAATACAGTATTTGTTTTTAAGGAGGATCTCTTCTCTTTTCCTATAGATGTTAAGTTTTTTTGTGCATTTTTTGTGTGTAATTTTGTCAAAAGCCTTGTAAAAGTTAAGTTACACCATGTTGCACGTTTAATGACAAATACAGTTTCCATGCAATTCCTTTATCCTCTTCTAGTCCTGGATAGTTATTTAGTTAAGGTAATTCTTGCTCCAGTTGATGTCTTGTTTCTGATGTATTTATAAAATCCTTAATTGTTAACCTTGAGGCAGTAGCAAGAAAAGATGCTGCTCAAAACTCTTTCCTATTACTGTCCATTTGCATTTCTTATGTACAATATGTGTTCTTCTTGTTCTTCCTGCTAGTCCACAGTTCTAGTTTCTTTAGCAATGTGCTGCCAAGTTGGAACCAATTTAATAACAGCACTAATAAGGCATTCAAAGTAAGTGACAGATTTAAAGAGTGGATTTACAGTTCATAAGAACATAAGAACAGCTTTGCTGGAACAAGCCACAGCCCATCCAGTCCAGCATTCTGTCTCACACAGTGACTCACCATTTCCTTCAGGGTATTCCCAAGCAGATGCCTTCACCTGCATAGGATTCCCTGGAAATGGCATTGAGAGATATCCTGCCTATCTCTCCAACCTGGAGGTTGTCCTTAAGTATCCATAATTATAGCCATTGATACCCTTGTCCTCCATGAACTTGTCTAATCCTTCAGTTTATAAATGTAATTGGGGTTTTTTGCCCCAACATGTATCACTCTGCACTTACTAATGTTGAAGCTCATTTGCCACTGTTTTTCCCACTCCCCCAGTGTCAAGAGATCCCTCTGGAGCTCATCACAATCTCACAGTTTTCACTAACCTGTATAATTTAGTGTCGTCAACAAATTTGGCTACCTTGCTATTTACTCCTACCTCTAGATCATTTATGAAGTGGTTGAAAAGCAGGGGTCCCAGTACTGAACATTGGGGGACCCCACTCTTTACTTCCCTCCACTTGGAGAAGTGTCCATTTAGTGCTACCCTCTGTTTCCTGTCCCTTAGCCAGTTGCTGATCCAGGACAAGACCTGTCCCTTTATTCCATGACTGGTAAGTTTATTCAAGAGCCTTTGGTGTGGGACCTTGTCAAAAGCCTTCTGAAAGTCCAGATAAACAATGTCAACAGGATCTCCCTTATCCACATGCTTGTTGACACTCTCAAAAAATTCCAACAGATTAGTGAGGCATTGATTTGCCCTTGTAAAAACCATGTTGGCTCTCCTTTAGCAGCGCCTTGTCTTCTATGTGCCTATTAATTCTATCTTTTAGGATGGTTTCCATCACTTTATCAGTTCCACTCCCCTAATGTGTTTCCATGGCCAAGTGGGGATTTGAACCCTGGTCTCCAGATGCCTAGTCTGCTACTCTGTCCACTCCACCACACTTGGTGCCTCAAGTGGACTTGGTCCATGAAAGCTCACATTTAAATACAGGAGTTAAGTTTTTTAAGGTGCCACATTTCCCCCTTTTTCTTTTTGCTGTACTGTTTTGCTTACTCTCAGATATGCTTGCACAGACTAACACGGCTACCACTTCAAACATTTCATTTCTTTAAGGAACCTTAAATTCTTTAACAGATTCCTTGACATTGCTTGTTAATTTAGCACAGCTTTTGCCATTATGTTTACGTGCACTGTATGAAAATATCTCATTTAATCAGTGACTGTATGGCCATATACCTGCCATCTGAATGTAGCCATATATTTAAAACTATGGAAAAATACAAGTCCTAAAGAGTGGAAAGAACACAAACCAAAATTATACAAATTAGCAACATTTATTTTGAATTTGGTTTTGGCAGAGATTACACTAAGAATACATTTGTTTAAAACATACTACAGGTACTTCTATTCTTTGGATTAATCATTCAAAATAAACTACAATTACATGGTTTTTTACCTTCTCTTAAAACTGCTACAAACTATACACAATAACTTTAAGCATTCCTATTTAATTAATCACACATCCTTATAAATACATGCACATAACATTAAAATAGCAATCGATGCATTTGAGTACAAGAATACATGATAAATGTTCTGAAATAGCTCAACTTAGGTGACATATTCATAAAGCATATTAAAAACATTATATTTACTATCCCTAATTCAGATCCTTGAGTTATAGCTAAAAGATTTTATCTGGTAGGTTCACATATGGTTAGCTGCCATTTTTCCTCCTGCAATATGGACACATATTGAGAAAATTGTTTAATTAATGGAAAATGAATATTGGGTTAACCTGAGAGCTTTTCATCACCAAGAAAATAATTCCATAATTAGGCATGATTAGGAGGGCAAGTACCATATCCATTTTGAATTTAAAACTGAGCAAGCGATTCATTGTAAATGTCAAAGTCAAATAGCTAGATCTGATCCACAGTCTTGTGAAACTAACCCTTTCAGAGCATAAAAGTGCATGTACATAACACAGAATAAAAAAATTGGGTGCTATCATTTTTGAAGGACTAGATTACGACTGAAATAATTTGCAAGGTTTACTATCTAGACAAAGGGAAACAAAACTATAAATTTGTTTCTTTTAAGGCTGAATCCATGTCCAATGCATACACTGTTAAATATGTATACATACATTTCTTTAACAATTTCTTTCACACAACTGATAATATAGCTTTACAATCTTGATGAAGAATTTTTAAAAATGCGGCCAGTCTAACAAACAGTGATGCAAGATGTTTAATTTCTGAAACTGCTGTGACCATTTCTTGAGCTAAACAAGCACAATTAGGTATTTTCATTTGACATACTGTACATATGTTTAGATTTGTATTATGACAAGGTTGTTAAGGCAGTTCTGGAATTCTGGACTAACAAGAGTCTAAGAAATGTTGTTGTATAGGATTTTTTTAAAAAGAGAATTGAACCTATACCATTCATTGAACAATTATTTTCTCAATGGGAAAAACATAACAGATATATACTGAAAAGCTGGTTTTACATGTGAGCAAATATGTGTAGGGCAGAGTTGCAAATATATACTACTAAGTATATAAAACCACTTGCAAAACCTATAGAAGATTTGAAAGGTGCTACACAAAGATATTGAGCATCAATACTCTATCCCAAGTTTAATATAAACAGAAAATCCTGTAGAAAAGTCGGCAGGTATAACTGGGATGCAGCTTCACAACTATAAAAAGCTGAAGATATTTACAGAATATGCAAAATTGTATATGCACCATTCAGACCTAACTGTAATAGTAGCATATTTTTACAGCATAAAAACACACACACAAATCTTCGTAATATAGTTAAATGCTATTTTTCTTAATGATTATGTTTCTTACTCATTGTGTCAAAGTAGAGTGTATAGTTAATGTTAACTGTAAATGATCCTTGTTCGCAGGAAGTCTGCTTGCCATGTCTACAGAAATGAGTGAAAAAATAATTCTTAACATAGCCTTTAGTATAGGTTGGCTATGTTTTTTTGTTATCTGATATCACATTTGATTTCAAAAGAAAATGAAGTAATTTATTCCTGAGTATTATGACACCATCTATAATATTTTGTTTTCATATTACTGTGCAACCTTTACAATCAATTTTAAGGACCAAATCATATTAGTTGTGCTTGCCATGTAACACGCATCAATGTAAACCTTGGCTACAGGTGCCACAAGTTAAGTAGTGAACACATTTAACATTCTGTGCCAACTAGCCCAATTTAATGTGTAGCAGCAAATATCCCCTCTTAACATGCAGCTATTTGCTGCTATGTTGCACTCCTGTAAAAATAGATCAGGATTCTGCCCTTTTTTATTTCTGCATAACAAAATCAAAGTACCGGTACAATTGTGTTGAGCAAGAAAAAGCCAGTGAAAATGTATGGACTTGCTAGGATTAAGATATGTTCCCAGGATTCTTGATTAAGAAGTTAAAAACAGTTGTACTGAAAAGGCTATAAGAATAGAACTAAGCAATTAAGCTTTGTAAATGATTGAATGTTTGTTCCAGATCTTGTTCTGTGTTCACAACTGGATTACAATCATGATCATAAGGTAAGGCACAATCAATGTAGGGTTCATACTGCAATGGCTCTAATTTTTAAATGTATGATGGATGCTCAGCATTGCTGTTTTGAATTTATTCCTGAATAAGTATGTATAGTATCATGCTGCTGAAATCTAAGCAGTTTGGCAGCAGTGAAGTGCAAGTCAGAAGCTGGAGAGAAAAACCATCCTACAGAAAAAAAGACACTAGGAAAGTAGGGCAAAGGCACCCGAGTTCACACTACATAATATAAGTAACATTGAAGAATGCAAATTAGTGCAAAACCTGTAGCTGTGTTCTTATTTGTTCATGTGAATTTAATTTAAGTGGATCTGAAAAAGGAATAGTAAGAATGCTAGGAAATTGGGATAAAATAGTTTTGAGTCCTAATAGCTACAAACTGCTAACGATGATTTTTTTAAAAAATTGTGCTTTCTGGGTTGAACAGACTTTTGCTGGAGGAACTCCGCTCAGGGGATGCCCGCATGAGGCTCCTTTCATGTCGCCTATTGATCTACTTGCAACTTTTTTGCTTTCAAACTGCTAGGTTGGCAGGAGCTGGGACAGACAACGGGCGCTCATTCTGTTGTGCAGTACTTGGGGTCTTGAACTGCTGACTTGCTGACCTTCCAGCTAACAAGGCAAGCTTCTTAACCACTGCAGTCCCTTACTGATAATCACTATTTTGGCACAATATGATGGACTATATAGACTGGCACTTGCTATGTGTAAATACCATCTTCAAAAAAAAAATAGCCAGGTAAAAATATATCTATAAATGGGTATTATGAACGTCTTTAATAAGGCATGCTGGAAGATATGTACCGTATTTGCTGGCATATAAGACCCACCCACCCCCAAAATACACTGGAAAAGTGAAGTGGTTCTTGTACTGTATATAGTGGCCTATTTTGGTGATGACATGGTGCATATTATACTCTGGTGCATCTAATAAGCTGGCAAATACAGTGATTTAAGGAATCAGCCACTATGGGTGAGTATTTTAAATTTTTCCTTATCTTCTCTTGAATTATCACTTGTAACGTCTGTACTTATATATTCATTATGCTTGCCCATGTCTCACAGTCATTGCAAACCGTCACTACATATACTACATGTAGCGTACAATTTGTTATAATGTGCTAACTTAAGTGGATATAACAAACTGATCCAAAATGTATGGCATAATTAAAATCAGTGCCAATTCGATTAGTATATTTATTAATTCTGTAACCAGAAATGAAGAAAATACGCACTGAAGATTTGAACGAGAGCACTAGATTTACTGGTATTCGTTCTCTGCAAGGGTGCTACTTACTAACATTTAAGGAGCAGCTGCACAGATGATATTTCTTTAATGGAACAGTCAACTGATGTACTTATTAATCAACTCATTTATTTATTGGTTCAAAAACTTATTTTGGGATTGTCAATGAGTCAGGAACTCTATACCCCTGAATTGACTACAAAACTAACCTGAGATAACCATACTGTGTAGCTAAAAGAACATTTATTCTTAATCAAAATATACAGGTTTTACAAGTGATTTCAAATGAATACTTTTCCTTCTCTGCTGCACTCAGATACTCTTTACATGGGAATTCTTGAACACACAAAATATAATAAAGAGGTTTGAAAATTTGGTTTAGAAATATCATTCAAAGAAATCTTTTCACTGTATTATAATAATGCAAAGCTCCATTGCTTTCTTAACTGAACATCCTTAAATACATATTGTGCATATTTGGGAAGAAATAAATTAAAAGTGATTTCATTGAAGTACAATATAGTATATGTATTTTGAAACTACAAAATGTTAGGATTTTTCTGCAACAGATTAAGGCCATGGTCCAGTTGTCTATCTCTGTATCCAATGCTAGTGAAATCAGGATTTTCTTCCTCTCCCTCTCCTGTTGCTGCACTCCATGGTGTCAAAAACATAACCCAGAGAGTGTGCACAGAATGTTGCAAAAGAGAGGGGAGACTATGAGTTCTGGTGGACACATTAGGATCCATGAGCACATCACCGATTCCTGTTGGAATACTACTACCCTGCACCAGTGAGGCACTGCAGCAGGTTCTGCAGAACCGGTAGCGGAAATTCCCAAGGCCACCCCCACTTCCATAGCCCATAATGCAGGATGTTTGGCCCCGCCCACAGATTTGCCCCACCCACAGAGTAGGTAGTAATTTTTTTTTGCAGGGCATCACTGCCCTGCACCCCAAAACAGTATTTTGAAGTTCAGACTTTATCCTTGAAATAATATATATATTAACAACACTATTATACATACAAATGAACAAAGCTAAAAAAGTCATTTTGACAAAACAGTTTTCTTTTTATAACATTTGTACATTGTCATGGGTATGAACTTAAACTTCCATGTCTCTTTGACAGTAATTGCATTAACAGCACTTAACCAAAAAGGAAGAGATAAAAATATACAAATATGAATATAAAACAAGTATGAATACTTGCAAAAACAATGTTCTGCACCCAAAATCTAAAGTATTAATTATAGATAATAAAGGTGAACATGATCAATAACACTCTGTTACCGTTTGCATTTCAGACATCACTGAACTACAGTTACTGGTAGTATAACTTACTTTTGAGTGCATTTAAATTTTTAAGCACAACTTTTTTCCCAATATGGTAAGAGGAAACTTTTTTGTATTGTGAATCTTTCAAGACCTGATTAAAACATGCCACTGATTTGTTTTTTAAATAACCTCTTTTGCTTTACAGTTTAAAGTACTTTTCATTGTATCTGTGAATAGTCACACAGCCATGATAGGAGACTGGTCTTGGCATGGCTGCTACTCCCGTGATGATGCTGGTTGCAGGGTCGTAACAAAGAATGGTGTCGGTGGCTTCTCCATTTTCTCGCCTCCCACCAAGGATATAGATTTTTCCATTACACACAGACATGCCACAGTTTTCCTGTGCATCAAATATATGAAAAACAAATGTTAATTGAAACATAAAACACTAATAATCTTTGCGGAAAACAAATAATTGTAGCATGTATCCAGTTAAAAGTGTTACAAAAAGTCAATTTCATAAAACAAATTTAGAGAAACAATTCTTTCTACAGATCAGTTCTCACAGATATAATCTTACTGGGTTCCCAAATAATTCTGCACTCTCTTAAAATAAAAATATCTATATATTGTACCATCATCTTTGCTAGTACTTCATTGTACCTGTCTGCTGAATGTATTCTGCACATGCATCCAATAATCTTCAACTGGATCATAGCAATATATTGCCTTTGTGAGCCCTCCGGCAACATAAATGAGATTATTTAGTGATACAGCTGTTATACATCTTTTTGCAATGGGGATTGTTGCACGGAGCAACCAAGAATTAGTATCAGGATCATATGACTGAACCTAAAAAAAAAGAAAAAATATTTAGTTCTAAGAGTTACTTTAGTCACATTGATAGGTAAAGGTAAAGGTTTCCCTTGCTCGAAAGCCAGTCGTATCCGACTCTAGTGTGCAGTGCTCATCTGTTTCCAAGCCGAAGAGCCAGCGCTGTCTGCTTCTGCAGACGTTTCTGTGGTCATGTGGCAGGCATGACTAGACACTGGAGCGCATTGATACTGTGACTAATATATCTCCTTGCTACAGCTTTGCTTCTAGAGCTATTTCTTCAATTCTTAAAGCTAACTTAGAACCAATTATAGTGGGAACTTCTCCACAGGAGATAAAACAGAAGTGTGGGTTTGTATGTGCTCCAAAGGAACCCACACCCCTGGACCAATCTCGCTGAAAGTTTGCACATACATACCTTGGGCTTGCGAGATCAGCACTGTGGGGGTCTCAAAACCCATTTGGGGGTTTATGCCCACCAAAGTGGGACACAAAGGGGACATCTCCACTGGTCGGAAAAGCAGCAATGAATCAGCAGTACTGCGCACACGCAGCACAGCCAAGCCAGCGGCTTGAATTTTTCGCAGGGAGACGCCGCCGCTAAAGAAAGCTGTGGCCACGATTAGTGGTGGGGTCTCCTGCCTGTCAATGTATAGTTCTGTCAGGCCACAGCCTCCTTTCGCTGATAGAACTTAAAGATGCCACCGGGCAGAAAAGTAAAACCGCAGTCAAGTCATGTCACCCTTGCTTTAAAGGACAAAAACAACCCAGGCAAGGCCGGGTAATTACCGTATTTATTCGTGTATAACGCGCAAAATTTTATACCAAAAAAAGAAATCAAAGTTTGGGTGCGCGTTATAAACGAGGACTGGTGTCCCACCCCCGTCGCGAGCCTCTTTTACTTCCTTTTTAGAATTGGGTCGGCTGTCTATTGAAGGGGAGGCGGGGGTGTGGCTTTGAAGAAATTGACGGGATCTGATTGGGTGGCGCGGGAGACGAGGCGTGGCCCGGAGGTAGCTCGCAGTTCGAGCGAGGCTCCTGGGGGTCGGAAGTGCTCGTTTCGGATTGCATTTTCTTTACCCTGCAACAGGTGGGTCTGATTATCCCCCCCTCCCTCAATGTTTTAAGGCGTGCTCTTATGAACAAGCTTTTTCACCGATATAACTGGTACCCGTTAGATGGCATCTCAGGGTATCAAGCGTAAACGTTGTGCATATGACGCTTCGTTCAAGCTCAAAGTTGTTGATCATGCTGAAATTCATGGAAACCGTTTTTTTGTCAATTACAATGCGTGGTGTGAAACAAAATTTTATACCGAGGTTTCATGGAAAATTAGGGGTGCGCGTTATACACGAGTGCGCGTTATACACGAATAAATACGGTAGTTAGTAAATCATATGTAGGACTAACTGCAGTATGGGATTTGGATGACATGTGAACTGCTGCTTATGGCTGTGCAAGAGAAACCGGAAAAAAAATATTAACCCACTGGTAGACCAGGTTTATCAAAGCAATGTACTGTACAAACATTTATCATGAAATCTGACTACAATGTTTGATTTATGTCATGGAATATATGGAAATATTAGCAATATTATTATGTTTTTCAGATTTATAATCTTCTTTCTGTCTAACAGCAACATGTTGTTACCTCATACTAACTGGTTGATAGAATCTCCCTTGTTTTTGTCTGCTACCTATCAGGCCTGAGGAAACAAACATAAAATTAAGCTTTCCAAAAATCCCAGTTTCCACACAAAGTACATATAAATCTGATTTGCATAAGCAAGGCCTGTTGCAGTAAAGAGAAGGCACAAGCCACTTCTGAATACATTTCTCACTATAGGAGAAAAGGAACTATGCATGTGTGCAGCCCTCACTTTAGTTTATGCCTATTTGTGTTTGGTCAACTGCAGCCTTTAGGTGACAGTACCACATCAAGTGAAGGTTGTGTAAGATTTTGTTAGAGGTCCATATGTGTTCCTCCTGATAGCATACTTGGCTTTATGTTTTCTATCCATCTATAGCAGGGGTCCCAAACACCGGGCCATGGACCGGAACCAGGCCACAGACTGTCCTGAACCGGGCTGCAGGTGTGGTTGGCGCTGGGAGCCTTCTGCCCTCAACGTGTTCTGCCAGGTCTGTCTGGCGAACAAAGCGAGAGCAGACACAGCAGATAGACAGGTGGTCGGGCCCCTCCTCCACATTGCTTAACTACAGTGGGACCTGACCCCCCCCCCTCCCGCCTGTGTGCAGTGTGATACCTCAATGCCCAAGTTGAACGGTGTGGCTGGCAGGGTAGCTGTTTTTGAGCTAGAGCAAACACACACACACACACCGGTCGCCTGTGCACTTTATCATATTTTATTATGTGCTTTCACCATCCAATCCCACCACCCCCACTTACTGATCCATGGAAAAATTGTTTAGTATGAAACCTGTCCATGATGCAAAAAAGGTTGGGGATCCATGATGCATAGGTATTGTTCTGCTGGGACGTGGTGGCTTCATCAGTGAAAGCTCACTTTGGGATATTAAAGTTAATCTTTGAGGTGTCACTGTTTTGTATTTTGTTTTTCCAAGGAAATCAAAACAGCGTCCACAACATACTACCTAATAAAGAATGAACATTGGTCTCTGGAAACCAAGTAACATTGACAAAGTTTGCCAGGGCAGGGGAATATGTTGCTAAAAAGGTTAACATCTTACAGAATCCTAGAAACAGAAATTAAGAATAGGAGCATGCACAATTTATGGGGTAACTCTGGAAAGAGGATGATTTTATCTCATTATCTACCTTAAAGAACCTTCCCATCTCTGCTGCTATACAACAAAAACATGCTCAATAGTGGAATCCAGACCTTCACAATTATGCAGTACAGTGAAGGAAAATGTTTAAAGTACAGAAAGAAAAGTGAACAAATAAGCATCAAACTAAGTTAATAAGCACTCTACCTTATCAGAGCATGTGTTGTCATCAGGGCCTCCGCCGATCACAAATAGCTTGCCCACACAGCTGGCAACTGCAGGAGAACTCACTGCTTCTTTAAGTGAAGTTACCTCTGTCCATCGATTGGAAAATGAGTCATAACATTCCACACTGCTCAATCGACTTTGCCCATCATATCCTCCAACCACATATACCTTTATAACAGTGAAGAGAACATGTTATAGTATATGCTCATTCCTTACTTGTTTTAGCAAATATGCATGTACATTTATTTAGTCTGCTTTCAGTTTTGACCTGCTGAAAGGCAAGAGCTTATTTATGTATGAAAACAAAAATAAAGAATTCTTCGGTTTAAGATAAGCTATGTCACTATTTCTTATACACCAGAAAGAATGAAAATTGTAATTTAAGATTCCTTTGGTAGGTTCCACCCTGTTTGCATAGTAAAGATGACATGCTTGTAAATAAGGTGAACTCCTGTGCCTACACAGTAGCCTAGCAATGAGGAGATGAGTTAATTTATGAAATATGATTTTACCAAATTTCTCATTTCTCTGCCTAAAAGTTCATTTTAATATTATTTTCACCAGAAATTTAACATTGGTTAAATTCTGTTGCATAAAGAAATTTGCATCTAAAAATTACAGTACTCTATTTGCATAAGTTAAGAAATCTCTCTAGATATTATTTATTGCCTACTTAGCTGGATAATCCAGTATGCACTAGACTAGACAATGCTTATGGAGATTTACTAATTTATGGTAATTCATTTCCAAAAACTACACCATTTGTGTAACTGTACAATAGGGTTTCAGCCATGAGGTATATTGCATTTTTCTACATAGTGCAGGGACAAAAGCAGAACTGAGAAGACATATTACAGCAGTAAAGTAATCTGCTAGTAAAATGATGAGGCTCAACAATTTCCAAATGTTGTTATTTCACTTCTGCCCTGCTGAGAAGATTGAGTATTGGTAATAACAAACATCACTTACTTTACCAAGGAGGACAGCCATCTTATGGCGCCACCTCCCTTTGTTTAGAGAGGCAACTCTGATCCAAATATTAAGTTGAGAATTGTAAATCCACACATCACGACTGTTGATTCTTCCACCTTATAAATATAAAGAAGACAGCAAGTATAATTATGATTAAAGAAGGGGCAAGTGCCATTGTACCCAATCAAAAATAACACCCCATTGTGATATATATACTACTGAAAATAAAATGTTCAAATGCACAAATATACAATACTTTGGATGTGGGTGTGTGTGACACACACAAAAATACTTTCAAGAATTCTTAGTGTGTTATCAAACTGACATTTTTCTACTAACTCCCCCTCCCTTTCTGGAACATTTCTCTACACTGTTTTGAATATTAGTCGCTTGCCCAGTGTCTGCTGACATGAGGAAAACTAGGTAACGTTCCTTTAGAAAGATGTCTTTTGCTTGTATTTTTCCCTTTAGGAGAAAATGCACATGGCAACCCTCTGTATTTTACCATAAAGTGTATAACTATGCCACTTGAGCATTTACTTTTCAATGATCTTGTGCCACCTGGGAAGCAGCACTTGAGCACCCTTCTTTGTGTTTGTCACAGAACTTCCACAACACAACTTAAATAACAATAGCTGCATTGTAGCAGAAATGTTCGAGTAACACTTGTGTAGCGTAGCATTTTTTACCTGAAACAAGGATATCGTTCCTCAAGGCACAAACTGCATACTCAGATTTTGTAAATTCTGGCAATTTTGCCAAGGATTTCCATTCTCCAGTCATGGGATCATAACATTCTGTATATGGCAAATTAAAACCTCCAACTCGTTCACAGCCTCCAACAACAACAATCACTTCAGAATAGCCAGTTGACCTAGTAATAGAAAAACATAGTCATTATTGAGAAATATATTCAAGTACTGTATTTGACAGTTATATCTGAAAGGTGACTGAAAATACAAATTCAAGAAAAATGAGAAACAACATGTTTTAAAGGCTTCCTCTCTTAATTTTTTTGAATTAAGTAGGGAATAACATTCAGTAAGAACATTATTTTTCACTGCATGTTTATAGAGTATTGTCAATGAGGCTGGGAAGGTTATGTATCACCTATGAGTACAAAATGTTCTAACCTACATACACATATACAGAAAGTGACACACATTTTTGTTTAAATGGGGGGGGGAACCCCATTAGGCTGTGTGGAGGAAAAGTGGTGAAGAGTTTTGAGGCACTTTCAAGAATAACAAATGAAACAACTAGAAGATAACTGGTGTTAACCTTTCTTGACTAAAGTAACACACACAGTCTGCCTCCTATTGCTTTTACTACTTCAACACACAAGATTGTAAAAATAGAAAAAAGTGAGCTTCACTTGTAAAGAAATACTGAAAAATAAATTATGTGCATTAAATGGTCAGCTGGCAAAACAGCCTCAGCAATGGTCAGCTGTAAAAAAAATGTGATTTTTTTTTAATGGAACAGAAAAATAATTGACCAAACCCTCTCACCTCCGTGGTCTAGTTCTTGAAGACATCATTTCGTTTCCAAGCACATGATACCTTCTTGCTTCATGTAGCAGCTGGTAACATTCAGGGGAATTCTGGATCAACTGGTCCACTTCTACTGTTTGAACAAAATAGTTTGGGTGTAACAAAGGTAGCCTCACATGTGTGAGCAGTTCTTGTAGCACTGAGCGTCTGGGATCAACAGCTCTGTAAACCCAGCGCATGACTGCTTCAAACACCATCTCCTCTTTACTGATTGCAAGTTCATCGCTGCAAATATAATCAATAAGTTCGTCCTTTCCAAGCTCAAGAAATTCTTCATGCTGGGACACATCTTCAAAATTCTGCAGCGCAAAATTTCTGCATTTGGTAAAGAGAGTTTTCAGGGAATGTGTGTCAGCAAAACGCTGGATTCCAAGGCAGTTGCAAGGATCCAGCTGCTCTTCCAGGAATTTAGCACAAGCATCACGCAAAACACTTATCTGAAACAGGCTTGATGTTTCAAAGAGATACTGCACATTATCTGTTGTGATTTTTACCTTCCCTGTATACACATACTGTAAAAAACAATCCATCGCTTCTGCAAAAATGCCATTGATTTCAACCAGCATCTCCCGGCTTTCTCTATGGTCATTGCAAAACATAGCTCTGAAGTAGCTACTGCAGGCAGAAAGAACAGCTCGATGACAGGGGAATTCTTTGCCTTCCACACAGATTATTACATCTGTGAACAAGCGACTATCACGAAATTCATTGAAGATCTGGAGTATACTTTCAGCATGGGATGATCCAGATGAGAAATCAAAGAATTCATGGCCAGATAAAGATTTTGTGTCCATTTCAAAAACTTTACGCTTTGTCGCTGGGGATTCCTGGGCCCGGCTGTCCCCTCTGTTCAATCTGCGACCCAGTATTAGTACCATTGTTATATCAATTATTTACGATATCATGGAGAAATTATGGAAGAGTGTCTTCTTCTGGTGGCTAAATGTAAAAATAAATAAGTAAAAATCAATCAAGACTGGAATTACCATTACTGCATTACTAGAATAACCAGGCTTAGTCTTCTAAACTTCAGGCTCCAAGACATTAGGTAGAGAGCATCTCTGAGCAATGCACAGTACAGTAGAACCCCGTATAACGAAAATAATTTGTTCTACGAGGCACTTTGTATACATTTTTCCTTATACGATGCATACATTGTACAACAAAAATCCCTATGGGGAAAATTGTACAACAAAAATCTCTATAGGGAAAATCGTACAATGAAAAAAATTTGTTGTACGATTTTTCTCATAGAGATTTTCGTAGTCAATTTTCCCTATAGAGATGCATTGCATCATATAATGAAAATTTTCATTATACAGGGCACAATGGTTTTTTTCAAATCCTCTTCATTGTACGATTTTTTTCTCTAAAAGGCATTCATTATACAGGGTTCTATATGGACAACTGGACTGGAGTGACTCAGTCAAAATGGTCATTTTATGGAACTTAGCACATAACGCTAGCTAGCTCAGCAATAGGATTCACTGTGGATCTTTTTGTCTCAGCATAAAAGACCTCATAAAAGGTTACTCCTCTTGATGTCTGCTAGATTATTCCACAACCATCACTTCTGTTTTAATGGTTAGGATCTGTATTCACATTGCCTTATTTAAGCACTTTATTCAAGTGAAGAAACAACCCTAGCCCCAAATCCATTGGCTTGAAGGGATCAGAAAAAGCCCAAGGCTCCTCTGTTGATAGAAGGGGGGAAAGCACTACTAGAGGGATGTGTCTTCTTTGGCAGTATCTAGAATGTCCACAGAGAGATCTTCAGAGAAATCAATACCACTGCTGTTACCCCAATGGAGCAGGTCTGAGGCACTCTTGAATCTACTGAACCAAAGCCCTTCTTTTTCTACTTAAAAGCCTCAAAATTGGGACCATTAGCTATGGAAGGCTAGAACTAGCACACCTAACCTCCTTTCTGAGGAAAACAATGGAATGGCTGGGTTTTGAGAACCACAAACCATGCATCACACCATTCTCCATCCTGGTTAAGATTGCCCTGCCCAACAGATAAAGTTCTCAGGGTTCAAATGACACATTTTTGTCTAAATTTTAATGCTTTAACTCAGGGGGGGTGCCCAAACTTTTTGCACCATGGGCCAGACCACGTCGCCTCAGACAGCATGGGGCCGGAGGCATGGTTCTTTTTTAAAAAAGTAATTTTTATTAATTTTAAATCATAAACATAAAAATACAACAGTGTAACAATTGAAAACATAAAGAAATAAAAACACGAAATTAAAACATACATAGACAACCTCAGTTATAAAGAAATAAAAACAAAAAAGTAAAACATACATAGTGAAAACCTCAGTTATAATGGGTATCAATCATATTTTTAAAACTTGGAGGTGTGGTTCTAACCGCAGTAGCGGCACATGCATTCAAGGCAAATTTTTGCTGCCTCTGCCACTTCCCGGTGCAAGGGTAGCACATTTTTGCTGCATTTATTTTTTTGCAGCATTTCACAGCATTTTTGCCACATTTTTGCTGCACTTTGGCACTTCTGGCGATGGCAGGGCACTTCTTCTGGCAATGGCAGCAATCTATTTTTGGGTGTTTTTATAACCTCTACCACTTCCCATGGCGGCAGGAGTGAGGGCAGCACATTTCCCCCGAATTTTTTTATTTTTTTCTGCCACATTTTCAGCACTTCCGGCGGTGGCGGCAATCCAGCCCACGGGCCATAGTTTGGGCACCCCTGCCTTAACTAGTGAAGTGGAAATGAATTTTAGTCATGAGATCAGCAGTGATTCTGCTGCTTAATTTAAAACCTCACAACTGGAGAACACAAAGACGTAAGACAATAACAGCCAACAGAACCTAGGAAGTTTCTATTTCCTGTCTTTAGGCTGTTAAGTGCATTAGTGACCACTGGCAACCATCCACTAATAGAAATTTGTGAGATGGAAGGCAATGGAAAGAAAGTCCCTGCTATTGTGTCCTGCCTATGCTATCCAGTATGAATTGTCACAAGACTCTCCTTACACTCATTTATTTAATATACATTCTTGTGCTTTGTGGTCATTGTTGTTGTTCAGTCACACAGTCGATTCCGACCCTTTGCAACTCCACGGGCCATTGCCTGCCAGGCACCCCTGTCCTCCACCATCCTCCTCAGCCCGCCCAGCTCTGTGCCCACTGCGTCAACAATACCATCTAGCCATCTCATTTTTGGCCTCCCCCCACCCCCACACACTTTTCCCAGCAAGCTAGCAAATAAAATGGATTTTTTTTTCAATTTGAGATAATTTGCATATGACTGTGGCACCCTAAATGGGAACAATATGCATATATTAGTTAAACTTTTATTACATTAATCATCAACAGATTGAATTTGTTTTCAACTAGAAAACATGAATATGAACTAGACACAAGAAAAAATTAACAGTGTTTCACATAAAATGTACATAATCAAAATCATATACATTAGACCAGAGATTCACAACCTACGGCCCACAGCCCAGCCCAAGGCCCGATTCCATCTGGCCCATGGCGACGACCCTGGAAGCAGAAGCATTTACGACATCCATAAATGCGCCCACACATGCGCAAATGCTCCCGCCGCAGTTTACAGCACTGTTTGTGGCAGGGGGAAACCATGTGTCTGGCCCGTTCAGCTGTCTGAGGGGGAGTCGTCCGGCCCATGGCACAGTAGGGTAGAGAACCCCTGCATTAGACGGTTATATCAGTTAAATTCCTTTAACTTTAACTTTCATGGCTTCATCGTAAAAAATCTGGGATTTATAATTTGGTGAGGGGACATGGACTACTCTTCTACAGATCTATAGTGCACTTCCCTAAAGATCACAGTGAATTCTGAACCCTTATCAAAATACAAAATCAAGACTTAGGATGGAAACAGCACAGCTAAAGTGCATTAGACTGCTGCAACTGTTTAGCAGAGGTGTACTCTTAGATGAAAACAAAACAGATTTCAGCCTAATAAGTACTGTACCTTTAATTTGCTTCTTTCATTAAAGCGGCACTTAAATTTATCTCGCCTTCCTGAATTAAATGCACATTTAATACCACATAGAAAACATCAAATTTTAAAACAACTGACTCACTATTCTGTACATGAAACAATGGCATAGTATGAAACTCACTGGGTGTTTGCAACAGTGAACGATTCCTTGAAGATTACACATACAGTACTTCAAAAAACCCATTAATGACTTCAGAGCAGGTAACATAATAACAAGTGCAGTTTTATACAATCAAATCACAACAGCAGCAATACTTCAAATTTATATAGATTTTATAACCAAATATATCATAAATATTGTCTTAATAACCCCTAAACAATCTGGTGGGAGTAAGCACTCATCTTACAATAAGTCTCCACTGACTGCGAAACTTCAAAGTTTGTAGCTTTGAGGTAATCTGAACCAGGCTTTCCATTTGATTGTACAAGCAGCATCGCTCTCCAACATTGTCTTTTACAAAGCAAACTGGTACACCAACTACCGTATATACTCGACTATAAGTCATTCCAAATATAAGTCGAGGTACCTAATTTGGACCTCTAAAACTAGGAAAATAGATTGACCCGAGTATAAATCGAGGGTGGAAAATGCAGCAGTTGCTAGTGAGTTTCAAAAATTAAAATACATGAAAATAAAATAAAATAAAATAATTTAGACATTTGTGTGTGTATGTTTTTGAGTTTTTATGGTAGCGTTAATGCATTTTTACTGTATATTTGAATATGCACCACCATGGTTTTGGGACCCTCGGGGTCGTTGACCTGAGTATAAGTTGAGTCCCCTTTTGGGACCTCATTTGGGGGGCTAAAAAACTAGACTTATACTCGAGTATATAAGTACATTCTCAACCATGGGCCCCCAGATGTTCTTGGACGTCAATTCCCAGAAGTCCTGATCAACAAGTGTGCTGACTTGGGGTTCTGTAATTGACATCCAAGAACACCGGGGACCCAAGGTTAAGAAACACTCTTCCTGCACAAATCATTTCCAGGTTACTCTGCTGAAACACAGTTTACACAACACCACATTTGAAGATTTTGGAAATTCCAGTTGATCTAGAACTGCAGTTCTCAACTTTTTAGCCCAGGGGCTGGATCATGTGCCCCCCCCAACTGTTGGCAGGCCGGACTGGGCCCTGCTGCCACCTTCAGCAGTGGCAGCAGAACCACCACGAGCCCCCACCATCCCCCCCACACCACAGCTACCACCAGCAACACTCCCCCACACGCCACCAGTCTGACCCCCACACCACCACCAACACTCCCACACACACACCACCACCACAAACACCCCCCATGCTGCTGCCACTTTCCTGCTTACCAGCCTGACCTGGGTGAAGGAGTCCTGCCTGGCCTTGCCTGTGCTCGACCAGAGCAGCACCCTTCTTACAACATCCACCTTGGTATGGAGTGGCGTTAGGGACATGCCAAGCCAGGCGGAGGGGGAAAGGGGCAGCAGCAGGAGGGAGGGCTGGATGGAATGGTGCTGTGGGTCGGATCTGGCCCAAGGGCCATAGGTTGAGAACACCTGGTCTAGAATGTGCTTGGCAGTTTCACGTGAGGCCAGAATATAAGACTGTTTTCAATTATTGAGGCTAAAACAAACTACAATTAAAGTTGCTCATTGTGATCTTAAATTCCCTAAAGAATCTAGAACTGGAATATCTCATATATCATTTCCTTCCATTTAAATCTAAGACTTTGCTTCTAAGACTCTTTTTGGTTTTTCCAGCAAAATATATGCCGCAAGTGAATTTGAAATCTCATCACTACTACTGTGACCGTCTCTCCCTCAGAGACCTCTGTCCATTTTGCACCTCTTTTCCTATGGGTTCTGAAAATTGTTTTTTTTTTAAATCATGACTATTACCTGCTTTGGTACAGTTTGATATAAAAATGGAGTAATTATAAAGAATAATGTATTTAATAGGTGAAGAAAAACAATTCTATGAAGCAGTTACAACACTATAATTGGAGAAGGTAGCGGGAAAGTTGAAAGCTGAAGTGAGATCATCGTCAAGATAAGATTTTGTTTCCTGGTTCACGGCTCTATTTCTTTACTGTTCTCTGTAAACAAGTTGACCTTGTCTGACAAGTCTGCTGTAGATGAAACCATATTAAACTTATTTATTGCATTTTTATACTACCCATTTGGGATATTTCCCACTCTGGGAGGTGCACAAACAAATAACAAAATAACATAATGACATAATAAAACAAACAAAACAAAATACTGTAAAACAACTGAATAAGTACATCATAAATTAGAATACTCTGTGGGCACAGAGGATCAACTGACCAGCTACCTTATTGTAAAGGGTGTAATATTCTAGTATGCACTTAGAAAAATTATGTTATGCTATAATGATTAACCTGAGATTAGGTGAATTAGTAGAAAGTCAGTCCTTAATATTTATTTCCCTCAGGCCTAATTCATCATATATACTTTATGCTACCTTCGTATCAACTACCATTTATTCTACTCACCCATGTACCTCTCATAATTTCCTTGTGGCAAGCCTCTATTTATTTCTTGTACTGTATCATATTGTACTTACAGTACCTGTCAAATGCATGAAATAACATTAAATAAAAATTGCTAACCACAGACTGTACTTACAAGGCCAACTTGGATTTGTATTTTACTGGCAGCTCAAGTTCTAGATATTTACTGGATAAATTATTAGGTACTGTATTAATTGAAGTAACAGCCAGTGTTGTGTTGTGTAGTGGGTAGCATGGGACTAAAAGGCTGTTGATACACACACCGTTTGCTATTTGGATCACTTCTGCTAAGATTTGTTTTTAACCAAATTATGACATCGACATTTTGACTTAAGAGCACTCCATCCTGTCCCCTTTTAAAGTTTATCAGAGAGTAAACAAAACAACAAAAAAGACAAAGAAGTTGCAGCACCCTAAAGACTAACTGCTACATTTAAATGTGAGCTTTTGTGGATCAAGTCTCACTCCTTTCTAATACAGCCTTGGGGCAGTAGTTTTTTGGTGCAATTCTTAGTGTTAGTGTTATTCTTCTTCCTTGTCTAGGCCAGTGTTGCAATTAGATATTATTTAATGTTTTTCAATGTGTTAGAAAATGTTCACACTGCTGTAATGATTACTGCCACTTTCAATTCACTTATCACCCCTCTTTAGACGCCTTCCTTACTGGAAGAGACTTTAGAAACAAAACAGTTCTTTACACAGATGGGATCGGGCTGACTTCAGCCTTTATCCAAAAACAGCACAGGGTAAACAGTGCCAAAGGCTATTTCCCACTATCCTCTGCAAATTCTCTTCTGGTCAAATATAAGGATCAAGGTTTTTTTTTGTTAAGAGTCTTGTCACAAGAATTTTCACTTTTGCTGCAAAGGAGGAACGAAATTATGGAACCCTGGTGGGGCAGTGGTTAATCTGCTGCATTGCAGTCAAAGTCTTGTAAATTCGATCTGGACAGGGAGACTCAAGGTGGACTCAGCGTTCCATCCATACCTGCCAAGTATCCCGGATTGGCCGGGATTTCCCATATTTCCGCGCTGCTTCAGCCACTCGCCCGCCACCACCATCCCGTAATTTGACTGGCGGGGGAAGTAGTTATGTTCATGCCCTTCTGCGCAGAACCTTTCTGCGCATGCGCAGAAGGGTTCTGCGTAGAACCCTTCTGCACAGGTCCCGTATTTTCTGGAGCCGTGCTTGACAGGTATGCTTCCATCCTTTCCGAGGTCGGTAAAATGAGTACTCAACATGTTGGGGGCAAAATGCTAATTAACTTGTGAACCGCCCAGCGCGATGGGGGCGGTATATAAGTGTAACTGCTATTGTAATTGCTAATTGGGCACAAAGGGCACTGAGGGAGACAAAGAAACACCTAGATCAGGGGTGCCCAAACTTTTTGGGCCGTGGGCCGATCATGTGGTTCAGGGAGCCGGTCACACTATGGCCCAGGGGCAGGATCTGGCCCCCAACACCAACTCATCCGGCCCACAAAGCAGAAACTTCCAGGAGCAACGAGGGCTTCATGGGCAGGATGAATTGGCGTCGTAGTTTGGGCACCCTGACCAAGAGAATATGCAAGCACACGTTTGAAAGTAAAGCACACGTTTTATGATGTAATTATGTGGTGTAGTTTTGTATTTTGATATTATGCTTATCTGGATTGTTCTCTATTTTGAATTTATTGTATCTCTGTATTATTATTTTGTTGTTATTTTGTTTGATTATGTTGTTAGCCGCCTTGAGTCGGCCTCGGCTGAGGAAGGCGGGATACAAATTAAACAGATTGACTGATTGAACTACTCCCTAAGGGAACGCCGTAAGAAACCGTTACACAACTGGCCCCGGATCGACCCCGCGCGCGCCAGTCTCCCGAGCACATCCTCCAGTTCACCTTCACCCGAAGGCAAGCCCCGCCCCCTCACATCTTTTCTGTCCAATTAGAGAACGCATCTCCTCAAACTCCCCGCCCTTCGGCGGATATATGGATCCAATCCGCTTCCACCTTTGCCACCCTCTCCTCCCGTTGGCAAGAGGAGCAAACTATCACACAACGGAAAGTGGGGGGAGAGGTGAGGGACACAGAGATAACGTCCAGGAATAGATTCGTGTTTCTCCCTTTCCATCTCCTTACATGTTTTCGTGGTGCAGTCCACTCAAAACCTCTTGGGGCAGGCATTTCCATTTCCTCATGTTTCTTGCACAACATCCCTCCCTCCCTCTCCCGAAGAATGGTCTGGTCCAGAGGCATCCACACATCCAACCTAGCAGCTGCTCCAGTTGCAAGGAGGGGGAAGGGCTGGCTGGCCTGGCTCTCTCTAACTAACCCAGGACTTTCCAGCAGGAGGAAGGGGAAGAGGGGGCCGTGCGTGCGGGTAGCCCAGTCTCCGCCTCCTTCCCTCTTTCTCTCCCACGGCCTGACCTGTCACGAAAGTCTATTTATATTTATTTATTTATTTATTTATTTATTCAATTTGTATAGCCCCAATCGACAGCCAAATGTCTACGTCACTGCGCTGCACCACGAAAACATCACAATTTAGAACCAAAGAGAAAGAATAGCAATTCACAATAGCAATTACACTCCTATACCGCCCAATCTCTCACAAGTTAATTAGCATTCCCCCCCCCCAACATGGTGGGGGCTCATTTTACAGACCTCGGAAGGATGGAAGGCTGACTCACAACCTTGTTACCCGTCAGGATCGAACTCACAACGTTTTGACTGCAACAAATTAACCACTGCGCCACCAAGGCTCCTAGAAGAATGGAAGACTTATCAAAGATTGGTAAAATCAACCTGGGTACACAAAAAGAGCCTCCTCGGAAGATTGTGGGGGTGGGGGTAGGTTTGGACCACAATCGGGCGTACCTTGGAAAGGGCAACCTTGTGTTGCCGGCTAATCTTTCTCACCCTAGGTTAGGCGAAAGGAACTGCAGAATGAACTCAACAAAAGGTGGCTTTGCCTAGACACGGAAGAGGAGGTAAAATCAACACAGGTTGGGCAGAACATCTCCGGCCAACGCCAGCCTCCCCCCCAAAAAACAACAACAAAAAAAAAAACCCAACAACAAGCATAGGAAACGGAGAGCCTATTAAGCGAAATCTCAAAAACGTAATAAACCGAGAACTGGGCATCCAGTAGTGCTCCCCCTCTACTATCCACCGCACCATAGTGCTATGCTGGTATTTACGTGTCCTTAAAGCACCGGTCCAGAAAAGACGCTCCCCTCCGCTCCCCACCCCGCCACGCACATTGTTTTCCAGCTCCAGACGGAACTCCCTTTCTCCTTTGCCGGTGCACGAACCAGGGCCCTCCAAAACACTACCGGACCGGTTGTTTACAGAGATACGTGTTAGGTTGCGGTTTAACACACCCTGGCTGGGAGTGCAAAGGATAAAAGTACGCCTCGCAGGCTAGCATTCTCTCCCTGCCCAGCCCGCAAAAATTACAGCCCGGCATTACGACACCTATGGAAATGTCTCTCTTTACCTTTTGATTCCGAGCACCGAGTTGTAAGCAGAAAAGAAATCTAGACACATTTTTTTAAAAAACTTTTTTCAAATTCATTGGACAAGAAAACTCCCGGAAAAACGAGGTGATGGGGAACCGGTCACGACCTTATTTCCTCTCTTCGTAGTTATTATTACCCTACAAGTAGCTCGAACTCGCCAACCCTTAGGGCTGTTACCGTTGTTTTGCACTTTTATATGTTCAGTTGAAAAAAAAGGGGGTTGCGCTGATCACCGACCCCGATTACATTTCTGGCTTCAGGAGTTGCCTTTACCCGAGACGTTACCTGTGAGTCGTTATTTGCCGCAGATCAGAAGGAAACAACCAACGCGACCCCCTTTCCTTTGCTCAGCTGGCTCTTTTTGTCTGATTCAAGTTCGAGCTGCTCAACTCACAACAAAGACCTGAAACATGTGACCTTTCAGAGCCAAAACACATGATGTCACGCACGTGTCAGCCAATCAGAGAAGGGCCGGTTGCGAAAGCTCTTGGGAGATGTAGTTCCCTGAGGCAAAACAATGTGTGCGTCGCGCGAGCCGGGTGTCGTTTTACGTGTCCATTTTTGTCCGGGGTCAAGCCACTTATGTGTGTGTTTATGTGCCTTGGTGTGCAAAATTTGCTTATGTCCAGGCAGATATGCCCAAGCCACTAAAGAGAGCATGGCAGCTACCAACCAAGAGCAAAATAATAGTCTATCCGAGGAATGAACGCGAAATAATCTGAATTATTTTGTATTTAATGACCAATGCTACCAATTAGAGTGAAATCTCATATCAATGCAGTTCTTCTTTGCCTAATGTATAACTCACTGAGCCTGTGGCGAAATGTAACATTTTAGTGTAGTAGCTAGTGAAAATCATGAGGGGGTGGAGAAGCAAGTGCAACATTGAGACTTAAACAGAAGTTCAAGAAGCAAAAGTGTAAATTCTTCAGATGTATGTAATTATAATTCATTCAGCATACAGGTCCATATCTGTTGAAGAGGAACTGTATGAGGAGGACTTTCCTCACAGCAGCTGCAACCTTAGTGTGGCTTGTCATGTGAATCTTTCCAGTCACGTGTAAAGTTTCTGTCCCAGCACTAGGTATATGTGGAGGTAACAAGCAGAGACATGAAAAATTTCCAGCACTTCAGAGGATTTATGTGGCAAACTATGTTAGATTTGATGGCTATAGCTTGTTACTTTACAGATGACCCAAGTCCCAAAAGGTAGTAACTCTGGCTCAGCCAATGAAGTAACTCCAGTGTTTGATCCTAGCAGATCTTTTTTCTCTCACTCCTACTTTTAATTAGTATTATAAGCAAAGGTACATTGAATCAATTATGTCACTCTCATTCTTATATACCTATCTTTTTAAATTACAATCCCAGAACCCCCAACTAGAATGAATCTTTGGCAGCTTCCCCACAAGGTTTCTAATTTTGCAATGACAATGTTAATGTCAAATGAGAATGTCTTCTGCTTATAAACAAGCAATATTTTCTTATATCGTCTTTCATGTTTCCCCAATACTGTAAAAAGTCAATTAAGGAGGGAAAAATGAAATGGATAGGTAAAGGTACCTATCTATTTCATTTTCCCCCTCCTTAATTGAAAATGAAATAGATATACAGAGTCTTTTGTTTAGTATTGTTAGGAGTCTTTCATCTGGAAGCACCATTATGCAATCACATTGAAATTTGAGGAAGGAAAACCTTCTGCATTCCCTAGAAATTATCTGGGCCGTGGATTGACCATACTGCTGTTTCATACTTGGGAAACACTACATCCTTTAACTGTTATTCTTTAGTTGACTATTATATTACCATGTGTATACATCAGCATGAACTTAAATTGTGGAATGAAAAATGTTTTGGGTGGTTATTTATTTTGTTTTTTAATATCCACACTGGATTAGCCATGTAAGCCTGTTGCGGCAAAACCGAGGAGTTTTGAGGCACTTTAAACAAGAACACACTTTATTTAGCATAAACATGGATTTTAAAGTTACACAGACAGGAATACTGTTGATATTCAAAAACTGATACAGTACATAGTGAGAAAGAATATCTCTCAGGGCCAAGGCATTTCTAGTTATCACAGTACAAATACTAATAGCTGCAATATTAATTTCCACTGTGTGTATGTAAAAATTCTATCAAGCTGCTTTGCTGAAGAGACTTAATGTAAACCAAAGAAGTTGCCTTCATACTAGTAAAGGATCTCTAGACCTCAGGTACACTGCGAAATCCTGATGAACATTAGCCTTTGAGATCGATTATAATATGCTGATATTCAAAGGCATCTTAAAGTCTTCAACAGGCACACTGAAACTACTTGAAATACGGAAGGTTAAAACAAACCGCAACAACTTGACTGTTTTTGCTTGTGTTAACAGGATGGGAAAGTGCAAGGCTTCCTGTTATGTGTGTGACAGCTGTAGATAAGTGGGGAGGCCCAAACAGGAAACCCCTTGCTTCTGCAGCATGACTTGTTTGAAGCGCAGGAAACATCTTATATTGAAGTATCAATGGCATGATATGTTGCTGTTCTTGCTGCTGATCAAAACATGGGAGACATGGTAAAGGAGAACCTGGAGGAGGAATCTCAGTCACTTTTGGAAAATGAAGGTTCCAAGGACGTGGAAGAGCTTGTGGAGCTCTCCATCAATGAAAGGGTTAAGTTTGATGACACTGGCCTATCCTTGGTGCTGCAAAATGGCTTGGAGAACCTCCGGCTTGAAAACTCTCTCACAGATGTTACCCTGTGCGTGGGTGGCATGAGTTTTTCCTGCCACCGCGTGGTCCTTGCAGCAGCAAGCAATTACTTTAGGTAAGAGTGATATTAAGCTAAAAGAGTTTTCTATTGGGATGGGGAAGGACAACTAATGAATCTCAGGCAGGTGAGATGGGATAGTAAATTTTTTGAACACTTGGTTTTAGTGCCCCCCTTGCCTCCCACCATTCCCTATGTGTGGCTCAAGAACAGATTAGTTTTGCTGTTAGTATTAATTATAGAATTAAATGTTATAGTTGTAATACCACCCATGTTTCAGGGCCCCAAGAATCTTAAGTAAGAGTGCTAGGTAGCTTTTTCTTTCCTGTATGGAAACTGGATGGTAATGGTTACCCAAACACCTTATATATGGAAGATAATACTTTGCAAAAGAAGTTGAAAAAGTAGAAAGATATGTGTTTAGATTCCTGTCTTTTTCTTTTTAAAACAATGATCCAATAAAGTTTTTCATGGATGACATCAATATCATGGTAGTGACACAGTTTATTCCAGGAGAAGTACTATTTTCTATGTTTGGGTCGCAAAACTGAAATATACCAAAATAATTGTAAATAATACTGAGAATGTTATGGGTAAGTAATCCCAGTGAACTGTGTCAAACACCTGTACAAATGTGAAGCCAAGCATTTGTCTATCAAAATAGATAACATCCTGCTAAATAAGTGCAAACCTTTGTATACTTACTGCTACTCTTGTTTTGAGTTATGCTTTATATTGTCCTTCATTTATATATGGCTGATACACAACTACCTGTTTGAGATGTTGTAGTTTCAAGTTTCCTGCAACAAAACAAGGGTTAGACTGAGTGTTCTATGATTCAAAAATACAAAAATCCAGAATAGAAATGATCACTTTTAGATGCAAGGACAAAGCAAACTGAACACATTGTTTTACTGGGAACAGAAGGAACAATTTCAGTTGCTGATACCAGAAGTGACTCAATCAAATTTCTATGTGAATCTGTTATACCAACAGGTAGAACTAGAATAGAACAGAAAACTAAATAAATAGAATGCTTTACTTGATTTCAAATTAAATTTGAGGCTACGTTGGCTATCTGTCACTCCCCTTACATTTCCCCTATAATCAACATATTGGGGGGGGGGGGGGATAGAAATTGGAATTAAAATAAGATTTTATGTTTTCAAAGTTATATTTTAAATAACACAAAATCAGGCAGCAGGATTATATGATACAAAAGCAAAACTTTACATATTTATGATATTTATTTATCTATATTTTTAGATGTAGATATCTATACAGTATCTAATTATAATCCAGTATGGCTTATAATTAAATAATAAAAATATATCAAAACATAAAATCAAGCAGAAAATTTATAGACAGATAAGTAATTTATAGGACAACAAAAATTTGCAGAAATAACATCTCATCCAGTTTGCATCCTCTCCCACAACAAACAAGGCCAGATGCTGAAGACTAACCTGAACAGGGACTGGGGTGGCTCAGTGGTTAAGAAGCTCTCCTTGTTCACTGGAAGGTCAGCAAGTTGGCAGTTCAAGACCCGAGTACTGCATGACGGAATGAGTGCCCGTCTCTGTCCCAGCTTCTGCCAACCTAGCAGTTCGAAAGCAAGAAATCGCAAGTAGATAAATAGGGACCACTTCAGTGGGAAAAGATCTTGAGGACATGAAAGGAGCCTCATTTGGGCCTCCCCTGAGTAGAATTCCTCCAGCAAAAATCCTTTCAACCCAGAAAGCCCCTTTGTGTGCTCCCTTTGTGTGCTTCTGATATGATTTTTAAAAAACCTGAACAAAAAGGTCATTTCTTGTCAGTAGAAAGACAAGGGGGGAGGGGGAGGGGGAGGGGCTGTGGTGGTGGGAGACTTAGTATTACAGACTTACTACTCTTGGCTGGAATTCCATAGCTTTGGAGAGGTTTAGTGTTCAAGAACCAAGACAATAGAAACAGCCGAAGTCTGGCTTAACTCATCTTTATTGCATGATGGTCAGGGGGAACATGTGGTAATGGCGGACGAACAGCTCATTATATACGGTGGCTATACATTTGAATGTGGCTCCTCGGTAGCTCATTGGTTACTGTCTACGTGACGTTACCCCAAGTCACACCCTTCTTGTCCAGGTGAGGCAGTGGCGGGAATCTTCCCGCGGCTGTAGGCATTTGGAGAATTTGTACCATGTGAGCTAGACGCTCGCTACTGCCCCCAGTGGTCACTAGCTCGCGTCCTCATACAGAAGGTTACAATGTTACTTTAGAGATTGTTACATTCACTCATTCGTGTGGTTGCATTTACTTAAAGGCACATTACACTCCATACACAACACCCCACCCCCCTAGGATGAGACGAAGTCTCTCATCCAATGTGGTTTTTCACATGAGCGTTTTGGGCATATGGCTGGTTGGCTTGTCTCGGGGCAGCTATCGCTTCTCCGTTCCCTGAGCTCTTGTCCTGCAACAGGAGAGGGAGACTCGTTAGCGACTTGCTGCAGATCTGCAGCTTCTGGGGTAGGGGTAAACTCCAATGTGGGAAAACCGGGGGCATTGGGGACTAACGAAAACCCCCGCTCCTTGTTTGGATGGGTGGGGGACCACTCCGAAACCCCCCCCCCCCAGTTTTGTAACTCAAAGTCAAAATCATATTCTGGGATGTCTATGGGTGCATCCTCCAGGATATCTGCGGGGACAAACTCATTCCCTTCCCCCCTTGGTGGGGATCGCCGGTTCCCCTCTTCTCCCCCTTGGGCTAAACGGGTGGGGGAGGACCCTAATGCTGAGTTCTGATGCGCGGTTTCTGTGCCCTGACTACCGGGAACCCATCGCTGGAGTTGGTCTGCATGTCGCCTCCAGAGTAGACCCGTGTTGGTCTCGATGCTGTATGACACCGGCCCAGTTTGGCCAATGACTACCCCCGGGACCCAGGCTGGTCCTGCGGTTGCATAATTTCTGCAATGGACTGGGGCGCCTATTTCAAAACTCTTGGTGCCCACTATCCCTATGTTCCTCCCCGTATCCTCCACCCTTGTGGGGTCCAGCCTAGTCAGCATCGTGGTCAGCTTCCTGCGCATGAGGAGTTGTGCGGGCGAGTAACCTGACGCCAGCGGTGTCACCCTATAACCCAGCAGGAATTGGCATAACTGTAAATTCAGGTCCCCGGGGCCCATGCGCCTCAGCGCTTCCTTTGTTGTACGCACGAGGCGTTCTACCTGTCCATTTGTCGCTGGGTGAAAAGGTGCAGAGATGATGTGCCGGATGGCTCTTATTCCCATTAATGCCTGGAATTCGGCGGACATGAAACTACTCGCGTTATCACTCACAAGCACATCAGGTATACCGAATGAGCTGAACACCTTGCGCAATTGCTTAATGGTTGCGGCTGATGAGGTGTTAGCCATTGGGATAACTTCTAGCCACTTGGAATAAGCATCCACTATGAGGAGGAAAAAGGAACCTCTGAAGGGACCTGCGAAATCTATGTGCAGGCGAGACCACGGCCCCTTGGCTGCGTCCCATTCTCTGTGCAGGAGTCGGGACTCTTCGGGCCGAGAGCTTTGGCAACTCTCGCAAGTGCTCACCATATGTTCTATGTCAGCATCTAATTGGGGCCACCAGAAATAGCTCCTGGCCAGAGCCTTGGAGCGGACAATCCCCGGATGGCTGACGTGCAGCAGCTTGAGCACCCTTGCTCTCAAAGACTCAGGGACGACCACCCGCTGACCCCAAAGGAGGCAACCCCTCTCCGTGGACAGTTCTAACCTCTTGCTAAAAATGGGGCAAATTCTACCGCCAGGGACGTCGTTGGCCACCCCTTCTACACCCATGAGCTCACTAGGGCCAACGTCTTGTCTCTCCCTGTCGCCTTGGCGATTTCGGCAGGTATTATTGGGGGTGAATCCAGAACCTCTATCAGGAGCACTTGGTGATCTTGTTCCACTGCACACGTGGGGTCGCCCACATGAGGCAGAGGTGATCTCGAGAGTGCGTCCGCATGGCTTATGTCCTTTCCAGGGCGATAAACCAGCGTGCTCTGGTACGCATTCAGAAAAATGGCCCATCTCAGCACCCTAGGGGACAGGATCTGCGGTGTGGGCTTGTCCGCGGTAAAAATGCCTAACAGGGGCTTGTGGTCAGTCACGATGGTGAACGGGCGACCATATAGAAAGTTGTGAAACTTCTTTGTCCGAGCAATTATTGCAAGTGCCTCTCTGTCTGTCTATGCATAGTTATGCTCTGCCTTTGACAGGGATCTGGAATAGAAGGCCACTGGGGCTTCCCGCCCGCTCTCCAACACGTGGCACAGGCCCGCCCCCACCCCCCACTGGTGAGGCATCGCATACCAGAACCACTGACTTCTTGGGATCGAAATGGGTCAGAATGGCCTCTGAGGATAAAAGTTATTTTAGCTCATTGAACGCTCTCTCTTAACTCTCGCCCCATCGCCAAACCCCATCCTTCTTTAATAATCTGTGAAGAGGCTCCGCCACCGACGCCTTCCTAGGCAGGAAGGCATGGTAAAAGTTCAGGAGACCCAGGAAGGATTGCAACTCGGGTTTTGTGGTGGGGCGAGGGGCATTTTGAACAGCGGACACCTTTGACTCAGAGGGTTTTATGCCACTTGGGGTTATCCTGAAACCTAGGAACTCAACCTCCTTTGTGAAGAACACACATTTGTCTTTCCGTAACTTCAAACCCGCTTTCTCGAATACGGTCAGTACTCTGTCGAGCCTTTAGGCTAGTTCTGATTCGCTCCCCCCTGTGATCAAAATGTCATCAAAATATGGCAAGACCCCCTCCAAACCCTTCAAGAGTCATTCCACTAATGATTGGAAGATGCCTGGAGCCGAATTTATGCCAAACTGTAGGTGTGTTACCTTAAAAGCCCCTTTGTGGGTGACTATCGTTTGTGCAGCGGCTGCAGCTGGAGTTACTGTCAGCTGCTGGTAAGCCTGCGCCAGATCTAGCTTCGCAAAACACTTTCCCCCATGTAACCTGGCCAACAAGTGGCTGACTACCGGCACCGGATACGCATTTGGGCGTATTGCCTTGTTGATGGTGCATTTGTAATCAGTGCAAATTCGAACCTCCCCGTTAGCCTTTAACGCTGTTACAATAGGAGTTTCCCACTCTGCAGAATCGACTGGGACTAGAATTCCCTGGCCCACCAACTTGTCCAGTTCCGCCTCTATTTTGTCCTTTAGTGCGAAAGGCACCCTTCGCGGTTTGAGCCGTATCGGCCGGATCTCTGGGTCTAGGTCGAACGCAACTGGGGGCCCCTTGAATTTTCCGAGTCCCTTCTTGAATACCTCACGATGCGCATTACACACCTCCTGTATTGGATCAGTTTTGACAGTATGCACGCCCCCTATGAACAAACCCAGGGGCTTAAACCATTGTGTCGCCAGGAGGCAGCAGGCCCCCTCCTTAAGAATGACCAGAGGGAGTTCCTGGGCATGTTGTTTGTATTGCACCTTGAACCTTCCCACCCCCAACACCGGAATGCTATTTCCCTGCACGTCTCGCAAATTAGACTTCAGTGCTTTGAGTTTGGGCCGCACATTGGGGTAAATTCGCAAAAACTCCCTCTGAGAAATAATGGAGTATGAGGAACCCGAGTCTATCTCCATCTTTATGGGGACCCCTTGCAACAGTACCTCAACAAAGTAACGTGGGTGTCCCAAGGACACGCTATGGACCGCCGCGTCGTCGCTGAGGACTCGCCGGTACACTCCATGTACCTCGACGTCGCTGTCATCGGAGACTCGGCCCATGCCATCCTGTTTCCTCGAGGGCCGGATGCCATCCTTCCTTGGGGGACAGTCTGCTGAGCCCTTGTGGTCTCCGTGCCGTTGCCTGCAAATCTTGGCGATGTGGCCCCACCGTCTGCAGTTGTGGCACTCGGCCTTCTGGAACGGGCACTTGCTACGGTCGTGGGATGCCCCGCAGCCATCGCAATGTCAGCCGTCCTTCCGCACCTTCTGGACGTCCTCGTCCTTGATGCTCTCCGTAGAGGAGTGTGGCCCCCGCCTGGCCGCTTGTACTGAGGCTGCTGCCCTGTCGGGTTGTGGGGGCCTTGTTCTGAACCCCTTAATCTCGGCCTTCATGGCCTCTGCCGCCTGCGCTTCCTTCAGGACCTCATGTAACGTTGGGGGTGGCTCTTTGTTCATCAGCTTCCGCTGGGTCTCCTTGTCCCACAGGCCGCACAGCATGCGGTCCCTGAGGGCGATTTCTAAGTTCTCCCACTTGCAAGGTCCGGCAGCCAAACAAAGGGCCGCTGGGGGACTGCACCCTCTTCCAGAATGCGTCCCGAGCCGAGAACATCGAGACTGTGGGCTGGAAATGGTCCCGCAGGGCTTTCAGGAGCTGCTTGACCGGGACCTCATCTACTTTTCTTGGAGACACCAGGTCCACCAAAATCTTCGTGGCCGGAAAACCGAGCATCCTGATGAGGGTGGCCCTCCTCTTCCCCTCGTCTGAAATGTCGGACACCATCAGTGCACTTTTGAAATCCATCTCGAACAGTTCCCATTCCTCCGGTTTGTTGATGTCGAAACCGGTCTGTGTTGTCTTGATTCAGTGGGAAGCCATTATCCCATCCTCGCCGCCAATTTACTGTTCAAGAACCAAGACAATAGAAACAGCCGAAGTCTGGCTTAACTCATCTTTATTGCGTGATGGTCAGGGGAAACATGTGGTAATGGTGGACGAACAGCTCATTATATACGGTGGCTATACATTTGAATGTGGCTCCTCAGTAGCTCATTGGCTACTGTCTACGTGACGTCACCCCAAGTCACACCCTTCTTGTCCAGGTGAGGCAGTGGCAGGAATCTTCCCACGGCTGTAGGCATTTGGAGAATTTGTACCATGTGAGCTGGACGCTCGCTACTGCCCCTAGTGGTCACTAGCTCGCGTCCTCATACAGAAGATTACAATGTTACTTTAGAGATTGTTACATTCACTCATTCGTGTGGTTGCATTTACTTAAAGGCACATTACACTCCATATACAACAAGAAGCCACTAAGAAACTTTCTCTCATGTCTTCATCAAATGTGTCTCTGATGGTAAGAGAGCCAAAGAAAGTACATCCTGTAAAGATCTCCAGGTATAGGGAAGCTCATATGAACTGTAATTAGAACTGCAATTAGCAGATTACAGAACAGTAATTAGAAATGTTGCTGCCTGGGGCTTCACTGCCCTATTGGTTATGGTTGGGCCATGTGGAATTGGCAACTGCAGGAAAGGGATGGAGGAATGAGAAAGAATGCCCTGTGGGTCATATTCTTTCCATGCTCAGTCTGCCAGCCCAGGGAGCTTGGAGCGGAGTGGGTGGTTTAACACTCTTCTAGCAGCAAATATTAACAGCTTGCTTTGTGCCCTTCCAGCAGAACATTTAATAATAATAATAATTTTATTTAATTTAAACACAAAACACACAGACACAAATAAACAAAAAAAATCACAACTACAACAAATCTTAACAAAATTGCATCTACAATAATGTAACTATATGTGCACCTACCAATAGCGGGACTTATAAACCTTCTTGATTAAATGTTTTCAATATCATAGAATATTTAATTCATCTTCTTGTTCCAAAAAGATAATACACAGCAATAGCAATTACACTTGTCTACCACCCCATAGTTCTTAATAGGGCTTAGTGAGGTGGTTCACAAGTTAATTAGCATCCCCCCCAAAAAAGTGTTGGGTACTCATTTTACTGACCTCGGAAGGCTTGAGTCCTGGTCAGGATTGAACTCACAATGTTCTGGCTGCAGTACAGCAGTTTAACCACTGTGCCACCAGGGCTCCTACATCTTGATCTTGCTTTACTCCTCTCCCTTTCACCATTACATAATCTAAAAAGTCTTCTCATATTTCTCTAAAATCAGGTTTTTTATTTATCTCTGGTTGGTTGCCTTGACCTGGTCACAGCTCTGACAATCCTTCATACACTCTGAACCTGGGATTTTGTAGATCGCAACCAGTGCTTCACATTGTGCCCAAAAATATACTAATAGTAGGCGGTCAACCATAGTCAACAGGTCTGACCACACCAGTTTAAAACTAGCACAATCACAGATGATTATCATAATCTCTGGATGGAAGAATTCATCTGTTATCTGTAGTGTATTTCATAATTTTATCTTTCAATAGTTTCAGCTAGCTATTTTGTGTTTGAGTTTGTGTGTGCAAGAGGGATAGAGAAAGAGAGAGAATCAAGAACATCATTGAAGTTTCAACCCTTTGCAGTTTTGGGAGTATCATTTCGCTTGTCAGAATTTACTTCTAAATAAATGTGAATGCAATCCAAGTCTGAGCAAATCTTACCATGGTAACAGCTATGCATATTGATGTTCATACTGGGAATAGTATTCTGTACCATGGACCATTGTAAATGCCCAGTCTCTACTTAAGCAAACACAAATTTACAACAGATTGTTATGAATCCCATCAATGTTTCCATCAGATAGGTCCATGAAGTCCATTGGTCGCGCTGATGGATGATCTCAGGCGAGAGCAGGATGGCGGTCATCCAACCATCCTTGGTCTCCTTGACCTCTCAGCGGCCTTCGATACTGTCGACCATGGTATCCTTCTGGAATGGCTCAAAGGATTGGGGATCCAGGGTACAGTATTGTCCTGGTTTTCCTCATTTCTGGAGGGCCGTACCCAGTCGGTGTGGTTGGAGAGGGAGAAATCCAGTCCTAGGCCCCTCAAATATGGGGTTCCACAGGGCTTGGTGCTCTCTCCTCTCCTATTTAACATCTACATGAAGCCGCTGGGCGAGATCATCCGTTCCCATGGGGCGCGGTACCATCAGTACGCGGATGATACCCAGGTGTACATCTCGGCCCGTGGGAACCCCAGTGATGCAGTCAAAGTCCTGTCTGAATGCCTGGAGGACGTTGGGGTCTGGATGGGGGGCAACAGGCTTCAGCTGAACCCTAGCAAGACTGAGTGGCTATGGGTTGGGGGTCTGGGGTTATCTAGAGACTTACTTTGATGTAGGCAGATTGATTGCACACAAGCCAGCAGATGGGCTAAACACTACTTTATTGTAACATGGTCAATCTGTACATGAGGCAATGGTGGAGCCTTGCCTTCTTCTGTACATAATACATTTGAATCTCGCCTGAAGGCGCCTATTGGTTGCAGTATTGGTGACGTCTTTCTGACGTACTGCATACCTGACATAGTTCACCTGTGGCGGGAAGGTTTCCCGCGCTAGTTACTCATTGGGTAAATTGGAGCCACGTGAGCTCCATCAACTGCGCTAATGGCGAGCAGCTGAACTGCATGCATACACAACATCTCTGGTCTTGGGTGGGGCAGTTCTGCCCCAGACAGACCCGGTGCGCAACTTGGGGGTCCTCTTGGACTCATGGCTGTTGCTGGAAGAGCAGGTGGCAGCCGTGGCCAGGATGGCTTTTGCTCAACTTAGAGTAATTTGCCAGTTGCGCCCGCTCCTGGACCGGGACTTCTTGCTCATGGTCACTCATGCTCTGGTCACCTCCAGATTAGATTACTGCAATGCACTCTACATGGGGCTGCCCATGACGACCATTCGGAGGATACATCTGGTGCAGAATGTGGCTGCCTGGGTGGTGATGTGGTGTGGGCGTTATGCCCGCACCTCCCCACTACTACGGGAGCTGCACTGGTTGCCAGTTTGCCTCCAGGTGCAATTCAAGGTGCTGGTTTTGACCTTTAAAGCCCTATATGGCAGTGGGCCAGGTTACCTGACAGACCGCATCGTCCCAAGAGTGTCTGCCCGTCCAACCAGAGTGGACCGGAGGGGCTCCCTAGTTGTACCTTCAGCTAGTGGGGCTCGCCTCTCTGGCACACGGAGGAGGGCCTTCTCTGTGTCCGCTCCAGCCCTATGGAACCTCCTGCCAACAGAATTGAGGCTACAGACAGAATTGCTGCCTTTTAGGAAATGTTTGAAGACCTGTCTGGTGGGGAAGGTGTGGGGCCCTAATGGGAATATGGCCCTGGCCTGCTGGCTCATCCCCAACTAGTCCAGTTGTGCTCTCCTTCTGTGTTTTTGCATTCCCCCCCTCCCTCTTAGCTCTTAGCTTTTAGTCTAGTTTTAAATGGGGTGGGAATAATGAGGGTGATGGATGGGAGGATGATGGTGTTTTAACATGTTTTTATATGTTTTTAACTGTTGTACGCCACCCTGAGTCAGGTTTTTACCTGAGTTGGCAGCATAAAAATTGAAATAAATAATAATGAACAAACTCATATGATTTACACAACTTTCAGACTCAATTTTATACACCATAACATACAGTGGAACCTTGGTTAACAAACGGCTTGGTTAACATAAGAATCACATAACGAAAGGAAATCCATAGAAAATAGTGGCTGGTTTATGGAATTTTTTCACAGAACAGATTAAATGGTTTTTAATGCATTCCTATGGGAAACTGCATTTCAGTTGACATATTTTGTTTTTCAATGCGTTCCAATGGGAAATTGCATTTAATGTATTTTTATGGGAAATTCAGTTTAAGTAATTTTCGTTGTACAAAACATCCCAGAGAATGCATTAATTCCGTTAACTGAGGTTCCACTGTACTGTGAAATGGTTTAGAACTGAAAATTCATGGATATTATTTTGCTAGAACATGTCTTTAATATGTTTTTCAAGTACTGCACATGGGATTTTAATTATATATAGCTACTAGCAGAGGTTGCCCGGCGTTGCCGGGCTGTTTTAAATGGTGTTGGAAAGTTTTTGTTCTTGTTGTTAATGTTTGTAAAGAAGAGGTTAGTCTATAATTGAAATTTTTAAAATTTTTATTTATACAAATTTTTTTTGGTGGCCTGTTATAAACTGTGATGAGTTTTATTTGGTGTTTTGGTTTTGTGGATGAAAAGAATAAAGGATGATATACTTTTTCCAAAAAAATTATTTAACCCAATATTTTTAGTATGTATTTTTTTAAATTGTTGTAATAATTTTAAAAATGTGAAAGTACATGTTTTTCACAATAAATGTTTTTAAACCGTGTATTGATGTTTTTGTTTTTTATTTGAGTAAAAATTCAGCACAGGATTTTTGAATAGTTTTATTTTATTTTATTGATATCTGTTTTTGATTTGTGTAAAATTGTGATTTTGTGTTATTTATTTTTAATTGTTTTTTCTCTTAGGGCCTTTTGTGTGGGGCTGTTGTGTCTTTTTGAATTTTTTTTTACTATTGTGGGCAGCAAGTGGTGCTGGTAGGAGTTATCTTGTATTTTGACTGTTTTTTCTCTCGTGGCCTCTGGGTGGAGCTTCTTCTAGTAAGTAATCTCTTTCTTTATTCATTTCTTTTCCAGTTGTTGTGGTGTGAGGTCGTGTGGTGGTGAGTTGGCTGCTTTTCTTTATTTGGGGTGGTAGTGGTGGTTGGATTTTGTGGTGTTTGGCTGGGTGCTGGGTGTGTTTTGAAATTTTGGTTTTTGTTTACTTTGTCTTGTTTGTTGGTGTTATTTTTGTTTGTTTTTGTGTATTTTTGGATGTTTTTGATTGTTTGTTTTTGTGTTTTTTGGTGTCCTATGGGGGGATCCCCTCTCTGCCGTCTCCCCTGGCTCTGGAAGGCTTGGGGGGACAGACCCCTTTTGTCTCCCCAAACCTTCCAGACTCATGGGACCCAGGAGATGGGATCAAATCCAGGCCACCCTCTGATATTAAAAGGGAAATCTCAATTGTGGTTTCCCCTTTAATATCAATGGGGGTGTGTGATCCCCCTCTCCGCTGGCTTCCTTGGGTTTGGGAGGGTTGGGTGGAGAAAAGGGGTTTGTCTCCCCAACCCTTCCGGACCCAGGAGAGCCATCGGAGAGGGGGATTCCCCCCCAACTCCGTTTTTAAAGAGAAGTAACCGCTTGGTTTCTTCTCTTTAATATGGGGCGTGTGTGGGGAGGAGAATCCCCTCTCTGCCAGGTCCCCTGGAGTCAGGAGGGTTGGGGAGACAGACTCCTTTGGTCCCCCCAACCCTCCCAACCCCAGGGGAGCCAGTAGAGAGGGGGAGCACAATACACACACACACCACCCAGTGATATTAAAGGGGAAACTCCGGTTAGGAGCTTCAGGCGCCATTGGGGAGGGGGGCTTTGGTTCCCGCAGCTTGGCGGACTTGCTCTCCCGGTGTTTTTGTTTGTTTTAATTTTTGCGCGCCGGCTTCCTCAGCGTTCTGCGCGCTCATGGAGCGCAGGACGCTGGGGTTTGTGCTTTGTTTGTGCTGCGTTTTTTTAAAATGGTTATCTTTTGATTGGCTGCGGCGCGTTTCTGAACTTTCCTTGTGCCACGCCGTGCGAGAGCCTCTCAGCCTGATTGGCTCTGGCGTGGCACGGCGCAAGGAATGTTGGGAAATGAAGTTGTTTCCCTTTTTTCGCGTTTGTGGAAAACACTGCCTGTTTTCTCAATCCTTTGTTGACCTGCAGACACAGATCGGCCGTGTGCACGAAGGGTGAGTGAAGGCAAGTAGGGCGAGGCATAGCAACCTATAGCAAGTTCCAACGGTTAACCCTTGGTTTTATAGGTTAAGATATTCAATTTACACTTGAAAATTAGGAATAAATGGCTTGCGTTCAGCTTTTGGGTGGAAAGGGTTTGTCTGTGTACTATTTACAGTTTCTAATATTAAGGCAGTCACAGGATATAGCATTATCAGTGGAAAACACTTGAATTCTAACCATCTTCTGAATAGGATGTGTAAAACAAGATGTGGCATATCTGTCTCATATCCATACATAGTAACAGGGACAGGAAGTTAAACAAAGAAACAAAAAACATGAACATGCTATCAAAATATTTTATTTTTAAAAGTCAAGTTGCAATCACAAATATGAGAGCTCCCCCCTCCCCCGAAAAGAAAATAAATCTAGAATTCTTTTGAAATCTTCACCATATTTCTACTTGACACGTGGAAAACATAAGTATTTCATAGCAGAGGAGACAAGATGGATCCTTCCAGTAACACATACAACAGAGGCCAAGGATAGAATAGCACTCTATCAGCAACACCTTTTTAGACAAACTTTGAGAGGAGTGGCTAGAACTGAAACCACACAGTAACATCCTAGCTAGGCAAGTCAGAAAGATGGTAATATCTGTAGTTGTGAATACCAATGGGAGTTCTAGAAGAACCAATATGGCTGCATTTATCCGTTCCTCTATTTAAGTCAGCCACTAGAACAAATGTGTAATAGAAGTCAGATATGAAAGAATTCAAACAATGTGATGAATAAAACAAGAAAAATAATAAATAGCAGGAACCGGGGTACCATACAGTGCTGGCATCTTGTCTAGGTACATTCTAAGTGTAATGAATCAAAATGTAGCCTTTGCTTTTTAGTGGATTTAAAATGGTTACTGTGTTTCTTTGCTTCCTGAGCGGGGATGAAGAAAAGTCGTGGAATGTGGCCTTCAAGCAAGGTGCAGCTTCCTGTCTTCTTGGAATTCATAACAATTTCATACTGTGGGAACGGAAGTGCAGAAGATGGACATTAGAATGCATAGTCTTATTGGTTAGGAGACAGGAAGAGGCGGAATGAAAGATGGAAAATGGGTTTGGTTGTCTTAGAATCGTGATGGCGAACTTTGGCACTTCAGATGTTCTTGGACTTCAATTCCCAGAAGCCCAAGCATTCTGTGAATCCACACAAATGGATTTACTGTGATTCATTCGCCCCGCGCTTCCCTCGTCACTCCCGGAAGCTGAAGTAAAACACGCCTGTACGGTTAAGACTCTTCCGGGTTAACCCTTCCTCCGTACGGGCGCATGTTACTTCTGCTTCCGGGAGTAACGAGGGCAGTGCGGGGCGAATGAATCACAGTAAACCCCGACTCACATATGCCTCGAGTTACATAAAATTCAACTTACATAATGTCCCGATTTACACAATTTCCTATGGGTTTACTTCGAGTTACATAAAGATTCTTTTTCCTATGGCTTTGCTTCGAGTTACATAAAACAGGAAAAAACGTTTGAGGCATGAGGAATAAAAATATTGTTGATTTTAATATCACGTTGTTTATAATAGTTCACTGTCTTCCAGTAAATCTATGTTGTAAAAGTTGACCGGTTAAACAACTTTTTCTGGGGAACTTCCCTTCTTCAGACAACTTAATAGCTTTACTTTCCAACTTCTGGATTCATCATGCTATATAGTTTATATCGCATGGTAATTCTTATGTTGTGTCCTAGCCTCACATCGTGTTTTCTTTCTGGGCTGTGGACATAAAAATCATTTCCTTATGGGTTTGCTTTGATTTAGATAAAAATTTCATTTTTGCTATGGGTTTGCTTCGAGTTATGTAAAAAATTAATTTTTCCTATGACTTTGCTTCGAGTTACATAAAAAACCAATTTAAGCAAAAGCCTACGGAATGGACTTTTTTTTCGTAAGTAGGGGTTTTACTGTACAGTATATCCATTTTATGTGAAGCTGTTTGATAGTACCAGTAGTATTGTTTTCAGAATCTATTTCAGAAAGACTTAAATAGTGTAACAAATTACCCTTTTCTCCTTCAGGGCAATGTTTTGCAATGATTTAAAAGAAAAATATGAAGAAAAAATAGAAATTAAGGGAGTTGATGAAGAAACAATGCAAATTCTCTTGGATTATACATATACAAGCAAAGTACTGATCACTAAGGAAAATGTGCAGAAAGTCTTGGAAGCTGCCAGCCTCTTTCAGGTTAGTGATTACTTCAAGCACATGGAAAATTACACAAACCCAGATCACACACAGCATTAAAATCATGGACCAACGCTTGGGAAATTAAAAAAATATGAGTTATCAGTGCATTTTCAAAGCAGGCCCAGACAAAAGATGGTTAGTTACTGCTATAGTAACTCTTTACTTTCCCATTTCTCAGATGCATCTATAATATTTGTTTTTATTTATTTAAGAAAAAAACCCTGAATGCTTCAGGTCATTAGCCTATGTTACAAAATATCATTTCCTGTCATCTGCCTTCTTGAGACCAGCATCAGAAGTACAGCGTGGGGCAGAGCTTGAGCCATATAATATTTCTTCCCCCACCAACTTACAACCTCGCTCCCCACCACTAATATACATAATTAAAAATTTTCAAGATAAATCACAAAAGGAGCAAAATATCTCACATTATGTTAGATTCATAAAGTAATATACAGTGGTACCTCGAGTTATGGATGCCTCGTGTGATGAAACTTTTGCTATATGAATGAAAATCCATTGAAAATAATGCCTCGCGTTATGAATTTAAATTCATAACTCAAAATGCATTTTCCCATAGGAATGCATTGAAAACCAATTAATCCATTCCAGAGGTCTGAAAAAAGGTTTTCAATGCACTCCTATGGGAAACTGCATTTCGAGTTACAGATTTTTCATAATACAAAACATCCCGGGGAACACGTTAAATTTGTAACTTGAGGTACCACTGTAATTGTACCTTTATTATTGCCCACTGGTATTAATTGCAAGTAAATAGTAATTTGCAACTCTTCCCTTCCAAGCTCTGCCATGGATAAAATGGGCTAATATGGACTGTTGCAGCAATTTTTGATTATCCCGATTCCTGAAAGAAGAGAGAGCTATGGGGACTGTCACAAGCACTTGCACTGATTGGAATCCAATCCCTCTATCCATGAGGTCACCATTACAACTGTCTTTTTCCTACCATGTCTAGACAAGACATGAAACTGCCAAAATGAAGGCACCTTTTGGTGAGTTCATTCCGCAGTTCATTTCACCTGACCTAGTGTGAGAAAGATTAGCCAGCAACACAAGGTTGCCATTACCAGGGTATGCCCGGTTGTGGTTCAAAAATACCACAGTCTTCAAGGAGGCTCTTTCTGTGTACCCTCCCTGCCCTCGAAATGTTTGTGCTTAGGCAAGTTCAGTTCAGTTAAGATGGCTAGGCAGGCAGATGGGCTGCTCAGTGGAAATGATGACCAGAACATAAGGGCTGACTCTTTATTTTCCCTGTTGCTGCCATTTTGATTCAATCTGCTCCACATTGATGGGGCCAACGTAACTGAGACCAACTGAAATATCACAAAATATTAAGTAAGCTTTCAAATTCTAGAATGCATTTTCAAGTTTACTTGCAACTTTATGGTGTTCTTAACAGATTGCGGTAAAAATTATGACAGTCTTGTTGCTTTGGGTTTTTGGTTTGTTTTATGTATATATAATATATTCTTCTATCTATCTATCTACATTTCTAGCTCACCTTTTTGAATACAATAGCATCCTGCAATTTTTAACGAGTAGTTCTTCTTTTGAAGGGCTAAAACTTCCATGTGTCAAAGTGTGTCTGAGTGTCAATAAGGCTAAGATATGATATGAAGGAGAAAGTCTATGAAAGTGGTAATGATATGCATAGAGTACACCTAGTCTTTAGAGCTTGATTCCTTTAAACACTGGCCCACATGTTTCTTTAAAAACAGGAACTGAGTGCTTTTAAGGCAAAGTCTGTTATCTTTCAGTTTTCATAAGTAGCCTAAATGTTTCAACAACAGGACATGGCTGTGAGCACAAGATTCTGCTGAAAATACTTTAATAATCCACATGTTCTTTAAATTGTGTTTCTGGTTTTTCCACTTCTCTCTTCTCCTTTTAATTACTTTTAAAGAGCCACACAGTTTTGAAGGGAGGTGCGGTAAAAATAATATCAAACTATGGTGGAGTTTCCTTAACACTCTAGGGGAAAAATAACTCAGATCTCTCACATCCTTCATTACCTGGACATGTTATTCATCCGTTATACCATAACTGCCTCCTCCCTCTCTACTCACAACCCCTGGCCATGCTGCCTAGGGCTGATGATGCTCTGGTTGTCATATTTGGGAGATTCCCAGCTGGGGAAGGTTATCTAGTGCAATTAGGTGAATCGTTAAGAAAGGGTTGGAAACCAAGCCATGATCTTGATAAATGCTGAATACTAGAGCTTTCTAGGTGCTAAATGATCTCCCTAGATGATTAATATTACTGTATAAGATTTTCACTTCTAATTTTAAAGGCTGAATGATGTGTGCTAAAAGGAAGTTTTTTCTTTTTCTTTTGTATCTAGGCCAGACATGAAACTGCCAAAATCAAGCCACCTTTTGATGAATTCATTCCACAGTTCCTTTCACCTGACCTAGTGTGAGAAAGATTAGCTGGCACAAGGTTGCTGTTGCCTGGGGTATGCCCAATTGTGGTACAAAAATTCTACAATATTTAAGGAGGGTTTTCCCATGTACACCAAAAGGAAGATGAGGAGCACTCAGCCTTAAAACAAGATTTAGGGTGCTGCCAGACATGGTCTTTAATATGCAAGAACAGTACTATATCTCAAAACTTGCATATTAAAGATATGCAAGTACTATATCTTAAAAGGGACTGCAGTGGCTCAAGTGGCTATGACACTGACTGGAAGGCTGAAGGTCAGCAGTTTGATACGTGAGTACTGCAGGACGGAATGAGCTCCCCTCTTTGTCCTAGCTCCTGCCAACCTAGCAGTTTGAAAGCAAGAAATTACAAGTAGGTGGGAAGGTAAACTCCATTATGGGGGAGCGGGCCGACCTGGCATGTATCACTGAGACCTGGCTGAGACCAGAGGATGGGGTTCCTCTGTCAGAAATGTGTCCAGCTGGGTTCAGTATTTGGCACCAGCCTAGGGATAAGGGTAAGGGCGGTGGCGTTGCCATCATAGCCAGGGAGTCACTGGGAGTCACCAGGGCTACTGCTCCACAAATTCTGGGCTGTGAGGCCCTGCTTCTGCGTCTGGGCTCTAAGGGTCAGTTGGGAGTCTTACTCCTGTACCTGCCCCCTTGCAGGGTAAGGGACTCCCTGCCTGAGCTCCTCGAGGCCATCTCAGCGTTGGCATTGGAGTTCCCTAGACTGATGGTTCTGGGGGACTTCAATTTGCCTTCGCTGGGGACTGGCTCCGAGGTGGCTCAGGAGTTCATGGCTTCCATGGCAGATATGGACCTGATTCAGGTAATTCAGGGCCCGACCAGGGGCAGTGGCCACACACCAGATTTAATCTTTTTGTCGGAGCGGTGGCAGAGTGATCTGAGACTACGGAAATTAGACATAACACCTGTGCCATGGTCAGATCACTATTTGGTGGCTCTAGACTTCCTGGGTGCGACGCTGCACCGTAGGGAGGCAGGGCCTATTAGAATGGCCCGCCCCAGGCAACTGATGGATCCTGATGGATTCCAGAGGGAACTGGGGGATTTCCCTCTGGATCGGCAACACGATTCACCCGAGGCGCTGGTCGACCTGTGGAACAGGATGACTACAGCGGCCTTGGATGAAATCGCACCACTACGGCCTCTCAGAGCTCATCGAGCTAGGTCATCTCCATGGTTCACAGATGAACTGCGGGAGCTCAAACGGGCAAAGAGACGCCAAGAGCGCCGCTGGGTGAAGACCCAGAGAGACTCCGATTGGACACTAGCTAGGGCCGCTATTAGGGCCTATCTAGTGGCGATGGAGGTGGTGAGGCGACAATACTTCACCACCCTTATTGCCTCCGCTGATAATCGCCCAGCCACCCTGTTTCGGGTTACCAGGTCTCTCCTTGGTAGGGGGACCCCGGTGCCCGGTTGGCAGGGGTCGGCTGAGGACTTTGCTGACCATCTAGTGGAGAAAATCGATCGGATTCGTTCTGGGTTTAATCCTGGCGTGGATGGGGAGAGTCCGGAGGGAGCCGGAGCACAGTCTTGCCATGCCATCTGGGACCGGTTTGATCCAGTTGCCCCTGATGAAGTGGACAGGCTCCTTGCAGCTGTGCGCGCCACTACCTGCCCTTTGGACCCCTGTCCCACCTGGTTGGTGAAAACCTCCAAGGCAGTGACAGGTGGCTGGGTTGGGGCTGTGATCAATGCATCATTGCGGGAGGGGGTGTTTCCTGCACCTTTAAAACATGCTTTGGTGCGCCCCCTCCTGAAGAAATCTTCCCTCGACCCAGCTGTCCTAACTAACTATAGGCCTGTCTCAAACCTTCCCTTTTTAGGGAAGGTGTTGGAGAAGGCAGTGGCGTGTCGGCTGCAGGGGGTACTGGATGAAGCGGATTATCTGGACCCTTTTCAGTCAGGATTCAGGCCTGGATATGGTACCGAGACGGCATTGGTCGCACTGATGGATGATCTCTGGCGGGAGCGGGACGGTGGTCATCCATCCGTCCTTGCTCTTCTTGACCTCTCAGCGGCTTTCGATACCGTTGACCACGGTATCCTTCTGGAACGGCTCCGAGGTTTGGGAATCCAGGGTACTGTGTGGTCCTGGTTTTCCTCATTTCTGAAGGGTCGGTCCCAGTCGGTGTGGTTGGAGAGTGAGAGGTCCAGTCCTAGGCCCCTCAAATGGGGGGTTCCTCAGGGCTCGGTGCTCTCTCCTCTCCTATTTAACATCTACATGAAACCGCTGGGTGAGATCATTCGCTCCCATGGGGTGCGGTACCATCAGTACGCGGATGACACTCAGTTGTACATCTCGGCCCATGGGGACCCCAGTGATGCCGTCAAAGTCCTTTCCAGATGCCTGGAAGCTGTGGGGGTCTGGATGGGGGCTAACGGGCTACAGCTGAATCCCAGCAAGACTGAGTGGCTATGGATAGGGGGTCCTGCGTTAATCCGGGAGTTACCATCGTTGGTTCTGGATGGGGCTATTTTGCCCCAGACAGACCCGGTGCGCAACTTGGGGGTCCTCCTGGATTCACGGCTACTGCTAGAAGAACAGGTGGCGGCTGTGACCAGGAGGGCTTTCGCCCAACTTCGGGTGATTCGCCAGTTGCGCCCACTCCTGGACCGGGACTCCTTGCTCATGGTCACCCATGCTCTGGTTACCTCCAGACTAGACTATTGCAATGCGCTCTACATGGGGCTGCCCTTGACGACCATTCGGAGGCTACAGCTGGTCCAAAATGCGGCTGCCCGGGTGGTGATGGGGTGTGGGCGTTATGCTCATGCTTCGCCACTGCTCCGGGAGCTGCACTGGTTGCCAGTATGTCTCCGGGTGCAATTCAAGGTGCTGGTTTTGACCTTTAAAGCCCTATATGGTAGTGGGCCAGGTTACCTAAGAGACCGCATCGCCCTGAGGACGTCTGTCCGTCCAACCAGAGCGGACCGGAGGGGCTCTCTAATTGTTCCATCAGCCAGAGGGGCTCGCCTCTCTGGCACAAGGAGGAGAGCCTTCTCCGTGTCTGCACCGGCCCTCTGGAACCTCCTGCCAACAGAGCTACGTCTTCGGACGGAGCTGCTGCCTTTCAGAAGGGATCTTAAAACCTGGCTGGCAGGTCAAGTGTGGGGTGCGGGTGGAAGGGTAACCACCATGGGGTGGTTGGTGTAGAGGAACCCTTCCCCATGGTGCCTTTTCGATCCTGCAGCCCTTGCTTTTTAGGGGGTGGGTAGTCTTAACTTTTTTACTGTTTTAACTGTTTTTAGGATTATTATTGTATTTGTGAATTGTATGTAAACTCCTTGGGTTGCCCTGGGGTTACTTTTTATGTTGTTAGCCGCCCAGAGTCGGCCTTGTGTTGAGTGGGCGGGATATAAATTGAATAAATAAATAAATAAATAAAAATAAACAGCATTCCGTGCACTCCAGTGTCTAGTAATGCCTGCCACATGACCACGGAAACGTCTGCAGAAGCAGACAGCGCTGGCTCTTCGGCTTTGAAACAGAGATGAGCACTGAACCCTAGAATTGGATACTACTGGCTTTCGAGCAAGGGAAACCTTAACTTTACTATATCTCAAAGTCCAAGATATATTTATTAACTGAATAGGACATCCATAGCAAAGAAGGATTGGCTCCACATACATAGTCTCTAAAGCCCTACAATAAAACACAAATGCAAATACGTAAGATCACTATGTGGATTTGCGCTTCCAGTGCCTCTCCTACATAAATATTGAAATCCTACTACTAGATGATAAGGGCCCTTTCCACCTTCATGGGAACAAGCAACTCCTGCCTCTCCACCTTTCTTTCTAATGAAAATCTTTACTCACAGCCTCTTTGGCTGAACCAAATAACCTGTAGGGTTTACATAACTACAAGCAACTATGTCACCCATCCATATAGAATTATGGAGTGGTATTCTCTAATATTGCGCCAGTATGCCTGAGTAATTTTCAGGGCAATAGGTCATTGTTTTGCTCTTTTGTGTGCATCACTAGCTCCATCTGAAGATGTTACCATGCTGGTTATCTTCCAATACAAAAAACCAACAAGCTGTATATTTTGCTGTTGTAAGTGTGTTGAGCCAACGACAGAGGGAGAAATGTTTTAGGTTGATAACCATCAGCCTATTTAGAAGAAGGCCGCTCTCAAGTGGTAAAAGAGATCTGTATGTTGACAGCACACTATTATCCTCAGTGGAATAGCTTGTATTTAGTGTATTTTGTGAACAATCATTGAAAGGAAAAGATGGATTTAATTTGCACTCTGATTGGTGAAGCAAAGAACTTTATAATGTGACATAAATGACACTGTACAGTGGAACCTCGGTTAAAGTAATTAATGGGACATTTCTTACAGGGAAAATTTCTTTAACCAAATTTACCATAGGAATACATTGAATGCAATTTCCCATAGGAATGCATTGAAAACCAAAATACATTAACTGACATGTGGGTTCCCATAGCAATGCATTGAAAACCAATGAATCTGTTCTGAAAAAAATTCCGTAAACCGAGCCACTATTTTCTATGGGTTTCATTTTGTTATGCAATTTTTATGTTAACCGAGGTTCCACTGTATTGCATTTACAGATTGATTGTGCCAATATTTATCTTTAGAATTGTGATACTAGAGATATTAACAAGATGAATCGGAGTGCTTGCCTTGTAGAGGAGGACAGCAACTAAGCCAGTTATCTTAACCTATAAAGAAGGGATGTGGCCGTTTGTGTGTGGAATGCGTTGCCACACATGTCCAGCCTATCCTGTGATGTGGGATGCCAGCTCTTGAAACAGCAGAGGGGAAATGGCAAGAGCAAGAGGCAGATATCCGTCAGGGAAGGTGCTCTCCCTGGCGGATCTCTGGCTGCCACCTGTGCATTTGCCCCTCCACTGTTTCGAGGTCTGGCTTGAAACAGCAGAGGGGGAAATGCAAAGTCACCAAGCAGGGATCCGCCAGGGAAGACACCTCCCCTGATGGATACCTGCCTCTCGCCCTACGATTCCCCCACGCTGCTTCGAGGCACCCCTCAAAACAACGGAGGGAGAAATGCAAAGGCGCCATAGGGGAATGGCTCTCCCCTCAGCCAGCGGTAGCACCATAGGGGAACAGGCCAGTGCCACGGGTTGAGCACCCCACAAAAAACCCCGTTGAAGACGGGCACCAATGCTAGTCTATATATATAAAACAGGTGTGGCCTTGTATATGCTCTATACAAATCTACACCCCTGGACCAATCGCACTGAAAATTGGCACATACGTATCTTGCCCTCCAGAGACCAGCAGGGGAGTCACAAGTCCCATGGGGGTGTGTGTATGCCCCTAAATTGATCTGCAAATGGAAGAATACTCGACAGGAGGGTGTGTGTGTGTCTCCGTAATGTGATAGTGATGCTAGTGTCATAGTCCCAGGTAGGTCACCCGATTGTGACATCATCGTGATGTAATTGAGCTGGCTAATGTCACAGTCCCATGTAGGGACACAAAGGGGACGCATGTATGGGAAGGATAAAGGCGTACTGTCAACGGAGAAGTGGGACGGGTGAGGGAAGAGAGAGATGGAGGAAGGGATGTCACAGTCCCAGGTAGGGACGGGTGAGGGAGGCAGAGAGGAGACGGTGAGGGAAGAGAGAGACAGAGGAAGGGAGGCAGGCATGACCCCCCCCCCCCAGGAGGATAGCCTACAGTAAAAAAAAAAAAACCTTGCAAGGCTGGGTAATCGGCTAGTACATAATAAAAATGACATTTACACATTTCACACTAAACAGCACCATTGCTTCTTTACTTTCTGAAGGGTTTTCACGTTGAGTAAATTCATAAACAAACAGAGGGCATATGTATATAGTAACTTCACTGTGTTTCCTTTTATGTTTGCAGTTTTTGCGGATGGTAGATGCGTGCTCTAATTTCCTAATTGAAGCTCTTCAACCAGAAAACTGCATTGGGATTTTACGACTGGCTGATACCCATTCACTTGATAAACTGAAGCAGCAGGTCAAGAGCTACATTATTCAGAATTTCACACAAGTGCTGAATTATGATGAATTCTTAGACTTGCCTGCAGACATCTTGTATTGCATGCTGAAGAGCGATGAACTCTGTGTCACTGAAGAAGCTCAAGTGTTTGAGACCGTTATTAACTGGGTACATTACAAAATGGCAGAAAGACTCCCTCTCTTACCACATGTTCTTGAGGGTGTCCGGTTGCCCCTTCTGGACCCTTGGTATTTTGTGGAGACTGTAGAATCTGATCCACTCATCAGACAGTGCCCTGATGTTTTCCCCCTCCTCCAAGAAGTCAGAATGTACCATTTGTCAGGGAATGAGGTAAGTTTTGAAAAATATAGAGAGTTTCCATGAATCACCTTGCTTCTTGGGAACTACCATATTTGCTAGCATATAAGATGCACCGGAGTATATATTATTGCCAAAATTGTCCACTATAGGTCACTATATACAGTACAAGACACACTCAATTTTTCCAGTTTACTTTAAGGGGAGGAGTGAGTCTTCTATGCCAGCAAATAGGGTATTTGTTCTGCAGTCAGTTTTCTGCAGTTCTCCCATTTCCTACATGCAGTGATGGGCTCCAAAATTTTTACTACCACACTGTGGGCATGGTATGGTGGGCATGGCCAGGGAGAAAGCCCTGCGTTGCACACAAATTAGGACTACTTTATTTCAAAACTTGGATGGACGGGACTAGCCAGAATTTCTACTACAGGTTCTGGCGAACTGGTGCGAACCTGCTGATGCCCACCACTGCCTACATCTGGTAAACTGTCATTCTCCCTAGAGGAAAGCTAATTTCCTATAAAGTATTTTAGACAGACATTTGGGAGCTTTTATTAGAAAAGTAAGGTTTGAGATGTGTTATAATAGCAGTTTGATTGTAGATGAAGAGTGCCGAAGAATAAAAAAAAAAGGAGAATACAAAAAGACAGAGTCATTTATAATTATTTATTTTACCTAGTAAAAGTAAATAAGTAATGTACTGGTTTTATGTCATACTTACATTGATAACTTTATTGTTTTAGTTTTAATAGTAAAATAAATTAATAGTAAATTAATTGAAAGAATTGTTGCTACTAGTTGCTCTTTTCTTAAAATGAATTTACTCAGACATATGTGCTTCAGCAAACAGACTTGCACATTAAGCCTGTGTATATCTTCTAATAGCCTGGATGCACTAATGTACTAAATGCATGATACAAACATGAAGAAAATCATATGCAGCAACAAGTCAATTACTGTCACTACTTGGAGTAGTGGTTATCTCAAGAAAATTAAACAAGAAAACACACACACACACAAAACACAACAAATGTGTCATCTAGTTAGACCCTGGGAGGCCCAAAGAATTAGCATGATTGTATCCATAAATCTTTACCTATATGAAGGGGTTAGGTTGGTGCATGTCCGGCATTAGCGGCCACACCCGGCCCAACCATCCCGTACCGAGCCAGACACACTTACCTTTAGACCGTCTGAGGGTCGCCACAAGGGTCTGGTCACTGAGAGTGTGGGGCAACCGCCCCACAAAGCAGAACAAAAAAAGAACTACACGTTCCAGCATCTTCCGCGCTGTGCCACCCCTCAGCCAATCAGGCTGAGGGACACGAGTGTGGAGGAGGCCAGGAAAGCTCCGTGTGCTAAAAAAAGGCTGACACGGAGTCTCCCCGCTACCTCGCCAAAGCTGCACGGGAAAAGGGGTGACTTCCCCTCCCCCCCCAAAGCTGCGGCAAGGCCGGCACTGGCCTCCGTGGCCACAAGGAGATGATGGACTCTCCCCACCACCTCACCAAAGCAGCACGGGGAGAGGAGGGGCTCCCCCTCCCCCCCCGAAGCTGTGGTGAGGCTGGTGATGGCCTCTGTGGCCGTGGTGAGAGAAGGGTCCACATCTCTCTTGGTTGGCGGGGGACAAACTTTTTTGTCCCCGCCAAACAAGAGAGCAGCGAACAACTTCCCTCCGGGAGACGAAGGCTGTGCCTTCGCCTCCCAGAGGGAAGGAATCGCCTACCAGGGAGGGTGTTCGCTTCTCTCTTGGTTGGTGGGGGATGAAGCTTTGGCCGCCGCCAAACAAGAGAGAAGCGAACCACTTCTCTCCGCACCCTGGCGACGAAGGAATGGGATGAATGCAGAGCTCCCCCATCTCTCTCTCTTTCTCCACTCTCTTTCTCCACCCTCTCTCCCCCTCCCCCTCCCCCTCTCTCCTCCTGCTCTCTCTCTTCCCCCTCTCTCTCCCCCCTCTCTCTTCCCCCCTCTCTCCCTCTGTGTGTATTGTGTGTGTGGTTGTGTTGTGTGTGTGGTTTTGGTGTGTGTGTGATTGTGTGTATTGTGTTTGTGTGTATTGTGTGTGTGTTGTTGTGTGTGGTTGTGTTGTTTGTGTGTATTGTGTGTGCGTGCGTTCTGTGTGTGGTTGTGTTGTGTGTGTGTGGTTGTGTTGCGTGTATGGTTGTGGTGTGTGTGTGTGTGTGTGTGTGTGTGTGTGTGTGTGTGTGTGTGTGTGTGTGTGTGTGTGTGTGTGTGTGTGTGTGTGTGTCCCAAAACCACCCCAACCACCAACATGCAAGTTATACTTGCCTGACAGGGCCGGGCAAAAAAAAAATGCTAGTTTTTACTAAATTGCTGAGTATCCATTCAGACACCTTTCCTTAAAATGGAAAAATAATGAGGGACCAGTTGGTAATTGATTTGGCATGATCATCAGTGGCTCCAAGAGAAACCACTAACAGTGTTTTCCAGAACAAATGATTTTAGCTTTCATTGGCTAGAATGATTTACCTAAGCTTTATACAGCTAGGCACAGTTGTCTCGTGGAATATTCATGTTTTAAAGTAGATCCAGTTCCTTACAACCAGGCATTCCTGAGAAATTGCACAAAGGGTCTGAAGTTGTGTAGAAACAGTGGCCTTTGGCAAACACCTAGGGATTCATTGGCTGGGAAGGAAGGTGACCTTTTGTAATGATATCGCACACCAGAGATCTGTTTAATGTTTCCTTTATTTAGGTCATTTCAGAAAGAACAAAGCCGAGGATGCATGAATTCCAGTCAGAGGTCTTTATGATCATAGGTGGCTGCACAAAGGATGAAAAATTTGTGGCAGAAGTAACATGCCTTGATCCTTTGAGGCGCAGCCGTCTGGAAGTGGCAAAACTGCCAAACACAGAACAAGAAACAGAGAGTGAGAATAAAAAATGGGTGGAATTTGCTTGCATTACATTAAAAAATGAAGTCTACATATCAGGTAAGGAAAATGAGAATATTCATGGAAATAAATGAGCGTGATCTGTTGTGCCTAAAAAGGTACAGTCACTCAAAGGCAATGCACAGGCAGGCTTGGTACAATGAACTATGCAGGCCCCTGCCCCACAATTTTTAATCAAACAGCAATTGCACTGAGTCCTGCTCTCTTAAAAGAGAATATTGATTAGTAAAGGTCTCCCTTGCTCAAAAGCAAGTCATGTCTGACTTTAGGGGGCATTTCTTATCTCCCTTTGTAGCCAAAGAGCCAGTGCTGTCTGCATCTGCAGATGTTTCTGTGGTCATGTGGCAGGCATTACTAGATACTGGAGTACACGAAAAGCTGCTACCTTTCTTGCTGAAGTACTATTTATCTACTTACAATTTCTTGCTTTCAGGAGCTGGGGCAGACGACGGGCACTTACTCCTTTGTGCAACACTCAGGTCTCAAACTGCTGACCTGCCGACTTTTCGGTCACCAAGCTCAGCATCTTAACCACTAAGCCACGGTGTCCCTTTACTTTAATATTGATTACTTGGATGTAAAAGTACTTCCTTCGAAAGACTTGAGGTTCTGGGTAGATCAAGATTCCAGAGATTTAATGAAAGGGACTCCATTTCTACAAACACATAGTCTATGCCCAGTTGCATGCAACTAAAAGTAAGGTTTTGAAACTATCAGTTTGGTAAAACAAATAAAACACTTAAAGAAATGAGAGGTTGTAGGCCAGATGGACAAAACCGCTGTAAGAAATGCATACTATTAGATTATGTTTTTTGGTCTGGCTATACAAAAACCTAAGGAAAATTCTGGAGCATGGGTTCTATATTTGATGTGTTCCGTTTATTGCAGGAGGAAAAGAGACACAGCACGAAGTCTGGAAATATAATTCATCCATCAACAAATGGATCCAAATTGAATATTTAAATATTGGAAGATGGAGACATAAAATGGCTGTTCTTGGTGGCAAAGTGTATGTGCTTGGTGGTTTTGATGGTATACAGCGAATCAACAGTGTGGAAACCTATGATTGTTTTCACAATTGTTGGTCAGAGGTAAAGTACACATGTATTTTCAATGGAAGTTGAAACAAGTTTAAAAAGATTACTATCAGGTGTTAGCGTATAAACAAATGGTGATTTCACATATGTTGCTGCAGATGTTTTTTTACGATCAAATACTTTTTGTTTCACCTGTGTTTTCTAAATATACGATGCAATGTAAAATTAGCCAGAAAATATTCTGTATTTTAAAATGTCATTTCCCCTACATCAGTGATGGTGAACCTTTTAGAGACCGAGCGCCCAAGGTGGCAGGGGAGATTGTGGCAGGCATCATGCGTGCCCACCCATGTGATGTCACCAGCATGCTTCAATGGTGCATGTGCTTGCGCACCACCCCCTCATCACCAAGCTTCATGCCTCCCAGAAAGCTTCCCCAGACAAGCCCTCGCTGCTGCGCCAGGCCCCTAAGATGCCCCCAAGTAGTGCCATGCAGCCACGCCGGAAAAGCCTCCTGGGCTCTGGAAAAACCCTGTGTAGCCTCCCCCTACTGTGCCACCCCACCCCTGACAGGCCTTCCCAGCCCCCTGGCGGGCCTTCCCACTCCCCCAATGGGCCTTCCTATCCCCCGATGGGCCTTCCTACCCCTCCCTCCCACCGGGGCTTCCCCCCATGAGTGCGCCCCACCTTACTTCCCACAGACACAGCCTCCTGGCTGGGATTTCAACCTTCCCTCTTGGCAGAGAGAAAGAGGGGTTGGGGTTGGGATGTGGTGCAGGCCAGGATACGCGGGCTAGGGATTCCCCTCGATGACACGTGTGCCAGGAGAAAGGCTTCTGCATGCCACTTCTGGCAAACGTGCCATAAGTTCACCACCACTGCCCTACATTATCACAATTACACATAGATGTGCATATATGGGTCAAAGTCAGTAATACAATTAATATAATATTGGCAACACAGTTTACTTAGGAGGACTATCAATTTATTCTAACACAAACTTGCCTCAGTCTATTTTGGCAAATTAGCCTGCTTTTCTTCTGTAACTTGTCACTGAGAGATAAGCATGTTTCAGTTTCATTTGTGTGCCAGATTCTTCGGGTGCATAGCTCTGAAAGATCTCTATGTTTAGAGGGGTAAATGGTCAGAGGAAGAAATAAACATTTGCTTGGATATCTGCCCTTATACAGTATGGGTGGCAATCTATAGGTGCTGACTTTGGTACAAATGTCATTGACTTCAGAAGGATTTAACTCTTTGGGATATGTGTTGAATTATACTTCTAATTTCACATGTTCAAATACACTGTATTAAGATGGCCACAGAGTAGATATGAATCTAATGGAAGATTGTTATGTTTAAAAAAAGTTGTTCTAGCATTTCTGACTTCTCCTTGCTAATTTATACTGCTGAAATCAAGCAACTCAGAAAGGGGTAATCAGGATAAATTGTGCATTTGTGTAAGAGGACTATGAATGTTGGTATTCAGAACAAATTCCTAGGTTTAGCATTCCTTATTTTAAATGCCTTGTGTTTTGTACCAGCCTCTAGTTTGTACTGAAGATCTAAACATGGCTGATCCCAGAAACCTAAAGCCATCTCAGTCCTTAGTATACTACTTAATAGTGGATATTAAATAGTTATCAGAGATGTTTGCTTGCTTAATACATTTATATACAATCCCTCTGTAGATCAAAAGTTTCCCACTCTGGATGGTTTACAATTTTAAAATACAATGATACATTAAAACAGTGACACTCCTGGTAACAATAACTATAATAAATAGGTAGGAATTTGGGGTCCAAACCCAAGATCAATTAAATGCCTAGGGGAGAGACATTATGTTGTGTAATTTGCTCAAGTTATATACAGTACAACTATTTTGTCAATGAGCAATACCTAATTTTGGTGTATGAAAACCAAGACACAGGACACAGCCTCGGGCTGGGTTAACTCAGGTTTATTGCATGGTGGTCAGAGGGAACATGAGGTAATGGTGGATCGATAGCTCTTTATATACAGTAGTAACACATTTGAACGTGGTTCCATGATAGCCCATTGGCTACTGTCTGCGTGACGTCATTGCTGGTCACGCCCTTCTTGTCCAGGTGTAGTTGGTGGCGGGAAAACTTCCCGCGCTGTTGCCTTTGATGAGTTTGGACCAAGAGAGCTTGGACGCTCGCTGCTGCCAGCTGGTGGTCATTAGCTCGCGTCCTATTACAGGGTTTATGTGATACAGCTGAAGGTTACATTGTTATCCATAGGCAAGGTTACATTGGTTCAGATACATTGTTATCCGTGTGGAGGATCAAACCATTAGGACACAACACCCCTCCCCCCTAGGATGAGACGAAGTCTCGAAACCACACTCCCCCCCCCCTAGGATGAGACGAAGTCTCTCAGCCAAGATGGCTTATTTCGAACACGCTGGGGTCTCGGTGCGGGCTGCCTTCCCCCGGGTTTGCTACCTTCTCTTTGTCCCCTGGTTTCCTGCCCTGTAAGTGGAGAGGGAGACTCGTTAGTGACTTGCCGCGGCTCCGCGGCGTTGTTGGGAGGTGTGTGCTTTATTGGGGAAGAACCGGGGGCACCGGGGGCTAACGAAAAACCCCTCTTCTCGCTTGGACGGGTGGGGGAACACTCCCGAAAACCCCCCCGGCTCGCAAAATCAAAATCAGAATTAAATTCGGGGGCAGCGGTCGCGAACTCTTCTCCCCCTTCCCCAGCCTCTGATAGAACTGGCGTATCAAAAGGGTATGAGTCGGGGCCGCTGCTTTCCCCCCTTGTTTGGGACCATTGTCCTCTGCTGTCTCCCCCTTGGGCTAAACGGGTGGGGGAGAACCCTAACGCTGACTTCTGTTGCTGAGCTCCACTGACCGGCCCCCCACTCACTCGGTGCCTAAGTTGGTCCGCGTGCCTCCTCCAGAGGAGACCGGTGCTAGTCTCGACCCGGTACGACACTGGCCCCGTCTGTTCCACAACCGTCCCTGGCACCCAGGCTGGACCTGCGCTGGCGTAGTTCCTGCAGTGAACAGGATCGCCGGCGGCGAAACCTTTCGAGACTGCCAACCCTATGTTTTTTCCTTTGTCCTCGACTCTCGTCGGGTCTAGCCTGGACAGGATCGTGGTCAGTTTTCGCCGCATCAACAGCTCTGCCGGCGAGTAACCTGATGCTAAGGGGGTCACCCTATACGCTAACAAAAACTGACATACTTGGTGATTTAGGTCCCCCGGGCCCATGCGTCGCAGCGCATCCTTTGTCGTACGCACCAGCCGTTCCACTTGGCCATTCGTGGCCGGGTGAAACGGCGCGGATGTGACATGCCGAATGGCGTTTGCCTCCATGAATGCCTTGAATTCAGCGGAGGTGAAACAACTAGCGTTATCGCTGACTAAAGTGTCGGGTAAACCGAACGTGGAAAAGACTCTCCTTAGCTGGCTAATTGTAGTGGCGGAGGACGTACTCTTTACTGGGATAACCTCCAACCACTTGGAGAATGCATCCACCACCAGGAGAAACATTGTTCCTCGGAATGGGCCAGTGAAGTCTACGTGCACCCTGGACCATGGCCCCCTTGCTGTGTCCCATTCCCTATGCGGAAGACGGGCCGCCTCTGGTCGGGAGCCCTGGCATGCCTCACAAGTGCCGACCATGTGCTCAATGTCCGCGTCCAGCTGTGGCCACCAGAAGTAACTCCGGGCCAGCGCCTTGGACCGGACGATGCCGGGGTGGCTGACGTGCAGCAGTTCGAGTACCCTCGGTCGCAGGGACGTAGGAACCACCACCCGTTGGCCCCACAAAAGGCAGCCCCTCTCTAGGGACAACTCTATTTTTTTCCGAAAAAATGGGTCGAATTCCGTACCTGGGGATGACGCCGGCCACCCCTTCTGTACCCATGAGCTAACTTTCTCTAGCGTTCTGTCCTTGCCTGTGGCCCTGGCAATGTCGGCTGGTACTATTGGGGGTGAGTCTAAAACCTCTATTAACAAAACCTGGTGATCTCTTTCTGCCCTTTCCTTTTGGACGCCCGACAAGGGCAAAGGAGACCTCGAGAGTGCGTCGGCATGGCTGATCTCCTTCCCGGGCCGGTATTCCAGCTCATGCTGGTATGCGTTGAGAAAAATAGCCCACCGCAGCATTCTTGGGGACAGGATCTGTGGCGTGGGCTTACTTGCAGTGAAAATTCCTAATAGGGGCTTGTGGTCAGTCACGATTTTGAACGGCCGACCATACAGAAAATCGTGAAATTTTTTGGTTCCCGCTACTATCGCTAGTGCCTCCCTGTCGGTCTGTGCGTAATTACGCTCTGCTTGGGACAGCGACCTTGAATAAAACGCTATCGGGGCTTCCCTTCCGTCGTCCAACACGTGGCAAAGCACCGCCCCCACCCCCACCGGGGATGCGTCACAGACTAAGACCACTGGCCGTTTGGGGTCGAAATGCGTCAGGATTGCCTCAGATGTTAGGAGTTGCTTCAACTCTTTAAACGCCCTCTCTTGCTCGTCGCCCCACATCCATGTTTCCTCCTTTTTTAGCAACCGATGGAGTGGCTCGGCCACGGACGCCTTCCGTGGAAGGAAGGTATGGTAAAAATTGAGGAGCCCCAGAAATGACTGTAGCTCGGTTTTGGATGTGGGGCGAGGGGCATTCTTGATGGCGGCTACTTTGGATTTGGATGGCTTAATACCCTCTGGCGTGACCCGAAACCCTAGAAACTCAACCTCAGTTTCGAAAAAGACACATTTGTCTTTTCTCAGTCGTAGCCCCGCTTTCTCGAAGACAGTCAGAACTTTATCCAATCTCTTTGCCAGTTCGGCCTCACTCCCCCCTGTTATCAACACGTCATCAAAATAAGGCAACACCCCCTCCAGCCCCTTCAGGAGGCATTCCACAAGCGACTGAAAAAGGCCGGGTGCCGAGTTCACGCCGAACTGTAAACGCGACACCTGGAACGCTCCTTTATGTGTGACTATCGTTTGTGCCGCGGCCGTGGCAGGAGTTACAGGGAGTTGCTGATAAGCTTGAGCCAAATCAAGTTTAGCGAAACACTTTCCCCCATTCAGCCTGGCCAGCAGGTGGCTGACCACCGGCACCGGGTATGCATTAGGGCGGATTGCCTTGTTAATTGTACACTTATAATCAGCGCAAATGCGCACCTCCCCGTTAGCCTTCAGAGCGGTTACAATTGGAGTTTCCCACTCCGCGGAATCAACAGGAATAAGAATCCCCTGGCCCACCAGTTTGTCCAGTTCCGCCTCTATTTTGTCCTTTAGTGCGAACGGCACCCTGCGCGGTTTGAGTCTTATCGGGCGGACCTCCGGGTCTAGGTCGAAGGCTACAGGGGGTCCCTTGAACTTTCCAAGTCCTTTTTTAAAAACGGCGGGATGCGCGTCGCACACCGCTTGTATTGGATCCACCCCCACGGTATGCACTCCCCCTATGAACAAACCTAAGGGCTGAAACCACTGCGTCCCTAGGAGGCTACAACTACCCCCCTTAAGGACAACTAGGGGCAGTTCCGCAGAATGTCTCTTAAAACTGACCCGAAATTTCCCGACCCCCAACACTGGAATGCTGTTCCCCTGTACATCTCGTAGCGTGGACCTCAACGTTTTAAGTTTGGGTCGCACGTGGGGGTCGATTTTCAAGAACTCTTTCTGGGGAATTATAGAATAGGAGGACCCCGAGTCAATTTCCATCCTGATGGGGGCCCCTTGTACTAGTACCTCAACGAAGTAATGGGACTGTCCCGCGGACACGCTGAACACCGGAGCGTCGTCCTCGCTGTCGTCCGAGATGCGGCCCACGCCGTCCTGCTTCCTCGTGGTCTGGGCGCCATCTTTGGACCTTGCTGGACGGTCCGGTCTGGTTGAGCGGTCTTGTGACTGCCTCCGGCCCTCCTTCCGTTTTCTGCACGCCTTGGCGATGTGCCCCCGACGGCCGCAGGTGTAACACTCGGCTTTCCTGAATGGGCACCTTGCGCGCTCATGGGCCGCTCCGCAACCATCGCAGCAGCGCCCCCCTTTTCGGACCTTTTGGACCTCCTCGCCGTCGCTGCCTTCCGTAGACGACTTTGAGGCCCTTCGGGTTGCGTGCACCAACTGTCCGGACTTTCCGT